>OY756940.1:29060400-29675400 GCA_963580275.1 Crataegus laevigata | reverse complement strand
TATTATTTTCCAAATGATAAGTATAATTCAACAGACAAGATAGTTTAGATGAAATTAATACTTAACACTTCACTTATTCTATTTTTATTTTCTTTGCTTGATAAATCTTATAAAACATAAAAATAACGTAAATAGCTCAAAATATAACGAACTAACTAAGAAAAGACGAGTGAATTTGATATAAAAATATATATAAATATGGTCCGATCAGTCTCTCTAAAATTGCAGTCATGGTAAAATCTTGGTTTCAGTGAGCTTGTTTCTACTCGTGATTTCCTCATATGCCGATTCTTGGCTTGTAAAGCTTCCAGTTCTTCTTTGTGAGTGATGAAGATGGTGGTGGCTGCATCATGACAGTCCATACCATTTCAGCAACCTCCATGACCTTCTTTTCGATGTTGGCGGCTAGAGTTGTAGGGTGGAGTTAGTGGTTTTGTGTTGGGTTAAAAGGTGATGGCATGGTTGGGTTGGTGGCGATCGTTTGTTGACGGATGATATGCTTCCATGACCTTCTAGTGATTTTGGAGACAAAGTATGGTCTAGTTAATTTAAAAGATTTTTAACTGAGGCTTAATGGATGTGACATTTCAATAGGTTGGGTACTTGTTTGAAATGTTTAAAAAGGTTGAGACCAATTTGGAATGACACTAAAAGGTTGGGGGGTTTTAGATACTTAATCAACAATGAAACAAATATTTGGTAAAATGATTGGGAAAGGGCAGAGAATTATAGCATATGAATTATGTGAATTTCACATAGAATTAGTAGACAAGAACACATTACTTGCCCACCATTCATCATCAGTGCCCAAGTATTAGAAGGAATTATGAAGGAAAGGTGGTTTTGTATGTGTTTTAGTTAAATTACACTTTTGTATACACAATTATTAAGAATTTAAGTGATTGAGTTTTGTCCAGAAAACGGGGAACGAAGGCCGAAATGATTATCTCACCCCGCTAAGGCCTTGAATTGTCATCACCATTGTTCGTTTGTTACTGTAACGCTACTATCGGTGTTCTAGTTGCCGTCACTGGTGTTTTCAGATTGATTTGTCAAAATACCAAATCTGAAACCTCTCTTTAAATTCCGTCATTTCGAAATTTCTTAATACTATCATTTACTTCAAACTGTATGTCTTGCTAAACGAAATATGATATCCAAATTGGTTGGTTACCCCAAATCTTACTTCTTTCTCGAGAACGAATTCACCTGCATCGGTGGCTATTAGCCGTTAGTAAAAATGAATCTCACAATTCATCGTCAATGGTTGACAGCCACCGACATGCACAGAAAGATAATATACTTCATAAAGTGGAAGAGTCAAGAGTAATTTTGGAGTAATGAGTTAGTTTCACCAACATGCTGCCCCATATATAAAAGGTCAACATAATTTCTATGTTTGCTTAACCACTAAAGCAGTAAAGCAAGAATTAATAATGCTCCCACTCATACGACACTCAAATCATTATCAATCACAAACCTTACATGGATTTCTTTTGACTATTTCACACAATTAATTACTTTTTGTTTAACTGCAAACCAAACTTTGCTTGTGTAAGTTTATCTTATGTTGGTCCTAAAAACTATTAAGCTTACGTGACGCTCAGGCTGAATAATCAATAAGCTAACTACGTTCTTCAGTTAAGTGCGGGGCATGCCAACACGTCGGCTGAGCTCGGCCAGGGAGTAAAATATGCTGATGTTGCGTTGAGCGCGCGGCTGACTTCTCGATCTTGTGATTGCGGCCGAGGAAGGAATAAGTCTCGGCCTTCAGGTTCTAGAGCTTGAAGACAAGGCTGCTAGTTCTGCGAAGTTAACAAATCGTCAGCGCCGGATTCGATCACAGTGATTGTGTTTGTAAGGGTGAACTCATGCCGAATCGACACCAAAGTATAAGAGCATAGGTACTCGAAGCAGATATAGGTCTTAATTGTGAATGTGGTTCGGCCATCAGAATCTCGAACTCTAAAACTCACTTGCGAGTATCCAATCATAAAGCAACTCGGTGTTCAAAGCGCCGAGCCCAATAATCTGTAACACACCACTTCACCGAAAAGTTTAATGAGATGACCTCTGTCAATAAGGATTCAAAAACCCTTTTCGACTGATACTTGGATAGTTAACCAGTCGGCCTCGACGCAGTGCTGTTTATCCAAACTGAAGGTGCTCCGAGGTCGGTTGATTCTACGGCGATAGTGCTGTTTATCTAAACTGAAGGTATCACAATGTTGTTTATCCAAACTAAAGGTATGTCGGCGAAAAGGAAAATAAAAATTTCAAGGTTGTTGAGACGTTTCGCGCAGAGCGAGAATTTGCGCAAGGTAGATTTGTGTGTTGAATTGGAGGGGCTTGAATGGTGCACTTCCCTTTCTATTTATAACAACAATCCTTCTCTCGATCAAGTTAAAACTACACTCGGATTAGGACTCCTTATCCCAATCTAAACTTATCTTGGCCAGTCCTACTTCCAATAGGACTTTGCACTCAGCCTTTTACTAGGCCGCATTCACTTCTAAGTTTTAGTGTCCTCATCCAGCCGAGAATCCTTATCACATTAGGACTTACCTACCCCATCCATTCATCTTACAATAGGACTCACCCACTTCATCTTTATCTAGAACATTCCATTTCCTGATAGGACTTGGGCGGCCTTGGCTAGGCAGCCCATGAACCAAGATACCCATGTTGACGTTAAAGCAAGACTTTTTTGGGCTAAGAATGACCCACTCGGCCCAAACCAACATTTTGGGCCCAAACACTTATGTTGTTGGTCTCAAGCTCAAATGAAGAAGGAGGGGAGCGCGTCAAGTAATTGACAGCCGGCACTCCATTCTCATGTCGAATCCCTTATAATAATGAACTCTAAACGAAATTACCTGACCCCACTTAATGGGATAAGACTTTATTGTTGTTGTACTTAAACTAAATCCAAAATAAAATTTTCAGTAAATTTCATTATCCATTGTTTTATTATCATTTTATAAATATCAAAAATTCTATTATGCTTTGGTATATAACATACCCCGAAACAATGGATGATTGAATGAACGGTCAAACATTCAATGAATCCCGAGTTTCATTTGATGTTTGAACCTTATCTTGGTTAATGATGCAAGTCAATAACACGAGGGCTCTCAAATCATGATAAAGACTGTTTATTTTTAAATTGAGTAAAATGTAACCTTATGATGCTAATTACCATTTATTTTATTTTCTAAACATGTTTTACTTGGTTGACCTCACCTCCTCATATTTTATTTTCGATATCGTCATTAAAATTTTGAATCGGAATTCAAATATTTTAAAAACAATTCGACGGAAATTGGAATGTATGCACTTGAGATTCTAAACATTTACAATTTTGATCCGAAATTTTTTTGAAGTGTTCCAAGCTTAATCGATAAAAAAAACCTTCGAAATATTGTAATTTTCTAGTAGTTATTTACTAAAATTATGTACTTTCTAATTAATTTTTATATTTTTATAATATTGATAACGATAAACATAGTACTACGCTACATATTTTCATTGAATTTATATAGAAGCTTATACAAAATATAGAACAATAATTAACATATATAAAAAGTTTGAGATATAAAAAATGTGTAAAATATATGAATCTCAAACTGTATGTGTAAAATTTTGAGATGATTCCGATTCCGAAAATTCTGAATTTGAGACTATGTTATGATCGAATAAAATTGAAAACTTTTTTTTCCAATTCGATCATTCCGAAAATGAGATCAAATAAAATTGAAAACCTTGTTTCCGATTCGATTGTCCCGAAAATGAGCTGAATGAAAAGTTGTGGAGCAGGTTAGTCCAAATTCAAACAAAATACAACGTTTAAATAGTTGATAAACAGTGATTATTTGCTAGTAGTAGTAATATGTGGGATGTTCACTACTGGCGTTAATTCCTGTTTAAGAAAGAAATGGTGGACAATGAGTTTATTTGTCATTATTGTCTGGGTTGTGCAATAAAACTAATACTTTGTTTATGATTTTGGTTAACAAATAAATTATACTATGATCTTCTACATTAAATATATACAATAATATCCAATGTGTCATCAAATATGTCACATCCCGACCTGGGCCTCTACCGCAACCCGGGCTTAACTCCACCGTAGCACGATATTGTTCGCTTTAGGCCCCGATCACGCCCTCACAGTTTTGTTTTTGGGAACTTACACGAGAACTTCCCAGTGGGTCACCCATCATAGGAGTGCTCTCGCGCGCTACTCGCTTAACTTCGGAGTTTTAACTTCGGAGTTCCGATGAACTCCAAAGCCAGTGAGCTCCCAAAAGGCCTCGTGCTAGGTAGAGATGAGAATATACATTTAAGGATCACTCCCCTGGGCGATGTGGGATCTTACAATCCATCCCCCTTAGGGCCCGACGTCCTCGTCGGCACACCACGGCCAGGGTTTGGCTCTGATACCAAATTATCATATCTCGACCCGGGTCTCCACCGCAGCACAATATTGCCTGCTTTGGGCCCCGACCACGCCTTCACGGTTTTGTTTCTGGGAACTCACACGAGAACTTCTCAGTGGGTCACCATCATAGGAGTGATCTCGCGCACTGCTCGCTTAACTTCGGAGTTCCGATTAACTCCAAAGCCAGTGAGCTCCCAAAAGGCCTCATACTAGGTAGAGATGGGAATATACATATAAGGATCACTCCCCTGGGCGACGTGGGATCTTACAATTGACATCCCGGCCCGCGGTCCACCACATTCAGGGCCCGACCTTCTCCGTAACACGATATTGTCCGCTTTGAGCCCCGACCACGCCTTCACAGTTTTGTTTCTGGGAACTCACACGAGAACTTCCCAGTGAGTCACCCATTATGGGAGTGCTCTCGCGCGCTACTCGCTTAACTTCGGAGTTTCGATGAAACCCGAAGCCAGTGAGCTCCCAAAAGGCCTCATGCTAGGTAGATAAAGGTGGAGCCACCATGGGCCTGGAGGGCGGATGCTCCTACTGAGATTTTTCTGACGCTGGCATGATGACCTTCAGATGCTTGAGATTTGGCAATGGTGGAGAGCAGGTCTTTCTAATTTTTTTTTGGAAAGAAGAGATCCTAAACCATGCAAACAACAAAAATTTGAGAACATCAAGTACAAAAATTCGACAGTGATCAAACCCATCAAGCATGCATATATAGATACATGTTATATTTATATACCGTAGCATCATGAACTTTCAGTGTAATTTTTGTGGATATGCGGTCTAGCATTGAGTTTTCAGGTTTAAAAGAGATTGGAGATCTTGCAAAAAAAATGGTTCAATGCAAGAAACACAAGGTGTATTTGCTGGTTTACTTGCTTGTGACATTAGCACTAACTCTTCCAGTTGCTACTACAATCGTTGAAAGAGCATTTTAGGCCATGCAAATTTTGAAGAATCGATTGAGAAATCAGATGGGAGATCAATGGATGAATGATAACATGGTTATTTTCATAGAGAGAGATATTTGATGGTATTGGTAATGATGTTGTCATGTAACGCTTTCAAAACATGAAAACGCGTCGAGGGATATTGTAAGGGATTGTTGTATGAAAAAATTTATGGATTAATATATAAGTATTGTGTTTAGTAAATTCTTGAGCTTTTTAATTATGACTTTGTTGTTTGAGAATGCCCCCATTCACACAAATCTCTGGCTTCGTCCTCGTAGGTAGAGATGAGAATATACATATAAGGCTTACATGATCCACTCCCTTGGGCGATGTGGGATGTAACAAAAACGTTATAATATTTTGTTTTTTAAGCAAAGACGACTTGGTTTCTCAACTACAAAAAAAAATATTTTTGTACACGTGTTTTTATTTCAAATTCTATTTTGTCTTCATGAACATATACGGAAATAAAAGCTCAAATTTGAGAGTACAATTCTACCAACTTTTGAAGTAAATGACATTTTGTTTGATATATTTAAAGGTTGTTTGATATTCTTTTTAAGTTTAGAAAATTGAAAGCTTGTTCGATATTTGTTTTTTGGTATGAAACTGCAAGTCAAAATTAAAGCTAAAATTCGAAAACTCACAAAAGTAGTTTTTGGGTCTGTTTGATAATTATTTTGTTTTTATTTTTGTTCTTTATTTTTTTTTAAAAATTGAAAACTAAAAACTAAAAGCCAAGAGATCATTTGATGTTTTTTTTTGTTTTCAGTTTTTGTTTCATTTTTTTAAGAGTGTTACTAGTCTCACCCCATTGTCTTATTTTCTCACCTATCTTATAGTTTCACCCACTATAAAAAGTTAAAAATGAAAAACTCTCTTTTCCCACCCACCATTATTCCTAATATAACCTTTTATATATCTTTAAATTCTTTTAAATTTTATTTAATAGAATATATAGGATATATATATATATATATATATATATATATCTCTCTCTCTCTCTCTCTCTCTCTGTGACATCCCACATCGCCCAGGGAGTGATCCTTAAATGTATATTCCCATCCCTACCTAGCACGAGACCTTTTGGGAGCTCACTAGCTTCGGGTTCCGTAGGAACTCCGAAGTTAAGCGAGAAGAGGGCTAGAGCAGTCCCAGGATGGGTGACTTCTTGGGAAGTTGCTCGTGAGTTCCCAGAAACAAAACCGTGAGGGTGTGGTTGGGGCCCAAAGCGGACAATATCGTGCTATGGTGGTGGAGCGGGCCCGGGAAGTGGTCCGCCCCGGGCCGGGATGTGACAATTGGTATCAGAGCCCATCCCTGGCCGGAAGTGTGCCGACGAGGACGTTGGGCCCCTAAGGGGGGTGGATTGTGACATCCCACATCGCCCAGGGAGTGATCCTTAAATGTATATTCCCATCCTTACCTAGCACGAGGCCTTTTGGGAGCTCACTGGCTTCGGGTTCCGTTGGAACTCCGAAGTTAAGCGAGAAGGGGGCTAGAGCACTTCCATGATGGGTGACCCACTGGGAAGTTGCTCGTGAGTAGACCTGGCAGTTTCTGACACGACACGATGACACGACACGAAAACGACACGAAAATAACGGGTTTCGGGTCGACACGATAACTAATCGGGTCATTATCGGGTAACCCGTTAAGAACCCGTTAATAACGGGTCCTTAACAGGTTTACACGAGAGTGACACGCGGGTAACCTGTTTTGACACGAAAAGGAAAAAGTTATTTTGATGATTTTAATTTTTTTTAATTACTAAAAAAAACTTACTATAAAATACAATAAATATAGTGGATATATATATATATATTTTTTTTGTTCATTAATTATTATTGTATTATTATTCTAAATAAATTTTAAAAATTTAAGTTTTATTTATTTATTTTATAAAATATTATGAGCAAAGAGTGAGATTAAAAAATTATAAAACACATTAAAAATAAAAACATCAAGTAATTTAAAAAATACCAAATACATTTAAATATTTAAAATAATTAATTTACAAGTGCAAAAAATGTGAAAAAAAATATGCAAGCACTCTTAATCGCATCCTCTAAGCTTTAAAGGTGCGTACATGAATTTTTAAAACTATACAAACCCTCAAGTATTTTTAAGGTAGTTCAAAATAAATAAAATTCATAATCATTAATGTATAAGTCTGAAAAATGTGAAAGCATATATAAAGCGGTGTGATATTCACACACCCCATTTTACTTTTCACACACCCTTCTAATTTTCGACCGTCGGATCGGATGAACTGAAGAAAATCAACAAATAGAAATTAACAAGGGGTGTGTAAGAAGTAAAATGGGGTGTGTGGATAGCACACCCCTATATAAATGCTCATGATTGCATCCTCTACTCTTAGACAATTGTTACATGGTCGTTTAGATTTTTAAAACCCTCCAAATCTCATGAATAATGTTTTTTTTAGTGAAAAATTAATAATATTGTAGAAGTGAAAAATTAATAAGATTTTTAAAAAAAAATTGCACATACCACACATTGCCACATAAATATTACTTCAAAACATTAAAACATTTGTCGTTTAAGTATTACATCTACACCCGAAAATAATACTTTTATTAAGTATATAACATAAAATTTTGTGATATCCACATCCACTAGTGTAAATATTTTAAATTGAAGATCGAATTCATTCATTGTATTCATATAGGGTCAAGGAGTGTATCTGTAAAAAATCATCAAAATCGGAGTTAAAATAACCGTTAAATCGTGATTTTTTGTTTATAACCGTCGAAAAGCTTTGTCCCGTTACTTGATCTCTGAATGTTTTTTTTTTGTGATTTTTTACTGATGTGATCTCGAAACATATACGAACAAGTTTGGCGGTTGTGATCGTTGAAATTAGTTTCGGATAATTCATATCCCATCAAAACGATAGATTGACTAACACTTAAGAGTTTATTTATACTTTCATTAAGTATAACATAAGATTTTGTGGTATCCACTTGTGTAAATATTTTAAATTGAAGATCGAATTCATTCATTGTATTCATATATGGTCAAGGAGTGTATCTGTAAAAAATCATCAAAATCAGAGTTAAAATAACCGTTAAATCGTGATTTTTTTTTACAACCGTCGAAAAGATTTGTCCCGTTACTTGATCTCTGAATGTTTGTTTTTGTGATTTTTTGCTGATGTGATCTCGAAACATATACGAACAAGTTTGACGGTTGTGATCATTGAAATTAGTTTCGGATAATTCGTATCCCATCAAAATGATAGATTGACTAACACTTAAGAGTTTATTTATACTTTCATTAAGTATAACATAAGATTTTGTGGTATCCACTTGTGTAAATATTTTGAATTGAAGATCGAATTCATTCATTGTATTCATATAGGGTCAAGGAGTGTATCTGTAAAAAAATCATCAAAATCGGAGTTAAAATAACCGTTAAATCGTGATTTTTTGTTTATAACCGTCGAAAAGTTTTGTCCCGTTACTTGATCTCTGAATGTTTGTTTTTTGTGATTTTTTGCTGCTGTGATCTCGAAACATATACAAACAAGTTTGACGGTTTTGATCGTTGAAATTAGTTTCGGATAATTCGTATTCCATCAAAACGATAGATTGACTAACACTTAAGAGTTTATTTATACTTTCATTAAGTATAACATAAGATTTTGTGGTATCCACTTGTGTAAATATTTTAAATTGAAGATCGAATTCATTCATTGTATTCATATAGGATCAAGGAGTGTATCTGTAAAAAATCATCAAAATCGGAGTTAAAATAACCGTTAAATCGTGATTTTTTGTTTATAACCGTCGAAAAGTTTTGTCCCGTTACTTGATCTCTGAATGTTTATTATTTGTGATTTTTTGCTGCTGTGATCTCGAAACATATACAAACAAGTTTGACGGTTGTGATCATTGAAATTAGTTTCGGATAATTCGTATCCCATCAAAACGATAGATTGACTAACACTTAAGAGTTTATTTATACTTTCATTAAGTATAACATAAGATTTTGTGGTATCCACTTGTGTAAATATTTTAAATTGAAGATCGAATTCATTCATTATATTCATATAGGGTCAAGGAGTGTATCTGTAAAAAATCATTAAAATCGGAGTTAAAATAACCGTTAAATCGTGATTTTTTGTTTATAACCGTCAAAAAGTTTTGTCCCGTTACTTGATCTCTGAATGTTTGTTTTTTGTGATTTTTTGCTGCTGTGATCTCGAAACATATACAAACAAGTTTGACGGTTTTGATCGTTGAAATTAGTTTCGGATAATTCGTATTCCATCAAAACGATAGATTGACTAACACTTAAGAGTTTATTTATACTTTCATTAAGTATAACATAAGATTTTGTGGTATCCACTTGTGTAAATATTTTAAATTGAAGATCGAATTCATTCATTGTATTCATATAGGGTCAAGGAGTGTATCTGTAAAAAATCATCAAAATCGGAGTTAAAATAACCGTTAAATCGTGATTTTTTGTTTATAACCGTCGAAAAGTTTTGTCCCGTTACTTGATCTCTGAATATTTGTTTTTTGTGATTTTTTGCTGATCTGATCTTGAAACATATACAAATAAGTTTGACGGTTGTGATCATTGAAATTAGTTTCGGAGAATTCGTACCCGATCAAAACGATAGATTAACTAACACTTAAGAGTTTATTTATACTTTCATTAAGTATAACATAAGATTTTGTGGTATCCACTTGTGTAAATATTTTAAATTAAAGATCAAATTCATTCATTATATTCATATAGGGTCAAGGAATGTAGCTGTATAAAATCATCAAAATCAGAGTTAAAATTACCGTTAAATCGTGATTTTTTGTTTATAACCGTCGAAAAGTTTTGTCCTGTTACTTGATCTCTGAATGTTTGTTTTTTGTGATTTTTTGCTGATGTGATCTCGAAATATATACAAACAAGTTTGACGGTTGTGATCGTTGAAATTAGTTTCAGAGAATTCGTATCCCATCAAAACGATAAATTGACTAACACTTAAGAGTTTATTTATACTTTCATTAAGTATAACTCTCTTCATTTTGCATATCTTTGAACATTTGTATTTTGTAGTATGTACTAATGTTTTTTCATTAGACTCTTATTTTGGGATATGTAAACTTGAAAGAAAAATGTTTTATTTATTTATTTATTAATGTTTTGAATTAGTATTTATGTGACAATATGGTATGTATATACTAATTTAGTATTATGTTTTACATTTTTTAGGGTCAAATTATGTTTTTCATTTTCATTATTTATTGATTTAAAAAATATTTTTCTTAACGGGTAACGGATCGGGTCATATTACCTGATAATATTAACGGGTTGATTTCGGGTTGGGTCATATTACCCGTTTATTTTAATGGGTGTTACACGACACGACCCGTTAAGCTATCGGGTATGACACGAAAACGACACGAACACGAGAAACACGACACGAATGCCAGGTCTACTCGTGAGTTCTCAAAAACAAAACCGTGAGGGCGTGGTTGGGGCCCAAAGCGAACAATATCGTACTACGGTGGTGGAGCAGGCCTGGGAGGTGGTTGTGCCCGGGCTGGGATGTGACACACTCTCTCTCTCTCTCTCTCTCTCTTTCTTTAGCAAAAAAAATGATAAAAATCCATTAACCATCCCACTTCCAAAACCATCAAAGCAACAGACCTCTAAACCCCATATGCACCACAATCCCCAATACAGCAACCGCACCAACACCCAGGCTATAATGCTTTGAAAGTTTAAACATAGGATTATGTGGAGAAAATCGAAAATAAATCGATTTATGGCTATGAAAAATTTAATTGAGTACTCTAAAAGTTTTGGTTTTCGAGATTATTATAAATTACGTTGGAAAATTTATTGATAGGTGTTAAAAGACGAAAATGGCTCTCGTTGACTTAAACGTAATTATACGTGACACACCCCGACCCAGGGGTTGAAGCTTGCTGGCCGTCATGTGTGAGTGACGTAGCCAAAAACGTCAGCGGAAGGGTATTTATGCATGAAGTGCAGTAGTGAAAGTCAAAGTCAATAATATACATACGATAAAGAGTAATATAGGACGAAAGTGAAGTAGTTAAGAGTCACAGAGCCAATCCTAGGTGCAGTCATTTTTAAACAAAACGATATAATCACAGAAGAAACCCTACACAGGTGGTGGTCTGTCAGAACTGCCTCAGTGCCTCGATAGCCGTCCACGTCGCCGCTACCTAGAACCTGGAGGGGCGCAAAACAGAAAACGTGAGTGGGCAAAAACAATTACTTTCCAAAACCATTTCACAAAACCCGTATATAACCCTTCGCTGTAAATCCAGTATAGTTTCCCAGAAAATAATACGTATATAAACTTATATACGAAAACATCGTCTAGAAATCAAAACTCATTATCAATCTCAAGAATAGGCCATGTCGATATACCAACTCAGAAAAATCATCATCAGGCAAGTAATATAAATCAAGGGGTGTCCCTAGTGTCATGTCAGATGTCAGCCGGAGTCACCTCTAGTGACCTGTACGGCTGAATCTATAGCTCATCAATCACTATCAATCATTATCCTGCACACGAGTTGGAACCACCTATAGTGGTCTGTACGGCAGGCTAGGTGTATAATATTACGCTCAGTGCTACGATCACGTGAAGGCTGTGCGACGAATCGCGGGTCACCTACGAGTCAGAACCACCTATAGTGGTCTGTACGACAGGCTAGGCACCTGCCTTGGATCCAAGGTGAGCGTATGGTGCGTGAGGTGAACGATCAAGTGAAGGCTAGGCCCTACTCTGGCGGAGCACAACACCCTAGGTGCAGGTGATGAGCTAAATCACAATCCGTCATCATCTCGACTACTAACTATCATACCCACCTGACTTACCTGGCCGTCCACAGAGCCGGAGCATAATGAATGCAGTCATACTGGTAATTATAAAATATCATTGGCATACGACATGGCAATTCAATTATAAAATCAATTCAATTCGTAAATCATTCAAAATCACATTTCTGGGAAAAACGTCAATTATATATATATACTGAAAACAAAAGCCCACTCACTGGTATGTCGACGGGTCGTATCCCTCGAGCCTAGCGTGGATGCGCTCGTCCTCTGGATACGTCTCACCTATATGTGAAACAATCGTAAAACTGTCATTTACAATACATAAACGAACTACGTAAATAACTTTTCATACGAAGGTCAATTTTGGTATATGAATATACCAACGCGACCTACACGACGTCACAAACGTCGTGATATTTTTAAAATAATTTTGGGGTGTCGCACGTGCCCCTATGCGCTGGGGAGCCCACGGGCAGACGCGCCCCCACGCGCGTCATCCCCTACTTCGCGTCGCCGGAAAAACCCACTGGCGTCGGAAAACCTGCAATTCGACCTTTCTCTCTCATTTCTTCACCTTTTCACTCGTTTTTCTTCCTACAAACTCTAATTTTAGTGAGGAACAAGGCTATACCTTTAGAAATCTTGAAAAACGCCTGGAAATTCCTCGGGGAATTTCTCCAAAACCGGCCACACTCGAAACCACCTATTCTGATGTCCAACACAAGCAACCGAGGTACTCCAAGGCTCGTGGGAAGATTCTAAGGCTAGTGGTGATCTTGTTTTCACCTAAAACGAAGCCAACACAGAGTTGATGAACAACACTCCGAGGATAGCTTGCTGTTTAAGCATGATTTCGAAGGTTCCTAATCCTATAATCAGCATATTTATACTCAGCAAGTCTCAGGGATTATGAATATGCTTACCTTAGCCTCGATCCGAGTCGAGGGAATGGTGTATGTGTGTGTCCGTACAAGGCAATGGTGAGGGGAGGACGAGAGAGTTCGAGAGAGAGAGGAGGACAAAACATAAGCAGTGCACGTGTGTGCATGCTGTGTGCGTATGTGTACATATAGTTACCCACCATCACAGCCTAATCTATTGGGCTTAATTGCTTAGGACACCCATAGCCCAAAATCAAACCCAAAACGCACCCGTTCACGTGTAATCAAGGGTAAAATCGTCTATTCACTTCGCCAAAATTATAAAATTTGGGACGGGATGTTACAATACGAGGATGTATTTTACTCTCTCATATTTTATCGTATTTCTTGGCATATTTGGATAGAGCTCGATCTGTGACAGCCCGTCCCGAAATTCTATTCTTGATAATGTGAAATGACAGTTTTACCCTTGAGTGTTGAGGTATGATTGTAAAGAGAGCTAATGTAATGGTACCAATTATGTTGAAAAATGAGTGAGTTATGGCGTTTTGAAAAATAACCCAGAAACCGACGACACACTGGTCGCCGGCGAAACCAGTCTGGCGACTGGAGGAAGGCGATGACGCGCGTGGGGGCGCGTGCAGCCATAGAAATTTTTTCTAAAAATATCACGATGTCCGTGACGTCGAGTAGGTGACGTTGGTATATTCGAATACCAAAATTGAGCTATGTATGAGAAGTTATTTCCATAGTTTCATATATGTGCTTAAATAACGTTATTTCAGTAAATTCTCTTTTAGGACAAAAATCATTGAAGTCGTAGATAACTTTTTGTGGGATTTCTTTGAGTCGAGACGTATCCCGAGGAAGATTGTAGCCAAGCTAGGCGTGAGGGCTACGACCTGGCTACTTATCAATGAGTGGGCAGCCGTTTTCCATATATACCTATATATATTGCTATTTTCCCAGAAAATGAAATTGAATGTTTAAATGATTTGAAATGCCATGCAAAGTATTTACTTAATTTAAATGATGCATTAGTGATTGCATATATGTATGATGGTGCTGCAGACGCACAGGTAAGTGTCAGGTAAGTTTATATAATGGTTATAATGAGAATCAGAATGAATGATGTGATGTGATTAGAGCTCATATACCTGCAACTTGATATTACTGCTCCTGTCCAGAGTTAGGGGCATAATCTTTCACGTGATGTTCACCTCCCGCACCGCATGCTCGCCTTGGATCCAAGTTAGGTGCACAGTTCTGTCGTATAGACCACTATAAGTGGGTTCGACTCGTAGGTGACCCGCGAATCCTTCGCACAGTCTTCACGTGATTGTAGCACTAGAGCATAATTATTCTATGTTCAGTGATGATGTGTAGACCACAAGAGGTGATATTGATTTGTGTGCAGGATTGATATACATGATATGATGAGTTGATTATGAGCTATTTATACAGCCGAGGGCCGAGTGATTAATGAGATTAATTATGAGTTATATATACGGTCGAGGGCCGAGATGATTACCTGACATTTAATCACATCCACCGAGTTATGATTTAGATCTCAGTTGTGATACTTTGGCATGACATGCATTCATATTTTCCAGCATGATTTTGAGAATATCTATATATGAGTATATACTTTATTCTGGAAATTTATACAAGTTTTACTGTGACATCCCGTTCCAAATTTTCTATATTCTCGACGTGAAATGACGATTTTGCCCTTGACTACGCGTGAACGGGTGTGTTTAGGGATTTATTGGGCTTTGGGTGCCCTAACCATTTAAGCCCAAAGTTTGGGCTAATATTTTAAAATACATACACACACGTACACAATTCCACCTTCTCTCTCTTTCTCGAACTCTCTCACCCTCCTTCTCGATTTCATTGTACGGACGCACACAAACCACACCAGTTCGACCTGGATCGAAGCCCAGGTGAAAATAAAATCACAGCGAGGCTTAGGAGGTTCCCACGAGGCTCGGAGTACCTCGTTTGCTCGTGTTGGACGTCAGGATTGTTGGATTCGAACTTGGCCGGTTTTGGAGAAATTCTCCGACGAATTTCTCGGCGTTTTTCAAGGTGAGACGTACCCAGAGGACGAGCGCATTCATTCTAGGCTCGAAGGATACGACCCGTCGACATACCAGTGAGTGGGCTTTTGTTTTCAGTATATATATATATATATATATATATATATATATATAAATATATATATGATTGACGTTTTTCCCAGAAACGTAATTTAATTGATTTACGAATTGAATTGATTTTATAATTGAATTGCCATGTCGTATGCCAATCATATTTTATAAATTCGAGTATGTTTGCATTTATTATGCTCCGGCACTGTGGACGGCCAGGTAAGTCAGGTAAGTATGATAATTAGAGGTTGAGATGATGATGGATTGTGATTTAGCTCATCACCTGTACCTCGGGTGTTTGTGCTCCGCCAGAGTAGGGCCTAGCCTTCACGTGATCGTTCACCTTACGCACCGTACGCTCACCTTGGATCCAAGGCAGGTGCCTAGCCTGTCGTACAGACCACTATAGGTGGTTCCGACTCGTAGGTGACCCGCGATTCGTCGCACAGCCTTCACGTGATCGTAGCACTGAGCGTAATATTATACACCTAGCCTGTCGTACAGACCACTATAGGTGGTTCCGACTCGTGTGCAGGATAATGATTGATAGTGATTAAGTATGATGGATGAGCTATAGATTCAGCCGTACAGGTCACTAGAGGTGACTCCGGCTGACATGACACTAGGGACACCCTAGATTTATATTACTTGCCTGATGATAATGATTTTCTGAGTTGGTATATCGACATGGCCTATTATTGAGATTTGATAATGAGTTTTGATGCTGAGACGAGTTTTCATATATAAGTTTATATACGTATTTTTTTCTGAGAAAATTATACTGATTTACAGCGAGAGGTTATTTATGGATTTTATGAAATGGTTTTGGAAAAAAAAAAAAAAACTTTGTTTTTGCCCACTCACATTTTCTGTTTTGCGCCCCTCCAGGTTCTAGGTAGCGGCGACGTGGACGGCTATCGAGGCACCAAGGTAGTTCTGACATACCACCACTAATGTAGGGTTTCTTTTGTAATTGTGTCGTTTTGTTTTAAGTGACTGCACCTAGGATTGGCTCTGTGACTCTCGTCTACTTCACTTTCGTCCTATATCACTCTTTATCATATGTATATTATCAACTTGATTGTCACTGCTGCATTTCATACATAATTACCTTCCACTGACGTTTTTGGCTACGTCACTCGCACGTGACGGCCAGCACGCTTCGACCCCCTGGGTCGGGGTGTGTCATTTACGGAGAGGGGTTATACTTTTGAGAAAAGAATGATTTGGAAAATATTTGTTTTGCTGACCCATTCAACTTTGTTTTTCGCCCCTCTAGGTTCTAGGTAGCTAGAGTATCGTTGGTGGCATACGAGGATCTCATCGGACGTTCTGACATAATTCATTTATGTAGGACACCCTTTGGTGTTATTCGACCTTATATTTCCTGCTTGACTGCATTTGACTTAGTAGGCTCTGGTTCTGTAATAACACTTTTAATTCTCGCTCTAGTACACTATCTAAGTTAGGTTGCTAGTGGCCTAGTTTTAATTCGTTCGTATTCTTCTTATGAATCTTGCTTCCGCACTGTGCACATGGTTAACGCTCACGTGACGGCCAGCATGCCTCACTTCCGGGTCGGGGTGTGTCACGATCTCATGAGCGCATAAGCGAAAACCGTTTGTCAAATAGGAATTATAACGAATAAAATAGAAACGAATAAAAGTAAGGGCAAAATAGTTATTTAGCCATAATTTAGAAAATTTCGGATTTTGGGGTTGTTGTGGAAATATGCCACGGGAGTGGCTGAAGGAAGAAGGGGGGGAAAAAGAACCAGAGAAAAAAAAAAAAAAAAAAAAAAAGGAGGAATGAAAGGAGGTTGGCCGAAGGGGAATAGAAGAGAGGAGGGCTTTTTGTGAATCGTAGAACTTCTACAGCACTCAGATCATTTCTATGGCTGCCAATGCGTAGCTTCCTCGCGTAAAATCTCTGTTTTCTTCTCGGGTTGCCAAAGTAGCCTTCTCGTGTCTGTTGGAGGTGAGTTTTCTGAAATCAAACTTCTTTTTGTTCAAATCACGTTGTTGATGACCTTGTTATTGTTATTTTTGTGGATCTAAGTCTTGATTAAACCACAAGTGTGCAGAATAGCAGACATCATCTCATCCCTTGTTGATTAGGCGCACGCCTAATTGTTTGAAAGCAAACCAATTTGTGTTTTTGAACTCGTTGATGAAGACATATATGTGGATTTGCACATAAGACGATGAGTGCTCAAGGGATAAATTAAGATATGCAAACTACCCAAAAAGCAAAGGAGTTTAATTAATCACTAACTGGCCTTTTACTGCTTATAAATGGATTAGATCCATACATACTATGTAGAACTTTATTGCATCAGATGAGATTTAGAATTGTATTGCATTTTTCTTTTCTGAAATAAAGTTTGGTGTTGCTAACAATCGCACAACCCATTATGTTTGGTTGCACAAAACTGAATATATATATTTGTAGGATCATACCTTTCTTTTATCAAAGTGTCATTTTTTTTAACTTACAATTGAATTATGAATTAATTGGATTTGATATGGAATGTGAACTACGAAAGGCTTGATCCCGCTCAAGGGTACGTAGACAGTCTAATAGGAGTTAGATGCAGCCTTAAATAATCGAGATAAATCTTTTGTTGGGCAATTGTACAAAGAGAAGGGAATTCGGTTAATAACTTGAGTTTTATTCTTATGTTTTAATAATTAAATGTTGGTTATAAATTTAACGTGAGGGTTTATGAAATTGAAGTTTTGAATCGGGATTAATGGTAGTTAACTAAATAAGAGTTTAGTTTGGGCGTATCACCAATATTATTAAATTCTGAAATAAAAATAGTATTTCGAGGGTGGGGCGTTACACAGACTCCACCCCATCCAACCTTTGCAACACCACCATAGCCTCAAAACTGCCCACCTCCATGGGTTTGCCCATCTTCCTTCACTGTAAACAATCTCTTTCACTGCCGGAATTGGGTCGAGATTGTACCAAATCAATCAATCTGGATTCTCAAAATTTGATCAAACGGTTGCAAACATAAAGTCTTTTTAAAAATTATAATAATTTTAACCGTTAGATCAAATTTAAAATGTTCAAATTAGGTGATTGGATAAATTAAATGAAAGGGATCCCTTTTCAATTTTCTGAACTCTGACTTTCTAATCACGGCAAAAGCTAGGTGGCAGAAGCAAGGCGTGCTCATCTCCATTAGAATTTTGTATACAATTTTTTTGTCTCACTCAAGGGGCCTAGCTTCCATTAGTCAATAGGCCGCCAGTGCCCAAGCCCCACGCCCACGAAAGATAATGCCAACAGGTCACGTGACTCATCGGATAAAACCATTCTAAATCAATCGGTTCAACCCATTTTTACCCCAAACGACCAAACCAAAAGCTTTTTCCAAAGACCAAGCCAAAAGTGCGTTCCATTTAGTTGACTGCTTAAACTTCTAGTCAATCACTTGTACCCAAATGTACTCTTGAGTCTTGACTTGCAAATGTTAAAATTTGCAAATTTATGAAGCAAAATCAAGGTTTAAACGAGTTTGAACCCGATAAGTAGTGAATTGAAGAAGAAAGAGACTCAATGAATTTTAATTGTGAAATTATAGTTTAGGTTTTCTTGAACATGATTTGATTTTGAAAGGTCAAAATCAAAACCTCTTTGAGTTAATTTTTTGAGTTTTTAGTTTAACAACTGAAAATCTTTCAAGTCAAATTAAAGTTATTTTTTCATTTTTATAGAAAAAGGGGACCAACTTGTGACATATCCACGATAATTTATTTTTTTGGGACCAGAAAGACTCACAAAAGTTTCTTAGCATCTCCATAGCCACCACCCTAGAAATCAAATTAAAAACGTGCCGTGTGACAACGAGTCTAGTAAAAAGCAAATGTTAACTTATAGGTTTTGTATCACGTTTCAAAAAAAAAAAATCTCATTGTTTATCATTTTAAATTTATTTGGGGTATAAAATAGCTTATAATATGATATACTTAAAATCCAAAGCCATTAAATCAATACAAGAACAATCATATAGTTTAAGTTCTAAAACAATCAACACGTCAATAAATAAGATGAAAGATAAAGTAAACTAATACAGACAATTGATTAAGCATGATATTTTCTCAGCACCCCTCTAGTCTTTGTAACAAGCCTTAACAACACAAAGTCTTCCCTTCTTTAAATTCTCATTTGTATATATATATATATATATATACATACATACAAATACATATATATACACACATTATATATATATGTATATATCTCCCTTTGGGTGTGCCCTTCCATAATTCTTCTCTGCATCCAAAACACACCTAAAAAAAAAGGGATGGGTGGTTGCTTTTCTGGCGGACCAAAAGTTGAACTCCAGAATGTGAAGGTGGTGCATCTGAATGGGTATGTGGAGGATTTTGAGCACCCAATCTCAGTAGGGCAAGTGACAGGGAAGCCCACAAAGCACTTTGTATGCACTCCATCTCAGCTCCTCTCAACTGGGTCCAAGCCATTGAAGCATGACACCCTCCTCCAACCAGGGGAGGTCTACTTCCTCCTCCCCTACTCTGCGTTGCGGAGTGATGTTTCTCCTCTCGACCTGGCTTCCATAGCCAGAAAGCTCACTTCTGCAGCAGCAAAGAGCAGCAGGAAGCAGTCTCCGTCTGCCCCTCAGTCTCCTGCGGCCTATTCTTCAAGCATGAGCGGCCAGTTTTGCTCAAGCCCTATGTGGAGCTCTTCGTCGTCGCCGGGGAGAAGTCCAGGGAGGAGTCCGGGAAGGTTTGTGGAGCAGGAGAATTTGAGTATGATGGTGGATTATGGCTCTCAGAGATCGTCGCGTCGTTCGTGGAAGCCGCTGTTGGATACGATAACGGAGAGATCGTTGAACAAGATGACTGAGTCTGATTTGCAGGAGAGGCATGTGGAGGTGGTTGTGAAGTAAGTTTTGGTTTTGCAATTTTATCAGTTACACTAGTATATATGTTGTAGTAATTAAAAAAAAAAAAAAAGAAAAAAAAATTGGTGGCCATGGATGTAATGAGAAATTTCTTGTGGAACGATGAAGTGAAAAACCTTGTTGATTTTAGGAGTCGTTTGATAACCATTACGTTTTTTAGTTTATAATTGTTTTTTAAACCCGAAAATTGAAAATTCAAATACATGCACACGGCTTTTGAAAGCAGGAATTTCTGGTTGTTTTGTTTTTGTTTTGATTTTCTTCTTGCTCAAGAGTAAAAAATTATATGTTGAAAACACTATTTGAAATATTCATAATTCTTCTGATGCTAATCTCGCATCTGAGCCTTTTCCTTTGCAAGTTTTCTTGGTATATTTTTATAGTTATAGTAGTGCATAATATGTGTTTATTTACTTAAGTTTTAAAGTATGTTAAATGCAAGTTTGTTGGATTTCATAAATACCGAAAATAGCCCAAACACACTCCAAGTAACAAAATTATGTATTTTTGACATCTAATAAGATTTTGATCTTTTGGGTACTCATCTTATGATTATAGTAGCATATTATATGTATTTATTTGTTTAAATTCTAATGGTACTTAGTGCCTTTGACTGGATTCAATTAGACAACTCACTATTTTCAGAAAGAAATAAAAAAATTTGTTTAACTCGAATGTAGAAGATGAATTATTCGTTATGAAAAGTTACTCATTTCAACTCCAATAAAATAATAGGTTTAGAAGGGTTATATTTTGATATTTCCGTAGACCAAGTCTGTTATCTTTGTCAAGTATACTTTAAAGCTAGCTTTTGAATGTCGAGAAATTTTTTGGTGTTCCCGTCACCCCACGTCACCATCACACTTGGTGTACCCATCCAATCAGAGGATGCCACGTATTTCATTAAAGTGTTTGTTTAATTGATTTTCTTAAAAAATAAATCAGAAAGATTCTTTAATGGAAACGTGGCATCCCTTGATTGGATGGGTACACCAAGTGTCCATGGTGATGTGGGGTGACGGGAACACCGAAAAATTTCTCTTGAATGTCGGGTGGGGACTGGGATCACCTCCCGATCCCAGCCTGTGGAGCCAGCTGATCAAAAGATCTCATTCTTCAATTTTTGATCTTGTGGTCAGGAATAAATTTAAATATTAAAAAATTCTCACGAAAAATAAGGCAAGCTGAAAATGAAAGGCTGAGATCTTCTGGTCAGCTGGCTCTACAGGCTGGGATCCGGAAGTGATTCCAGTCCATCTGGTGGATGGACATGAATTTTCTTATCGCGTTTCTGAATTAAAAACAGAGCAAGCAGGACACATCCAATGAATGTATCCAATAGCCCCACTACCATTTAATTCATACGGTATGTTTGTAACCATTAGCAACTTGAGGGTGACCTTTCTAAAGGACTACCATTTTATCAATTTACACAAATTATAACACCTATTCAAATGTGTTTGAAAGTGCTTTTAAAATAATTAAAAACGTTTTCTTATAAAAATATTTTTAAAATCAATCTTTAATTAGTAAAGATGCAAATGAATTTTGAAAAAAAAAACAATTGAAGTGCATGCAAGAAGCAAATAACTGGTTCTTCTTTCAAAAAATGCACTTCAAGTGCTTTTAAAACCCAATAACACGTTTACCAAAAACATTTTCAGTCACTTGATAAACTTTTGGGAACGGGAAATCTTAGATGGAACAACATCATGATCTCCCAATTCACACAATTTAGAAGATGCCGAGTTTCAAGTTTTATGATGATGCGGAATAGTTACAAGGGTACAGAAATAGGAGCTGGTGGCACCCATTGCTGGATGGGTGCGCAGTCCCACCCACCACCTTCTTTGCTATGAGTGACACTAAAATGGTTGGGAACCCAAGTTTCACCTTTTGCTTCCCTCTCTCTCAGCAGCCCCCTCTGCTTTTCTTCCACTGCTTTCTTTGCCTCTCTTGCTTTGTTCCAGTCCTTCCCAAGAATTGCTTGGCTCAGCACTCCCCAGATCACAGCTGATTCACTCGGCCAAACCACCTGATTGTTCCAAATTTGATAAGTAATCCAAAATTTCAATAAAACATTGTTGATAACTCACTAATGGATATATTACACTATTACTCAATTGTCTGACGTGGGAGAATTTTTCACATCCTCACAGTCATCTCGGGCGTGACCACATTTGAAGGCAAACACATGGACAACATATATCAGGTGAAGTGGAACATGTATGGCCGTTGGGTTTTCACATTTGGGCGAACCTGCTATGATAACATTGAGGAAGTTGGGGTTTTATCTCGAAACTAATTGGCAATAGAGGAAGTTGCTCAACTCTTTATGGCCTTGTTTGAGAATGAGGATTGGCTTGATCGGGATTATTAACAATATTGAAGGCATTTTGGAGGAAGAAATTGATGATCTCTAAAGTCCGACCCCTTAGGGGAGTATCTTCATATCCAAGTCAATGTTTAACAAACGAAACCTATAAGTCTATGCTTTCCGTAATATTCCGATGGAGGACAACTCTCCACAACCTCATATGTGGTAAGGCAAAGACTTCGAAGATAAAAAGATTCAAAGAAACAAAAACAAATTTCTCACATAAAAAGGCAAAGACTTTGAACGGATGAAGAGCAATCATTCTGCATATTTTGTAGGGCACGTTGACTTTATGCAATCCAAGCTAAGGAGTTCAGAGATAGAGAGGCAGAAATTAGTTACCTTCAAATCGGTAACAATCGCAGCTTTCAGTCCCAAAATGGCTTCTTTTGCATTGTATATAACTGTTTCTTTCCCGCTACTAACGTCCTTCATTTTGACAGTTCTGCATCGAAATCAAATATCCAGAATTACAGCTAGACAGATATGGATGTATTAACAAATGTCAGTACAGTTTTTCAAGGCTAAGCAGAAGTATAGTTAGTAGAAAAGGTTACAGATTGTTACGTAAACTTTCAAGGTGTAGCTTTGAAGTAGTCTGTGTTGGTTAATTTTATTTATCTATTGATTTTTGTATATATATGAAATCAAACCACTGTTTTCGATCTGTATGCAGATTACATAGCGGCACTTCGAAAGAAGAATGAAGCCTTGAATTACCTATCCCACTGACCATGTATCTCATAAAGAAGCTTGAATGTTGTTGAGTCAAATATCTTTCCCTTAATTGTTCTAGGATTTCCCCGGATCCATGAATTGCTTCCATAATATAACTTAGCTTCAAGGCCCGTCTCATGACACCGGATTCTATTTTCACCAACCCAATCAACCCAAGGCAATGGGAGGAACTTTATTAAGAGTTTTGGTGAGTTCATTTCATAAGTTTCTCCATGATTCAGGAGCTTCAACTGACGTTTTCCATGCACCTCCGTTTCCACTGAAGTACCTGCATCATGGTTCTCGATAAGGATTAATATGACATTTAAACACAACAGAATATTTGAAAAAAATACTTGAAAGTCAATTAACATAACAGCAGCAAAGTTCAGACGAGACTGAAATCTTTGTTATTATTGTATGAGTCCACAGTTCTTGACAAGATGAATACTATTAAACGGTTTTTGAGCTTCCAACAAGTATAAAGTAAAAGATTAGCGTGACCTGAAAATATAGACACATCCACGTACGGGTAATATATTAAGGAGTTTACTAGATAACAAAAGAAAAATAACTTGTCAAGGGACAAGATAAAAAGAACCCTTGCAGACTGATATCTGGTTTAAGATAGAAACTAAAATCATATCCTCTGTAATGTACCTAAGAATTATTCGCAAAGTAGCTCGAATAGCACTTCCATCTAAAATGTGCATTCAACTCAAGAGAAGCTCATTTTCAAAGAGTATAAATAAGAAAGGAAAAGGAAGATATAGATCAGCAGCAGCAACGTAAGTGTATTATATGTTACAAATAGTCGGTAACATGTATATTCTCACATGACACTTGAAACTTGAAACCCGATTAGGATTGCTTCTTTCATATTAATGATCACTATGAATTTTACGAAGAAGAGAGTACCATAGAATTTGGGAGTAGGATGTTGACACCAGATCATTTCAATGTTTTCTTTTTCATCAGTTGCATGAAGAGCGGTAACTGGTGGATGATGTGAAACCTGCAAGCATGCAACCAAAAAAGGCAATAACGTTAGTCAATATACGCATATAGATCCACAAACTCGCCCCCTCGCAAGGTAGTTAGTGACATTTAGTTCAAGCTTGGCCATCATGGCAGCATCAAATGGAGCAAAGCTCAGCAGAATAATAAATACAAGTACCTGCTCAAGTAGAACATTGAGGTTCCCTCTTGTAACATGATGGGTTTCTCCAAGAATGGGGTTGTAAGGAGCAATTCCGAAGATCATAGGACGTAAAGTAGAAATGCTCCATGATACAACAGCTGTGAACCTGTCATGAGGGGTTTCCGCTCTGTTGCACCGTCCTAACAAATCAATACCAACGCAGTACACTGATTCACCGAAACACTGGAGGTGTGACTTGGGAATGTTGAACAGCGGTGACAGCTGAAATTGCAAGAGAGGTAAAAAAAATATCAGTTACCAATACCATTGACCATTTACAATCAATCAAGAATACAGTGCTGTGTGATATTTAGTTTTTGAACTTGAGCTAGAATTGACTTGCTTCTTATGTGAGCTGAGTTTGAGCGAGCTTACAA
Organism: Crataegus laevigata; assembly: GCA_963580275.1. Classification (NCBI taxonomy): domain Eukaryota; kingdom Viridiplantae; phylum Streptophyta; class Magnoliopsida; order Rosales; family Rosaceae; genus Crataegus; species Crataegus laevigata. The sequence goes on along the minus strand of OY756940.1, from coordinate 29,650,497 downwards.
AATTCAAGCTTGATACCAAAATTTGCAACTTAGCAAATTTTTTAATAATAGATATATGAAATATAAACATTATAACAAAAAAATATTCAAACGCAGTACTTGGAGACGATCACGTAAAAGTCTTTCTTTTGTCCAAATTTACTGTAACTAGTTACAACTTGTGAACATATCTAAACTTGAACGCTTATGAATCTAAGAAAAAGAGAATTGGTGTCTGTCAATCCAAATGTTGGTATTTTTAGCTGGTTTTTAAGTTTATTTCTAACGTCCAAGTTAAAGAAACCCAAGTGTAAAGTATGACGTAACCACGTTTTCCACAAAAAGAAGAGGACTTGCCTGGAAGCGTGTGAGATCAGATCCTGGCCGTACGTTTTTAAACAGACTCAGTACACGTTTAAGTAGGTTAGGAGCTCTGTAATCAACATCGGAATCCCCTTCTAATGACAATGGCTTTGTCAGGAAAATAACCCTGGAATTGTCCTCCTCCTTGACCTGCACCCCCACCACACCAAATCATTTCCCATTATTTAATTAAGAAGCCGATTTAAAAGTTGAAAACGCGCAATTCCAACATTTTAAGGAAGCTATTTTTGGATGCATACAATCCATTCCAAGCCAAACTACAAGCGGCTATATGGAAAAGGACTTGGCGGAGTACGTTATCTGGCCCATAAATTGACACAAACAATGGGACATTGAAAACCACATTTAGAATTTCAACTTTTTTAATGAGTACATTATTGAAACGGATGCCGTTACAACGTTGCCAAACACATTTACATTGTCTCCGGTGACTAATTACTAACCATTTGAAAAATTAACTAAAAGATCTGGAAAGATTCGCCCACAAATCGGAGATTTATTGTCATGTATAATAAGTGGCGGAGCCTGTGTGAAGTCATTAGTTGTCTTTGACCCTAACAATTCTGAAAACTCCATGTATATTTGTTTCTGTATTGTATTTGACCCTTCTAAACAGCTAATGCAAACTAAATTACAACCTTCTTCTACTTCTTGTGTGCGATCATGTGCTCGATGAAATACTTTAGTTGAAAAGCCTATGCAATCTTCAACATTACTCTACAATATCATGCATCAGCCCTAGACAAGCCTCTACGAATATTAGTAGTTGTCGACATATGTTGATATAAACTTTCGACATATGTTGACAGGAATTGACAAGTGATTCGTAGGTACTTGACGAATGGCCAATGGAGTTTTTTTGGTTGAAATTATGACTCCATCTGGCTACGCCACTGTATAATTCAAAAGGAGAACTAAAAAGAAAAAAGGTTTTACAATGTCCCTACGCATACAACTACTACCTTAAAGTTTCGTAGCAAATAAAATTTTTCATCTTCTTTTTAAAGAAAAGAAAGTTATTTTGTACTACAATTTTACCGGAACTTTTATAGAAAGCAAGCTTTACTTAAAAAGCACAAAAAAAAAGCCCCAAATAAAAAACAAGAAATGAATTGAAACTTTCAATTGATGACAAAACAAATATGAAATACGAAAACTGAATTATCGCTGAATCAAATAATCATCGGAATTTTTTTTTTAACATACAATGATATCTACACTAGGTGAGGGATGAACCAGCAATAATGTGATTCAAATTTTTTTTTAACGATAATCGAACTTAAAATTTCTTACATAAAAATAAAAAAATATCACGAAACCGTAATACTAAGCATTCATTTACAAGCCACATAAGCTATCTTGACGTAAAAAAGTGGCATCATAAAACACTAAAAAAATAGGAAGGAAAAAGATGCCACCAGATTCACAATTCAAAGCCATTTTCATTTCCTTGGCACACAAAACAATAGATACATATATGTGTGTCTTATACTTTTTAACATATAAGGTAAGAGGCTCTGAGTTTGAGGGTCCAATAGAAAACGAGAGGGTATATTGATATAATATTATATGTGAACAAAACCAGCTGCTGGCATGCTGCAATTGCAAGCCAGCAAGTATTAAAATCAAAACAGCTTTTGTCGTTCTGAAAACCGCCGTTTCAACGGCCGGTAAACAGCTCATATTTTGACAAAGTAGGGAACAATACAAACCCAGCAAAACCATTGCTGGGTTTGAGTTGATCTTTGATTTTTCCGAGTTGGGTACACAGAACAGATGAAATAATCCGAAACCAATTAAGCTATCATTCAAAAACACATAAAACCATTGTAAAAGAGAGAGAGAGTGAGAGAGAGAGAGAGAGAGGTTCACATACCATTTGAAACTTTGAAGAGATGGAGAGCTGAGGCAGAGAGAGAGAGAGAGAGAGAGAAAGAGAGAGGTGTGCGCTTTTGTTTCAATGAAATGTAATAGAAAGAGAGAAGTGGCGGAAACTAAGAGTCGAAGAGGGGTTGTTTGGCTGGTTTTGTTTTTATTACGGGAAAATGGCTTTTTTATGCTGTAGACGCCTTCCTTTATACAACGCAAGGGAATTGGAGGTAATAAATTTTGGAGATATTTATCGATTTGTTGCTTGAATATGCCGTTGTTAATTTTCTTTCTAAACTTTAACTTTAACCGATTACTTTTTGAACTTTTTAAATTAGTCAATGTCCCTTTTATACTTTAATTTTAGCCGATTACCCCCTGACGTTAAATTTTAAAAACTTTTATTTAATTTTTCATTCATCCAATTTTTCATCATTTTTGCCCTCATACAGTTGTCATATATTGTTTCTGTGATCAAGATGGATGAAAAGTTTTAAAACGCTAAGGAGGAAATTGGCAATTTATAAATTAGGGAGGAATCGGCCCAAATTAAAGTTCAAGGGAGAAATTGACTAATTAAAAAAGTTCTAGAGAATAATCAGCTAAAATTAAAGTTCATAGTAAAAATTGACAGTTCCATACAAGTTTAGCGGGCAAATCAACAAATATGCCTAAATTTCATGTCTAACTCCATTTCATACCTATGAGTTTTAGTGTTATTTTTTAAATGGTAATGAGGTCAAAAGGTGTAAATTGATAAAATTTCAAATTTTATTGTGCAACGTGAGGAAATTAGAACCTCATGGCTCATCTCGAAAATTACTTCAAACATGAAGAGTGTCAAATTTTAATGAACTTTTCTAAGAGAAGAATTACATTAAAAAATATTATCAATTTCTATATAGCACTTCTTAATCCATTGTAATATATATTGCTTTTTAAAAAAGGTAACAAGAATTTGTTAAAAAATGATCAAGAACCACATAGGACAGACATGATGAACGTAACTAAAAGGTCACCCATGGCAAAAGAAACACCACACAAATTAACAATTACGAACTCATCATGAATATAGTACAATTCACCAACTACGATAGAGACACATATTTAACAAACAAGAAATATTACAAATTTGCAAGTCTTAGAACCACTGTAACAACATCATGAGGAAAAGACCATATCAGCCTCTAATGATCTTGCAATCGTCAACAAGGAAGCATTGATATGACTCACGTTCAACAAACATCGACCTTCCTCCTCATAGTCTGTCATGTGCACAAACTAAAACAAAACAAAATCGACCTTAACTCTCGTCAATTGCTGTTGTTCAAAGATCTGAATTTGATCCTTAATCCATAGCTGCCACAAAGGTTGTCTGCGATAGAGTGAGAGAATGATCATAGTCACAAGGACTCTTCTTGCCATAACCAAAAAGTGATCACAACTAGAAAAGAAACACTACCTCCAGGCCAACGGCCAAATTTCGCGGTTGAGGGAATTTTTTTTCCTTCTATTTTCTATCTATTTCGTAATCTGTTTGACTTCTTGCAAGTATAACATGAGTCGACTAAGTGATACATCAAAAATATAAATTAACTTGAATGTTGGATTAAGGGTGGTGTTATCTACACACCCCTGTTTATTTTCACATATACCTCTCAATTTTCAATAGTCAGGTCGAATGAATTGAAGAAAATCAAACGACATAAATTAACAGAAGGTGTGTGTGGATAACACCACCCTTGAATTAATAGAAAGACCAATATTACAGGAATATATTAAGGTTTCATTTATTCGACATGGACCAAAATGTTACTAACACTAAACTAGAGAGGTGTATAGTGTAATTGACTCATTTTCTATTTACTCTTAGTTTATGTTAATTGTAGTGCTATTTACACACCCCCTTTACCTCATATACACCCTTGTCAATTTTTTTCTATTGATCTTCTTCAATTCATTCGATTCGACAGACAGAAATTGAGAGAAATGTGTGAAATGTAAAAAAAAGCATGTGGATAGCACAATCCTATTTTAATTCGGAAAACTATGAAAAGTATTTGGGTATGAAAATGTAGACATTGAAATTTCAGCAAATAAAATGTTGACCGATAGTCAAAGTTTCAACGCTCATGTATTACATAAATTTTACACGTAGCGTGTGATTCGACAGAAATTGAAATGAGTCAGAAAAGCCGTCAAATAGGACACGTGTCAACACCTGGCAGAGACGACTTATTTCATCTGGGATATTATATTCAAAATTAGGCCTTGAAAAATTCTATAAATAGGAAGCCATTTCATTCATTTTCATTCACCAATTCACCAACACATTTCTCTACTCCTAAATTGGAAGAGAATTCTCTTGAAGTTCGTTATTCGTTATTCGTTCTTTGAGATCAAGCCCCGACAACCCTTGAGGAAAAGCTCTTCATCCTAAGACAACACAACATCAACGTTCATCATCAAATCCCTGAAGATCATCCTCGTTCATCCTAAGATCAAGCCCCAACGGCCCTTCGGATCAACACAACATCAACAAATCCACACCATTGTTCATCTCAAGAATCAAGCCCCAATGGCCCTTTGGATCAACACAACATCAACGTTTATCGTCAAATCCCTGAAGATCATCCTCGTTCATTCTAAGATCAAGCCCCAACGGCCCTTCGGATCAACACAACATCAACGAATCCACACCACTGTTCATCCCAAGAATCAAGCCCCAACGGCCCTTTGGATCAACAGCCTATCAACAAATCCATATCTTACTAAGATAGAATCAGAGGATAAATTATAAAGATATTGTAACCCAAAATTCATTAATACAAATATTATTTTGTACGACATGTGTTCTTGTTTCAGGAATTTTTCGTGTTTACAAATTTGGCACGCCTAGTGGGACAATCTCTACCTCTTATCTCTATCTTCAAATCCACAAAAGAGGGCACATATGGCATCAAGGAAGGCTCAAACTGTTCCCGCAACTAACACGAAGAACAAGAGTATCCTCATCACGAGCGGTGGCACTTTTGGCATCACAACTCGAAGCAAGGCAAGAGCTCTTTCCGCCGCATCTTCCCCCTCTGCATCAACTTCGCCAAAAGTTGATGAACACCCGAAATACAAGCTCATGATCACTCTGGCCTCGCTAAGTACGCTAATGGAGGATATCCCAAGGAAGTGCCCCGAGTCCCTGCTCTTTGACGCCGACTCGAGTAGCGGCACAGCCATGCAAGTCATGACCATCGGAGCGACTTCAATCGAGGAGCAGTTGGCTCAAATGAATGAAGCGATTGCAAAGCTCACACAGATTGTGGAGGAGAAAGACTTAAAAATTGCCACACTTGTCAACCAATTGGAAATGAAGAGCAACGACAGAATGGTAGGCGGTAAGGATGAGGAACCTTCGACAAAAGAAATCGAGGAGAAGCCAAACCAAGCAACGACACTCATGGGATCTCTGTCTATCCAGCAGCTGCAACAAATGATCGCTAGCACCATCAAGGCACAGTACGAAGGGAGCTCACATACCTCCATGTTGTATTCGAAGCCTTACTCCAAGAAAATTGACAACCTGAAGATCCCAAGGGGATATCAACCGCTAAAGTTCATGCAGTTTGATGGGAAGGGAAATCCAAAGCAGCATATTGCCCATTTCGTCAAAACTTGCAACAACGCGGGGACGGAAGGAGACTACCTCGCGAAGCAGTTTGTCTGCTCTTTGAAGGGAAATGCATTTGGCTGGTACACGGATCTAGAACCTGAATCCATAAATAGCTGGGAGCAATTAGAGCGAGAGTTCTTGAACCTTTTCTACAACACTCGTCCCACAGTAAGCATGCTGGAGTTGACAAGCACAAAGCAGTGAAGGGACGAGCCAGTTGTTGATTACATCAACTGATGGCATACTCTGAGCCTCGACTGTAAGGACAGACTCTCGGAAATCTCCTCAATCGAGATGTGCATTCAAGGTATGCAATGGGGATTACAATGCATCCTTCAAGGCATCAAACCACAGACATTTGAAGAGTTAGCCACTCGCGCTCACGACATGGAGCTAAGGATCGCTCATCATGGAAAAAAGGAGCCGATCACTGACTTCAAGAAGGATAAGGTGTTTACTCCAAAAGTGGACAATCGTGGAAAGAAGCCCGCCAAGGAAGCTTTTACCATTGACGCTACCCCCATCAAGACCTCTTCCGCACCCGTTAAAATCTCCTCTAAGAACAAAGCAAAGGAGATAAAAAGAGGTGAGCCCTCTCATACCCAAGACAGGTACAAGAACACCTTGAGGGAAATGGAGCAGAAAACATACCCATTTCCAGACTCTGACATGGCCCCAATGCTAGACGACCTGTTGGAGAAAAAGGTGATTGAGTTGCCTGAATGCAAGCGCCCGGAAGAGATGAATCACGTTGACAATCCCAAGTACTGCAAGTACCATCGCATCGTGAGTCATCCCGTCAGAAAGTGCTTCATCCTCACGGAACTCATCATGAAGTTAGCACAACAAGGGCGAATTGAACTCGACCTGGAAGACACGGTCACGACACACACTACGACGATCATGTTTGGGCTCTTTGATCATGTGCCTCTTTAGGTAATGCGTGACCATCCTCATCCATGCTCAAGTCACACGGCCCCTTCTGCACAACCATCGTTGGGGGTAGACAACCAGGATGCATCGATTGACGCTAATGAAGGATGAACCTTAACCTAAACCACAAGCCATAAGGCCAAAGGTAGAAGAAGGAAGAAAGCACTGCCGTAGCAATAATAGGAACCCTAAAAGAAGCGTAAGAGTTGCTAAGCCAACATACGCTGGGGAGCCTATGGAACAAGAGCCACGCATTCTCGTCTCCTTGCACAAGTACTTCCCGAATGACTTCTTCCAACGGTGCACTATCGCTGCATGTCACATGGTGGAAATAAATGAATCATTAAAAGATGAAGTTATCGCCATTGAAGAAGTGAAGACTCTCATGACCAAAGAAGGTTTATCGACCCATGTTAGCATCGAGGAGGCATTACGATTACCCGAAGAGATGCGGAAAGCACTGATAGTGGTTTTAGCAAATCCCAACGACCATGGAGTACAAGGAAACAAGGACGAAGGCTCAAGGCTTCGGTCATATGAATATGCCACATGCTGTGCCGCCCAAGACTCAATCAACTTCACTGACGAAGACTTACTGCTGGGATCAAAACCTTACAACCGCTATCTCTTCATCTCAGGGTACATAAGGGAGAGCAAAGTCAACCGCCTGCTTGTGGATGGTGGATCAGCTATAAACATAATGCCAAAGTCAACGATGGCTACAATCGGCATCAAAATAGACGAACTATCTCTAAGTCGTCTACTAATCCAAGGTTTCAACCAAGGAAGACAAAGAGCGATAGGCATGATCCGAGTGGAGATGACCATTGGTGAACTCAAATCAAGCATGATATTTCATGTGATTGATGCAAGAACTTCATACAGCCTGCTTTTTGGAAGGCCTTAGATCCATGAGAATGGAGTAGTGCCATCCACCCTTCACTAATGTTTAAAATTCTACCGAGAAGGAGTGAAGGTGATTCAAGGAGATACCAAGCCATTTACCGAAGCTGAATCACATTTTGTAGAAGCCAAGTTCTACATGGAGGACGACATGATACCCGAAGCTCTCCCAAAAGAGGTAAAATCCACGGGCAAAGCGACGCCTAAAAAGCAAGAATGGCAATCTGTTCCAAGAAAGTAAGGAGGAGAAGCCACACCGTCTTCAAGCAAAAACAACGACGAACTCGTGACAGGCAAATGGGGTGAGACGCCGTTAAAAGAACCGAACACACCTATCTTTCGATACATCTCGATGTCGAGAAGAAAAAAGGATCAAACCCCATTCGAAACGGGGACAAGCAAAGCCGACATGCAGCAACGCAAAGACGATGTAGAATTGCTCAAGACGAATGCAATTTTACCTCTAACACAGCTAGGCGAGACTAAGATTGCAAGACCACCATAAGGCTTCATAAAAGCTCTGCCAAAAGGAGTAGAACCAAGCTTTCTCCCAACCAAGAGGACCGAAGAAGGTTTTGATCCAAACACCTACAAACTCATGTCGAAGGCTGGGTACGCCTTCATTCCCTCTTCGAATCCTGGAAAGAAGGGTTCAGACACTGTCAACAACAAAGAATGTGACCTCACCAAGACTCAAAAGAGGCTGAAAGAGCATGGTTACGGAGTTGACAACGGCAAAGCAGGAATCGGCTTCACACCAAATGCACTTGTGAAGATTTCGAGCAAAGGGAAAAACGCTAGTGCTCAGCACATCAGCATGAGCGTCATCCAAAACCGAGAAGAGCTTAATTCCGCCTTTCGGATATCAGTCTTCAATAGGATGAATCATCCAAGACCTAGAATATCGGCATTTCATCGCATTGGTGGTCAAATCCGAACCTCCGTCTTCAAGAGGCTTAACACGCTAACATCCCAAAGTTCCATTTTTGAAAGGTTGTCAGAACCTAAGAAACAAAGCAACGCGCCTAGCTTCCCTCCACAACGGTCGATTTTGAGGAGACTCGAAGAAACCGAGAAGCCTTCAGGGAGAAAAGAAACAATGCCAAAGAAACAGAAGCCCGACAGTTTAGCAGAAAAGAACGACATCCAAAGCTCTGTTCCTTCAAAAATGAAGCGCCAAGCAATCTTAGAGGTTGACACAAATGGACCACTGAAAGTAAGGAGGCGCACCATTATCCACACCTGCCAATCTTCACTCCAACAAGCCCAAAAGGACGGCACTAAAGGAGGGGTCCAAGACGTCTTCCACATCACAATCCAATAAGACAAAGAAAGTGAAGCCCCTGAGGAAGATGTCATCGCTGCACCACCACAGCTCGAAGATGGAGGGCAAGCCACGGTTGATGAGCTTAAGGAGCTCAACTTAGGAACAAAAGAAGAACCCATTCTTATCTTTGTAAGTGCGCTGCTAAGTGCGAACGAGATAGAGGAGTACTACCACGCTGCTAAGTGCGGACGAGATAGAAGAGTACTACCAGCTGCTATTAGAGTACAAAGACGTCTTTGCCTGGACATATAAGGAAATGCCCGGCCTTGACCCTATTATCATCGTGCATCGTTTTGCAGTCAAGCCCGGAACGCGACCAATAAAGCAAACTCAAAGATGCTATCGATCCGAGCTCATCCCACAGATTGAGGCTGAGATTGACAAGTTAATTGAAGTAGGCTTCATTCGAGAGGTGCAATAACCCAAGTGGATGTCTAACATCGTTATCGTCCTTAAGAAATCTGGACAAATACGTGTTTACGTGGACTTCTGAAACCTCAACGATGTTTGCCCGAAAGACGATTTTCCCTTGCCAATCATCGAAATCATGGTGGATGCAACCACTGGCCACGAGGCACTGTCATTTATGGATGGCTCATCTGGATACAATCAAATTCGCATGGCTCCTGAAGATGAGGAACTAACAGCCTTTCGTACTCTGAAAGGTATATACTGCTACAAGGTGATGCCATTTGGTCTAAAGAATGCCAGAGTTACATACCAACGTGCAATGCAAAAAATCTTCGATGACATGCTACACAAAAATATAGAATGTTATGTAGATGATGTGGTGGTCAAGACAAAAAAGAGATCAGACCACTTGAAGGATTTGCGAATGGTGTTCAAAAGGCTGCAAAAATACAACCTCAAGATGAACCCGATGAAATGTGCATTTGGCGTCACCTCTGGAAAGTTCCTCGGCTTCATTGTCAAGCACCGTGGCATCGAAGTAGACCAATCAAAGATCAAAGCATGCCTGAGCCAAGAAATTTACACAAACTGTAAAGTCTGCACGGACGACTCGCTTTCATTAGACGATTTATATCCAATCTAGCAGGACGTTGTCAACCGTTTAGCCGACTCATGAAGAAGGATGTCCCGTTTGTATGGGACAAAGCATGCCACAATGCCTTTGAAAGCATAAAAAGGTATTTGTCAAGTCCACCTGTCTTGGGGGCACATGTGCCTGGGAAGCCCCTCATATTGTATATTGCCGCTCAAGAAAGTTCAATAGAAGCACTCTTGGCACAAGAAAATGAATCCCAGAAAGAAAGAGCGCTTTATTACCTCAGTTGAACTCTCACCGGTGCCGAGTTGAACTATTCCCCGATAGAAAAGATGTGCCTTGCTTTGGTATTCGCCATTCAGAAGCTCAGACATTACATGCATGCTTACACCATCCACTTGGTTGCTAAAGCTGACCCGGTCAAATACATCATGTCCAAACTAGTTTTGACAGGGCGACTAGCTAAATGGGCATTGCTTCTCAATCAACATGAGATCATTTACGTTCCAGCTAAAGTCGTCAAATGACAAGCATTGGCAGATTTCTTTGTTGATCATCCGATCCCAGCCGATTGGAAAATCTCAGACGACTTGCCTGACGAGGAGGTGTTTTACATCAACATCTTCCCTACATAGACGATGTTCTTCGACGGATCCGCACGAGCAGATGGAGCGGGGGCATGAGTAATATTCATGTCACCGCAAAGGCAAATAATGCCTTATTCATTCCAACTAAGCGAACTATGCTCCAACAACGTCGCTGAGTACCAAGCACTAATCCTCAGCCTCCAAATGGCAATCAACATGGGAATCACAGCCCTTGAGGTATATGGCGACTCCAAGCTCATAATCAATTAACTCTTAACCGAGTATGAGGTGAGGAAAGATGATCTCGTCCCATACTTTCGGCTGACAACTTAGCTGCTACAAAAGTTTGAGATAGTGACATTAGAACATGTGCCAAGAAAAGAAAATCAAATTGCAGATGCTCTCGCCAACCTAGCCTCGAGTATGACACTAGGAGAAGGAAAAGTTGCAGACGTGCCAGTTTGCCAAAGATGGGTGATCCCACTTGCCACTAAAATATTGCTAAATGACATAAACGTCATCTCAATACTTCTGGTCGACACCGAAGAATGGAGACAGCCGTTGACTGACTACTTGGAGCAAGGAAGGCTTCCAGAGGATCCTAAACATCGCTCTGAAATACGTCGACGAGCACATCGTTTCCTCTACTACAAGGGAACACTTTACCGACGCTCTTTTGAAGGAGTACTTCTGAGATGCCTAGGTGAAGAAGAAGCCAGTCAAACCATGGAAGAAGCACATTCAGGTGTATGTGGGGCGCATCAGTTGGGGCCAAAGCTACATTTCCAGCTTAAAAGAATGGGTTACTATTGGCCAAGCATGGTGAGGGATTGCATGGAATACGCCAAGATGTGCCAAGCCTGCCAATTCCATGCCAACTTCATACATCAACCACCTGAATCATTACACCCTACAGTTGCTTCATGGCCATTTGACGCATGGGGGTTGGACATCGTGGGACCGATCGCACCAAAGTCATCTGCGGGAGAAGCTTACATCCTAGCTGCAACAAATTATTTGTCCAAGTGGGCTGAAGCCATACCCCTAAGGGAAGTCAAGAAAGAAACCGTCGTCCGTTTTATCAAGGAGCATATCATCCACCGATATGGTGTGCCTCGCTACATCATTACGGACAATGGAAAGCAGTTGTCCAACCGACTCATGGATGAACTCTGTGAGAAATACAAGTTCAAACAACATAAGTCTTCCATGTATCATGCCCTAGCCAATGGTCTCGCATAAGCATTCAACAAAACTCTATGCAACCTCTTGAGAACAGTCGTTGGTAGGAGCAAGAAAGACTAGCACGAGAGAATGAGCGAAGCACTTTGGGTTACAGGACGACGCACCAGACGTCTACTCAAGCTACACCATATTCGCTCATGTATGGCGTAAAAGCGATTTTGCCACTGGAAAGCCAAATTCCCTCGCTGATGATGGCTATACAAGAAGGACCGATTAACGAAGAGAATGCAAAGTTACGTCTTCAAGAGTTAGAAGCACTAGATGATAAGAGGCTCGAAGCTCAGCAGCATTTGGAGTGTTACCAAGCACGATTGTCCAAGGCCTTCAACAAGAAAGTTCGCCCAAGGTCATTTCAAATAAGGGATCTCGTCCTTGCATTACGTAGGCCTATCATCACAACGCACAAAATGAGAAACAAATTCACCTCAAAGTGGGATGGACCTTATGTAGTACAAAAAGTCTACACAAACGGTGGTTACAAGATCGTGCAAGAAAATGGTTTGAGGATTGGCCCCATAAACGGCAAGTTCTTGAAGCGGTATTATGCTTGAGAATGAACCACGCTCCTAGCCCACAAGAGCATAAACTGTGTACAGCAAACTAAAAAAAAAATCGTCACTCTTTGAACTACGTTTTGACTTGATCCCTTTCGTTGGAAGGGTACGTAGGCAACTTGAAACTTCAAAACTTCAAGTACAGTCATATTATCAATGTGAATACTTTATTTCTTGGAAGGAAGGATTTGGGTACAAAGCTTGTTACAAGAATGAGCAAAAGACATGCAAAACAAAACTTGTGAGCGTTGAGGAATGACAATGACAAAGTCACAACGACGAAAAGGAATCAACTCTAAGCAGCGGCGGCAAGTGGCAAGGTCGATGTGCACAGAACCGTCACTTCCGAAGAAAGTTGTGACCGAAAGGTACTACACAACGAGGCCCCGGTGCAGTCTCTTGCACAACACCACACGGTAGCGCACCACATAGGGAAAACTGTGATCAAAAGGCACTACACAACGAAACCCCGGTATAGCCTTTCGCATAACCCTGCACGGTAAAAGTGACGCACTGGAACAAGCTCCGTCACAAACAGCAAGGCCAGTGAAGAACTTCAGTGACCGCCGTCAAACAACTAGCTGTTCACGAAGCTTAACACAGTTGCACCCACGTCTTGCTCGCTCCGTCACAAACAGCAAAGCCGGTGAAGAACTTCAGTGACCGTAGCCAAACAACTAGCCAGTCACAAAGCTCAACACAGTTGTGCCCACGTCCTACTCGCTCCCTCATAAACAGCAAGGCCAGTGAAGCACTTCAGTGACCACCGTCAAACGACTAGCCGGTCACAAAGCTCAACACAGTTGCACCCACGTCCTGCTCACTCCATCATAAACAGCAAGGCTGGTGAAGAACTTCAGTGACCGTTGTCAAACGACTAGCTGGTCACGAGGCTCAACACTTTGGCATCCACATCCTGCTTGCTCCGTCACAAACAGCAAGGCCGGTGAAGAACATCAGTGACTGCTGTCAAACGACTAGCCGGTCACAAAGCTCAACACAATTGCACCCACGTCCTGTTCGCTCAATCATAAACAGTAAGGCCGGTGAAGAACTTCAGTGACCGCTGTCAAATGACTAGTCGGTCACGAGGCTCAACACTTTGGCATCCACATCCTGCTCACTTTGTCACAAACAGCAAGGCCGGTGAAGAACTTCAGTGACCGCCGTCAAACGACTAGCGGGTTACAAAGCTCAACACAGTTGCACGCACGTCCTGCTCGCTCCATCACAAACAGCAAGGCCGGTGACGAACTTCAGTGACCACTGTCAAATGACTAGCCGGTCCCGAGGCTCAACACTTTGGCATCCACATCCTGCTCACTCCGTCAAAACCGCAAGGAAATCCATGGATGCAAGGAGCACCTGTAAAAAAAATGACGAATACATATGTTTATGTATTTACAAAAAAAAATATATATGTTGTTATATGTAAAAAAAAAAGTGTATGAGTCTTGGCCCAAGCAGCAAAAGACTCAAAAGAAGCCCATCCGCACACGGGTCCTAGCAACAGGTGGACCTCATAGGCCCTTTCCTCAATTTCTCCACCACCTGTACATGTACACCTTCCAGGTCTAGCAACCCGACCACTAAAAACCAAGACTCGAGGTTTGCAAATCTAAACCACGAGTCGCTTCTCGAAAAAGACAAGTGCATCTGGTTCGCCGACATGGAGACGACGTCGTTGACGGTGCTCAAGAGCTCTATCTTCGCCAAGAGCGGCGACTCTGTCGGATCCGATTGCGGAGACATGGCAACAATGGTGTTCCTGATAAAAGAAGAAGACGAGTCTATTCGCCAATCTTGGCAAGCTACCGGAGTATTCGCTCGTGTTTCGACACCGCAGCATGGGACCACAAGTTGAGAACTGTCACTACTTGCCTTAATTCCTTAAATTTGAGTATGAGCTTGGATTCCACGGATGGGGGGAAGAGGATGAGCGAAACCACATCTCGCGGTAGATGAGGCAGAAGACGTGGCCATTCAGATTCTTGAGCGAGAGAAGGAAGGGCTCAAGCAGTTTACCACCACTGACGGGTATGATTATAATGGTGGCAGTAATGTGTTGAAGGTGTTGGGGTATTTCAACATAGTGGGTTTGCTTCGAGTTCATTGTCTTTTGGGCGATTATCATACTGGTCTGAAGTGCTTGTAGCCCATTGACATTAACCAACAAAGTCTTTTTACCACTGTTATTGGAAGCCACATAACATTACCACCATTTATCCTTATGGTTTCGCCAATCTTATGATGCGGAGGTATATGGAAGCGATTCGGGAATTTAATAAGATTCTGTTATACATCTACAAGACCAAGTAGTTGAAGGAATTTATGAGATTCATTAGGGATTTCTATTTACTAGCATGCATATACAAATCAAAATATATATACGAAAACAACGGAAGCATGTTAACAATTAATATTAAAGCTCTAGTCATTTAAATCCCCTTCAAGATGCATAGGTTTATGTAAGATGCATCAAAAATTATTTTATTGAAGAACAAAGTTAAGGAGTAGATTTGTACCTCTTGATCTACTCTTAAGACCAAGGATGGACCACCTCCAAGATCTTTGCTCCTCAAAGTCTTTGAGCCTAGCCTCCCTCCTTGCCTCCTCCACTTTGTGAGATTGAGTGCTCCAAGGTTCTCTTCAAGTTTCCAAAGAGGAAACCTCTAAAGATCCTCACCCACTAGTGTAGTGAGAAGGATGAAGGAATAACCAAAGGGTGATTAGATGATTAGCTAAAATCCCCAAAGGTGGCCGGCCACTTTTTGTGTTCTAGAGAGATATTTTCTTTTTCTCTAAATTGTTTTGAACACATAAATAACCCTAACAAAGATATTTGCTATAATGTTGCTTTTATAGACAAAAGGAAACAAGTCAACATTTGACTTGTTCACCTCCTCATTGTGGCCGGCCCTTAGTGTGATTATTTGAGCTTTGGGCTTTTATTATTTCAAGTCATCCAATGCTTGAATAAAAGCCCAATGGGTTTAGGCCCAATGGGCCCAATTAAACCCGAACGTTTCTTTAAGCCCAAAACGATCTTTTATCGCTTTTATGATTTCTTTAGACTTTCTAAATTAATCACCACACTTAATTAATCCAATTAATTATTTCCACATCCATTAGTTACTCACTACAAGAGTGTATTGGTGAACAATCTTTTAAGTTCTAATTAGCATGGCAGTGAGATGATTGGTATCAATCCAATTGATTTAATCCAATCACTTGATGAATCAAAACTTACTTTTAATTCACGTTCTCCTTTGACGATTACAATTAATCATCTAGAAGAACTCACAAGCCATGAGTGACATCTAAACATATGTCATGGCTACCCAAGCTAATGTAGAAGTTATTCAGAGAACCTATTCAGTTGGAATTACAATGTAATTCGATCCTTCTCTAATACAATACTCTTAATCACATCACTAGGGTATGGATGTACTATGTCAAACCCCTAATGTGATTATGCATTTATATGATTCACTTGAGTCGTATAGGAACGCTTTCCTTTAGTACGCTCGATACTTCGGCCGAAGATTCCCGAATCATATCTTAGAGTATTCATCCTCTCTTAACGAGGATTAGAGATCCCTTGTTGACCATTCACATGCCTACATGTTTAGATAGCTTGACCCCGACAATGCCTTGGACTCTCCAATGGAATGCCATTTGACATGATCAAAGATTAAGGACCTAACCATTAGACATCTATGATGTCTCAGGGCAAAGGATTACTTACATTATTCCAACTATCAGAGTTACTTGCTTGACATGTGAGTAGACCTCCATGCAAGTACTCTCGTTCGATTGTGTTCAGTGAACTTATTCCCTTAATGAGCACCTACATACCTGTCTTAGTGTCATTACACGAATGGGATGAGACTTTCCATCCTTCCATTTGAAGTGGACATAGTATGTACTGATCTATGCATTGTCAGTATCCCTCCGACAATCCTATGACCAGGAACCTTTTGGACATGATGGTTATGTGAAGAAGGTCTCTGTAGTCTAACATCATTAGATTACTTCTTCCATCGATCCATTGTCCATGGATTTACTATTTAGGACATATTTCGTTCATTGAGATAGTCCTAATTAGTATCTTTGCCTTCCGATGTATAAGAGTCATATAACACATCAATGCAATGTCCTGAAAGGTTTCTTCCAAAGATTGACTTTCAGGGCATATTTCCAACAATCTCCGACTTGCACTAAAGTCAATCACTAGTGTATCTTATACATGCTAGTTGAGTGAGCTTACGCTTGTAGGTTCACTTGGTTATGTATAAAATCCCCTTTTAATTTTAAAAGGGATTTACTTATCAAATGTTTCCTAATTACATTTGATGATGTCTCTTTCTTGTGTTCGAATACTTTGATTAGACCTTGATTCCATGGCTTGAGCTATCGCCCCATTACGTCGTAGTATCCTACTAACGACCTTATGGTTTGGATTCAATCATTGGTTCTAAAAGAACCCCTTCTATTCAAAACACCTTTTGAAGCAGTTTCTAAAACAATATATCGACATATATTTCGTTTGCATACTTTATACAAACTTTGCTCCAATCCTTGAGACCATTGTAGTACAATACTATCAATTCATTCATATGATTAGTACTTCATACATTATGAAGTTCCATTTGCTAAAATGGGTTATTTTCACTTTGGTTCATAACCTAAGTAAATGCACGCTTCCAGAGTCCCACTCTGATGTTCCTTTCTTAAAGGCAATAATACTCATTCAGTTGCTATGGTTCTGATCCTGGGATACAGTAATATCTTAAAGTGACAACCCATGTGGTTCTTCACCTTTGGATATCTACTCACAAGTCCATACATGTGTCCCTTTTGTGATTTTATGACACATTCATTATAAGGGATATGAAAGTGATTTTCTATCGTAGAAAAAACACCTTCTCAAATCTTCAATATTTTGAGATTTGATTTCCCCTTACAACATCCTTGACATAGCCTTGCTATATCAATGAGTCCAATTTCAAGTCTATACTTCAAAATTGACCGTATCATAATTTTGTCATCTTTGAGTAACATTTATGTTTTATCAAGTCTATCAAATAGACTTCATTCATATCTTGTTGTTCAAATTATGACATCACTCCCACTGGCCTTGTTGTAACTAAGTATTCAATCAAAAAACTTAACACTTATATTTTTCTTTGATTGAATGCATATTGCTCCCATTAACTTGTCTTTGATCTATTGACAATAATTGAGATCCATTAGCTTATTAATGATGTCTCAACAATTTTGAGACTATCAACAACTCTAGCTAACACAAGTTTATTTAAACGAATCATTCACAAAAGAATTCCTTCTTTAAGTAATTCCATTTGAAATGTGTGACTTGTTCTATCAAGTCTATTCATTTAAATTATATGGTGTCATACACCTTTATTGAAGTTTTAGTCATACTAAGACCTTAATATAGTCATATGAGAATTATCTAAGTCTTTAGTGAAAGCATAGCTTCTACTAAGGATATAGAAACTCAACCATTCCTTCTAGGTGGTTGATATAATTCTTTATCAAAAACTACGTAGAGCATCATAGTTACATAAGGTGACGAATTTGGATTGTCTTGTTGTTAAACTACATGTTGTGACTCATTTTGAAACTATTCCCTTTTGTTTTATCAAAATTTGTCCATATGCTTCGTTATTAGCTTGTTCTCATAAAAGAGAATAATGGACAACTCCCAACATATAACCTTTTTATGCTAGGTTGACAAAACCAACATTCAAAGACTATTCTTTAAATGTTACACAACATAGAATTTTAACGTTTGTAGAGCTTGAGTCTTTAACAATTAAAATTACAAACTCTCAACAATAGTCATGTACTATTATTGTTTAGACAACTATAAACCAATCATATTCAAGTTTATATCCAATTTCTCACCTCCCACTATTTCTCATGACTTTTAATAAGAAATCATTTCATACACACAAAAATGTATAAACGTGGAGTATACGAGTAGAGGACATTGTGTAGTAGCTTAAAAAACCTTTCAAGCTCATTTATTTCAATCTTCACTAAGATGATGTCTTGTTATTAAGTGACTAAAGTCTTTAAAAATTTGATTGATTTAGACACTTCATTCTTGGTTTAATCACTAACACATTTGACATTCTAAAACAATTTTTAAGAATGCCCAATTAATTGTTCAAAACTACTAAATGAATCAAGAGTGATCTTTGATTATTGTGGTTTAAGTGATAACCATACAAGAAACGTTTTTCTTGTTTCTTATATTACTATAATGTGATCTTCCTTTTCATCAAGAAAGGAATCTCTAGACCTTTGTCAATTCATATAGAATTCATAGGTAGACAATTGGAACCAAATCTAAAGATTCATTGTATCCTTCTATGTCCAACATATGAGATCTATCCATAATTGATAAGTCTAAAGTTTTGTTTATCACATTACAATAAGTGATATAAGTCTTGTATCTCAACTAGGATACAACAAGACAATATTCAATTCATAACACTACTTCTAAGGAAATATCTTATATATTAGAAGGCATACATCACATTACATTGATGTGATGATTCAAACATTCAAAAAAAAAATGTTTTAATACAAAAAGAATTAGCTCTATACATTTAGAGACTAATTAATTACCTTCATTTAGGCACTAATAGTGGTCTTTACATCACATGAAGCCACATAATAAGTTCTTAACAAAATAAGAAAGTTTTAAAGACTATCTTTAAATGCCTAAACAAACTTCCTAAGTAGTTAGCAAAAACATGGTGGCCGAACCCTTCTCCACCTTCCTTGCTTGTTCTTCTTCTACTTGCCTCCTTCACCTATATACAATTATATGAGTGATTAGCATTTTATATCAAATATAAACATTTAGAAGATCTAACAATTAGAATTGAAAATAAGAACATTAAACCATACCTTTTGGCTTGTTCTTTAGAGTTGCAAGATAGAACCTGCAATTCCTCCTCCAATGCCCCTCATTTCCACAGTGGTGGCAAGTCCCCTTGGGTTCCATTGCCGTCTTTTTCTTCACTCCTCCTTTCGGCTTAGGAGTGGTAGACTTCTTCTCCTTCCCTTTTCCTTTGCCTTGCGGCTTAGGAGTAGAAGAGGATGGCTTGTTGTAGACTACTGCAGAAGTCCCTACAACGTTCTCTTTCTTCATAGTCTTCTCGGCAGTTACTAACATGTTTAGTAACTCAGAGAGAGTACTATCCATCTTATTCATATTGTAGTTCATTACGAACTGCGAGAATGAATCAGAAAGAGAAGCCAATATGAAGTCCTGGGCCAATTCCCCGTCAAGTGGAGTTCCAAGGTTCTCCAGTTGTTCTATGAATCCTATCATCTTCAGTACATGTTGATGCACTGGAGCCCCCTTGACCATCTTGGTCTTGACAAGTTCACAAACAGTACTAAAGTGACGGTTGCGCGTCCCTTCACCATATTACTCCGTAAGATGGAGTATTATGGAAGATGCACTGTCCATGCCCTCGTGCTGTCTCTGTAGCTCCTCATTCATGGAAGCCAACAGATAGCACTGGGCTTGCGTATCATCCTCAACGTGCTTGTCATACTTAGCACGTTCATCCTCAGTGGCGTCAGGCCCAAGAGGTATGTGAGGTGGAGCTTTATCTAGGACGTAAACAATCTTCTCCAATGTTAGGAGAATCTTGACATTACGATACCATGATGGGAAATTGTGCCCCTCTAGGCAATGTTTGTCGAGTATTTTCGCGAGTGTGCTTCCAACCATATCTAAATACATAAACAATAAATAAATTAGTTTGATTGTTGATTAAGTCAAACGATTCGGGTCTTTAAACCGAATGACATCACCCATTATTTTTGGCAAATTCCATATTCCTCATGATGGAATCTGGGAGGTTTCAAAGAAAGCTCCTAGTGGGTTATGGGAGGCTCACTATTACCAAGCTCACCTCACGATGATACGATGTTGGCTAGCAAAATAATAATGAGAGGGTACATTTACCCATTCACAACAACGTTTTGTGATTACCCATCTATTTGGCTTCTAGAGAATAATGCCTCACGATGATACGATGTTGGCACCATTTCTTCTTAGTTAAGTTCATACCCACCATGCCGGTTTAGATAGGGGTCCAAGCATAACCTCACGATGATACGATGTTGGCTACTCTCGTTGCCTATTTTTCACCACATCAAATGTTTTTGAATAGACTCCTCCTGACTTATAAGCATGCACTTTGCACTCCCCCATGATAGGGTGAAGGCGGTGTACAAGTCATAAACGATTGGAGCCTACCATGGTGGAAGGCCACGAAGAAGTGTTCAAAACACCTCTACGCTTTCAACTTAAAATTGCATTTTGGTTGAGGGATTTTAAGGTCTCATCAATTTTATTTATTTAAACATTTTCAAATAAATTGTGTCCTATTATAACTACTAGTCCAAAGTTTAATGAAATTAGTAGCACATGATATCTCGATTATTCGTTTTCACAAAACAAATCAATATCAAAACGTTTTTCAAAATATTGGAGATACATGTAACTATTAATTGTATTCATTATAGTTTAGTAGCGTATGATACTCCCACTATTTGTTTTGAGAAAAACAAATCAATATCAAAAACGAATTTTTCAAATATTGGAAGTAACTACTACTACTACGGTTTTTGCAATCCTTTGAAATTGGTCTTATAGTTATCTTAGGCTCTTGGATGACCATGGACTTATTGGGTTATTGCAACAACGAGCCAACATTGTTGAATAATATCTCGGGGAGGTTGTGTCAATTTAATTACGTGCTTCCAATCCAATTAAAACATTTTCATTGAGGCATTAGAAATGAAAGACAATCAATCATTGCTAATTAGGGCATTGGACCCATTTAATCTTTGTCTCATGTCAAAAAACCCTCTTTTAATTATGTTTCCTTACCAATAGTTAAAGAATCTCTAGTCTAGTACTAGAGGGAATCAACTAACTAAAAGGGATTAGGAAGTAATAAGAATTACAAACCGATTTGTACAAATTCCTACAAATTACACATACTAAGAGGGAGAGATAGATTAATGTCCATCATGACAAGGTCCAATTGAAACACTAATTAAAACACATTCTCAAGGTTCAAACAATTTGAGTTTAGCGCCTTATCTTATAGCTCAATTATCGTTTAAGGCATAAGTCCATAATCACCTTTTTTCTAACTACTTAATCACATTAAATAATCAAATAGGAATGCAACATAAACAATTAGATTTAGTGCATATGGGCATAATTAAATGATGAGTTTAAACAATAAACAAAATTAAAATCAAATATTTTAACTTTTTCAAATAGTAGGGGCCTAAATGCAAATATACAAAAGTTAGGGGTCAAATCGTAAATACTCAAAAGTAAGAACAACTTTTTCTCAAAAAACACAAAACCCCAACATGTGGGTTTTGCCATAGGGTGGCCGGCCGCATGGTGGGGAGAAGCAAAGTCTCACCCACCTTGCTTTAATTCAATGCAAAGAAGAAAAATCAAAATTTGCTTGTCACTTGGTTTTGCTTTAAGGATATTTTGCAAAGTTTTTGAGGAAAATATCCTAGAGAAGTCGGATTAAAATTACCTTAAGGAAAGATTTAGATGATTAGTGTATCACCCAAATCTATAAAACAATTTTATAAACTTAAATAAAATCATTTTCACCCAAAACAAAACCATAAACACCAAGAACAAAACCATGAACATAATTTCAAGATTTTCATATTCTTGGTGATTTCTTCTCAAATCCAAAAACAAAAGTGACAAGAACACTTTTTCTAGCATCAAAGTGTGTGTGTGAGGTTCAAAACAAAACACAAACACATAGCCCAAAAAATCCATTTGTGCCGTGCCCCCTTGTTGTCCCAAAACCCCAAATTTTGTTCTAAACTCATTCTTCATTCATGCATCTAAAACACCTTTTTACATGCATACCTTTCTCAACTATTGACTAACATTTTTCAACACTTGAAAAACAAAAGATAAACATACTTTGAATGAAGAACATATATGTCAAACCATAAAATTAAAACCCATATGCATAAAATCCAAAAGGACACATCATACATAAACCTTTGGCTCTGATACCACTTGAAGGAATTTATGAGATTCATTAGGGATTTCTATTGACTAGCATGCATATACAAATCAAAATATATATACGAAAACAACGGAAGCATGTTAACAATTAATATTAAAGCTCTAGTCATTTAAATCCCCTTCAAGATGCATAGGTTTATGTAAGATGCATCAAAAATTATTTTATTGAAGAACAAAGTTAAGGAGTAGATTTGTACCTCTTGATCTACTCTTAAGACCAAGATGGACCACCTCCAAGATCTTTGCTCCTCAAAGTCTTTGAGCCTAGCCTCCCTCCTTGCCTCCTCCACTTTGTGAGATTGAGTGCTCCAAGGTTCTCTTCAAGTTTCCAAAGAGGAAACCTCTAAAGATCCTCACCCACTAGTGTAGTGAGAAGGATGAAGGAATAACCAAAGGGTGATTAGATGATTAGCTAAAATCCCCAAAGGTGGCCGGCCACTTTTTGTGTTCTAGAGAGATATTTTCTTTTTCTCTAAATTGTTTTGAACACATAAATAACCCTAACAAAGATATTTGCTATAATGTTGCTTTTATAGACAAAAGGAAACAAGTCAACATTTGACTTGTTCACCTCCTCATTGTGGCCGGCCCTTAGTGTGATTATTTGAGCTTTGGGCTTTTATTATTTCAAGTCATCCAATGCTTGAATAAAAGCCCAATGGGTTTAGGCCCAATGGGCCCAATTAAACCCGAACGTTTCTTTAAGCCCAAAACGATCTTTTATCGCTTTTATGATTTCTTTAGACTTTCTAAATTAATCACCACACTTAATTAATCCAATTAATTATTTCCACATCCATTAGTTACTCACTACAAGAGTGTATTGGTGAACAATCTTTTAAGTTCTAATTAGCAAGGCAGTGAGATGATTGGTATCAATCCAATTGATTTAATCCAATCACTTGATGAATCAAAACTTACTTTTAATTCACGTTCTCCTTTGACGATTACAATTAATCATCTAGAAGAACTCACAAGCCATGAGTGACATCTAAACATATGTCATGGCTACCCAAGCTAATGTAGAAGTTATTCAGAGAACCTATTCAGTTGGAATTACAATGTAATTCGATCCTTCTCTAATACAATACTCTTAATCACATCACTAGGGTATGGATGTACTATGTCAAACCCCTAATGTGATTATGCATTTATATGATTCACTTGAGTCGTATAGGAACGCTTTCCTTTAGTACGCTCGATACTTCGGCCGAAGATTCCCGAATCATATCTTAGAGTATTCATCCTCTCTTAACGAGGATTAGAGATCCCTTGTTGACCATTCACATGCCTACATGTTTAGATAGCTTGACCCCGACAATGCCTTGGACTCTCCAATGGAATGCCATTTGACATGATCAAAGATTAAGGACCTAACCATTAGACATCTATGATGTCTCAGGTCAAAGGATTACTTACATTATTCCAACTATCAGAGTTACTTGCTTGACATGTGAGTAGACCTCCATGCAAGTACTCTCGTTCGATTGTGTTCAGTGAACTTATTCCCTTAATGAGCACCTACATACCTGTCTTAGTGTCATTACACGAATGGGATGAGACTTTCCATCCTTCCATTTGAAGTGGACATAGTATGTACTGATCTATGCATTGTCAGTATCCCTCCGACAATCCTATGACCAGGAACCTTTTGGACATGATGGTTATGTGAAGAAGGTCTCTGTAGTCTAACATCATTAGATTACTTCTTCCATCGATCCATTGTCAATGGATTTACTATTTAGGACATATTTCGTTCATTGAGATAGTCCTAATTAGTATCTTTGCCTTCCGATGTATAAGAGTCATATAACACATCAATGCAATGTCCTGAAACATTTCTTCCAAAGATTGACTTTCAGGGCATATTTCCAACAGTAGTTCCATCAGAAATCTCCACAGAATGAGTAGATGTATGCCCTGTTGGCAACTGTTCTTTCACTATTCTCCCAAGTGAAGCTTGTTGAGGAAACTGTGAACTCTCAGTTGCGCGAAAAGTATGTTGAGAAAATGAACAGAATGCAGAGACATGATGATGAAGCCTTTGCTATTTATGATGAGCTTTTCTCCTCCGCATGGGGCAGCACAATCTCATCGTCGTCACCTCGCCAAAGTTCGCTACCTGGAAAAATGTCTCTCTCCGTCATCTGCACCTCTACGACTAATACAGAAATATAACGCAATCAGCTCTGCCATTTTGGTCCTTCAAGGCTAGCAAGCATGGCTGGTTCTTCATACAAGGTGTAATAAATAACCATACATAGGAGCGGTGGGCCAGAACATGTACATATAGGCAGGAGGGATGGTCAACATTTCGTGAGGTATAGCTGCTCAAACTGCTTCTTTCAGAGGACAAACCACAAAACGTACTTACAACTTGGAAGTCGTACGACAGGGCGCCATGTTCATAAAGAGGCATTGTTTGCTCGCCCATCCCCTCCTCCGTGCTTTCCGTCCATGCCCACATCCGCTACCCGCCGCATCGCCTCCAGCAGGATGAACATCGACGCTGATGTCGAGTCTGCCAGGGAAGTTGAGGACACGACCATTTGAAGCTAGTTCCATTTCTGCATCAAGATGTTCCTGTGCCTACCAGTGCTCCTTCTGGGGTTTGAGGTTATGGCATACTTCAAAGGTTGGCACTATGGGTAGCCACTGCAGTAGCTGCGCTCCACACCATTTTCTCATCCTTTCCAAGACCCCGTGCTCTCTATTTTGCATCTCTGCATGAAGAATCAGATAAATCTGTAGCCATCGCCGGGGTTGGGCTGGTCAAGGCCTTTAAGAAGCACAAGTACAACTACGTCGGCGGCGGCGCCAACTCTGTAACTAGTGGCTACAGAAAGGGCATAACTATGGGAGCTGAGATCATCAGCACCGTCGTCCACCCATCCTCCTCTTCCGTGCTCCACTCCGTCTTCGTCTTCTTCCTCTGTCTTCTCGCCGCAGCTGAGATCATCGGCACCGTCGTCCACCCGTTCTCCTCTTCCGCGCTCTCCTCCGTCTTCGTATTCTTCCTTTGTCTTCTAGCCGCTGCCAACAACCTCCTTGATCCGCTCTCTGCAAATTCCTCTATGCATCGTCCAAATTTATACAAAAATATATATAATAAAAAAAGAGGATGGTGGAGCAAACTGATGCGGGCACCACGTAGAAAAATGAGCTGTGATGGTGTGGAGCTGTTGTCCTCCACAGACTTTAAAAGAAAAGCAAAAGAAAAATATGACGGAGGTGCATGGGCACCATGTGCGGACAGAAAGAAAGAAAAAAAAGAGAGGTGCATCATTACTTGAGAATGATGCGGTGTGTGTGTATATGCCTATATAATATATATATATATATATATATATATATATATGTATAAAATATGTGGTATCAAAAACACCACATAAAAAAAAAAGAGATTTAGTGAAATAAAGTTTATTTTATTTATTTCTCTGAAATTTTACATTATACATGTCAAAAAAGAAAAATGCAAACAAGCAGGGAATCCTCAAAGACGGTCATGAGAAGCCTCAGTACTCGGCGGAGCTGCAGAAAGATGAGGCGCTGAAATTTGATTATCCGGAGCCTCAACACTTGGCCAAGCTCTAGACGGCGAGGCAAAAGTTGCTTATGTAATAAAGCCACAAACATCTGATGGTCACTTTGAATTCGACTTTCAGATTCCTGCAGCTAGTCAAGTTTTCTCTTCATGCTCGTCGAGTAACGATTGGCAAGCATGTACAACTCCCTATTTTCATGCTTAAGCCATCTGATCTCCTGCTTAAGGCTCGCCACCTCAGCCATCAAGGATTCAACCTGGCGAGTACGAGCAAGAAGGCGTTGGCCCATGTTCGACACAGATCCCGCGCACTGGACGCTAAAGGCCAAAGAGTCTTGGACAGCCAGCTCATCAGACCGCTTAGAAAGCACCATGTTGTCTATGGGGGCGAGAAGATTTCTAGCCACCACCGTGGCTGTTATATCATTCTTCATCACCGAATCCCCAATCGTAAGAAGATCGTTCGGGGATAAAAAGGATGGATGCCACACGTTGTTCGGAGAAGACATCACAGCCTCTTCCCCGACATTCAAGTCAAGACGACGGTCAGATGGGCAAGACATTTTATGAAGGTTTTGAAGAAAAGAAGAGGTTAGACAAATCAAGATCTCAAAGGTACAAGAGGGAAACTTTTGCAAGTTGCAATTCTCAAGTGTGCTTTGGGAAGCAATCGACGCCTCCATAAAAAGAAGAAGCAACGAGGCTGTCTACTCAGAAATCGAAGAGTTGCCTGCCCAGAAATTGAAGAGTCGTTCGTTCAGAAATCGAAGAGGCACCACTTTTCCAAAAAGCCGAATTTTCTGGATCAATCTGTTAGCACCCTTCACGTGCAATCTCAGCATTCAAAATAGGCTCGGCACTATCCTCTAAATTTCAAAAGCTGCTCCTTCAAAGACTGAGGTTTGTCGCCACCCTTCACGTGTTGTCTCAGCCCTGCAGAAGTCACGGACGGGTCTAAAAACGCGTGAATCTTACTATTCCAATCAAAATTACCCACTGTCCATGACAAGGGTAAACGAACAGTATCACTACCGGCTACTCGGAAATCCCTATATAGGCCAACCCTCATCATTTACGGTAAGGCAGACCTGCAAAAATGCCAAAGCTCTTCCAAGATGCATTTCCAACAAAACCTCTCAAACTACTCAGTATTCCTCATCCCTTAGAATACCTCTGCGAATAAATCACACCAGAGCAGGAGTACCTCATATCATCAGGGTCGAAAGCAAGAGTATCTCATATCACGCTTTCTCCGTGTCATTTTCCTTGTCTTTGTTCTCACCTGCAAGATAAGGAGAAAGAACGCAATCAGTCGGAACCTTTGCCTGGTTACTTACCTTGCATTGCTCTCAAGCACTCATCCTCAGTTGTTGTCAAGGTCACAAATTCCTTCGTCAAATACTTTAGCGTAGTTGATAAGGTGGTGGCTCACCATTCAATTGCAAAGGTTGCGCACCACTTCTGCTATGTAAAAAGATTGAAGCAGAAGAATCAACGATGAGCTAGCACTGTCGCTGAAGAGCAAAGGTTAGCTGTACAACGCTGGCAAATCATCACCACTTCTTCAAAAGCAAAAGTATCTCATATCACGGTTTCTCCCTTCCTTTTCTTTATCCTTGTTCTCACCTGCAAGACAAGGAGAAAGAGAGCAATCAACCGGCATTTGGAATCAACTCTTTGATCCAGAACCGACTGCCTGGAAACCCTTCCCTGATTGGTTACCTAGCATTTGCATTCCACTCCTGCATCAGTAAGGGAAATACTGCAAGAGAAAATGCCACACATGCATGGGAGAAAACTAGAGAAGATGCCGCTTCTGCAAGGGAAAATGATACATTGAAGCATGTAGAAACAAGCACGACAAAACATGTGCTGGGCCATCCGCTACTTCTTCAAAAGCAAAAGTATTTGATATCATCAAGATCTGACGTACTCTGGATTTGATGGACTTGTTTTGACCCTCAAATTCTTGAGTCAACTCGCAAAGATCACTTGCCATGTAGAGCTGCTCATGGTCTATCCAACCTTCAAGATCAAGCCACCAACGGCCCTTGAAGGAATCACAAGTCTGATTCAAGATCAAGTGTTCACCACCCTTGAATCGACTTCAACTCCAGATAAATGGGCAAGCTCAGACTTTTAGCAAGTCTAGTAGAAGAAAACCCACTAGCCCAGTTCAAGAATAAATCTGTGGAAATATACTTCTTCAAAAGCAAAAGTATCTCATATCAGCAAAGTCAAAGGCAAAGATATCTTATGGCATGTTTTTCCTTTACCCTTGCTCTTGCCTGCGGGACAAGAAGAAATAGAGCGATCGGTCAGCACTTGGAAAGATTGAACAGAGAAATAGATCAACACCTCTACCTCGTGCCTGCTTGCCATGCAAAAGAAATAAAGCAGAGAATAATGCAGCATGGGCGGTACAACTGCACGTGCTGATTCATCCTCAACTAAATCGAAGATTGCTTGCCATATGAAGTCACTCGTGGTCCGACGACCTTCAAGATCAAGCCTCAACGGCCCTTGGAGAAATCACAAGCTTGATTCAAGATCAAATGTCCACCACCCTTGAATCAACCTCCAAGATCAAGCCACAACGGCACTTGGAGAAATCAAAAGCTCGATTCAAGATCAAGTGTCCAACACCCTTGAATCAACCTTCAAGATCAAGCCTCAACGGCCCTTGGAGAAATCAAGACCCGATTCAGGATCAAGTGTCCAACACCCTTGAATCAACCTTCAAGATCAAGCCTCAACGGCCCTTGGAGAAATTGCAATCTTGATTCAAGATCAAGTGTCCATCACCCTTGAATCAAAACCAGTTCAAGATGAAGCCTGTGGAAAGTCAACAAGCACAACAAATGCACGTACCGATTCGTCCCAGCAAAGTTGAATATCTCCCAGCCCAATCCAAGATCAAGCCTCGATGGCCCTTAGATCGACGTCTACATTGAGGAAACTTCAAAACGCACCTTTACATGTGACAAACACATGTATACGGCGCGCCTTGAAGTGGGGGCATTTGTAGACATTGAAATTTCGGTAAATAAAATGTTGACCGATGGTCAAAGTTTCAACGCTCACGTATTACATAAATTTTACACGTAGCGTGTGATTTGACAGAAATTGAAATGAGTCAGAAAAGCCGTCAAATAGGACACGTGTCAACACCTGACAGAGACGACTTATTTCATCCGATATATTATATTCAAAATTAGGCCTTGCAAAATTCTATAAATAGGAAGCCATTTCATTCATTTTCATTCACCAATTCACCAACACATTTCTCTACTCCCAAATTGGAAGAGAATTCTCTTAAAGTTCGTTCTTCGTTCATCGTTCTTCGAGATCAAGCCCCGACGGCCCTTGAGGAAACGCTCTTCATCCTAAGATCAAGCCCCAACGGCCCTTCAGATTAACACAACATCAACGTTCATCATCAAATCCCTGAAGATCATCCTCGTTCATCCTAAGTTAAGCCCCAACGGCCCTTCGGATCAACACAACATCAACAAATCCACACCATTGTTCATCCCAATAATCAAGCCCCAACGGCCTTTCAGATCAACATAACATCAACGTTCATCGTCAAATCCCTGAAGATCATCCTCGTTCATCCTAAGATCAAGCCCTAACGGCCTTTCGGATCAACACAACATCAACGTTGATCATCAAATCCCTGAAGATCATCCTCATTCATCCTAAGATCAAGCCCCAACGACCCTTTGGATCAACACAACATCAACAAATCCACACCATTGTTCATCCCAAGAATCAAGCTCCAACGGCCATTCGGATCAACATAACATCAACGTTCATCGTGAAATCCCTGAAGATCATCCTCGTTCATCCTAGGATGAAGCCCCAATGGCCCTTCTGATCAACACAACATCAACGTTCATTAATATTATTTTGTACGACACATGTTCTTGTTTCAGGAATTTTCCGTGTTTACAGAAAAGTTTAGGGGAGGGGATGCTACCCAACTCCAGGGGTTAGGGAGTACCACAAGCCCCTTATAAAGGGAGTCTTAGCCTATTTTTTGGTTTGTACAAATCACGCACCAAGAGAGTTTGCTGACAACAAGACTTAAACTAGGCCTTAATTAAGCGAAAATAAAGATCCTTACGTATGAGAAGTAAACAAAACAAGATCAAATTGTTTTCTCAATATTAGGATGTTATGAAATTCACATTATCATTCTTCTTAGAACTTGTGTAGGCCTGCTTCTAGAAGTTATAAGTGTTTTTTTATTATGTTTGGCCAAAAAAAATAATTTAAAAGCACTTTATGAAAAGTATTTCTCGAAATATTTCTTAAAAATATAAGAATTAGTATGATTATCTGTTTTTGTATGAACCAGGCAGTACTTTCCATAAAAGTGCTTTCCTGAAATGAGTGTTTTATTATTATGACAACTTGCTTGTTGGATAGTCTGGAAAATGCTCATTGGGAGGCATACCCCATTTTGTCTTGGGTAATGGATATCAGTTATTCATTACCCCTCTACACCTGGTCTTGGGTACCAAGATCGGGGAATCAAACGGTGGATTTTGCTTCGTCGTTTCTATTTACGGAGATGAGTGAATCTGTTTGGGTTGAAAGACCTCCATCTTCGTTTGTAAGAATCTTGAATAAAGATGGACTACCTTGTCCTCTGTAGGTTATTTTTGGGTTCATGGGGGAGGGTTGACGCTAGTGCCATGTTGGCGACATCTTTGTATGCCCTGTGACACACCCCGACCCGAAATATCGAGGTGTGCTGGCCATCATGTGAGGGTGACATAGCCAAAAGCGTAGTGTGGAAGAACAGTTATGAATGAAGTGCAGAAGTAAAAACCAAGCAAGATAATTTACAATAAGATATAAGTGCAAGTTAGTGAAGAAACGAAAACACAACAACACCACATCAGAGTGCAAAAACCCTAGGTGCAGTCCAAATTAAACAAACACTGCAAAGATAACCAAAGGAATCCTACATGGATGGCGTTCTGTCAAAATAGCCTTGATGCCTCGTTTGCCACCAACGTCACTACTGCCTAGAACCTGGAGGGGCGCAAAATAGAAAACGTGAGTGGGCAAAAAACAAAGCTTTTCCAAAATCGTTTCACAAATCAAGTAGTAACCCCTCTCTGTAAAACAAGTATTATTTCCCAAAAAATATCGTATGTACTCATATACGAAAAATCATGCTGAAAAACAATAATCTTATATATATCAAGTCAGAATTACGCCATGTCGAAGTTCCCAAATCAAACTGAATAAGCATCAAGTAGGTGAGATAAATCATATCATAATATGCAAGTAATAACATTACGTCATCCATAGTCACTGAATGTGGCCTATACGGCTGAATTTATAACTCCTCAATCGAATCATGTACACCAGTCGGAAGCACCTATAGTGGTTTGTACGACAGGCTAGGTGTATAATATTACGCTCAGTGCTACGATCGCGTGAAGGCTGTGCGATGAATCGTGAGTCACCTACGAGTCGGAACCACCTATAGTGGTCTATATGACAGGCTAGCACTTGCCTTGGATCCAAGGTGAGCGTACAGTGCAGGAGGTAAACAATCACTTGAAGGCCAGGCCATACTCTGGTGGAGCACAAACACCGAGGTGCAAAATATGAGCTATATCACAATCTCATCATCATCACTATCACTAACTATTATACTCACTTGACTTATCTGAGTATCCATGGCGCCAAAACACAACCAGCATAATCATAATAACAGTATCAATGGCATTTGACATGGCATTTCAATAATAAAATCATTCGATTCTAAAATCATTTAAAACAAAGTTTCTGGGTAAAACATCAATCATATATATATACTGAAAACAAAAGCCCACTCACTAATATGTGGAAGGGTCGTATCCCCCGAGCTTGGCATGGCTGCGTTCGTCTTCTAGGTACGTCTCACCTATATGCAAAACAACTATAAAACTGTCAATTATACGTACATAATCGAACTTAGGTAATAACTTCTCATACATTGCTCAAATGGGGTGTTTGAATATACCAACATGCTCTACTTGATCCCATGAACACCCTCATATTTTAGAAAAAAAAATCGATAGCTCACGTGCCCCCACGCGTCGGCAAGGGCACGGCCAGACGTGCCCCCATGTGCAGCCAACCCTAACAGAAAGCTAACGGAAATTAGGAATATTCCGTTAAAACCTAACGGGATTTGTTAATTATAACTAACGCCGTTAGAATATTCTGTCAGACTTGACGAAATATTCTTTGTCCCCTCCTTTGGTCGCCGGCGACCGCTGTTATCTCCAGAATCTGGGAAAACTTAAAACTCACTTTTCTCACTCGTTTTTCAACCAAATTTTACCAAATTACTACCAAAATGAAGCTTAGGATGAGTATAACACATCCTTACCACTTTGAAGGTCAAAACTCGCCAGAATCTTGCCGGAGAAAAGTCAAGGAACTTGGCCAACTTTAGAACTCGTGATTCCGACGTCCAAAACGTGCCAACGATACACCCCGAGCTTCGTGAGGATGTCTAGAATCTCCCTGTGTTCTCCAAATTCATTAAAAATCTCTCATTAAAAAGTTCACGAACAGTGCCTCAACAGGTGAACTCTGGTTTCTAGGGTTTTCTTACGTTTCAATCCAAACAAATGCTACCAATGAACTCACCAGTTCATAAGGAGTCTAAATATGCCAACCAAACATTTGATCTGTGGCACGATCGTGAGATAAGTGGTAGCCCATACAGAAATGGTGAAAGGAAGAAGAGAATTCGAGAGAAATAGAGAGAAAGGAAGAAGAGAATTCGAGAGAAATAGAGAGAAAGTGACAGAAACGGGGAAGAAAAACGTGCAGGTGTGCATGTAAGTGTGTGTGTGTGTGTGTCTGATTTTAACCAACTAAAACAAGGCTAACCCAATTCCTTATTGGGGTCCAATAATATGGGACAATCAAAGGGGTCCAAAACATGGCCGAATCACACACACATGCTCACGCACGATCAAGGGTAAAAACGTTAATTCACGCCGTCGATAATTATAATTCGGGATTGGCTGTCACAACCTACCCTCTTAAGGAAATTTCGTCCTCGAAATTTGTACAATATTTACAAACCACTAATATCCATAAAACAGGCAAGGATACATTTTTCTCATTTGCTCCTCGGTCTCCCAGGTAGCCTTCTCTACCGAATGGTTTCTCTATAGAACCTTTACCAATCGCACTGTCTTGTTTTGTAGAACATTATCTTTCTAGTCTAAAATAGTCACCAGCTCCTCCTCGTACGTCAAGTCAGGATTAACCACTAACGGTTGCGGAGATAGAACGTGAGATGGATCTAAGACATAATGGCGAAGCATCGAAACGTGAAATACGTCATGCACTCTAGATAACTCCGGAGGCAACTTAAGTTTGTACGCCACTTCGCCGATCTGTTCAATGATTTGGTACGGTCCGATGTACCTAGGACTCAGCTTCCCTTTTTTGCCGAACCGTACAACACATTTCCATGGCGATAACTTTTCGAATACTCAGTCACTTACTTTATAAACCCGATTCGTGGCATATCGATCTTCTAAGCTCTTATGGTGATCCTAGGCTGCTTTCAAGTTAGACTTAATTACCTGAATATTCTGTGTAGTCTTGTCCATTATCTCTGGGCCCTCTAACACTCTTTCACCGACCTTAGACCAACATAACGGCGTACCATAGGATTTACCGTACAACGCCTTGAACGGTGACCTACCGATGCTCGAGTGATAGCTATTATTATAGGCGAATTCCATCAGATCCAAGTGTCTATGCCATACATCGCCAAACTATAGTACGAAAGATCTCAATATATCTTCAAGCGTCTGAAGCCTCTGCCTTGCCCATTGTCTCCTCTGTCCGAGCATCTGAGTCAACAGGATCGTATTTTGCAAAATCCATGGCTACTTTTCGGACTGTTCGTCAGTCTGTGGATGATATGCTGTACTAAAAAGGAGTCTCGTACCAAGGGCTACCTAAAATGCTATCCAAAATTTAGAGGTAAACCTAGGGTCTCGATCAGAGACGATGCTGACTGGTACACCATGGTATTTAACGATCTTCGAAACGAAAGGTTCAGCCAACCGGTTCAGGGAAAACTTTTCTCGAACTAGAATAAAATGTGCGGATTTAGTAAGCCGATCAACTACTACCCAAATGCCGTCATAACCATTCTGCGTACGAGGTAGCTTATAAACAAAATCCATAGTGATGTCTTCCCATTTCCACTGTGGAACGGGAAGTGGCTGCATCCGTCCGAACGGCTTTTTCCTTTCGGCTTTAACCTACTAGCACACAATGCACTACTCACGTACTCAGCAATCTCTCTCTTCATACTCGGCTAATAGTAGAATGGCCGAATGGTATGATGCATTTTAGTACGACCCAAATGCATTGCGTAGACAGAAACGTGAGCCTCATCAAGAATAGTCTTCTTTAATTCCGCATTGTCCAGTACATATATTATGCCCTCTTGCATTAGCATACCATCTGTTTCTTGAATCCGAAGATCTTTGTTTTTACCTTCATTTCTTACCCGAATCAGCTCCTGGTCTTTTCGTCATCCATCTGGGCCTCAAGAATACGGTCAATCAGAATTGGCCTGACCTGAAAATGAGCAAGTAAGGCTTCTTCTCGATTCTCCACCTCTGAGTTTTCTAACTCCAACTCTACTCCAGTCGATCTCAACTCAGCAAGAAGAGGAACACGACTCGCATGAAGAACGTTAACTCTACCCTGAGACTTCCTGCTAAGTGCATTAGCCACTACATTCACACGACCCGGGTGATACTCGATCATGCAGTCGTAATCACTTAGCAGCTCAATCTACCTTCGTTGATGAAGGTTCAAATCTCTCTAAGTAAACAGGTACTGGAGACTCTTGTGATATGTGCAGATCCTACACCTCTCACCATAGAGGTAATGTCTCTAGATCTTCAATGCAAATACGATCGTCGCTAACTCAAGATCATGCATTGGATAGTTTATCTCAGGTGGCTTCAACTGCCTCAACGCGTAAGCGATTACTCTGCCATGCTGCATCAGCACGCAACCTAAGCCACTCAACGATACGTCACTGTAGATCTCAAAGTTACCACTGTCGTCCGATAGTGCTAACACTGGAGCATAAGTGAGACAACACTTTAATCGCTGGAAGCTTTGTTCGTAACTATCATCCCATTCGAATCTAACATTCTTTCTGGTTAACCTCGTAAGTGGTAATGCTATCATGGAGAAATCCTAAACGAACTGCCTGTAGGAACCTGCTAAACCAAGGAAACTCCATACTTCAGAGATAGTTCAAGGCTGCTCCCAAGTTTCCACTGCCGTTACTTTATAGGGATCCACCTATATACCTTTAGCTGAGATGACATGTCCCAAAAATGCAACCTGGTCTAACCAAAATTGACATTTACTGAACTTTGCATATAACCGATGTTCCCTCAGCTTCTTCAGCACCAACGAACGATGTCGTACATGATCTGCCTTCGACTTAGAGTAGAATAGAATGTCATCGATGAAGACAATTACAAACCAGTACAAGTACTGCTGAAATACCCGGTTCATAAAATCCATAGAAGCAGCTAGTGCATTAGTTGATAGAAGCATATTTATGCGACTTAGTTTGTTTTCTTGCATTTACATAGTTAGTTATCGTTTATTATAGTGATTTAAGCTATTTTCGTGTGTTTGTATGTTCAAATGGCAAGTAAAGCAAGAAAGTGCGTTTTGGTGCATTTTAGAGCAAAATTGAGCTTAAATGGAGTACATGCATATGGAGCACCATGGATGGACGAATTTGGAGGTCAAAGAATGCTAGGAATCAGTTTTAAAGATGAAGAAACAAGTTTGAGACAAAGAAGATAAGGAAAGTGCAAGAAAAGGTGGAACATCATCCAAAACATTATCCATATCCTTATCTTATCCAACATCATCCAAACATGTTCCTAAAACATGCTACATGTTTCATGTCATGTTTTATGTCATGTTCCATGTCTTGTCTCTTCTAGAATGCCTTATCCATTCCTAAAGACATGCCTTGTGTTTCATGTCTTGTTCTTTCATAAAAACATGCTACAATGTTCTTGCTAGAAGCCAAAGACAGATTCCTACAAAAGTGGCGCCTAGAACCCTTCTAGAAGGCCTTTGCCTTGCCTTGCAATCCATCCCCCTTTCCCTCCAAAACCTACCGCACCTTATTCCTTGTTTCCCTTGGTTTTCTGACTTCTAGAAGGCTTATCTTGGGCCTATGTTGCTGCCGCACCCTCTTTCCCTCTTCCCTTTTGGATTTCTGATTTATTTGGCCCTTTTCCTTGTGGATTTGGGTTTTGCAAAGCCTTTTCAGAAAATACTTGGGCCATAACCCTTTTCCCTTGTGGATTAACAAAACCTGCCGCACCTAGGGGCCCTAATCCCTCACTTATGCTAAGTCCAAGCCCTAATCTGATTGACCTAGGGTTTGTGGTGCATATATATATATGTTTTAACCCTTGCCGCAGGTTTTTATGCTTCATTCACCCAGAAATTCCAAAGAGCCGCAGCCACCACCCCTCATTCAGCCTTACCGCACCATATTCACACCACCATAACCGCATCCACCACTCCACAACCATTGATTCACCGTCCACACACCCATACACTCACCATAGTTGCACCACCTTCCCACCACCACATAGCACCACCTTGTGCCGCCACCTTTGGAAGAGAGAAGAACCTGTGCCGTGCAGCCCAAAGGAAGGAGAAGGCCTTGCGCATGCCATCTGCCACCATTAGAGTTTCTAGAGTTCTTTCTTATCTTGTTTCTATTTTCATGTTTAATTTAAGTTGCTGTTCAATTATGTTATACATGTGGAACTAATTTCTTTTTAGTTAGAGGCAAATTTGAAGCCATGGACATATGTTTATTATGATTTGATTTACTCCAGATATGAATTCATGAAGTATGAATGTGGTTTACTTTTCTGTTTTGATTAAGAACTTGTTTATGTATGTGGGTTGAGGGTCGACACTTAATTTGCATGCATAGATTCGATGTTAGGATATAAGGGAATTGCACCTAATCGTTATGAACTTATATTCATGAGTAGTAAAGATCGCTAGTCACGATTGTGTTTAGTAAACCCTAGGTTGGATTAACATGCGTATTCCATAGTTATGAATGCCTAGTCGATGTTCATGATTTCCATTGAACTTAATGATCTTTGTTGAATGTCTCTATCATGCGTATTCCATAGTTAGGGAGTTTGATGAAGAATAATGTGGTTGTGATTCATTTTCCATTCAATTCAATGAATCTAGGGAAATCTGGGAATTGATTAGTTCAATACAATTAATTTGGAGCATGGTCATTCATAGGTTGTTGAAAGCATAACTGGGAATCAAGTTGTATGCATATGTTCATGTGTGGATAAGGACCCCTCTAACTAGTTTCTCACCATTCAATTTCATCATAATTCGTTTTCTTTGAAGTTTGATTACAAGTTTCTGTTTTAAGTTTCAATTTCGTCAAAACAAACCCCCTTGTTCTTAAATTGTGTTTTTAGAGTCTAAATCTGTTTTCTTTTAGTCTTTTGAGGCAAGTAAGTTAATTTTCGTCCAATTCACTTGTTAGGTTTAGAATTGAGTCTTTTTTATTGTTTCTTGCTGTTTTAAGTGTTTAAAGTCAGTTTTGAGTCTATAGAGTGTAGTTTAGTGTTTTTGAGTCTTATTCACATTGATTAGCATCCCTAGTTAATCCCCGGTCTAGAACGATCCCTACTTGCATATATACTACAATTGTCATCAATAGGGTTTAATTTGATTGTCAAGTTAATTTTCACATCATTAGTCAACCTGAACGGCATCACCAAGAACTTATAGTGACCATATCAGGTTCTGAACGCCGTTTTAGGGACATTCTCACTCTTAATCTTCAGTTGATAGTGGCCAGACCGCAAATTGATCTTCGAGAACACACACGGTCCCCATAACTGATCAAATAAATCGTCAATACGCGGCAACGGATAACGGTTTTTAATCTTTACCCGATTCAGCTGCCGATAGTATATACACAGCCTTAGAGTACCATTATTCTTTCATACAAACAGGACTAAGGCTCCCCAAGTGAAGTACTAGGCTGTATAAAACCTTTATCTAATAACTCCTGCAACTGAATTTTCAACTATCACAACTCAACGGGAGCTATCGGATAGAGAGTCAAAGATATGGGGTTCGTACCTAGCAATAAATCGATAGCGAACTCTATGTCTCGATCCAGCGGCAAGCCAGGTAAATCGTCAGGGAATACGTTAGGAAAATGTCTAACGACCCTAACATTCTCCACACTGCTAGGAGCACTATCATTTAACACCACATGTGCCATATACCCCTAACAACCCTTTCGTAACAACTTCTTAGGCCTCACAGCCGAAATGATGTCGTGTCTCACGTCGTTACACTCTCCAACAAAAGTAACCATAGGTAACCCCAGACGATGGAATGTAACTTTCTTCTCATAACAATCAATATTGGCTCGATTGTAGTGTAGCCAATCCGTGCCTAAGATAACATCAAACTCAACAATATCCAGCAAAATCATATTAGCTGGCATAACCACATCCTCTACTAACACGGGGAACCCTGGATACATCCAACTGACCTGACACGTTTCTCCTCTAGGCATCGAAACCTCTAACTCAAACCCGAGAAGTGCGGAGTTAGGTTGGGTCAATTGAGAAAATGTATGAGAAATAACCGAATGAGTAGCACCACAATCTATCAACACTCTAGCAAAGTGACCAAGAATATTTAACGTTCCCATTATCAAATCGAGATTGTTCTGAGCATCTTGTACTGAAAGATTATGAATACAGCCATGAGGCTGCTGCCGTCCACCTTGACCTCTGCTAGTCTGGCCACTATGTCCAAGTGTACTATGGTTCTGTCCCATTTGATTAGGCTGCCTGGACGACCCTGCGCTGCTAAAGGCAACCTCTCCCTGCTATGGCTGCACTCTGGAATACCATTGAGAACCACTGGCAAGATAAGGAGGATACGGGGTATGTCATCCCGAGTACTGAGGATATCCACTCTGGTAACCACCTGAATAATACGGATCTGGAGGATACGAGTACGTCATTGCCGAATAAAAGACAACATCTCCTTGATAATGATAAGTACCCCTGCGACTCGACTGACCATAGCCACTCTGAGTTGGAGTCTGCTAGCTTGGAACTGGTAATGGTGGTAAGGAAGGTAGCTAGGGTCTTTGCTAACTCTGTGGATAATTTACTGCTCGATGTCCAACTTGTCCACAGGTGAAGCATCCTCGACTGCCCTGTCTACACTCGCCGACATGCCGACTATTACACATCCGACAAAACAGTGCTGCTGAACCACCAGAACCTCCAGCATCTCGCTGTCTCTGAAAATGCGGGCCTCCAGTGAATCTACCCCCTCTCATCTGACCTGGAGAATTCACACCTCCACTAGATGAACTTGAATTAAGCCCACTTCTTTTGAAACGTTGAGTCTTCCGAGGTCCCTGCGACGCCTGCCTTTACCCTTATCATATTTCTTCTGATATTCTTTTTCTTCTTAGCTCTCGCTAGGCATATTTTCTGAATCCTTAATCTCTAACAGAATCTCATAGAACTCGTGATAAGTGCTGCAGGGGGTCGTGGTCACCATCGAATGCCACTTCTTACGAGTACCAACCGTAAATCGACAAAGCATCTCTGATGGGTTCGCCGCAACCTCGGGATGATAGCGGGACAAATCCATGAACTTTTTATAGTATTCATTCACCGTCATCTTCTTCTGCCTCAAATTTGTGAATTCCTACTTCTTGCAGTTGAGATATGCAGGGGGAATAAATCTCTTATACAACAACTGTTTAAATACTTCTTAATCTGCAGCTTCCTCCTCTGGTATCTCCTTAGACTGCTATTCCTACCAGGATGCAGGTTCCTTACCCAAAAACCATGTAGTCGTCTCTACCCACTTGTCTGCAGGTAGGCTCCCCCGACTCTGCACCAATCTAAAAGTCTTTTCAAGGTGATGCAACCATTTCTCGGCACCCTCGTGCCCCTCATTTCCCACAAAGTTATTAATCTTCAAATTATAAACACTCTCCAGAGGGGTCCTCTGCGAAGGACGAAGCATCGACTAGATCACATTCGCGATAGCTTCCCCTAATTGAGAAATATCAGGGAAACTAGGCTGATGTGGCTCTCGGCAAGGCAGCAAAATTCTGACAAAAGACACCAAAATAATTAGAACATTGACAAGATATACAAGACTGCCAAAACTAAGCTCTGATACCAAACTGACAGACCCCGACTCAAAATATCGAGGCATGCTGGCCATCACATGAGGGTGACGTAGCCAAAAGTGTAGTGCAGAAGAACATTTATGAATGAAGTCCAGAAGTAAAAACTAAGCAAGATAATTTATAATAAGATATAAGTGCAAGTGAGTGAAGAAACAGAAACACAACAACACCACATCAAAGTGTAAAAACCACCCTAAGTGCAGTCCAAATTAAACAAACACTGCAAAGATAACCAAAGGAATCTTACATGGATGGTGTTCTGTGAGAATAGCCTTGATGCCTCGTTTGCCTCCAACGTCACTACTGCCTAGAACCTGGAAGGGCTCAAAACAAGAAACAAAGCTTTTCCAAAACCGTTTCACAAAACCGTTTCATAAATCAAGTAATAACCCTTCTCTGTAAAACAAGTATAATTTCCCAGAAAATATCGTGTGTAATCATTTATGAAAAATCATCCTAAAAAGCAATAATCTCGTATATATCAAGTCAGAATTACGCCATGTCGAAGTACCCAAATCAAACTGAATAAGCATCAAGCAGGTGAGATAAATCACATCACAATATGCAAGTAATAACATTACGTTAGCCAGAGTCACCGAATGTGGCATGTGCGGCTGAATCTATAGCTCCCCAATCGAATCCTGTACATGAGTCGGAACCACCTATAGTGGTCTGTACGATAGGCTAGGTGTATAATATTACGCTCAGTGCTACGATCACGTGAAGGCTGTGCGATGAATCGCAAGTCACCTACGTGTCGGAACCACCTATAGTGGTCTGTACGACAGGCTGGCACCTACCTTGGATCCAAGGTGAGCGTATGGTGCGGGAGGTGAACGATCACGGGAAGGCTAGGCCTTACTCTGGCGGAGCACAAAACAACGGGGTGCAGGAATATGAGCTATATCACAATCTCATCATCAGCACTATCACTAACTATTATACTCACCTAACTTACCTGAGCGTCCACGACGCCAAAACACAACCAGGATAATCATAATAACAATATCAATGGCATTCGACATGGCATTTCAATCATAAAATCATTTAAAACGAAGTTTCTGGGAAAAATGTCAATCATATATATATACTGAAAACAAAATCCCACTCACTGATAGGTGGAAGGGTCGTACACCCCAAGCTTGTCAACGATACACCCCAAGCTTCGTGAGGATGTCTAGAATCTCCCTGTGATCTCCAAATTCATTAAAAAAAACCCCATTAAAAAGTTTATGAACAATACCTCAACTGGTGAACTCGGGTTTCTAGGGCTTCCTTACGTTTCAATCCAAGCAAATGCTACGAATGAACTCACCAGTTCATAAGGAGTCTAAATATGCCAACTAAACCTTCGATCTGTGGCACGATCGTGAGATGAGTGGTAGTCTGTACAGAAATGGTGGAAGGAAGAAGAAAGTTCGAGAGAAAGAGAGAGAAAGTGACAGAAAAGGGGAAGAAAAACGTGCACGTGTGCATGTGATTGTGTGTGTTTGATTTTAACCAACTAAAACAAGGCTAACCCAATTCCTTATTGGGTCCAATAATATGGGACAATCAAAGGGGTCCAAAACATGGCCCAATCACACACACATGCTCACGCACGATCAAGGGTAAAAATGTCAATTCACGCCGTCGATAATTATAATTCGGGACGGGCTGTCACACCTGGCCCTCTTTTTTTGCGCTGTATTTGCCATCTCCTTTTGGCTTTCCTTTCTTCCTGATTAATCTATTCAGCTTTCTCAAAAAAAAAAAAAAAAAAAAAAGGTTCACGTCCCTTTCTTTTTAGAGTCACACATTTTAGATTTTGTACACAAATTAAGGGGCAATTATGATGAAACTGAAACTTTGTTTAGCCATTCAGGCTCATCCATAATATATGAAATCACAGCTTAGTTATGAGCTGTCCATCTTAGGAATAACCCAAGGATAACCAACCCATATGTCTTCCTTCCACACTAATGAGTTTGAGAATCAGCGCCATCCTCTCAGTTGTCCAGTTGATAATCCTACATGTGTTGACCTTAAAAAACTCGCACAGACCAAAGAGCTAATGAGCTAACAACATTCTTCGATTGAACACAGACCGTGCCAACTTGTTGATCAACCAAAGATTAACTTTCCAACATCGAAGGACACTTGTTGTTATTGTTGTCGTGAATTCAAATGTGGCAGATAGAAAGATAGATAAGGGCATATATCTACAATAGTGTTAATTTGATTAGTACTTTAATACACGGTCCTGTAATTCATTTTATCTTTGAAATTGCTTCAAGAATGAGTAAAAACAAAATTAATACTTTTTTGTAGAGTTCAAGAGATGTGCATATGTTATTGTAGACGGTGAAATTTTGGTAAATAAAATGTTGACCGATGGTCAAAGTTTCAACACTCATGTATTTACATAAATTGTACACGTAGTGTGTGATTCGACGAAAATTCGAAAAGAGTTAGAAAAGCCGTCAAACATGACACGTGTCAACACCCGGCAGAGACGACTTATTTTATCTGGAATATTATATTCAAAATTAGGTCTTGGGAAATTCTATAAATAGGAGGCCATTTCATACAAATGAGGACCAATTCACAAATACATTTCTCTACTCCCAAATTGGAAGAGAATTCTCTTGAAGTTCGTTCTTCGTTCTTCGAGATCAAGCCCCAACGGCCCTCGAAGCAATATTCATCCACCTTCCAAGATCAAGCCCCGACGGCCCTTGAAGCAACACACATCCATTCTTCAAGAATCAAGCCCAAAAGCCCCTTGAAGTTCATTCTTCGTTCTTCGTTCATCGTTCTTCGAGATCAAGCCCCAACAGCCCTTGAAGCAACATTCATCCACCTTCCAAGATCAAGCCCCGACGGCCCTTGAAGCAACACACATCCATCCTTCAAGAATCAAGCCCCAAAAGCCCCTTGAAGTTCATCCATCGTTCATCATTCATCGTTCTTCGTTCGTCATTCATCCATCTTCAAGAAAAAGCCCAAAAGTCTTGAAGATCTGTTCATCACTCAACGTTCATCCAACTTCAGAATCAAGCCCCAACAGCTCCTGAAGATCCGTCCGTCATTCAGCGTTCATCCAACTTCAAAAATCAAGCCCCAACAGCTCCTGAAGATCCGTCCGTCGTTTAGCGTTCATCCAGCTTCAAGAATCAAGCCCAAAAGGCACCTGAAGAAGCGTTCATCCGCCAAACTTCAAGATCAAGCCCACGGCCCCTTGAAGAACAGTTTATCCCAAGAATCAAGCCCCCAACGGCCCCTTTGGATTAACGATTCATCAACAAATCCATATCTCACGGAGATCGAATCAGAGGAACAAAGAGAGATTGTAACCCAAAATCAATCAAATACAAATATATTTTGTACACGTGTTCTTGTGTCTTCAGGAAATTTCCGTGTTTACAGTTATATCAATTAATGAATTGATTTTGTTTTATGTTGATTATGTGAATTTTGGTTAAAAAAATTTAAATGAAATTTATATATGAAGAAAAGTGCTTTTGGTAACATGTCATAATCTTGAGCATTGAATTAGTTTGGCAATGAAATGAATCACTGGAAAAGAAAGGAGGACATGAAAGGGGAGAGAATCCGAATTCCTTATTCTTTTCTACTCTCTCCATTAATCTTTAGAAAACAAAACAAAGAGGTATTTGTCAGTTTGCCCCCTCTGAACTTGTTTAGAGTTGTCAATTTTTCTCCTGCACTTTAATTTAAGCCAATTACCCCTCTGAACTTTTATAATTAGCCAATTTCTCCCCTAAACTTTTAATTTAGCTGATTAATTTTATAAACCGCCTCCCCCCCCCCCCAACAAAAAAATTTGTTTTCATAAATAGCCAATTTTTCCCCTAGCGTTAGACTTTTAAAAAAAATTCATCTAATTTTCATCCTTTTTGTCCCCATACATTTGCCATGTATGGTCCACATGATCAAAATGAATGGAAAATTAGATGAAATTTTTTAAAATCTAGCGTCGCCACGGGGGTAGGGGGAGGGTGATAATTGGCTATTTATAAAAGTTCAGGTGGGTAATCGACTAAAATTAAAGTTCAAGGGGGAAATTGGCTAATTATAAATGTTCAGGGAATAACTAGATAAAATTAAAATTTGAGGAGAAATTGAAAGCTTTATACAAGTGTAGAGCTTAAAAAAATGCTTGAATCTATGTATTATTTGAGATAAGTAAATTAAGACACCCCCCCCAACCGTTTGTAGGGCTAAAAAAAACCCAAGTACCAGTTCTAATGGACGGGTAAAGAAAAGTAGCCCAGCCCTAGAACCTACCAAAGTAACAATCAATAAATTTCCAAAGAAA
This sequence comes from Crataegus laevigata, assembly GCA_963580275.1. Classification (NCBI taxonomy): domain Eukaryota; kingdom Viridiplantae; phylum Streptophyta; class Magnoliopsida; order Rosales; family Rosaceae; genus Crataegus; species Crataegus laevigata. The sequence continues at coordinate 29,605,708 of OY756940.1, read as the reverse complement.
TCCTGAACCAACATATGTGATTCATTCCCATAAAGATTACTAACTTTACCTTCTTTTTAATGCATTTCTTAGGGCTTTTGGGTATGCCATGTTGCATTCCAGATTATTCGGATGCTTACGCTAGATGGAATGCCATTAGCAGTTTTGGCTCTTACATATATGTTGTGTGTGTGTATTTATATATATTGATGAAAGATTCAATCGATATCTGTGACAGTAGAATGACATAAACTAGATCTATTTGACAGTACCACTGATATTAATCTTTACCCACTTCCACTCTATAATTCTAGTGACGTTCTTTGTGTTGTAATTGCGTCTAAATATATATTTTTATGGAGGTTGGCCAATGTCATCATATAAGATGGGAAATACAAAGGAAAACAAGAGAGAGGAACAAAAGTGAAGAATGGTAGTTGGAATGATGTAGAAGAAATATACATGGAATGAATGATATAGAAAATGTAAATTAAAAACTATTTTCTACTATAAATAGGCAAAAGTTAGAGAGATAACTTTTGCTAGGGACATGAACGAAGCGGATGCAAAATATCACTGTTTAGTTTTGTAAATATAACATGAAAGGATTGCAGGTAAAAGGAAGAAGTGAGGGATACTAATATTATTACTTTCAGTTCTTTTCTTTTGCAGTGTGTATTGTGATCACACACGGAGTGCTCTTTATATAGAGCAACATCCGTGATAAACCAAACAAATGAAATGATTGCCACTTTTGAAAACATTACACAACAACAAATACATCACTATTTCCAAGTCTTCCTCACTATGGGCATTCATTCTCACAATTTTACAACACTCATTCTTGGATGCCAACATATCAACATTAGTTGCCTCGTTAAAATCTTGCTCGAAAAAACCTAGTGGGAAAAAAATCATAGAGAAGGTAAAATAGTACAACTTTACCTAGATTTGATAGTGTTAAGCAAGCTTATGTTGCCTCGTTAAGACCTTGATAGGAAAAACCTAGAGATACAACAGGCATGTATCATGGATGCTCCTCCTGATATGTATCTCCCATGATTTTGCATTCTTCAAATTTAACTGCTCTAGCTTCTGAAACGTGCACTTTGGTAAAGATTTGGTGAGTAAGTCTGCCAGATTTTCATTGGAACAAATTTGCCTGACTTCAATAACTTTAGCTTTCTGAAGCTCATGTACACTGAAAAACTTTGGAGATATGTGTTTAGTCTTATCGTTCTTGATGAATCTTTCTTTCATTTGGGCAACACATGCTACATTATCTTTATGAATGACAGTTGGAGTGTTTGTCTTTGAAGGTAGACCACATGAATTCTGGATATGATGGATCATTGATCTTAACCAAGAACATTCACGACTTACTTCATGTAAAGCAAGTATTTCCGAGTAATTGGATGATGTAGCAACTAATGTTTTCTTTGTTGAGCACCATGAGATTATTGTATCTCCATTAGTGAACACATATCTAGTTTGAGAGAAGGCTTTATGCGGATCAAAGAGAAAATCAGCATCTGTATATCTAACAAGGATGTGGTCATTTTTGGATTTCTCTGAGTATAAGAGACCTATGACTGTTGTCCCATGAAGGTAACGTAAAACATCTTTGACTCTCTTTCAATGACGAATTGTTGGAGCAGAGCTATACCTTGCTAACAACTTGACTAAAAAGCTATATCTGGTCTAGTACAAAATACAATAAAGCACCTATTGCACTCATATATGGTATTTCTGGACCAATGACCATTTCATCTTCTTCTTTTGGACGGAATGGATCTTTCTTAATGTCCAAAGAATGAATGACCATTGGCGTGCTAAGTGGATAAGCCTTGTCCATGCCAAATCGCTTCAGGATTTTTTCAATGTAAGCTGACCGATGGACCAAAATTCCATTAGCACAATGCTCGATCTGCAGGCCGAGACAATATTCTGTTTTTCCAAGTTCTTTCATTTCAAATTCGCTTTTTAGATACTCAGTAGTTTTATTGAGCTCTTCAGGAGTTCCAACTAGGTTCATATCATCGACATATATTGCCACTATAACAAATCTAGAATTCAATTTCTTAATGAACACAGAAAGGCAAATGACATTGTTAGTATATCCTTCTTTGATCAAATACTCACTGAGACAATTATACCACATTCGTCCATATTGCTTCAATCCATATAATGATTGCCTTAAATTGATTGAGAGCATACCTCATGGTTTGTAGTCATTTCAGGCAACTTAAGTCCTTATGGGACCTTCATAAACATGTCAATATCTAATTCTCCATATAGATACGTGGTGATGACATCCATAAGTCGCATGTCAAGTTTTTCTAAAACCACCAAACTTATGAAGTAACGGAATGTAATTGCGTCCATTATAGGAGAGTATATCTCCTCACAATCAATTCCAAGTCTTTGTGAAAAACCTTGTGCAACGAGGCGTGCTTTATATCTTAGAGTCTCATTTTTTTCTCATTGCGTTTTCTTGTGAATACCCATTTATAACCCACAAGGTTTATACTAGGCAAGGTTTGGACTACCTGTCCAAAAACACTTCACCTTTCCAAGGAATTTAATTTTGCCTGGATTACATCTTTCCACTTACAATCTTGTCATTGTTTGCATTCATCAACTGAGCGGGCTCAATATCATCGCATAATATGATTTCAGTGGCTACAGCGAATGCGAACATGTCGTCGATGATTATTTCATTTTGATACAACAATTCGTTAGTACATGCATAATTTATGGAGATTTCTTTGCTTTCATGTACTTCTGTCTCTTCAGGGATATGTGTCTCATCGTAGACATTTTCTTTTTCTGAAAGTACAGAATCATGAATTGTGGATTTGTCATTCATTTTCTTTTCCTGAATAATTTCATTTGGATTCAACTGTGCCTTTATCTTTCTCTTTCGAGGGGCTTAATCTTTTGAACCTAGGGGTTTACCATGCATCAGGCGTGCACTAGATGAATCATTCGTTGCCACTTTATTTTGTCCAACAGGGACATCAATTCTTGCATACGCATTTGCAGCTAGTATATGTGATTTTGTCACTTTCGTAGCATCATTAAATGCATTTGGCATTTGATTAGCAATACTTTGAAAGTGAACGATCATTTTCACTTCATTTTCACATTGAGTGTTTCGTGGATCAAAATAAGATAAGGTGGGTACAACCCATGTCAGCTCTTGCCTTTCTTCTATAATGGTATTTTCTTCCCCTAATGACGGAAACACTGTCTCATCAAAGTGACAATCTGCAAAACGAGCTATAAACATATCACCTATCAAGGGTTCTAAATATCTAATGATAGATGGTGAATCAAAACCCACATAAATTCCTAGTCTGCGCTGAGGTCCCATTTTAGTGCGTTGTGGCAGTTCAATAGGCACATAAATAGCACAACAAAAAACTCGTAAATGTGAAATGTTTGGCTGATGTCCAAACACGAGTTATACTGAAGAGTATTGGTGGTTGGCTATTGGTTTCAATCAAACCAATGATGCATCATGTAAGATGGCATGTCCCTATGTAGAAATTGACAATTTTGTTTTCATGAGCAGAATGTGAGCTATTAATTGAAGCCACTTGATAAATGCTTCTACTAGACCACTTTGAGTATGGACATAAGGAACACGGTGTTCAACATCAATGCCTAGTGTCATGCAGTAATCATCAAAGGTTTGAGATGTAAATTCACCAAAGTTATCAAGTCGAATTGACTTAATGGGGTAATCTGGGAACTGTACTCGCAACTTAATTATATGAGCAAAAAGTCTCACAAAAGCTACATTTTGAGTAGACAAGAGGCAAACATGTGACAATCGGGTAGATGCATCAACCAAAACCATAAAATATCGAAATGGTCTACACGGTGGTTGAATAGGCCCACAAATATTTCCTTGAATTCTTTGCAAAAATGATGGGGATTCAGCATCAATCTTTCGTTGTGGTGGTCTAATTACCAACTTCCCTTGAGAACAAGTGTTGCAAAGGTTTTCATTTGAGATAGCAATGTGTCTGCTCAATAATGGATGTCCATTAGAGTTTGTAATGATTCTACGCATCATGGTGGATCTTGGATGACCTAGACGGTCATGCCAAAGTATGTAAGTTTTTGGATCAATGAACTTCTGGTTCATGACAGTATGTGCTTCAATTGTCTTCATGTATGTATAATATAATCCACTCGATAAACCACGCAACTTCTCCAATGTACGCTTCTGGGTATCATTGGAGGTAATGCATAAATATTTCACATTTTCTGCACTTTTTCGTTTCAATGTGGTATCCATTTAAACGTATGTCTTTAAAACTCAACAAATTTCGAGTAGATTGAGTAGCTTACAACGCATTTTGTATGGACAATATTGTTCCATTTGGCAACATGATATGAGCTTTTCCTGATCCTTCAATTACATCTGATTGGCCTGAGAAATATTTTCGATCTCGAAGTATTGTATGCGAGATTGCGCTATCTGCATACCAAATATCTCCGACATTGCTCTTGTTTTGAGAATAACCATAGTTTTTATCCATGCTCTTTAAGTAAGGGAATCACAGTTAAAAACAGTTTATTCATAATAAAAGGAAATTGAAATGCCACTTTTATTGAATTAAAATGCGAGCTTTAAACTACAAGTTCATATAATAAGAGTATATCAAACAGAAATGATTCAATCGAGCTGATACACTTCATTCTCTTTTTCCATAATGAAGTTTGAGACATCTAGGTGGGTTGTGTTCAATTGCCTTAATAAATTGAACACTGGATCATGTATATCCATCGGTTTAGCCTGGTTGAGGAAATTAGTTTCGACACCTTTCTCCTTGAGGGAGGCTTAATACAGGTCTACCAGATGTTCTGAGGTACGACAGGTATGCGCCCAGTGATTGTTGCCACCACACCTATGGCAGGCTCCTTGAAGGTTTCTAGAAGTCTTGTTCATATGAGTTTTACCTTTGTGGTGATTTACATTTTTGAAACTCAGACCTGAATTATGCCTTGGAACATGGTTTTAAAACTAGACACCATGATTTTTTCCTTTCTCGTTCCACTGGCCTCAGTTGTGGCCACATCCTTGTTTGTAATTATTACCACTAGAGGATGTGGTGTTCACTTCAAGGGAAGCAACATTCACTTCTGGGAATGGTGCTGATCCAGTAGGTCGGTACTGATGATTTTTCATCAACAGCTCATTGTTTTGTTCAGCCACAAGGAGCACCGATATTAACTGGTTGTACTCAGTAAAGCCTCACTCTCTATACTGTTGTTGCATGAGCATGTTGGAGGCATGAAATGTGCTAAAAGTCTTTTTTAGCATATCTTCCTTAGTAATGGTCTCCCCACAAAGCTTCATCTGAGAGCTAATTCTAAACATTGCTGAGTTGTACTCTGCAACCGACTTGAAATCATGGATCCTTATATGTTTCCACTCATAATGAGCCCTTAGAAGAATCACCGTTTTCTGGTGATTGTATCTATTTCTCAATGCCTTGCAAAGGGCTAAAGGATCTTCAACCATTAGGTACTCGCTCTTCTCCTTCATCAAGGTGGCGACGGATAAAGATTAAGACCTTCGCTGGATCTTGAGAGGATGCACTATTTTCTTCCTTGATGGTTTCTCCAAGATTCCCTACCTCCAGACAGATCTTGGTATCCATTACCCACGTAAGGTAGTTCTTCCCAGTAGTATCTAGGGCAAAAAAATCAAGCTTTGCCAAGTTCGTCATTTTCTTTTCTGAAAGAAAAATGAAATGTGTAAGAACTTGCAATAATATGTATTATGTAGGAATATAGTGTTAGACTTCTAGTTCTTACAATTTTTTCATTTTGGTCTTCATGCCAAAATGATAAGCACTCCAAACTTTAGGCTTGAGATTTACATAATTAATGAGGGCGATTGTACCGCACCACTCTTATTGAAACAATATAGCAAAGTATGGGCGATTATATATCACCACTCAAGCGGCAGGAAAATTTAAATATGCAAAGCAGGGTGGGGCGATTATACCACACCACCTAAAATTGCAGTAAAATTAAATCTGCAGTTCAAGATGGACGATGATACCACACTAGGGGTGGAATTTTTTACCACATTACCATACCTACCGTATTACCAACCGTACCATACCAAAGTTGTGCCAAAAAATTTGTACCACTGGTAATGGTACGGTATTTGTACCATACCATACTATTTAGGTACGGTATTGGTACTCAAAACTAGTACCGGTGATATACCATACCTACCGGTTACTAATATTATTAATATTATATTATATATTTATTCATATATATATATATAATTATGTATTATGTATTATATATTATGTATTATGTATTATGTATTATTATATTATGTCGTTTGACACTTTGACTCATTTATCCTATTTCTAAAATCTCCACAAACCAAACACTTTTAGTCTCTCACTCTGGTCCTTGCTCGACACATTAGAAACCTAGGGCTTGTTCCGCCGTCGCAGCTCTCTCATCGACTTTGTCTTCTAAGTGAGGGCACAACATATGCATTGGGTATTACCACCTTGAATTGTGGGTTCAAATCAGCAAGCCAGTCGTCGAGCACAGCTATGGATATTGACATTTTTTGTGGTTTGCTGTCTTACGTTTCTGGTTCATTTGAGTCTCAGCATGCTATAGAAATCTTGTCTTATGATTTATTAAGTTTTTACCACTTTGACATACAATAGTAAAAAATCTTGAATTAGGTTAAATTGTGTATATATGTCAAACTATGTATATTTTCTAGGCTTTGAATTAGGTGAGAAAAATATTAGATTTTGGGCAAACTAAGTGGCGTAAAACAAAGTAGTAATTACCATTGGCATACCATACCAACCAAACTATTTGGTATACCGATATTCGGTATACCAAAAGTTTGGTACGGTAATGGTAATAGATTTTGTCGTACCAAATATTTGGTATGGTAATCGGTACAGAGGTTTTGGTACGGTAATGTACCAAAACCACCCCTATACCACACCATCTTCGATCGCAGTAAAATTAACATAAATAAACACTGGGTTAGTAATTAGGAGCTACACCAAACAAGAAATCAAATAAATAAGTAATTGTTATATTGAGAACTAGAAGCAAACATGGTGCTAGCAGTTCTTCGTGAGGGTACATCAAGTAGGTGAGGTAGAAGAGGAAGAAGAACATGAAAATCCTTGGAGGAAGCATTTTTCCAGTGAAGGGAGATGAGAACTAGTTAAGGTTAGAGAGTCGTGCTGATAACGTGTTATAAATAAGCAAAGGTTAGAGAGATAATCTTTACTATGGATAGGAGCAAAGAGTGCAAAATATCACACTGTTTAGTTTCATAACTATAACCCAAATGGATTGCAGGTAAAAAGAGGAAGTGAGGGATACTAATATTATTGCTTTCAGTTCTTTTCGTTTGCAGTGTGTATTGTGATCACACACATAGTGGTCTTTATATAGAACAACATCCATGACAAATCAAACAAATGAAATGATTGCCACTTTTGAAAACATTACACAACAACAAATACATTGTTATTTCCAAGTCTTCCTCACTGTGAGCATTCATTCTCACAATTTTACAACATTTTCAACTTTTTAGTAGGTTTTGTTTCTCGTTCTTGTCGCTTTCTCTTTGATTTATTCCTCATTCCTTTTGCTCTTCTTTGTTCCTCATTTCTCTTTCTCTATATTCACCTAGTTTCTATTTTCATTTTTAAAATTGAAAGAAAGATGAAAAGAGTGAGAGAGAATGTGGAAGTGGGGACAGAGAGGGGTTTATTTTTAATGCAGGTGAGGCTTAAACAAAAAAAGTAAAATTTTATTTTGTTAAATTACGTTACTGCTCTTAATTTTTTTTGCTGAGATAGAAGACTAAATAGTTTTTTTTTACCATCTTTTGATTTAAACTAATGGCTAAAAATAAAGATAAAATGTCCCGAGAAACCAAAAAAAAAAAAAAAAGTTCAAAAATCACTCCCATTGGACATCTTCATCAAAATTCCCCAACCGTTTCAAATTAAACCTCGATCGACCTCTTCATTATAAGTCAACATGTGTGAGAACATAAATAAAAGAAAAGATGATTGGTCAAATATAGTGGTGTCGTGTTTGAAATCTTTTGTCTGCAGGTGGCAGCTTAATCGGCAATAGAATCTGCACTCATTAGGAAATGTTAGACTTTGTTTTCTCTAATTAAAAGTTAATTTAAAGGCTAATTAATTAATTGAGAAAAGAAAAGATTATCCCAATTTGCTTTTGCTTCTTTACGACCTCTCCAGACCCTCTTTGTGAGATTCAGAGAATCATTTAATCATGTTTGTTAATTGTAAATCATGAGATTAGTTTTCGTCAAGTACTATTTGTATTCAATTTTAAATATAATATTTAAAATAATTTTTTACTACACAATATACAATAAATAAACATAATTAAAGAATTTTAAGAATTTTCACAAAGAGAATCCGGAAATGATCTTCGTTCTTGCTTTACCAGCCGTCGTAGTTTCTGCTTGGAAAACTATAAATGAATAATCTTAGATCATGTTAGAAGAAACCCCTCATAAACCAATCAAAGAAGTTGAATTCACATAATAAAATCAATCTTTATAGAATTTACATTAAGAATAGAGAAAATGACACACCCCGACCCAGGGGCCGAAGCGTGCTGGCCGTCACGTGCGAGTGACGTAGCCAAAAACGTCAGCGGAAGGTAATTATGCATGAAATGCAGCAGTGAAGTCAAGTTGACAATATACATAAGATAGAAGGTGATAAAGAGTGGAAGTGAAATAGTTAAAGGTCACAAAGCCAATCCTAGGTGCAGTCGATTAAAAACAAACAGCACAACTACTAAGGAAATCCTACATCAGTGGTGGTCTGTCAGAATTGCCTTGATGCCTCGATAGCCGTCCACGTCGTCGCTACCTAGAACCTGGAGGGGCGTAAAACAGAAAATGTGAGTGGGCAAAAACAAATATTTTTCAAAACCATTTTATAAATCCGTAAATAACCCCTCGCCGTAAATCAATATAATTTTCCCAGAAAATAATACGTATATAACTTATATACGAAAACCCTGTCTCAGAATCAAATCCATTATCAAAACACAATGATAGGCCATGTCGATATACCAACTCGGAAAAATCATCATCATCAGTCAGGTAATGTAAATCAGAAATACCCCTAATGTAATGTCAGCCGGAGTCACCTCTAGTGACCTGTGCGGCTGAACCTATAGCTCATCCGTCATACTCAATCGCTATCAATCACTATCCTGCACACGAGTCGGAACCACCTCTAGTGGTCTGTACGACAGGCTAGGTGTATAATATTACGCTCAGTGCTACGATCACGTGAAGGCTGTGCGACGAATCGCGGGTCACCTACGAGTCGGAACCACCTATAGTGGTCTGTACGACAGGCTAGGCACCTGCCTTGGATCCAAGGTGAGCGTACGGTGCATGAGGTGAACGATCACGTGAAGGCTAGGCCCTACTCTGGCGGAGCACTAACACCCGAGGTGCAGGTGATGAGCTAATTCACTATCTATCATTATCACAATCACTATTATCATACTTACCTGGCTTACCTGGCCGTCCTCAGCGTCGAAGCATAGCAATTGCAATCATAATCATATTTATAAAATATAAAGTGGTATACGACATGGCAATATAATTATAAAACCATTTCCGTTCATAAATCATGCAAATTGTGTTTCTGGGAAAAACGCCAATTATATATATATATATATATATATATACTGAAAACAAAATCCCACAAAACCAACATATATAGACTCAGTAGGTCCTAATGAATACGGTCCTGCGCTGTCTAGATGATCCTGCACTGCTCGCTGTAGCCTCACTCTGCTGTGGCTGAACTCCCGGATACCACTGCGATCCGCCGACAGGATAAGAAGGATACGGGGTGTACCCTCCAGGATACGGAGTATAGCCGCTCTGATAACCGCCTGAATAATACGGATCTGGAGGATAGGGATAGGGTGCAGCAGAATAAGGGACAACATCGCTCTGATAATGATAGGTACTGCCACGACTCGGCTGACCATATCCACCAGGAGGTGGGACCTGCTGAATAGGAACTGGAGGTGGTAAGGCAGGTGGTGGAGGTCTCGGCTGATTCTGCGGGCAATTCGATGCTCGATGACCCATCTGTCCACATGTGAAGCATCCACGAACGCCCTGCCTACACTCGCCGAAATGTCGACTGTTACACCTCCGGCAAAATGGTGCGGAAGAACCACCAGCATCTCGCTGCCTCTGAGAACGCTGACCCCCAGTGAATCTACCTCATCTCCTCTGGCCTGGGGAATTTACACCCCCACTTGAAGAACTCGAACTAACGCAACTTCTCTTGAAACTCTGGGTCTTCCGAGGCCCCTGTGATGCCACTCCTTTACCTTTGTTGTCTCGCCTCGGTTCCTCATTCCCTTCTTCTTTGTCACTATCACTCGGCATGTTTTCTGAATCTTCTATCTGCACTAAAACTGCGTAGAAGTCATGATAAGTCTCACAGTGCCTAGTAGTAGCCATCGTGCGCCATTTCTTTCGAGTGCCCAGCTTAAATCTCCGAAGCATCTCGGCCTGATTCTTAGCAATCTCTGGGTGGTAGCGAGAAAGATCAGTGAACTTTCGGTAGTACTCGTTTGCTGACATCTTTTTCTGCTTTAGGCTCGTGAATTCTTGTTTCTTGCGATCCAGGTACGCGTCTGGGATAAATCGCTTGTAAAATAACTGTTTGAACACCTCCCAGTCCTTAGCCTGTTCTGGTGGCATCTTATCCTCTAACTGCTCCCACCAGGACGCAGGTTCCTTTCCCATGAACCAAGTAGCAGTCTCAACCCAAGTCCCTGCAGCTAAATTACCCTGACTGTGCATCACCTTGAAAGTCCGCTCTATCTGCAGAAACCAGCGCTCGGCACCTTCGTGCCCCTCGTCACCCTCAAATCTCGGTAACCTCAAATTATGCGCACTCTCAAGAGGAGTCCTGTGAGAAGGACGAAGGGTAGACTGAATAGCCTGAGCAATAGCATCTCCTAACTGAGAAAAGTCGGGAAAGTTAGGATCAACAGGTGAACGTGGTTCTCGGCGAGGCGGCATCGTTCTGACAGAAAACACCAGAATAATTAGAATATTCACAAGCTCTACAAGACTGCCAAAACCTAGGCTCTGATACCAAACTGACACACCCCGACCCAGGGGCCGAAGCGTACTGGCCGTCACGTGCGAGTGACGTAGCCAAAAACGTCAGCGGAAGGTAATTATGCATGAAATGCAGCAGTGAAGTCAAGTTGACAATATACATAAGATAGAAGGTGATAAAGAGTGGAAATGAAATAGTTAAAGGTCACAAAGCCAATCCTAGGTGCAGTCGATTAAAAACAAACAGCACAACTACTAAGGAAATCCTACATCAGTGGTGGTCTGTCAGAACTGCCTTGATGCCTCGATAGCCGTCCACGTCGTCGCTACCTAAAACCTGGAGGGGCGTAAAACAGAAAATGTGAGTGGGCAAAAACAAATATTTTTCAAAACCATTTTATAAATCCGTAAATAACCCCTCGCCGTAAATCAATATAATTTTCCCAGAAAATAATACGTATATAACTTATATACGAAAACCCTGTCTCAGAATCAAATCCATTATCAAAACACAATGATAGGCCATGTCGATATACCAACTCGGAAAAATCATCATCATCAGTCAGGTAATGTAAATCAGAAATACCCCTAATGTAATGTCAGCAGGAGTCACCTCTAGTGACCTGTGCGGCTGAACCTATAGCTCATCTGTCATACTCAATCGCTATCAATCACTATCCTGCACACGAGTCGGAACCACCTATAGTGGTCTGTACGACAGGCTAGGTGTATAATATTACGCTCAGTGCTACGATCACGTGAAGGCTGTGCGACGAATCGCGGGTCACCTACGAGTCGGAACCACCTATAGTGGTCTGTATGACAGGCTAGGCACCTGCCTTGGATCCAAGATGAGCGTACGGTGCGTGAGGTGAACGATCACGTGAAGGCTAGGCCCTACTCTGGCGGAGCACTAACACCCGAGGTGCAGGTGATGAGCTAATTCATTATCTATCATTATCACAATCACTATTATCATACTTACCTGGCTTACCTGGCCGTCCTCATCGTCGAAGCATAGCAATTGCAATCATAATCATATTTATAAAATATAAAGTGGTATACGACATGGCAATATAATTATAAAACCATTTCCGTTCATAAATCATGCAAATTGCGTTTCTGGGAAAAACGCCAATTATATATATATATATATATATACTGAAAACAAAAGCCCACTCACTGGTATGTCGACAGGTCGTATCCCCCAAGCCCAGAATGAATGCGCTCGTCCTCTGGGTACGTCTCACCTATATGTGAAACAACTGTAAAACGGTCATTAACAGCACATAACCGAACTACGTAATTAACTTTTCATACGAAGGTCAATTTTGGTATTTGAATATACCAACGCGACCTACACGACATCACGATCGTCGTGATATTTTTAGATAAATTTTTGGACACTGCACGCGCCCCCACGCGCCTGCACAGTGCACGGCACGCGCGCCCCCACGCGCAGTGCACACTGACGGCGTCAGTTGACGCCGTCAGGAATATTCCTGGAATATTCCGTTAACTTTAACGGCGTCAGTAACGGCGTCAGTTAACGGTGTCAGTTAACGGCGTCAGAATATTCCGTCAACTTTGACGAAATATTCCGTCACCCCCAACCTCCAGCTCCGGCGACCGTCGCCGGCGCCGGCGCCGGACTGGTTTTTCCGGCGACATTTTCCGGCGAAACTTCAAACTTCCATATCTCCTTCATTTTTCATCCTTTTTCCACAATTTTTCTTCCTACCTGCTCTAAATTCAATGTAGAACATTCCTATAACCTTAAATACCTTGAAAAACGACGAGAAATTCGTTGGGAAAATTCTCCAAACTCGGCCAATCTTGAAACCTACGATCCCGACGTCCAACACGAGCAAACGAGGTACTCCGAGCCTCGTGGGAACCTCTAGAACATCGCTGTGATCTTGGTTTCGTCTAAGAAGTCCTGAAATGTAAGTGAATGAACAGTACCCAAAATAATTAAGCTCGGGTTTGGTATGTTTTCGAAGGTCTCCGTCCACAAAACCAACATATATAGACTCAGTAGGTCCTAAGGAATATGTTTATGCTTACCTTAGCCTCGATCTGGTACGAGATGGCGAGGTGTGTGGGTGTCCGTACAACGAAACTGAGAGAGAGAGTGAGATGGTTCGAGAAGGAGAGAGACGGTAGAGTTGTGTACGTGTGCATGTGTGAGTACGTGTGTGTGTATGTAAAAATATCAGCCCAACTTTGGGCCTAAGTGATTAGGGCACCCAAGCCCAAAACCACATCCGTTCACGTATAAACGAGGGGTAGGATAATCATTTCACTTCGAGGATATGGGAAATTTGGAACGGGATGTCACAGAAAATAATATTTAATAAACAATAGATTCAATCACATTATTGCTAGTCCATTGTGAGGCTAAGCCCACCCCTCCCCCTTAGTGTAGATGATATCGTTTGTTAAAAAAAAATCATTTGAAAACTAATTTAATCACATTTTTATCCGCGTGCGAAAGACCTTTTTTATAACTAGCATTTAATAAACAACTGATTGAATCACATTATTATTAGCTCATTGTGAGGCTAAGCCCACCCCCTCCACCTTAGTGTAGATAATTTCGTTTGTTAAAAAAAATCATTTGACAACTCATTTAATCACATTATTATCTGCATGCGAAAGACTTTTTTAATAACCGGCATTACAGGTCTCTTAAGATGTTTTGAACGTGTTTAAAAATAGAGAAAATAATATTTAATAAACAACTAATTGAATCACATTATTGTTAGTCCATTGTGAGGCTAAGCCCACCACTCCCCCTTAGTGTAGATAATATCGTTTGTTAAAAAAACAATTGACAACTAATTTAATCACATTATTATTCGTGTGTGAAAGACCTTTTTATAACCGGCATTACACGCCTCTTAAGATGTTTTGAACGTGTTTAAAATAGAGAAAATAATATTTAATAAACAACTGATTGAATCACATTATTACCCCCATTGTGAGGCTAAGCCCACCCCCTCCCCCTTAGTGTAAGATCTCACATCACCCAGGGGTGAGGATCCTGTAAGCCTTACGTGTACATTCCCACCACTAATTAGCATGAGGCATTTTGGGAGCTTACTGGCTTCGGATTCCATTGGAACTCCAAAGTTAAACGAGTTCGCGCGAAAGCAATCCCATGATGGGTGACCCACTGGGAACTTCTCGTGTGAGTTCCCAAAAACAAAATCGTGAAGGTGTGGTAGGGGCCCAAAGTGGACAATATCGTGCTATGATGGAGCCGAGCCCGGGAAGTGATCCAGCCCGAGCCAGGATGTGACACTTAGTATAGATAATATCATTTGTTAAAATAAAATTAAACATTTGACAACTAATTTAATCACATTATTATCCGCGTACGAATGACCTTTTTCATAACCGGCTTACACGTCTCTTAAGATGTTTTGAATGTGTTTAAAAATAGAGAAAATAATAGTTAATAAATAACTAATTGAATTACATTATTGTTAGTGACACACCCGTACCCTAAAGTAGGGCATGCTGGCCGTCACGTGAGTGTGACGTGACCATGTGCGCTGTGCGGAAGCGAAGATCAATAACGAAGTACGAATAAATTCAAATCGAAGTCTAGAATTGTGTACTAGAGTCAATTCGACACTTATTACAAATTCAGAGCGTACTAAGTCGGTGCAGTCAAACACGAATAAAAGATGTTTAAAATACACACTCGATGCCATACATGATGATAAATCTGTCAGAAAGGTGCCGGAAGATCCTCGATGCGTCAACCCAGAATTCAAGTTATCTAGAACCTGGAGGGGCGAAAAACAAAAGGGAGTGGGTCAGCTAAAACGATTCCTTTTTCCAAAATCATTCTTTTCTCAAAGTTCTAGCCCCTCTCCGTAAAACCTGTATAATTTCCCAGAAAATAATACATACATATATCTCAATCTTTTCTCAGCATAAAACGTTTTCAAAGTATTTCAATGTATGCCGTGCAATGCATCTCATATCATATCGTTAACATATTTCATCTCAGCCCTCGGCTGTAAATATAGCTCATAACTTCTCAATCACATAATCATATATATATCCTGTACACACATCATAACCTCATCATGTCATCATTATCAACACTGTTTCAATAGTAAATGCTCTAGTGCTACAATCACGTGAGGACTATGCGAATGAACGCGGGTCACCTACATGTCGTAACACTCAAAAGTGATCTATACGACAAGACTATGCACCTAACTTGGATCCAAGGCGAGCATGCGGTGCGGGAGGTGAACGACACGTGAAAGACTATGCCCCTATCTCTGGGCGGGAGCACTAACAGTGTGTACAGATCTATGAGCTAATAATTCATGATATCATCAACATATCTCATCTCATCTCATCATATAATTCATCATATCTCATGATCGTTATCAGCATAATATCTCACTTGTATCTCAATCTCATTTCAATTATATCTCAAATGTATTTCGTACGTATTTCAAATGTATTTCATACGTATATCAATAGTTATTCGTTCTCACTATTCATGTACCTACCTGGTACTTACCTGGCGTTCTCGGCACCAACATATGCATGAAATGTATAATTAAATACTCATGCATCAAATCAAATAATATGCAAGTCGATAAAACGTATATTTCCATTTAAAAAGTGATTCTGGGAAAATCATATGAATTTATAGGTATACGAAAAATAATACTGCCCACTCACTGATAAGTAGCTGGCTCGTAACCCCCGCGTCGGGCCTGGCTACGGTCGTCTTCGGTATACGTATCACCTATACGAGAAATTACGTAAATACGTTATTTAATACATACTCACAACTACGAGAATAACTTCTCATACATAGCTCAATTTTGGTATTTGTATATACCAACGTGACCTACTCGTCGTCACGAACATCCCCATATTTTTAAAATAATTTTTCGATGTCCCACGCGCCCCCACGCGCCTGACGTGGCACGGACCCACGCGCTCCCCACGCGCGGCCACGCGCCGAGCACAGTGACGGCGTCAGTTGACGCCGTCAGGAATATTCCTGGAATATTCCGTCAGATTTAACGGCGTCAGAATTAACGGCGTCAGTTAACGGTAACGGAATATTCCGTCAGGTCGCCGGAATATTTCCTCCGGTCGTCTTCTCCGGCGACTTCGCCGGCCGCCGGCGACTGGTTTTGGCCGGATTTCTGGGAAATTTTCAAAACTTCATATCTTGCTCATTTTTCATCCTTTTTGACCCATTTTTCTTCCTATGTGCTCCAAATTTAGTGTAGAACATTAATATACCTTCAAAAACCTTGAAAAAGGTCCTTAAATTCCTCGGGGACAAACTTCCAATTCGGCCACTCTTGATGCTCGTGATCCCGACGTACAAACACCTCCAACGAACTACTCCGAGCCTCCTTGGGACCTCACAAGGATCACTGTGATCTTAGATCGTCCTAAAACATCACGTATGAAAAGTTTGATGAATAGTGCCAAATAAGAACATCGAGTTTTGGACGTGAAATCGAAAGGATCCTTACCTGAAAATGGTACCGTTGTGTTCGTATGATCTTCACGAGTCCAAATATGTATTTAGTTTCGACGATCGTCGAGTTTTGGTGAGAGTTGACTTAGAGCCGTGTGTGAAGAACAAGAGAGAGAGAGACAGTCGTGGGATGAGAGAGAGAGAATGATTGAGAGAGACAGAGAGAATGTTTTCTGAGTGTTAATAATGATAGAGAGAGGGAGAGTGTCGGGAGTGAGAGAGAGGGAGAGTTGTGTGGGTGTAATCCATGTCGTCAAACACCATCAATAAAATAACTTCAATAATTTGAGGGCCACATTCATCCTCACACCACACACATGCACACGTAAATAATCCCCGTAATGGTAATTTCGTCATTTCATATCCAATAATTACAAAGTCGGGACGGGTCGTCACAATCTACCCTCCTTATAAAAATTTCGTCCCGAAATTTCATACAACACCCATACTTACAAATACTCATAAAAATAACCTCGGATACATCTCTCTCATCCGGTCCTCGGCTTCCCACGTAGACTCTTCCACTGCATGATTCCTCCATAAAACTTTCACCAATCGTACAGTCTTATTTCGGAGCACCTTATCCTTCCAATCCAGTATCGTCACTGGTTCCTCATCGTAAGTCAAATCTGGATTAATCTCTAGAGGTTGCAGAGGAATCACATGTGATGGGTCTGAAATGTAATGTCGGAGCATCGAAACGTGAAACACATTATGAACTCGGTATAACTCCGACGGCAACTCAAGCCTGTAAGCTACTTCACCGACTCGTTCGGTGATCCGATAAGGTCCAATGTACCTAGGGCTCAGCTTACCCTTCTTTCCGAATCGAAACACACTTTTCCAAGGTGATAACTTAAGAAATACCCAATCGTCAACATTATACACTCGGTCAGTAGCATGCCTGTCTGCTAAACTCTTTTGGCGATCTTGGGCGGCTTTCATGTTAGCTTTAATAACCTGAACATTCTGAGTAGTCTCCTCTACTATCTCAGGGCCCACTAGAACTCTTTCGCCAACCTCTGACCAACATAAGGGTGTACGACATGGTTTCCCATAAAGTGCTTCGAACGGTGCCATCCCGATACTAGAATGAAAACTGTTATTATAAGCGAACTCCATCAAATCCAAACACTGATGCCATGAGTCGCCAAACTGCAGCACTGAGGATCTCAACATATCTTCCAAAGTCTGAATAGTTCTCTCAGATTGACCGTCTGTCTGAGGATGATAAGCCGTGCTGTACAAAAGTCTCGTACCTAACTCCTTTTGGAAGGCAGTCCAGAACTTAGAGGTGAATCGAGGATCGCGATCAGAGATAATACTCACCGGAACACCATGATACTTCACGACCTTCGATATGAATAACTCGGCCAATCGATTCAACGAAAACTTTTCCTTGACCGGAATAAAATGTGCTGATTTCGTGAGTCGATCGACTATCACCCAAATTCCATCATATCCATTTTGAGTACGAGGAAGCTTGTACACGAAATCCATAGTTATATTATCCCATTTCCACTGCGGAATGGGTAGCAGTTGCATCAACCCAAACGGCTTCTTCCTCTCAGCTTTTACCTGCTGACATATGATACATCTGCTTACATACTCAGCGATTTCTCTCTTCATACCCGGCCAATAGTAGAATGGTCGAATGGTATGGTACATCTTCGTGCCTCCCGGGTGCATCGCATAAGCTGAAATATGCGCTTCGTCTAAGATATCCTTTTTTAACTCGGCATTATTCGGCACATACATTCTGCTTTCCTGCATAAGCATACCGTCTGATTCTCTGATTCGCAGGTCTTTCTTCTTACCATCATTCCTTAGCCGAATAAGCTCCTGAATCTCTTCGTCGTTCGTCTGAATTCCAAGTATTCTGTCGATTAGGATTGGCCTAACTTGGAAACTAGCAAGTAAGGCTTTCTCCCGATCATCCTCTGTCGGATTCTCAATTTCCAATTGTGCTCCAGTCGATCTCAACTCGGTAAGAAGAGGAACTCGGCTTGCACGAAAAACATTAATTCTGCCCTGGGATTTCCTGCTAAGAGCGTCAGCTACCACGTTTGCACGACCAGGGTGATATTCAATCGTACAATCGTAGTCGCTTAGTAACTCCATCCATCGACGCTGGCGAAGATTCAGTTCCTTCTGGGTAAAAATGTACTGGAGACTCTTATGGTCTGAGAAGATCTTACATTTCTCACCATAGAGGTAATGTCTCCAGATCTTCAAGGCAAAAATAATGGCCGCCAACTCCAAATCGTGTGTAGGGTAATTCTTCTCATGAGGTTTCAGCTGGCGTGAAGCATAAGCAATCACCCTACCCTGCTGCATCAATACGCAACCCAAGCCTTTCAACGATGCGTCACTGTAGATCTCGAAATTACCCTCTTCGTCAGGAAGCGTCAAAACAGGAGCATGAGTTAGACAATACTTCAGCTGTTGGAAACTCTGCTCACAATCTTCATCCCACTCGAATTTGACATCCTTCCTGGTCAACTTCGTCAATGGTAGCGCCAAAATCGAAAAGTCTTTAACGAATCGTCGATAGTAACCTGCCAACCCAAGGAAACTCCTAACCTCGGTGACAGTTCGTGGCTGTTCCCAATTCTCTACAGCCGTAATCTTCTGAGGGTCAACCAGAATACCCTGAGTTGAAATGACATGCCCCAAAAATGCTACTTCGTCCAACCAAAACTGGCACTTACTGAACTTAGCATACAGTCGATGCTCTCTCAATTTCTTCAACACCAACGACAAATGTCTAACATGGTCATCCTCTGACTTAGAATACACCAAGATATCGTCGATGAAGACAATAACGAATCTATCCAGATACGGCTGGAATACCGTGTTCATCAATCCCATGAAAGCAGCTGGTGCATTAGTCAAACCAAATGGCATAACCAAAAACTCGTAGTGCCCATAACGAGTCCTAAAGGCAGTTTTAGGAACATCATCATTTCTGATTTTTAATTGATAGTAACCTGACCTCAAGTCAATCTTCGAGAATACGCAGGCACCTCGAAGTTGATCGAAAAGATCATCGATACGCGGCAACGGATAACGGTTTTTAATCGTCGCCCGATTCAACTGCCTGTAATCGATACACAATCTCAAGGTACCGTCCTTCTTCCAAACAAATAAGACTGGGGCTCCCCAAGGTGAGGTACTGGGCTGAATAAACCCCTTATCCAGTAATTCCTGCAATTGAATCTTCAATTCTCGTAACTCGGCAGGTGCCATTCGATAGGGAGTCAACGAGATAGGATTAGTTCCTGGTAGCAAATCAATGGTAAACTCCACGTCACGATCTGGTGGTAATCCAGGCAAATCATCAGGGAATACGTCGGCGAAGTCCTTAACCACTCGAACATTCTCCACGCTAGCAAGAGCATCATCATGAAGTACTACATGAGCTAAGTATCCCTGGCAACCTTTCGTCAACAACTTCTTAGCTCTTACCGCCGAAATAACGCCATGCCTAACTCCGTTACGCTCACTAACAAAAGTTATCTCCGGTAATCCCGGACGATGAAAGGTCACTGATTTTCCGTAGCAATCAATCTTGGCACGATAGTAATGCAACCAATCATTGCCAAGGATGACATCGAAATCAACGATATCTAGTGGAGTGAGATTAGCAGGCATAACTACATTCTCCACTATTACAGAACATTTGGGATATACATAATCCACATAACATTTCTCCCCTCGTGGCATAGCAAATTCCATCTCATACCCAAGAGGTGAAGATTGAGGTTGAGTCAGTTGAGCAAATGTATGAGAAATTACGGAGTGTGTGGCCCCACAATCAATTAAGACTCTAGCATAATGACCAAGAATGATTAACGTACCCATGATTAAATCTGGATGGTTCTGAGCATCCTGCAGCGATACATTATTCACGCGACCCTGAGTTTGCTGTCGTCCCCCACGACCTCGGTTTGCGTGCACTCCACGCCCCTGGGCATTCCGCCCCTGATTAGGTTGTCCAGCCTGTCGAGATGATCCAACACCACTAGCTGATGCATCCAATAGTTGGGGCTGATATCCACTAAAAGACTGCTGCGGAGGAGGCATATACCCTCCGGAATACTGCTGTTGTGGAGGCATATATCCTCCGGAGTACTGTCCGTATCCGGTCTGGTGATGGGGATCCATGGGTTGCTGCGGTTGGTATTGGTCCGTAGGATACTGCATAGGGTCTCCTGAGTAGTGGAAGGCTCCACCACGTCCCTGCTGAGCATAACCGCTAGGACCTGAATACTGCGGCATTGGTGCTGATGGTGGCCTAACAGACTGCTGAGACCTCTGCTGGTTCTGGGGACAGTTCTTGGCATGATGCCCATCCTGACCACATGTATAACATCCGTTCGTACCTCGACGACACTCGCCATAGTGCCGACCATTGCACCTACGGCAAAACGGAATATTGTTCCTCCCAGAGTTCCCTTGTCTCTGACTTCCACCGCCGTTGAAGAATCTACCACCACCCCTCTGACCGGTGGCGTTATAACCTCCACTTGATGCACTCGAATTGGCCCCACTTCGTTTGAAGTTCTGATTCTGTCGTGGTCCAGGTACAAAAGGAGCTTTACCCTTACCATTCCTGTTCTGAGTATCCTCATCATCACTATCACTCGGCAAGTTCTCCGAGTCTTCGATCTGCAGCAATATCTCGTAAAACTCATGGTAATTGGAGCACTGAAACCCTGTTGCAATCGTACGCCACTTCTTCTTAGTACCCAATTTAAAACGACGCAACATCTCTACCGGATTTGCAGCTGTATCCGGGTCATATCGGGCAAGATCAGTGAATCTCCGATAATATTCGCTAGCAGACATCTTCTTCTGCTTAAGACTGGTGAATTCTTGCTTTTTTCCATCGAGATATGCTTTAGGAATAAATCTTCGGTAGAAATGACGTTTAAACACTTCCCAATCATTTGCCTCTTCATTAGGCATTCGAATAGCCAACTCATGCCACCATGAAGCAGGCTCCTTAGCTAGAAACCATTTGGCCGTCTCAACCCACTTATCAGGCTGAAGACTCCCCTGACTTGTCATGATACTGAAAGTCTTATCAATATGAAGAAACCATCTTTCTGCACTTTCGGGCTCTTCACCTCCCGATAATTGAGTTATCTTCAGATTATTCACCGACTCCAAAGGTGTTCGCTGAGGAGGGGGTGGAGGAGGACGAATAATATTCTGGAAGGCATAAGCTATCGCTTCCCCCAGCTGGGCAATATCGGGAAGCGTAGTCTCAGTAGTACGACGCGGCTCACGACGAGGCGGCATAGTTCTGACAGAAGACATCAAGTCGTTAGAAATTTCGCAAAATATGCAAGACTGCAACCTAGGGCTCTGATACCAAGTTGACACACCCGTACCCTAAAGTAGGGCATGCTGGCCGTCACGTGAGTGTGACGTGACCATGTGCGCTGTGCGGAAGCGAAGATCAATAACGAAGTACGAATAAATTCAAATCGAAGTCTAGAATTGTGTACTAGAGTCAATTCGACACTTATTACAAATTCAGAGCGTACTAAGTCGGTGCAGTCAAACACGAATAAAAGATGTTTAAAATACACACTCGATGCCATACATGATGATAAATCTGTCAGAAAGGTGCCGGAAGATCCTCGATGCGTCAACCCAGAATTCAAGTTATCTAGAACCTGGAGGGGCGAAAAACAAAAGGGAGTGGGTCAGCTAAAACGATTCCTTTTTCCAAAATCATTCTTTTCTCAAAGTTCTAGCCCCTCTCCGTAAAACCTGTATAATTTCCCAGAAAATAATACATACATATATCTCAATCTTTTCTCAGCATAAAACGTTTTCAAAGTATTTCAATGTATGCCGTGCAATGCATCTCATATCATATCGTTAACATATTTCATCTCAGCCCTCGGCTGTAAATATAGCTCATAACTTCTCAATCACATAATCATATATATATCCTGTACACACATCATAACCTCATCATGTCATCATTATCAACACTGTTTCAATAGTAAATGCTCTAGTGCTACAATCACGTGAGGACTATGCGAATGAACGCGGGTCACCTACATGTCGTAACACTCAAAAGTGATCTATACGACAAGACTATGCACCTAACTTGGATCCAAGGCGAGCATGCGGTGCGGGAGGTGAACGACACGTGAAAGACTATGCCCCTATCTCTGGGCGGGAGCACTAACAGTGTGTACAGATCTATGAGCTAATAATTCATGATATCATCAACATATCTCATCTCATCTCATCATATAATTCATCATATCTCATGATCGTTATCAGCATAATATCTCACTTGTATCTCAATCTCATTTCAATTATATCTCAAATGTATTTCGTACGTATTTCAAATGTATTTCATACGTATATCAATAGTTATTCGTTCTCACTATTCATGTACCTACCTGGTACTTACCTGGCGTTCTCGGCACCAACATATGCATGAAATGTATAATTAAATACTCATGCATCAAATCAAATAATATGCAAGTCGATAAAACGTATATTTCCATTTAAAAAGTGATTCTGGGAAAATCATATGAATTTATAGGTATACGAAAAATAATACTGCCCACTCACTGATAAGTAGCTGGCTCGTAACCCCCGCGTCGGGCCTGGCTACGGTCGTCTTCGGTATACGTATCACCTATACGAGAAATTACGTAAATACGTTATTTAATACATACTCACAACTACGAGAATAACTTCTCATACATAGCTCAATTTTGGTATTTGTATATACCAACGTGACCTACTCGTCGTCACGAACATCCCCATATTTTTAAAATAATTTTTCGATGTCCCACGCGCCCCCACGCGCCTGACGTGGCACGGACCCACGCGCTCCCCACGCGCGGCCACGCGCCGAGCACAGTGACGGCGTCAGTTGACGCCGTCAGGAATATTCCTGGAATATTCCGTCAGATTTAACGGCGTCAGAATTAACGGCGTCAGTTAACGGTAACGGAATATTCCGTCAGGTCGCCGGAATATTTCCTCCGGTCGTCTTCTCCGGCGACTTCGCCGGCCGCCGGCGACTGGTTTTGGCCGGATTTCTGGGAAATTTTCAAAACTTCATATCTTGCTCATTTTTCATCCTTTTTGACCCATTTTTCTTCCTATGTGCTCCAAATTTAGTGTAGAACATTAATATACCTTCAAAAACCTTGAAAAAGGTCCTTAAATTCCTCGGGGACAAACTTCCAATTCGGCCACTCTTGATGCTCGTGATCCCGACGTACAAACACCTCCAACGAACTACTCCGAGCCTCCTTGGGACCTCACAAGGATCACTGTGATCTTAGATCGTCCTAAAACATCACGTATGAAAAGTTTGATGAATAGTGCCAAATAAGAACATCGAGTTTTGGACGTGAAATCGAAAGGATCCTTACCTGAAAATGGTACCGTTGTGTTCGTATGATCTTCACGAGTCCAAATATGTATTTAGTTTCGACGATCGTCGAGTTTTGGTGAGAGTTGACTTAGAGCCGTGTGTGAAGAACAAGAGAGAGAGAGACAGTCGTGGGATGAGAGAGAGAGAATGATTGAGAGAGACAGAGAGAATGTTTTCTGAGTGTTAATAATGATAGAGAGAGGGAGAGTGTCGGGAGTGAGAGAGAGGGAGAGTTGTGTGGGTGTAATCCATGTCGTCAAACACCATCAATAAAATAACTTCAATAATTTGAGGGCCACATTCATCCTCACACCACACACATGCACACGTAAATAATCCCCGTAATGGTAATTTCGTCATTTCATATCCAATAATTACAAAGTCGGGACGGGTCGTCACAGTTAGCCCATTGTGAGGCTAAGCCCACCCCCTCCCCCTTAGTGTAGATAATATTGTTTGTTAAAAAAATTGACAATTAATTTAATCACATTATTATTCGTGTGCGAAATATTTTTATTTTATTTTTTATAACTAATATTACAAGTCTCTTAAGATGTTTTGAACGTATTTAAAATAGAGAAAATAATATTTAATAAATAACTGATTGAATCACATTATTGCTAACCCATTGTGAGGTTAAGCCCACCCCTCCTCCTGAGTGTAGATAATATCGTTTGTTAAAATAAAAATAATCATTTGACAACTAATTTAATTATATTATTATCTGCATGCAAATGACCTTTTTTAATAACTGGCATTACACACCTCTAAAAATGTTTTGAACATGTAAAAAAAACAATCATTTGACAACTAATTTAATCATATTATTATCCGCACGTGAATAACCTTTTTTTATAATCGACATTACACGCCTCTTAAGACTTTTTGAACGTGTTTAAAAATAGAGAAATTGAATCACATTATTGCTAGCTTATTATGAGATACTAATTATAAAAAATAAAAATAAAAAATAACACACACACTCACAAATATTAATTATTAAAAAAAATACTATTAAAATAATGAAAATGTCACTGCCTTATTTGATGCATTATTTTGGGATGCCTTTGCAGTTTTTTTTGTTTTGGGGGCATTTTTGTCCATTTATTTTTGTTGAAACTTGGTGGCACCAAAACACTATTAACCTTTTCTTCTCTCTTTATATATAATAGATAGATTATTAGAAAAGTGACTGTCTATTATTGGGCGTATGCAGTGTGATATTTTCGCAGATATGAAGTCTCTTGTAATATAATTACACAAGGGGTGTGCTATCCACATACCATTTTTTACTTCTTACACTTTTTTTTTTAAATTTTCGACTGTTAGATCGGATGACCCGATCTATAGAAAAAGAAGAACTTTGATAAAAGATCAAATGACAGAAATTAACAATGAGTGTGTGAGAAGTAAAATGAGGTGTGTGGATAGCACACTTCATTACACAAATATATATGGATCATAATGCTTTACCACCTAGTGTTGGACTTAGTTAAGTGGCTAAGTATGTTCGGGCACTCTTTGGGATCACAATGGGATGCTCTCCATCTATAGAGCGGTTGGACATGATTAACGATCCAAACCGTTTAATATTTTAGTCTTTCCTCATATTTTTCTTGTAAAAAATCACTAAAATATGAGAGTTTGACCACTGATCATCATACTTTTCCATTTCCTTTATGCATAAACGGTTTCGGATTTGTCTCATTTTCTGTTTGAATAATTTTAAATAAAAAACTAAAAAAAATTGATAATTCGGATCTATGATCCAGAGCAGATCCCACAAATTTTCCCTCCCTCGATAGAAGGGAACTCTCAGTTATACGTATATACAATACAAACCGGGTGGTGCAGGATATGTGTTGGCCGTGATGATGACATATCCATAAAAGCCAGAGGGTGAGTGGGCAAGTTATTCAATATTCATTGACAGCTCCGGTCTTCTGAGCAAAGTTATTAGGGTATACAGGGCAAGATATCCTAATTTGCGACGTAGTGGTCTTCTCAACAGAGTTAGCTTTGATTTGGTACTGAAGTAATTTTAAAAAAAACTGGTATAAAAAAATGGCAGTTTTTTTGTGTTTGGTAAACATTCAGCTTCAGTTTTTTCACAGTTTTGGGTGAAAAAAAAACTAAAAACAAGAAGCTGCAAAACCCAGCTTTGAAAAACCGGCTTTTTTTTTCACATCTGTTTTACATAAAAGTTTAGCAAACATTATAATACTGTTTTTTTTTTCAAAAGCACTTTTACAAAAAAGTTTACCAAACACTTTGCTGCTTTATTTCACAGCTGTTTATTCTCACGGCACAACAGAAGCAGCTTTTTTTTTTCAATGCACATCATTATCAAACCAGCCCTAAGCCCATCACCCTAATTGAAGAATATAGGCTTAACATAAAAAATAAAAAATGATGGAGACCAACTCTAGAAGACCTGAGGGTGAATGCAACAACCACGGGATGGCCTTCATGAAGGAGCTTGACAAACTTGCGTTCTGATGTAAAATGGATGACCCTTGATGGCCCAAGATGCTTTGGATAACCAGTATAATACCTTATATTACAAACCATAAACATAAGGATTCGGAAGTGATACAACTGTAATACAGTCAAGTATGATTAGACGACCATGATAAGATTAAGAGGCAGTGTAGGGAAAGCCCAGAATTAAGAAGTGCCTACATCCTAAACTAACCTTTTAATTACTTTATCAATATTCAAGACCAACGGAAGTAGTTCAAGATACAAAAAACAGTAGTAAAAGGCCTTAGAAAAACAAAAACATATCATCTTAAGATTGAAAATGACAAGTAAAATTATAATGCTCGTACTTGGATGTTGCACGGAGATGGCTGACCATTTTATCAAAAAGTGATGGCTCCCCCATTTAATAAGCAATACACAAAATATCCTGCATGTTAATTTGATAGTAGTTATTCAACTAATTGCCACTATAATACGAGAGAATGAAAAAACGCAAAAGATTCATGAACCATAAGCCATAGAATGCATAATGACCAAGTCTGTATTTTTCCACATCAAACTGAACCCAGCGATTCCCACTGTCAGGCATTTCATCAAACACATCCAGTACTTCAAAAGAAAGACAAATTTTCAAAGTACGTGGCATTCAAGTGAGTGTTCCTCGCGTCATAAGTGAAGGGACACAAAAAAATATATCATTTCCTCCGCTTGTACCACGACATGTGGTGTACCGCTTAAATACACTGCACTTGGAAAAATCTATAAGAAGGAGAACCTTCTCTACAGACCATGCGAAATGAAGCACACAGAACACCACTGTTACTGCTTTAGAGGTGTGTTCTACTAAAACCCATTTCTCAGCAGAACTCAAACGAACAGTTGGGCTCACAAAACGCAACTTGCGCTCTGTTTCTTAACGAAATGATAGAGAGGAACAAACTTGGATTCCATCAACAACTCAACAAAATTTGAGGATTAAAAACATAAGAAAATATGTATAATTACGGTACAGAAGACGAGAGAAATCAGAAAGTACCTGGGTGGATCGCGGCCAATTAAATTCTACAGAAAATTAGAGTTTGTGCAACGGCAACAATCAATCTGAAAATCCCAATAGAGCTTTTGTAATAAGTGACTTGCCAAAACCCAAAGCCCTGCCGTTCTCGATCAAAAGCCGCTGCATCCAAAGAGCCGAGAACTAGATTAAATTCAAATTTGCCCACTTAAATTTTGTTTTGTCCTACTTTGGTTTCCCAACTTTGTTTTCGTCCCAAACTGATCCCTCAGCTCCAGGGTGCAAGTTGGATTGAAAATTCCAACAACAACAAAAGCCTTTTCTTACTAAGTGGGATTGACTATATGAATCCTACAACGCCATTGCGTTCGATCACGTGTCATGTCTTTCGCTAGATCCAAGTACTCTAAGTCTTTTCTTAGAGTCTCTTTCAAAGTCTTCCTAGGTCTTCTTCTACACCTTCGACCCTGCACCTCTGTCCCGTAGTCGCATATTTTAACCGGAGCATCAATAGGCCTTCGTTGCACATATTTAAACCAATCTAACTGATTTTCTCTCATCTTTTCTTCAATTTCAGCTACTCCTACTTTACCTCGAATATCCTCATTCCTAATTTTATCTTTTATTGTGTGCCCACACATCCAACGGAGCATCCTCATCTCCGTTACACTCATGTTATGTAAGTGTTGATGCTTCACGGCCCACCATTCTGTGCCATACAATATCGCCGACCTTATTGCCGTCCTATAAAAAAATTCCTTGAGTTTTAGTGGCATACGATGGTCACACAACACGCCGTATACACTCTTCTTGAGTTTTAGTGGCATACGAGGGTCACACAACACGCCGGATACACTCTTCCACTTCATTCATTCAGCTTGTATTCTATGATTGAGGTCTCCATCTAAATTTCCGTTATTTTGCAAGATAGATCCCAAGTAGCGAAAACAGTCGCTCTTTGATACTTTCTGGTCTCCAATCTTTACCCAACTCATTTGGGCCTCCATTTGCACTGAACTTGCACTCCATATATTCTGTCTTTGACCGACTTAGGCGAAGACCTTTAGATTCCAACACTTCCCTCCAAAGGTTAAGCTTGGCATTTACACTTTCCTGAGTTTCATCTATCAACACTATATCGTCTGCAAAAAGCATACACCAAAGAATCTCATCTTGAATATGTCACGTTAACTCATTCATTACCAATGCAAAAAGGTAAGGACTTAAAGATGAGCCCTGATGTAACCCTACAGTTATGAGGAAGCTTTCGGTTTGTCCTTCATGAGTTTTTACAGCAGTTTTTGCTCCATTATCCATATCTTTTATAGCTTGGATATATGTTACTCGTACTCATTTCTTCTCTAAAATCCTCCAAATAATGTCTATTGGGACCCTATCATATGCTTTTTCCAAATCTATAAAGACCAAGTGTAAATCCTTTTGCATATCTCTATATCTTTCCATCAATCTTCGTAAGAGATAGATTGCCTACATGGTTGAGCGCCCTGGCATGAACCCAAATTGGTTGTCCAAGACCCGTGTCTCTTGCCTTAGTCTATGCTCAATGACTCTCTCCCAGAGCTTTATTGTACGACTCATTAGCTTAATACCCTTATAATTCATGCAATTTTGTACGTCGCCCTTATTCTTGTAGAGAGGCACCAAAGTACTATTTCACCACTCATTTGGCATCTTCTTCATTTTCAAAATCCTATTGAAAAGGTTTGTGAGCCATACTATACCAGTCTCTCCCAAGACTTTCCACACTTTGATCAGTATATCATTTGGGCCCATTGCTTTTCTATGCTTCATCTTCTTCAGAGCTACAACCACTTTTTCCTTCTTGATTCAGCGGTAAAATGAGTAGTTTCTACACTCTTCTGAGTTCTCAACTTCCCCAAAGAAGTACTCCTTTCATATCCTTCATTGAAAAGATTATGAAAATAGCCTTTCCATCTATCTTTTAATGCGTTCTCTGTAGCCAGAACCTTTCCATTCTCATCCTTGATGCTTCTCACTTGGTTTAGGTCTCGTCTTCTTTTCCCTTACTCTAGCTAGTTTATAGATATCCAATTCTCCTTCCTTGGTATCTAGTCGCTTATACATATCGTCAAAAGCCGCTAGCTTAGCTTCTCTCACAGCTTTTTTCACCTTCTGCTTCGCTATTCTATGCTTTTCACCGTTTGCATCGGTCCTATCCTTGTATAAGGCTTTACAACATTCCTTCTTAGCCTTAACCTTTGTTTGTACCTCTTCATTCCACCACTAAGATTCCTTTTGGTATGGAGCAAAGCCCTTGGACTCTCCTAATACCCCTTTTGCTACTTTGCGAATACAACTAGCCATGGAATTCCACATTTGGCTAGCTTCCCCCTCTTTATTCCACACGCATTGGGTGATTACCTTCTCTTTGAATATGGCTTGTTTTTCTCCTTTTAGATTCCACCATCTAGTCCTTGGGTTCTTCAAGGTCTTGTTCTTTTTTTCTCTCTCTTTTGATATGTACATCCATCATCAACAAGCAATGTTGATTAGCCAAGCTCTCTCCTGGTATAACTCAGTGTAATAAAAATTAAAAAAAACTCAAGCATATTCTTATTTTACATGTTTATTGTTATATTTAAATATGCTTTTATTTCTTATTTTGTATATTTTATCATGTCACTATATATTAAAAATAAAGAGTTGCAGTGACATATGTTCATATCAATATTGTGATTGTGTAAATGCTAAGTAGAGATAAAAATAGAAATCTTTTGGGATCTAGAAGATCTTTCCTAATAGACTTTGTGTTACTTGGAGAGCAAGTTTCTCTCCTCCTTATTACTATAAATGAAGGCACAAGGACTAGGAAATTAACACATAATACCTTAAGGGTGCGTTTGTTTGCATTCACTAAGCCTCACTGGAATGGACTAACTTAGCTAAGAATATTAAACCATGTTTGGTGCAAGCCAGGACTGAGTTTAATGGGACTAGCTCGGACTCGTTCCGACTAAACTCTTCATTGGCTGGGCTTAGGGAGGCCGGGCAAAAAGGGTGGGATTGCTAAGACCATCGCTTCGCTTCATCATCGTGCTGATGCTTCAACTTCCTCAGTCGTCTTACACAAATCCCCAACCGCTGCCATTAAGCTTTTCTTCTTTCTCGGCTTGTAATCAACCGATTCAGTAGCTCCGGCTCTCGTACAGGCCCTACCCGTAGCTCCAAATCCCATGTCACCGACCGTCCCATCCTCCTCAAGGCCGCCAAGCGCTCTGCTAGGAGGATGCGTCTGCAAGTTTGTCGTCGATTTGCAGATCCGATGATCCAAGCCTTTGCAAATTGAAAAAAAAAATGGGATTTTTCTGGGTTTGATATGAAGAGAAAGTAAATTCAAAGAAGAGAAGTATGGGTTTTAATTGAAGAGAAAGCAAATGAAAAAAAAGAGAGAAAGTTTCTGGGTTTGATTATTAGTGGAAGCAAATCTGGGCTTGCGAAGAAGAAAATGAAACCAGAGAAGAAAAGTAGAGGGACTGGGGAGAGAGAATCAAATAAAAAAAAGTGTGTATTAATAAAATAAAATATTAATAAAATGAATTAAAAAATAACAAAAAAAGTATTTTAGCTCTAAAATAATTTAGTCCGTGATTTAGTCCAACACTATACCAAACACTTCATTATTCTTATAATAAATTATTTTTTTTTTCAACATCAACCGTATATTTGTTGGCTCGGGCTCGGATTAAGAAAAACCTTTTTTTTTTCAACATCAGCCGTATATTTGTTGGCTCGGGCTCAGATTAAGAAAAACCTTTTTTTTTTTTCAACATCAGCTGTATATTTGTTGCCTCGGGCTCGGATTAAGAAAAACTTTTTTTTTCAACATCAGCTGTATATTTGTAGCATTATTCTATTACACAATGGCAAAAATTAGTCCTAGTCTAAGCAAACACAATTCTGGTGAACAGTATTGTTTTTATTATCCTGCGTCTTAGTCCGACACTGCACCAAACGCTTCACTAAGTTAGTCCAGCTTAGTCTAGTCTAAGCCAGTCCAGCTTAGTCCCTGCAGCTAGTCCAATCCGAGACAGTCCGGCGCAACAAACGCACCCTAAGCCTATTCTCCACTCTCTTTCTCTCTATGTTGCACCCCTCAGTTAAATATAGGCCACAACATATTGCTAGCACGCTTTTTCACGCTGTGCTAAAAAGAATTTATTCTTCTTCAATCAAGAAAGTATTACGTTTCAATTATTTTTTTAATTGATTTTATTGAATTCATATACTTTTATTGATTCAATTTATTTTTCTTATGTTGAACGTGATACAAGCTTTGAAGATGAAAAGTTGAAATTGAACAAATAATTTTTTGCATCAAACCAGCTCATTCATATCATCATGCAATCAGGTTCTTCCAAAACAACAATTTTTATTTCGATATTTTTGCAATCCTGATAGCATAAACATTCACCATGATTCATGACTCAACTTTACGTTTTTCGAATTTTAGATTTTACATAAATTGTGTATGCATTATATTCAGAATTATTGAATTATGTGAATTTGATATTGCCATGAATTGGATCAATATATGTTCATTCATTAAAATTATTTGAATATGCATTGAATTGGAAAAAAATCGAAAAAAAAAGAAAAAGAAATCAGAAACGCAACATGGGTTCTTCGAACCTATGACCTTGCACCGGTCACGAGGTATGCAGTCTGCATGATTGAGCCGAGCCTCAAGCCGAAGAACCAGCAGCTCCCTCTCTCTATGAAAAAACGACACCATCCATGGCATCATCCCTCAATTCCACCCTTGCATGCATACGAGTCACGGCACCTACGCCAATTTTCATTGGGACTCACGACCTGAAGTTTTTTTTTTTTTTTGGACTAATTCATCGTCTCCAACGATGATTATCGAAACTCTCGTCGAATTTCATCAAGATTTCTTAGGGTTTCAATTCGAAATCCCCATGGTTTTCACACCCAATGTTGAGAAATCAAAATTCTCCATTCATAATAGGGTTATAGTTCAAACTCAAATTTTCTCGACCAAAAATTCACCAAGAACACAGCCACCCGATGTGGAGGCGCTGGTCTCAACTCTGGTGACCTCACCCAGCAACACTGGGATGTTTTTGGTCCTTACCCGAGCCCACTTGGGCTTAATTGCTTTTTGGTCTAAAATGTTAGCCCTTTGGGCTTTGATTTCTGGGCCCTTTGGAGAGATCTATTTGGGCTCATAGATCGTAGCTCATAACACATAACTTAGTCTTATTTTTATTCATGTTTGGGCTCGACCCAACACATGACACCAGCCTAAGGGCTATGGTGTCCCACGTGCCTACGAAACACACGATCGCTGCCCCCGTTGGGCTGCTAGATCTTACCTAGTTTTAGGCATGATTCCTGACTCTTGGCCCTTGACATTCCAACCCATTTTTGGGCTTGGATCCCATTCCTTTTCAGGGTTTTTAATAGCCTATTAGGGCTTTGGTTCAATGCCTTTGGCCACCAATTATATTACCTATTTTTTAGGCCTTAAGAGTTTTAAATTTTTTCGCCCAACTTTTAATTTTGACCCAAAGTCCAAATAAATTATAAATTCTATACATATTTTCATATTTTCTTGTTGCATATTTTTGTATACATTGCATTTGTTTGCAGGTATTATGAACTTGAAGTTCATAATTCTGAACCTAAAGTTTCAGAAAAGTGCCATAGAAACCTAAAGTTTCTTAACACGCAACATTCTTGTTGAGACCCGAAGTTCTCCATGCTTAAATCTGTTTAAACCAAACCATGTCTTAGAACCTGAATATTCTAAACCTTGATGTTTATGAGAATTTTATTTCCTAAAACACCAATCACATTCTTGTTTCCGCCATTCAACGTATTGTTGAACCGTAACAAGTTCGATTTCACTAATTTGGAAGTTTCGACAAAGAAACTACTTTATGCAGATACAAGACGTGACACCCTGCTTGACTATAACTGGTTATGAAATCATTATAGCTAGTTATGGTATGGAAGAGGTGAATAAGCCTCCGCCATGATCTTCAATCGAAGACTTATGCTTGAAGCATATCAAATGGAAGTACCTCACTGTTGAGGACTCCATGGCTATTTGACTCGCTTTGGACCATTTCAAATCATGCAAAGATGAATTCTTACTCGAAGCAAAATATGATTGACTATATCTAAATTGCTCATGAAGTAGTGGTATAAAGAGTGGAAGTTTACTAAATTCTCGGATCTAATTACTACCACAATTCGACTGGGAGTTACCGAACTGTATAAACTTAGTTTTGGCTGGAGTCTATCGAATAGTGTTGCCCTACTTCAGCAGGGATACACCGAAATGCATGCTCTGTTTCGGTAGAGGTTCACCGACGAGCATGCTTTACTTCGGCAGAGGTGTATTGAATGGTATTGCTCTGCTTCGGCAGAGACTACCGAACGGACCCCTTTAGTTTCGGCTGGAGCTTACTGAACTCAAGTCTGGGTCTGTCTTTCTCTCATACAATCTAATTTCGAGTTTGTTTTACAACTGATGGTAAAATCAGGCCTACTAAGAGGTGATATCACGCCCGAAGCATGATCCCTAGCACCTAAAACTTCAAAAATATGGGATAGTATTCATAAACCTCAACCCTGCAGAATCTAACTCCGTTTTGACGAAATAGACCATTGGTTATGCACTTTTCCGTGCTTTTACCAATGATGTTGAGGAGTACCATTCTAGTAGTCAATCATTGAGACTAATTTTGCTCCACGTAAAACATTTGGAAGAGAGAAATTTGACATGGAGGGCCTATTGGCCAAACCCCCTTGTATATTTGGTTGAATTTATGAATAATTTATTTTGTTCTAGGATTTAAGATTGGTGTTTAGATATCACTATTATTTTCGAATAATGAGTTAATTAATGAAAATTACCACATGTGACTAAAATTAACTCATGCTTAGGTATGTTTTGTGGGGAAGTTAACAATCTGGTTCTATGCTAACTTCATACCTAATCATCCCCTGACAATTTTTCAGGCTTATCCAACCTGATTATGAAGCATGACACTGCCCTATATTGTCCAATGGTACTAATTTTACCATAAAGTGAAGCCTTATACTCACTCATTTTGGAAGAACGTCTTTTGAGCTTTAAGGATATTCGAGAGCATTAGTCCCATATTGAAACCAATGTAGAAAATTGAGTAAAATTCCTTAGCATATTACCATATTGCACTACCTATGAATATAGCTAGAAACATATTCTAGAGAAGATGGAACGCTTAACGAGTGGACTACACCAATTTAGGTCCACTATGTGGCCAGCCAGAAGCCCACAATTTGAAAGGAATTTTCACTATGAATGTATGTTTGGGATATCTAGGATGATCCATGATGTGCCGTTTTGGGCATCCTTTTACCATAAGTAAGGACATCATACCTAGACGCGTACTATACCTTAGCACCCTCCATCTTTCCTATAAAAGATTCAAATGGGACATTTGTGGACTGATTTAACCACCATGTAGACTATTTAGATACTTTATTGTATTGGTTGATGCTTCTACACATTGGTCACCCATATGGCTATTGTCCACAAGCCGCATTCTTGACACTGGTGGCTCAGATTAACAAGCTCAAGGCTCACCATCCTGATTATCTGATCAAATTTATTTGATTTGATAAGTTAGAGAATTTACATCAAAAACTTTCGATGGATATTACATGTCGATTGGGTTTTGAAGTTGAACATCTAGTCCCATGTTCATACTTAGAATGACCCAGCATAAGCATTCATTAAATGCCTTCAAATGATTGCACGGTCGATTGGTCATACGTACTAAGTTCCTATCTCTACTTGAGGCCATGTAATATTGCAAGCAACCATGTTGGTTCGCCTGAGGCCCGTCACGACCTAACCTTATAAAGCGCGTGTCAATTGAGACCAAGACAGCCACTTTCGAGCCGTTTTCTAGCCAAACCATGAATAATTAGCCATCAAGAAAGGTACCATTCTCTTTGTCTCATCGAGAAGTATGATTTTCGTTTTTGAATCACCTGATTTAGTTGAGTATTGAAGAAGTTATGAATGTTTAAAATTTACCCAGTTTCCGGCGAGTTTTCCAATTTTTCCGCGGACCAGTCACATTTCAGGCTATTTTTCGGCCATCTTCGGTAACCATTGAGCTTCCAAATAGGTATAATCTTGTTCTACACTTTCCTATCTTCATTTTGATATATTATGGGTCGAATTTAGTCAAGAAACAATTGAGTTATGAAGCTTTGAAAATTGCCCAAATTTCCGGCCAAAAGCTCCAAGACACTTAACGGAGTTTTTAACGGAATAACCAAAATAACGGATGATGGACAACTTAGGGACCATTTCTATTGATTTTCAATCTCAGGGACCAAAGTGATGTGTTATGCAAATCTCAGGGACCATTTTAGCTAAAAAGCCTACTATAAATAAAGGCACAAGGACTGGGGAATTAACACACAATTCTTCAAGCCTATTCTCCACTTTCTTTCTCTCTATGCCGCACCCCTCAATTAAATATAGGCCACAATAAGAGTATAATTATAAGCACAATTTTGTCTTTTCTAATATGACTTTATGTCATACACACATACAACAACATCCAAATATCCAAAAATTAAGAAACAAAAATATTGAATGATACACAACAGTTTTAAAATTTTCAAAGTCTTGCAGCTGAAAGAGATCCGAATAATGTTTTGAGAATTACAAGATGAAATTGATTTCAAAATTTCCAATAAATTTCGATAACCCAAAATTAAAACTAATATTTGATTCCAAAACGTTTTTGGATTGGCATTGGAATGCTTGTTTCCTATTCGATCTGATCGAAAATCACCCCTACTCAGCTCTAGGACTTTCCAGTTCCAATCCAAAAGGTTTCAAAAATAAATATCGATCTCAATTTAGAAATTTTGGAGTTCTAGTTATTTTACCTATTTTTAGAAATTTTGGAAATTTTCTATAAATCTAAAGTTTTATGTTTTTCCCCCTTCGTGTTCTCAATATTGTCAAACAACTTCAAGTATGGATTTGCATATTTTTTTAAGGTAAGAAACATTTCATTAATAATATAAAATCAAAAACATAATCCATAAAGGAATTAATTTTATGATGATAAACGCAACAGAAAGACAATGTAAAATTTAGCCATATAACCACATCCAATCAAACAAAAAGATAACATTCGCGAGGACAAAACCTTGCATCACTTATTATGATCTTGCAACAGATGAGATGATGCTCATTTGATAAAGAAGTCATGCTATGAGGCATCACTAAGATGTACTCGTATTCATTAGCCAAGTGGACAAACAACAAAACCACAAACAAAACAAAAAAAATTACACAACACAAAACACTTTCCTCACAAGTATGAGTCATTAGCTATGAAAGACCTAACCAACAGATTAGATAAGCTCACAATGCCTAAATGGTACAAGCTGGACCCAACATCGTCAAATATACAAGGTAAACATTGTACCATCACTTGAAGACCTTGAACAACAAACAACAAGAAATCATGGCTATGTATCCTTCAAAACCATTGCAACTACACACCACTCTTTGATCACTTGCAATGTTTGACAAAAATTCCTCCTATGAGTCCCCTCCAATATACGTCGAGCTTCTTTCTCATAGTTCTTGCCAAGCGCACAAAACCAAACCACCACATATTTGAACAAATTGTTGCTTTAAGATTCAATATTGAGTAGTAAGTCATAACTGCTACAAAAGGCTCTCCTCCTCAAAAGGAGAGTGGCCACAACCACAAAAACTCTCATCGACAAAGCGACCACTACTATAAACATGAAAAGAAAGAGAAGGAAGAGATTAAGAAGGATTTTCGTCAAAGGGGATGGGTTTTTTTTTTCTTCATAACAACTAGTTTTGTTTTTTTTTGTTGAATGGTTTTGCATATTTGATTACAGATAAAGTTAGAAAATCAGATTTTAGAAATCACATTAAGGTACCACATGATGCAAAAAAAAGAAATATATGATCATCTAATGTGATAAACTCATTAATCGACATGACATGTATAAATCATTTGTCACATCATATAGTACACTAATGTAGTCAAGGTTCTAAAGGGCGCTAAGCGCTAAGCAAGTGGCAGACAAGCCTAGCGCCTAGGTGTCAATGCGGGACCTAGGTAATTTTTTTTTAATTTTAGTTAAAATTGTTATATGACATATAAATAAATGTCTACTTATACTTGAAAAAATACGTAATTGTATTGAGATGCATGAATTGCAAAATAGAATGACATAGCATATAAACTAGGGAAATACTCCAAAATGAGACAATTTCTTAATCTTGGGACAAAAATAGGATAAACCGGCTATGCACAAGTCATGTACACCATGCACGAAACCGAAATCACTCAAATACCCACATATAAATACTAAAAATCATCAGCACATTGCATCAATGTTCTCATTTGGAAGTGATGGATGTTGAGAGAGCTTTTTGAGCTCTGGGTTTTGGGTTGAGCTAAGATCTTTGGGTTTGGGATTGACCTCATAACTCTGATTTGAAACAAAGTGATGCGAGAGAGAGGCGAGAAAAGTGAGCTGGGTTTTGTACCTTATTTTTTGTTTTGGCTGGGAAGTGCTATTTTTTCCAGCAACTAATGCTTCGGTAGGCATAATACGGTAGGGTGTTTAGTTCCAAGTTCCTCCATCAATGGTTTATGGAATAAATGGGTTGTTTGTAAGATGAATTAATACTTAGAAGTTAAATTATGGTTTGTGTTTCATGTTGGGGCGTATGGGTTGTGGAATAAATTTCAAGTTTTGACGTGCTACAAAACTGGGATGGAACAATTTCTGGTTCAAGTGTCCAATTGCAGAAATTTGTGAAATTTTTTTCCGTAATGTGCATGTGGTGTGTGTGGCTACATCTTAATATGAGAAACGGGAATGTTTACCAATTATGATGCACGTATGTTGTGTCATGAATTTTAGCGAGTATGGCCACAACCTAGTTGGCCTCGACAAAAAAACAAAATTAAGAAAAAACTTAGAGGACGTTAAGGGTCATGCGTGTCCATGAAATAACGACAACGAGTATTGTGTTTTCCATATGCAGGGTAAAGCAGTGGCTGATATACGTAACAAGACTTTTCAAATTGTCATTATAACCTTATATACATAACAATTATGTTTTAATTATATCCACTATACCAAAATGTTGTCGTTAAAATTTCTCTCGTTCTCTGCATATCATGTGCATGTACGGTACATAATATGTGCACGTGGTGTGCATATAGTGTATATGGTGCGTATTTACATCTTCGATACTCTTCGCATTAACGTAGTTTACTACTTTTTCCTTTGATTTAGAGGTAGGCCCTGCAAATACGAAAAAAGCAAACGAGTTTATGAAACAATTTCCTTTGATTCAGTTTCGTGCCCATTCAAATTGCAATTTTCAAATCCTTGAAATATTTAACCCATTCAAATTTGATATCAAATTCAAATTAATGACTCTTCGATTCTTCATATAAAGTTTAGGGTCATTTATCTGATTGTGTCATTTTTCTTATTTCGAAGAAAGAATTGTGAGCTATGGTTTTTGGGTTGAGCTCAGATCTGTGAGCATAACATGTGCATGTCGTGTACATATAGTGTATTAGTGAGCTTAATACGAAGAGAGCGAACAAGTACGCGAAACAATTTCGTCCATATCCTTCTCTCTTCCTTCTTTCCACTCTAATTTCTCTATTTTCCCTCAAATTTATCTCTTCTCCAAAAGGCAACTGACCTTTAATACGGTTTTTCATTTAATTGCAGTAAAAGACAAACCCTATTTTAGTGCTTGTAAATTTAGATCGAGAGAAGGAGCAAAGGGAGGGAGAAGATAGAAGAAATGAAAACCCACATATAAATCATAGAAATGATAAACAATAAAAAATCAAAATCGGGTCTCCAAGAAACACCAAACCAATCACTTCAACTCCAAAAATCCATCAATCAAAAAGCAAAATTAAGCAAACCCAATTTACAAAACCTACAAATGAAAAGGTAAAAGTCGAAGAAGATGGATGAGTTAGAGAGTGAACTCTTGTGCATATTCGAAATGGAGAGAGAGAGAGAGAGAGAGAGAGAGAGAGAGAGAGAGAGAGGGAGAGCTTGGATGAAGAAGATGAGTGGGTTAGGGTTCTTCGAATTGGAATTGGGCGAGAGAGATTTTCTCTTTCTCTCTCCTCTTTGTTTCTCTCTCTATAAAATGAGAAATAAGGGTTGAAATTTTTAGATAACCCATTTATATGGGGGACAATTTGGTCATTTCAAGGTGTAAGAAAAATCCTATTTCTGTCTGATTATTGTGCATGACACGTGTGCATGTTGTGTATATTTGAAATGTCCTATTTCTGTCCCAAGATTAAGAAATTGTCCTATTTTTGGGTAGTTCCCTATAAATTATAAAGTACTAGAACATATTGAAAACATGGGGACGAAACATATAATTAGTGTTCATCCAAGTATGAAATCTCAAACACTAATTATAAAGTTTCTTACAATTTATTGAAAAAAAAAATACAGAATGAAAGTTATCTAATTTTTGTCTGAGTGAGAGTAGCGATTTAGGCGGGTGCCTAGATGGGTCTAGACAGGATAGGCGAGATCCTAGGCAGGTTTAGACGACCTTTCTTATTTTTTAAACGCTCATGGACTAATCATGGCGATGATTAGCCGTCTAGTGCTTAGGTGGGACCCAAACGACACTAGGCAAGGACTTTTAGAGCACTAAATATAGTTAAAAAATGTGGTCTCCCTAACATTTTTCTCAATTATATAATATGACTAACAACAAATAATACTTATCCAAAAGTAATAATTAAGTGTATATAAGTGCATATTTGAGTAAATTTACAAAAAAAAAAAAAAATTAAGTTTAAGTCATTGATAAGGTCGAGAATAATGTTTGGCTACTCAAGGATGAGTTAGAACTCCTACTCAAAACTCTTCGTGTTTGAATCACAAAGTTTTACATTTACAATCAAAACCGTTGGTATTATGAATAGGGGTGGGCACTTGAAACCGAAAACCGAAACCGAAACACGAACCAAATCGAACCGCACCGAATGGTTCGGTTTTGCGGTTTTGAAACGGTTGCGGTTTTGAAACCGAACCGCATTGTAGGAAATGGTTTGGCTTTGGTTTTGGCTTTTGAAAACCGCACCGAAACCGAAACCGAAACCGAAACCGCACCTTAAATTAGATGTCCTATTTTAATTAGTTGTTTGTTAGAATCCATACATTTAGTATGTACATGTCATAATAATGATTATTTTTTTTCAAATTATATCCCTCATCAAGCTTGGCATCTCAATGTTTCTTTATAGGAAAAGATAAAAAATTTATTTACTAGTAAAAGCACCTCAAAACTCTAATTTACAAGTTCATACTGATAGCCTATATAATAGCCTAATAAAAAATGCAAATGAAAAGAAAAAAAAGAAACAATGAGCATCAAATAAGAGTAGTCATTGTAGGAAAGATACAAAGACCAAATCTCTAATCAAATAATAAGCCGTA
This sequence comes from Crataegus laevigata, assembly GCA_963580275.1. NCBI lineage: Eukaryota > Viridiplantae > Streptophyta > Magnoliopsida > Rosales > Rosaceae > Crataegus > Crataegus laevigata. The sequence continues at coordinate 29,564,514 of OY756940.1, read as the reverse complement.
GCACTCTATTTGGGTACTTTTTCGTGCTCACAGAGTATATCGTATGTGCAATTAGCTAGTTAGAGTAAAGAAAAGAATTCTCATATGGGTTGTTTAATTAATGTATTGTGTGGAAAATGAGACCGTGTTATGTGTAGATAAGTATAAATTTTAAATTGTATATATTTTTTTCAAAAACCAAACCGAAACCGTTTGAAACCGCACCGAATCGAACCAAACGGTTTGGTTTCATTTCGGTTTTGACTTCAAAACCGCACCGAACCGCACCGCAAAAAGTTGCGGTTTTGATTGCGGTTTCACTCAAAACCGCACCAAACCAAACCGTGTCCACCCCTAATTATGAATCCCTCTGTAAATGTCACCTATGCAAAAATATGAATTAAAACTAATGTCATTTCATCAATAAATTGTAGCAAATACATAGATAATTCGTAATGCTTTTACTAATTTCATTCATATGTTTTTATATAGTTCGATAACAAAATGACCTTAGTTTTAATTGATTTTTCAGAAAGGCAATATATAAAATAATTTATAATATGAACGGTTCTGATCATAAACATGAAGTTTATGAACCGACAACGAACAATTTTAAAATAAGAATTCATACTCATCCTTTGAGTAGCCAAGTATTATCCTACAGTTGAATACAAGGATGGGTACAATATAAATAAGTGTACATAGGATAAGAAAAAAGAGTGGTCAACTTCGCTGAGCCGATGAACATATGTCGCCGTAGACGGCAAGTAGTGCGCGAAAGGTAGCTAGCATTCCCCTTAAGCAAAATAAGCAACTTACGTTCGAATAACCATCCTCAAAAGAAATGCAAGGAGCAAAACTTGTACCAAACCAATTTAGCAGAACTTGTAAGTGGAAGAAACAAAGAGTCTCCCCTCTTACCAGTTCTATTTACAGCTACACCACATACATACATATTTCAGACACATCTAGCCTCACACCTTATTCCTACAGGTTTCAAAGAATATTACAACGATAACGGCTAAATTTTTTAATTTACCAACCAAAACTACCGTTGGTAACCCATAGCTATTACTGGGATCCTCACCTTGTGCCCCCGGCTACCTTTCATTATCACCTCTCCGAAACTGTAGGCTCCAGTGATCGACCGAACTGTCAAAGTCACTGAGAACTTTCGTGATGCACCAGGTCTGAGAGTCATTGCCCGAGGGCTGGCTTCAATGGCAATGGCTGGAGCCATTCTGGTTGTGATCACATAGGTTTCTTCTTCAGCAACATTTGTGACCGTGCGTGTAACTGTTTGACTTTTCACAAGATGAGCTACTGTGATTGACGGAGAGTTGAAATTTGACGGGTGGCCCATAGTGTAGTTGCAGGGGGAGTTTGTGTAGTTCTTTATCTCATTAGAATTAATACCAGCTGTTGTACACAAGAAACCCAAGTAATCCTGATAGCCTAAAATTAAAAAAAGGAAAAATTATTCGATTGAGAATTCATCACATAATGTGCCAAAGATAAGTCCGACAGTGTAAAACCACATCAAGAAGGTAGAAGAATACATACCCGCATCAAAGATTAGTCCAGGATCCAGAGCAGCTTTTGGATCAACATGGCCACTCCCATAATCAAAAGGGGTGGCACCGACAAACTTAATGGTTTGTGTTTCAGAATATTGTTGTGCTTGAAGAGGTTTTCCAGCCCTGTCGATAGTTGTTGATGTTGTCATCAAAGCTGATTTGATGGCAGCGGGGCTCCAGTGAGGGTGCTTCTGCTTTACAAGAGCAGCTATTCCCGCTATATGTGGTGCAGCCATACTTGTTCCAGAAATCATGGCAAATCCCTCCCCTACTCAAAGAAAATAATCCCTTAATATGTCAAGTGCATCGCTAGAGGTACAATTGTTATTGACTTACATTTAATTAGACAGCTGTGAAGGAAAGAAATCTGAATATCTTTCCCTTATTTTCTAAGCAAAACAAGCATATCTCTCCAATATTTTCAAAACCTATTTCAGAATTTGAAACCTCACAAACCGCTTTGTGACTAAAGTTTGATAGACGGCTAAGTACTAAAACATCTGGGGAAAGTTTGGAACATCAAAATATGGGGAAAGAACACTTGAATGCTTCGATTAGATTCATACCAACATAATTTGGTTCATCTGTTCCATTTGGGGACCAAGCAGCCCAAATCAGAGAACCAGGAGCTAGAATATCCGGTTTGAGAAGATCTGCTTCTTGGAAGCTGAAATCTTTGATGTTGGGTCCTCTAGCAGAGAATAGTGCCACCTGTGGTGCAGACTTGTGGAGTATAGGCATCAAACCATTCCCAATGCCACCTATAGCTTTGAAGCTCTTCACACGACCAGTCCAATCCCTAACAGTTGAGATGTTGTAATAATCTATAAGATCCTGAACAACATCAACGCCAGAGCACCAAGAACCAATCGTGCACATAATTGCAGAATGGGAAAACGTTAGAACATGCATAAGAAGGAAAAGGGGCCAGACATAAATAGTTAATAGATGGTAAGCACCCTAAGTTATCAGACAGTATCAAGCTCAAATGCTACAAAGAATGGACAAAAACGGATTTTATTTTATTTTTCTTGTCAAAGAGGTCAAAGACAAATGAATTTGCAGAGTATAATATATGCTCATATGCTACCGTAGTAAATCTAATTTCACAAAACACTTGAAGAATGTTCCATACTCTATTACTTGATTACAAGAAATCAAACTCTATAAGCCAAAAAAAATAGACACCGTTTCGTTAAGGTGAAAAGTTGAAGTATTACCATTGACTTTTCAACATCAGTGATTAGAATCCCAGGAACGCCTACAGGAACAGGATCAAATTTTGTCCCTGGGGAAACATTTTCCACCGCAAGAACAAAACCGATTGCACCAAGACTTTTGGCTGTTTCGGACACTTTCTTGATTGATGCAGTACCAACAACAAAATTAAATGAATAGCCACAAAGAAGAATATTCCCCTGAACCAAGTTCTTGTTTAAAACTTCTGGTTTCTGGCAGTCTGAGGAGCTATACTTCACTACAGAAGAATCAAGAAGCACATCATTTGCAGCAACCAGCGTGTATGTTTGATTTGGATGTGTCGATGCTGCAAAAAGGGAAACAGAGGGGGGAATGCTTCAGGCTTCAGAAATGCGAAATTGTAGAATGTGAACCAGCGATTGCCTTGGAATGCAAAAAGCATGTATTAAAAAAATACAAGCAATAAGTGCTGTAAATTGAAGTGGTCGCAAGATAACACAACCGTGGAATGCTCCAGGATCCATGTCGAGTCATTACAAAAATCAACCTGAAATCAAACATGTCTGATTCATGCTAATGAGGCTGTCTTTTATTAGGCCTTTACCATTTTTGCTGGTTACGATGCATTAAGCTTAAAGTTAGGGTTGTTGGCTTAAATAAAGGTCTATCTGTTAGAGCTGATTACCAGAGTATATGTCCTGGAATCCCAAATAAATCATTGTACTGCTTTCATTTGAATCTTAAACACAACCACGCTTATCTCCCTGTTTGAAACTTACTTTTCAACATGGTATCAGAGCAATATTGTCCTGATACCTAAACCCATTGCTGTTCTTACCCTACTTTGACCACAACAAAGAGAAAAAGTCGACAACTTCTCTGTTGTTGCTATGCCACAGGTTCCACTACGTCTTCATCAAGATCTCTTCTCAGTTCTTGGCTTATTTATTTTGGTCCTTGTGGAACGAAAGGATTTCCCCTTCTAATCTATGTTACAAATGAGCCTGAGCTGCCCACATTTTTCTGAAAACCTCATACACATATTGTTATTCTATTTGTAGCAAGCTGAGAATTGTCAATATTCATTCTACAAGTTGAGGGAGAGTCTATAGATTGATTACAAGTCATTTAGCATAATGGCTACCTATTAGAGTTTAGCCTAAATCAGAACTGTTAGCTTGAACTAAAGTCTGGGTTACATAGCTGGTTAACAAAGAAATTTTTTTCCAGGAGATTATGCAGAAAGCATTTAAGTTACTAATGAATCTGCTACTAACAATATGATAGAAGAACAATACTAAAAACTTTTGCTCCCAAAACAGATACTTACGTGACAACCCAAGTCCAGCTAATACTTTTCCATTTCCAAGCGTTAGGTGGTTTTTGTATCTGCGATCATCAATGGCAGCAGCAACAGAAGCTATCCAAGGACTATAAGAAACCAAAGTTTTTGGAAAAGGTCCTCCATTTCCAGCTGCTTGTGCAACAAACACACCTGCTTTCACAGCTGAAAGAAGTGTGGCATCAAAAGGATTCAAATAAGTGGTCTTCGTGGTAGCTGGAGGACTGTTTGGCCCCACAGAAAGGCTCAGTATATCCACTCCATCATACACAGCCTGATAAAAAAAATGTTCAAATAAGAACCACCATTCCAGACATAGCGACCAAACGTAACAACCCAAAAGAATGTAAAACTAGTTGGCAAGGCAACATTGATCTGTTTCATCTTCAATGAAATATGTGAACAGTCACCAACTTAAACCTTTTAGCCTTTTTTTCTGTAAGATGATGGAGACGTGACAAGAGGACAAACTAGAAAATACTGTTTTTTTTTTCTCTCTTATCTCTAAAGAATACATATTGATAGAATTTTGCAGAGTGAGCAGGAAGATATATCTGCATGTGCTCATACCCACACGTAAAAAAGGCACCCACACGCTCAAATGTACACAAAAATAAATGCACCAAGCATTCACCCAATGTCTTTTGCTCATGTTATGGAATTATTGCACACCTGATCAATTGCGGCTACTACATCTGCAACAAACCCTCCAAAAAGCCTGTAAAGGGCTTTATATACAGCAATTCTGAAGACAGAAATTTATGTATCTCGATTAAAAGAAAGAATTAACATTTACTACTTTAATTCAAGAAATAACCAAAGGAACTTATTATTCCTCACCTGGCACGGGGAGCCATCCCACTTGCTTTCCCAAATTCATGACCATGCATTCTCACTGGAATTCCATTATTACCAGCTGCAATAGCTGCAGTGTGACTGGAAGACAATGATACAAAAAGAGGAAAGGAGCTTCAGATAGAAAGAAAAAAAATCTCAATTCACACAAGCAGGAAGGGGAAAAGGAAAAGCAATCAAAAGATTTATGTTACGATAAATGTTGCCTAAAACGAAAGCAAAACAGTTTCTGCCAATTCCAAGTAGTAGGAACCAGGAACTTTTATGGTTGTCACAGTTTTCCTTTTCTGAACAGTGAAACCCCAAAAGTTGCATCTTCTGTAAATCCAAAGTTATAATTTTACGATATTTTATCAATACGTTACCTTAATGCTATCCCTATGCTCATATTCATTGAAATGTATGTCATTTAAGATATGTCCTTATCTCTTTGTTCACAAAAGAAAGTATAAAACATTTTGTTATTTGTGGAAGAGTATCTAAGCTTACTAATTGAATTCCCCAATTGATGCCATTCATGGTATGGCATTCACTGATGATTCCCAATTGTGTTGAGCTTACTAAGAAATGTACTTATCTCTTTACTTCTTTGAAACTAATTTGTTTCTTTAAATTTATGAAACACTGATATAAACCAAAAATATCCATTCAGAATGACAGCAAATACACAATAGCGCAGGTTCCCGTGAAGAACGTGTAACAGAGATGTGGGGCCTAACCTTCCATGTCCATCACCATCCATAGGAGAGGCAAAATCAATAGAAGGATTAAATACTCCAGCTGCTATTGCAGCCTTGGCAAAATGGTGAGCTCCAATAATCTTCCCATTACAGAAGTTCCTCTTGGTGTCTGGATCAACTTCACATTTACCTCTATACTTTGGAACAGGCCCATAAGGATCGGTATTGTGGCTCGCAAAGCTTGGATGGTGCGGATAAATCCCTGAGTCCACAAACCCTATCACAATATCTTCTCCAGCCCTATCGGAGCCACCTCCTGTCGGCCATACTCCGGTTGGGAGCCCTAAAAACTGTGGGGTATGGGTTGTAAGTCTCCTCACCTTCCAATCTCTCTCCACCGATTTCACACCAGGAGCAAACATCAATGTTTCTGCCTACTAATGAAAGGAACAGCGTAAGAAAATGAGAATGTAAGAGAAGACATCAATATCAGTCATTCATAAAAACATTATATGAGGAAGTGTCTGTCCAAGTTATCACCTGTTCATGAGAAATGTGGACAGCAAATCCATTAATAAGATGTTGATAGCTGTAGAGTTTTTGGTAGCTCCCTTCCTCAAACAACATGCCAAGAAGCATATCGTGTTTACTCTCCAAGTGTCGGGCATACGATGTGACTGATTCACTGAAAGAAACCAAAAGAATGGCCAAAAGAGAACAAATGTTATTTATCAGTCTATTTCATGATTCAGAATCAGAGAGATAACTGCCTCATTCGTGAAGGGAAATATCTGATCAAGTATACGATAGTTTAGGATGAAAGACGCGAACTTTAAAGACAACAAGATCATATTGGAAGGCAATCTCTTTTTGGACAAAGTAACTAGTTGTATGTAAGCTGTCACATAATGGTACTGTATGAACATGTACATGATGCATATGTCTCAATTTGTTAGGAAATAAATTGATGAAATTAATTATTATATCCCAACAACTACTTCAAACAGGAAACATGTTGTAAGATTCACTTAAAGATCTAAGAAAGGCAGTTCACAAAAAACCAATTGATGGTAAGACTAAGCAATAACAAAGAAATTATTGGCATAATAAACACAAACAAAACAGATGACAGATTGTCTTGTGTAACTCTACTCTAACCTGTTAGGTCATTTCCTAAAAGCAAAATAGAAATGACAGTTCTATTTGTTGGATCAATTTATCGATGGACTTTATCATCTTTTGTAAAACGATCAATCAAATGTCAAATATTAACATAATATATAGAGGATTTGTGGCATTTCATATGATTTCACAGATGGTCCCAAAACATTGCTCTAGTGATGGTCGTAATTCTTTTTAATAGATCTCCATCAATGTCATTAGATTCATACAATTAAATCATGCATGACGACAGATTCTCGAATTTCATACCACCACCATCTGGCCTCAAGTAAATGCTCACATTTCTTTTGCTACTTCTGCAGCAATTAATAATTTTAAAACACCTACCTCTGTTCGTGCTGAGTGGTTATCATTTTAAAACAAATTGTTTGATAAAAAGTCATCACTTTAAAATAATTATGGCAAACAATTAGTAAAAAAGAGCTAGACAATGTCCTGTCCTGTATGCAAGCAAAACCATTCATGGATGGATTTAGAAAGATATCTCTCTGTTTGTACTGAGTTATGATTCTAATATAAATTATATAATTAAGCAAGACAATAGCAGAAAAGTAAGCTAGACAGCATCAGGTCCTGCGTGCAAGAAAAACCCATTAAAGCTTGCTTGGATGGATTGAGGTTGAAGTCACTATCAACGGCTCTACACTCCCAAAGTCGATATCTAGCTTGAAATTAGTTTAAGTTTTACACACCTAAGCATATCCACGAACTTGTTTGTACATGATTTGATATTACAAAGCCTATGCAGAGTCAACCGAAGAAGTAGAATTCATACAAACCAACAACACACAAGTTATTCAGAAAATTCTTTGGCCCAACAAAGATACCTCCGAAGTCTAAGACCCCACTTGGACTATATGAAACAATAACCACATAGAAATCTAATTTCAATGCTTTTGGGAATGGTCAAGACCTCCCAGGCTGCCCATGATTGGTTGGTAATAGGATAATATTCTTATCCAAGATACATACATGCATAAATAAATACATAATTGTATGTGTGAAGAATAAGATATATAAAGATACTATGGAAAAAATCATGCAGAAAATTTGAATATACCTAGTTGGGTCAATCTTTTCATCAGATTCCACTGCAGTGGCTTCAAATCCATCAACACCACCTTGGTAACTTATAATAGGCTCTCCTTCAATCGTCACGATGTAAACATCAGCTTTGCCAATAACTAAAAGGGAAAACAGTACGGCAACTGCGCACCCAAACTCCACGGCCACCATTTTTACCATTCAAGTATCCAACTTCAGTACGCCACAAGATCTGAATCATCAGAAACACCGAGAGTCAATAATACGAATTGATCCAAAAGTACGCTAAATTTAGAAAAACACAATAACTACTAGGAAAATGACCACTACAATTACTACGACCTGTGATTCTTTTACACAATTGTGCGCTCAAAGAAAACAAAGTAAACAATTTCATTGCTTCCTTGGATACATAAGGAAAAAAATTTGACTCGAAAAATTAGCTTAATCTCCTTTTCGATCGAGCCTTTCCTATGTTGTCGAGTTGAAAACAACACTGAATTTCAACTAGTAAAAATCAAATTCCGGAAAGTAAAAATACCCAGAAAAAGAAACCGAATACTAACATTACGAAAACTCGAAAACCACATACACAAGTAGCAAAAAATAAAAAATGTACCAAGTTGTGGTAAGTAAGATGAGATTGCTGAAGTAATTAGTCTTTAAAAAGTGGGATTTTGATTAGCAAGCGAGTGAGTGAGTAGCTGAGTGGAAGAAATAAGGCAAAGTAGCTTCAAGATGACAGCAAGCAACAAAAAGCATTCCTTAATAAAAAGTCGCTTGCATTACTCAGCACCTTCAAAAAGCAAAACACTGAATCTCAAAAATTCCAAAAAAAATATTAAAAATCAAAATAAAAGCAACCCCTTCGTTATCGATCGAAGCAAGGAATAATCGGCTAACATATGCTGAACAAAATCAAAAGTGCAATTAAAAAAATGAAATAAAAATGGAAAGGGAGTGTTTGGTCACTTGCAGAGATGCAAAGGGGCGAATCGGCAGAGGAGAGTGAGGGAGCTGAGATTTACATCAAGGCTAACAATGGCGGGCTGAGATTTGAGCAGAATGCGGATTGCATTGCTTTGATTGCAGAGCTCTAGAGCTCGAGAGAGCTAGGAAGAAGCTGATCGACTTTCCAGTGAGTGAGTGAGAGCGAGAGTGACTTGCAGTGAGAGCGAGAGGAGTCTCTCCCATGGTCGTTAGGGTTACATATATATATATTTATTTATTTATTTATTTATATTTGGCTTTTTTTATTAACACTACACAAAATGTTGAATACATTCCACATTAAAATTTAATATTAAAATGACTTATTTATTCCACCATGCAATGACAATTTTGACATTATTAGGTTTTAAATAAAAATAAAAATTTCTAAATACACCCCAAATCACTTTTAGAGTTCTTCTCAACAATCAAAAAATGTTTTGAGCTAAAAGTCATTAATAAAATTAGACTAAAAAGGTTTTGTAGTTCTTTCCTTTGTTTTTACTAGTTCTGATTGGCTGAGACGGGATTCACTCGGTGGTTGCCTGGTGCTTAGGACTTGCCAAATCAGTCTATTCAGATCGATCAGTAGTTTGTGGCTTGGCGCTTCCTTAAGGCTATGGATTGGACAATAACATGGAACAATATGTATGACTATGCAAATGGGATGGTGACAATAAAGTTGGCCAATTATTTTATACAAGCTTACTTGGCCGCCAAGCTTAGAACCCCCTCACATAAATCACGATCATATTTAAGTTGGTGACAATGAACAAGTATCATCAATTAACAACACTCATACAAATGATTAAGTTTAATCAACTCAGGTACGTATAGAAAGTCCTAATTGGTGATCTGCTAATTACTCTTAGTCATATGGCGATGAATTGAACATGAAAGATCATAGATTAGTAATTAATCACATTAATCTTGCAGTTGCGGATGTGTTGTTGTAGAGGAATATAAGGTGTATATTGAGAAATGTGGGGTGTATAGAAGATGTGGTGTGTATGTGTAAAATATAAGGTGTATATTGAGAATGTTGGGTGCGGAGTATTATAGAAAAGTATGTGGGGTGTATTAAGATAATTTTTTAGTGAAAAAATAAATGTGAAGTGTATTAAGTATGTAGAGTTTATTCAACAATTTATAGGGTGTTAATATAATAAGCCTTTTGAGGGGGAGACAGCGAGCCGAAGATGATGGAGGGAGGGATTAATTGTTAATTGCTCGGTCATGAAAAGTAAATTTTGATTAATTTTGGTGATTACTGTTGGGTAAATTTTGGTATTTTTATTTAGTTTAAATTTTCCTACGAAAGTCTCAAGTTTTTCAGTTTTGGTGGGGGTGCCCACATTCGCGCACAAGCTGTCGGACGGTTTATAGAAAATGACGAGACTACCCTTGCAGTTTTGTCGTGGGGGAGGATAGCAGAGGGATCTACCGACCTTCACACGAGGTGATATACCACATGTTTTCATATAAATAGTAGAATATGTGTGTTAAAAGGTTAATAACTTTAAAATTAAAATTTTATACTACTTACATAAAAACACGTAATGTATTATCCGTATTACTGTTACAACTAAAAATTTCTTCCACTTGAGACGGTGAGGGCGAGGCCCGTGAGGGGATGGTCCGGATGGATGTTTTGTCCGTCTGTCTTTTTGCAGGTGGAGATTCTCTTTTTTTTTCTTTTTTTTTTTAAGTTTAGTGTCTATTTTTATATTTTTCTTTCTTTCAAATAAGCACTTGGTCATGGTTAAAAAGCTAATTCAAAAGAAAAAATATTTAGGTTTGATACGGCTTAGTGATATTTTTTCACTTGTAAGTAAGAGATTTTATATTCGATTATTGTTAAAGGCGAATTTGAACCATGTTATTGCTAGCTTATTGTGAGGTTTAATTCGCTCTACACTCTGTAATGTAGATAATATCGTTTGTTTAAAAAATAAATAAAAATATTTAAATCGATTTCAATCAGCATTTTTATACTCCTAGTTTTGCTTAAATTTTATAGAACAATATTCTACTTTAAGTGAAATAGTCACTTACAAGCACACAAGAATACTTTTATTGAAGTTCTAGCAACTCTTGTTATAGAGAAATTAATATTGAATTGTTAAGAATATTGTAGACGTCAAAATTTTGGTAAAATAAATGTTGATCAATGCATTAAAGACTACAATTGTAAACATCGAAATTTTAGTGAAATAAATGTTGATCAAAGCATCAAAATTACAACCTCTATTCATTTCATCTACATCATCCACTTACTTCACCAACAAAAAAATGGATGGTAGTGATTCATTCTCACCAACAAAAATGGATGGTGGTGATTCATTCTCACCAACAAAATGGATGGTAGTAATTCATTCTTACCGACAAAAATGGATGGTGGTGATTCATTCTCACCAACAAAATGAATGGTAGTGATTCATTTTTCACTTGTAAGTAAGAGATTTTATATTCGATTATTGTTAAAGGCGAATTTGAACCATGTTATTGCTAGCTTATTGTGAGGTTTAATTCGCTCTACACTCTGTAATGTAGATAATATCGTTTGTTTAAAAAATAAATAAAAATATTTAAATCGATTTCAATCAGCATTTTTATACTCCTAGTTTTGCTTAAATTTTATAGAACAATATTCTACTTTAAGTGAAATAGTCACTTACAAGCACACAAGAATACTTTTATTGAAGTTCTAGCAACTCTTGTTATAGAGAAATTAATATTGAATTGTTAAGAATATTGTAGACGTCAAAATTTTGGTAAAATAAATGTTGATCAATGCATTAAAGACTACAATTGTAAACATCGAAATTTTAGTGAAATAAATGTTGATCAAAGCATCAAAATTACAACCTCTATTCATTTCATCTACATCATCCACTTACTTCACCAACAAAAAAATGGATGGTAGTGATTCATTCTCACCAACAAAAATGGATGGTGGTGATTCATTCTCACCAACAAAATGGATGGTAGTAATTCATTCTTACCGACAAAAATGGATGGTGGTGATTCATTCTCACCAACAAAATGAATGGTAGTGATTCATTCTCAAGGCCTATAAATAGGCTTCTCCATCAAGACCAATTCATAACCAATTCACAAATACATTTCTCTACTCCCAAATTGGAAGAGAATTCTCTTGAAGTTCGTTCTTCGTTCATCGTTCTTCGAGATCAAGCCCCAACGGCTCCTTGAAAAGACTCTTATCCACCTTCGAGATCTAGCCCAACGGCCCTTGAAGAAACTTCGCCAAAACCTTTGAAGAATCAACAAGCACTTTGGTCACGTGTCGATTCTTCATCCAAGATCAAGCCCCGACGGCCCTTGGATCAACACAACTGTTCTTCAAGAATCAAGCCCAAAAGCCCCTTGAAGTTCATCCATCGTTCATCGTTCATCGTTCATCGTTCATCGTTCGTCGTTCATCCATCTTCAAGAACAAGTCCAAAAGCCCCTTGAAGATTCGTTCATCATTCAACATTCATCCCCTCTGAAGATCCGTTCTTCCGTTCTTCAAGAATCAAGCCCAAAAGGCCCCTGAAGAAATGTTCATCCGCCAAACTTCAAGATCAAGCCCAACGGCCCTTGAAGAAACTTCCCCATGTTCATCCAAGATCAAAGCCTCGACGGCCCTTGGATCAAGCCCACAAATCAAAGTCTTACGAAGATCGAATCAGAAGAACAAATAGAGATTGTAACCCAAAATTATCAAATACAAATATTATTTTGTACACATGTTCTTGTTCTTGTTTCTGGAATTTTCGTGTTTACAAATATAACTTTATTGTAATAATGAATTATAAAGTACAACAAATCTACGACCGAGACACTAGCAAGCCGAAGACTTTCCAAATTACACCTAGAAATGTGCCATTTTAAAGAGTTCTTAAATTTAGTATACTAAATTTCATGGAATTTTATACTTCGTCCAAACATAACACAAGTGGGCATGTAAATATTTTTAACCACTTTGGCCGCACCCGATTCATCAATGAGATAGCACTCTCGAAGAGTTATAATTCTATTATTGTGTTCAGACAAGACTTAGAGTTCAAGGAACGGTCTTAGGTAAAAAATTGTGTAGGCCTCCAAAAAGATAATATAAAAAAGGAATGCAAAGGTTTCCTCGGTATTCTTAACTTAGAGAAGGAGGTCATCACCTAGGCAACCCTAATTCGACAAAAAATAACTAATATGCTACTGGTGTTATTACGCGGATTCTGTTCTCTATGTTTGATTAACACTACTATTTATATAACAAAAAGAACAAAGTTTTTGCTTTTTGGGTTGCTAATGCTTGAGAAGTTGGACTCCATTTTTTTAGGAAACTATTATTAGCACTTCAAAAATCTCATTCTACACTTCTCACAAGTGTATTTTTCTTTCTAATTATAGAAAATTTGGAGTGCCAAATAAGATTATTTGAGTGCTAATAACAATTCTCTTTTTTTATATTTGCTTTTTGACATTGAAAAATACTAGACTAGATTTGATTTGATGTTAAGCACCGCATATAATCTTGTTGTAATTGGATTTAAAAAGTGAAGTTTAAATGTTTAATTATGATCTCTTTTTAGCAACTCTTTCGGCCTTGTACTAAAATAAAAATAAAAAATTTCACGGTCAAAAGGTGCGTTCATAACTCCATACATACCTCAAAATCTCATATCAACATTCTCCCTTGCATTAGTACTCCACTCAACCAAGGAGGGAAGGAAAACAACACTACTTGGCTATTGCAAATCCTGTAACAACTCACAGATGGACATGTGTCCAATCTATGTTTATAATTTCAATTATTTAGATACGTGTTCATATATAATGCGGTAGAAACAAGAACTGCCGCTGAATTTGCAGCAGCCAATTAGTATCAAAAGAAATATGAGGGAAGTTGGTAAATGTAAGTGAAATGTAGGGCAATGTATTCTATATACCTTGGGTTGGGTTAGGTCCATGGTAGTGGTTAGGATGAGACCTCATAACTCATGTCATAAATGTTATTCTTTAGTCTTTACTCCTTCTGACCATGACCATGAGATGACTCAAAAATCATCAACCAAAGTCATATTACCACTACATGATTTGAACCAAAGTCATTTTCACATAATCAACATTAGCTAACTAAAAATTTAATTCATGTATTATATATGGACCCATTCTTATCATGTGCTTTCAAATCCATGCTATAGTTTATTTCCACAAAATAATAAACCAAATAAACAACTAATATTGTCACATCCTGGTCTGGGCGGGACCACTTCTCGGGGTCGACTCCACCGTAGCACGATATTATCCGCTTTGGGCCTCGACCACGCCCTCATGGTTTTGTTTCTAGGAACTCACGAGCAACTTCCCATGAGGTCACCCATCCTGGGATTGCTCTAGCCCAAACTCGCTTAACTTCGGAGTTGCTATGGAACCCGAAGCCAGTGAGCTCCCAAAAAGTCTCGTGCTAGGTAGAGATGAAAATATACATATAAGGCATTGAAGATCCACTCCCCTGAGTGATGTGGGATCTTACAATCCACCCCCTTTAGGGGCCCGACGTCCTCGTCGGCACACTTCTAGCCAGGGATTAGCTCTGATACCAAATTGTCATATCCAGGCCCGGGCGGGACCACTTCCCGAGGTCGACTCTACCATAGCACGATATTGTCTGCTTTGGGCCTCAACCACGCCCTCACAGTTTTGTTTCTGGGAACACACGAGCAACTTCCCATGAGGTCACCTATCTTGGGATTGCTCTAACCCAAACTCCCAAAAGGCCTCATGTTAGGTAGAGATGGGAATATACATATAAGGAATAGAGGATTCACTCCTCTAGGCGATGTGAGATCTTACAAATATTCTAGTCTAGCCAAATTTTTCTTTACTTGTAAATAAAATATTATGACTTACTCAATGATCTATTGTGTGACTCATTTCATTTTCCTGTCTCTTTAGAATAAAATATCTCATCTTCTTTGTTCGGAATAAGAAAATACATCCTTATTTAATTATATCCATTGTTTTCGTATGATTTTTTCTCTTTGATGACCAGATATGAAAATGAGTGTGTCAATGGCTAAAAAAATGTGTGTAGTAATCAACTCCCTTTAGAATATCATTGTATAAAAATAAAAATACGAAAATCAGTGTTCTAAAAGGCTCCGACTAGGCATTAGGCAGTTGGCCACCACCATAATTAATCACTAGGCGTTTAAACAATAAGAAAGACCGCCTAACTTGCCTAGACTAGCCTATGCGGTCTAGGTGAGCTGGGGGTTTTGTGATGCTTTTTGCTTTATTTTTTTAATTTAAGAAAATGGCTTAAGTCGCGACACTCAGTTAAACAGAAAATAGATAACTTTTTCATGCTTGTTCCCTATGTTTTCAATATGTTTTAGTACTTTTTACTTTATATATCATTCTTTTTTTATGTATCCCAATACAATTATGTGTTTTTTTAAGTATCGGTAGACATTTATTTATATGTTACATAATAAATTCCAATACAATTAAAAAACCAATAGGCTCTTGTATGCCTGCTGACTATTGTCTAGTGCTTAGTTGTACATGACACGCCCCGACCCGGAAAGGTCGATGCATGCTGGCCATCACTGTGAAGTGATGTAACCATAGGGGTAAGTGATGTAAAAAGTGCATAAATTTAAATCGAACTTAGAATCAATTCAAATAAAATAGTGACAGAGTGCACAAACGTGGGCGTGGCCCACTGTAGTTATTCAGAGCTTTAAGATAGAACGACTACTAAAGAGTAGTCAAGCAACTAAAGTACGCTTATTACACATAGTGATAAGTTCATACATCAGAAGCTGATGTCAAATGTCAGAAACTTTCAAGATTCCTTGAACGCCACGAAGAACAGCTATCTAGGTCCTGGAGGGGCGAAAAACAAAGTTGAGTGGATCAACAAAACAAACTTATATGAAAGCTTTGGTTTTGAATATACTAACCCCTCGCCGTAAAACAATTATAGTTTCCTTTAATAAGAAGTACATTATGAGTAAGTACGTATATATATATATATATATATATATATATATATATATATATATATATATATATCCACAATACTAAAGCCAAGTATAAATGACAATATGCAAGTCAAATCATGGTAAGGTCGATGCTGCAGAAGTATAATCATGTGGCAATAATATAATGCAATTCTCATCTATCTAATGCTTGCACACAAGTTCGAATAGACGGAATCTGACACGAACAGGACTGGGTGTAATCAATGCACTCAAGTACTACGATCACGTGAAGACTGGTGCAGAAGCACATCACATACAAGTCGGATTGCCTAATGCAATCTACCCGACAGGACTGGCACCTAACCTGGATCCAGACAAGCGAACGGTGCGATGTGAACATACACGTGAAGGACTGGCCTTGGCCCTAGGGCGAGTACTAACACCGGTGCAGCATATGAGTATGTACATAAACATGTATGGATATTATGACAAGTATATCTCAACCATATAGCAGCATTTATCACAATTATATCATACGTAACATTTATTTGACAATATATACGTAAAGTGAATCATTCATGCATTTTGGAAACTATAAATACGTATAAGTACAAAAACAAACTGCCCACTCACTAGTATGTTGCTGGGTCGTAGTCCCCGGACCTAGCTTGGCCTTGAATTTCCTCTGGATATGTTTCCCCTATTTATAAATAATTTATAACGAATTAATTACAGCTTAAATACGGAAACTTAAATAAAACTCTCATAGATTGCTCAATCCTAAGGTTTAAATATACCAAATTGATCTACTCATCACCACGAACACACCCATAATTTTATAATAATTTTTAGACTTGTCACGCGCCCCCACGCGCCAAAAATGGCACGGACCTACGCACCCCCACGCGCGGCCACGTGACATGCATGCTGACGGTTTCTGTCAATGCCGTTAGGAATATTCCGTTAAGTCTTAATGGTAACCATTAATTTTGACTAACGGCGTCAGAATATTCCGTCATATTTGACAGAATATTCCGTTGTCTTCTTCAATGGAACTCCGACGAGCCTCCGGTCGCCGGAAAACTGGAAAATTTTGTTTTCTTTATATCTTCTTCGATTTTAATCCAATTTCATGAAATTTATACCAATGGAAAGCTGGGGATGAGTAGAACAACGTTATACCTGTTTTGGGATTTAAATCTCACAGGATCTCACCGGGAAAATCCTACGAACCTCGGCCAAGTTCGAAACTCAGTCCTCCGACGTCCAAATCGACTCAACGAAACTCCCCGAGCTTCATGAGGAGGTCCTAAGACTTCCTATGATTTTAGAATTTGCTGAAAAGGTCACACATGAAAGATGATGAACAGTACTAAGGTCGAAGGTTAATAATTCGACGTGAAAACGATTGAGTTTTTACCTGAGGTTGATGTCGATGGACTCGTGAGGTTCCAAGCAATCCAATGGTAACTTTGGATCTTCAAATTTTCATGGTTTAAGTGGTTTTCTAATTTGCTCCGTAAGGAATGTAGAGAGAGTGTGTGAGTTCGAAGGTAGGAGAGAGAGAGTGTCTGAGAGCTTGAGAGAGATAGAGTCTGAGACCTTGGGAGAGAGAGGAGTGAGTTGTATAATTCTGTTTAGATAGGGTTATGATTGAATGATCACAGAGGAGGTGGAATGGTGGGTTGTAACGGATGGAGGGGAGGGTTTTAGAGAAAAGGATGTTGAGTGGGTTGGTTGAGGGATACGAGTCCCTTTCTTAAGTGGAAGAGGGAATATTTTCCGATATCGTATGATTTAAGTTTCACTACCGTGTTATAAGCACTGTTAAATCCATATGTGTGCGTAGAAATTAGAATACGAAAGCGTGAACGAAATAAAATTAATATAACGCGTCCACATCGCTCAACGATAAGGGCATAATTGCCAATACACACATGCGGGGAGAATTTATTTAGGAAAATTAGGGACGGGTCGCCACAGTACAACTTAATTGTATAAACTTCATAATTGAAACCGTTCAATTTCTTAATCATTATTTGTAGATCATGCCTACAAAAAAATTGTTCGAGTCATAAATCATTTAGAAATCCAAATGTATGGGATAGATGGTCAGCTCATTATGTATATGTTACTTGATACTCGCACTGTCAATTTGTTTCATACATTTGGAAGTATAAATGACCTACGATATAGATGATTTTTTTGTAGAGGTGATCTTCAAACGAAGGTTAAAAAGGTGAACAATGTGGATTATAGTATTTATAGAGTGAAACCTAATCCCTATTTTTCAAAAAAATAGGGATTAGGTGTGGGCTTACTACATCAAACTTCAACTATCCGAATGGTCTATTTTGTAAGTCCCGATTCATAGATCATCCTTGCAAAAATTCAATTCAATCCAAAACCATATGCCTATTTAATTATCAAGATAAAATTTCTTGTTTCTTATATAACAAAGTATTCGTTAATTTCTTTGAACCCAATTAGATGTCTTAAACATTTCCGATTTGACTAATATTTTGCAAGGATGATCTATGAGGTGCAACTTAAAAAAATAGATGGTTCGGATAGTTAAAGTTCGATGTAGTGTGGACCCCACAACTAATCCCCATTTAAAAAAAAAAATAGGGATCCCTTCCCCTAAGGATTTCCTATATATACTGTTGCAATCTTATTGGATTAGGAATGTGATTGTGTAAATCCTAGTGTATATAGGAGTATCTTGTATATTCCCTTTAGTAGTTTAATTCCTATTAGAGATTTAATCTTATTAGGGTAAGGATTCTACCTATCCTACTACTATAAATAAAGGCATAAAGGGGTGATATAACACACACCTCAGAATTACATATCTCTCTTCTCTCTCTGTCCTTTATACAGTGCAGCCAAATAGACCTATAACACGTTATCAGCACGCTCTTGCCAGAAGCTAAGGAACTGAAGCATCGTGGAGGAGGCTTTCTTCTACAACATGAAAGGCTTTCAATTTTTTTTTTGCCAATTAGGTTCTTCTAAAATAAATTAAGATGTTTGAAAAAACCTTGAAGCATGAAAACATTCCCCATGAAGCATGAACCCCCTATATTTATATTTTCCTTTCAATTATATATTGTATATATGTTCATATATTTTGTCAATATATATACTTGTTCATGCAATACGCAATTATGCTATGTGGAATTTGTGAGTCAAAGCATCAAAATTAATTTAGAAGCAATTCGAAAAAAAAAAGTAGGATTTATGCGACACCACCGCCTTACCACTGTCGCACCACAGTGTGGAGAAAACCTTTGGAACTGTGTCGTTTTCGACGCCTTGGACCGATCGCAGTTGCCTTTTGGGCTTGCGGCCATTAAACTGCAACCAAGCTTAGGCCGGGGTTGAATTGCAAACAAGCCTAAAGCCCCAACCCACACCAGCATGCCTGAAGCCTGCTGGGCTCGTTCCCTTAACCCAATCCACCTCCAGCATAACATAGCATGACCGGAATCGAGGCATGCTGGCGACTTGAAGGTGACATAGCCATGTGCACAGTGCGAAAGTGATAATGATATGAAAATGTGAGTAATTAAAAACCAGAATAACTAATTTACACTAGATAAATATATATAAGTGTGTGAAAGTGTTTAAAGTGGGGATATAATACTCCAAGCGTAGGTAACCTAGATCTAGTCCAGCAGGCTAAGTATTAGTTATATTAGGACATGAAAGAAAATTCCTACATTTATTGCAGGGCTGTCAGAACCGTCGTAGAGTCATCGTGAGCCACCAACGAACTTTTAGCTAGAACCTGGAGGGGCGCAAAAATAGAAAATGTGAGTGGGCAAAAACAAAGTTTTGAAAACACATTTCTCTTTTTAAACATAATAACCCTTCACCGTAAAACCCGTATAATTTTCCAGAAAATAAAAATACATACGTATATAGAAGACATGCTCGAGAACAGTGGAAACCAAGTAGATGCCATGTTAAGTATCTCAGTAATAAAATATGTAAGCCAGATGATGTGAACCAATGTAAAATGAGATGTCAACTGGAGTCACCTAACGTGGCCTGTATGGTTGAACCTATAGCTCATATACCAATTCCTGTAACGAGTCGGAACCACTTAATGTAGTCTGTATGACAGGCTGGGTGTAAATAGCTACACTCAAGTGCTATGATCACGTGAAGGTTGTGCGAAGTATCGCAAGTCACCTACAAGTCGGAACCACCTAATGTGGTTTGTACGACAGGTTGGCACCTGCCTTGGATCCAAGGTGAGCGTGTGGTGCGGGAGGTGAACGATCACGTGAAAGCTAGGCCCTAACCTCGGGTGGAGCACTAACACCGAGGTGCATGATAATGAGCACTAAGTGTATCTAAACATAACCATACACACTGCAATCTTTATATCATCAATATGTACTCACTTAAAGCTTACATGGGCGTCCGCAGCGTCATGCAATATTATGCATATCTATACTAATGCATACACTAAAATGTGATGCATTTGACATGGCATTTAAAAAACCATAAATCTATTTAAAATAATTTCTAGGAAAATGTAAAGCATAAATACGTAATTACGTATATAGAAAACCAAAAGCCCATTCACTGGTATGTAGCAGTGTCGTAGCCCCCAAGTCTTGTCTGGCTACGCTCGTCCTCCAGATACATCTCACCTATATGTGAAACAACTGATTTAACGTTAATTCGAAAGTCCATAAACCAAACCGTGTAATAACTTCTCATAACTTCTCATACGTTGCTCAATTTGGGTGTTTGAATATACCATTGTGGCCTACTCAACACCATGAACACGCATCCTCACTCGCCGGACACGCACAAGCACATGCCTGACACACAGACGGAAACCCTAACGGCGTTACGGAATATTTCGTTAAAATCCTAGAATATTTCGTTAAAGTTAATGGAATATTCTCTATCTTCTCTGATGAACCTCGCCGGAATAAGCCATCCTCTGCCGCCGATGCTGAACTCGCCGAAAAATTGGAAAATCTTAATATCTTCTTCACAACTCAACCAAAATTTCTAATTTTATATGGATTTGAA
Source organism: Crataegus laevigata (assembly GCA_963580275.1). NCBI lineage: Eukaryota > Viridiplantae > Streptophyta > Magnoliopsida > Rosales > Rosaceae > Crataegus > Crataegus laevigata. Next base: position 29,543,612 of record OY756940.1, on the reverse strand, counting down.
TCTCTCAACAAGAAGAACACCTATTTGGGAACCTAAAGCCTTCGGGAAATGGACGGAAAATAGCTCGACACAATTGGCCAAAACTGTAACTATGTGATCTCGAGTATTTCGACATTCAAACTCGTCCAAAGCTAACCTAGGATCCTTAGAGAGTTAATTAGGACCCTTTTTTAGCCTTAAACTCTCTTGAAATGTCCACGATCACGTCGAAGTAACACAGTACCTCGCCGAAGCTTGGGGGTTCACAGGTTTTCGAAACCAACTCACCTAACAAGTGGAATAGATGAACTCGTGAGGTCACGGGGAAGGTGATGGCGGTGTCCAAATACTTGATCCGTGAGGTTTCTGGCGGATTTGGGAGTTGAGGGTTCTGGTTGTACGGATGATAGAAGACTTGAGAAGATGAAGAAGATAGGGTGGAGGTTTGCACGTGTGTGTGTGTGTGTGTGTGTGTGTGTGTGTGTGTGTGTGTGTGTGTGTGTGTGTGTGTGTGTGTGTGATTAGCCATGGATTGGCCCAAGAAAAAGGGATCTCAGGCCTCAATTGGGCCATAAGATTTAGGCCTAATAATTTGGTCCATCAAGAATTAATATAAGCCTACATTTCCTAATTGGGTCCAAGGTTGCAGGAAAGAAAAGTGGTTGGTGGATAAATTATAGACAACCCAAATTTATAATCCTACCCAATCACATCTATTTGTTTGTAACATTATCATTATGAACCCGATTCGGCCCTAATTCACGTCGATGCACTCGTGACGACGCGTACTATTTAATTTTGACAACGAGAAAAATAATTTGAATCTGAATAAGTACATCCACATCACTAAACCTTAAGGGAAATATTGTCATTTTACACACTCGGGATTCAAATATATATTAATTCGGGACAGGTCGTCACAATCTACCCCCATAAGAAAATTTCGTCCCCGAAATTTCTATATACTACTATAACAACATATCAATACCCATAAAATAGACGTGATATAAATCTCGCATACAATCATCTGTCTCCCAAGTGACTTCTTCAACTGAATGGTTCCTCCACAAGACTTTCACCATGCGCATAGTCTTGTTCTTAAGAACCTTATCCTTCCAGTCTAAACTCATCACTGGCTCCTCGTCGTATGTCAAGTTTAGATTAATCTCTAGTGGTTGAGGAAGGATCACATGTGATGGACCAGTTACATAATGTGAAAAATGTCATGCACCTTTGATAGCTCTGGAGGCAACTTCACCGACTCTCTCGGTGATTTGATACAGTCCAATGTAGTGAGGACTTAACTTACCTTTCTTACTAAACCATATTACGCCCTTCCATGGAGATAGCTGTAGAAATACCTAATCTCTGATTTTGTACACTCTGTCAATGGCATGTTTATCAGCAAGGCTCTTCTATCGATCCTGGGCCGCTTTCAGGTTAGCTTTAATTACCTGAATTTTTGGTGTAGTCTCATCTACAATCTCAAGGCCCACTAATACCCTTTCGCCGACCTCTAACCAACATAAAGGAGTACGACAGAGCTTACCATAAAGTGCCTCGAATAGTGACATACCAAAGCTAAAATGATAGTCGTTATTATAAGCAAACTCAATCAGAGCCAAACGCTTATGCCAAGCATTGCCAAACTGCAGTACTGAAGATCTCAGCATATCTTTTAGCATCTAAATGGTTCTCTCTGATTGCCCGTCTGTCTGTGGATGATAAGATGTGCTGTAGAGCAATCTTGAACCAAAAGCTTCCTAGAAAACCACCCAAAACTTGGAAGTGAACCTAATATCCCGATCAGAAATGATACTAACCGGAACCCCATGGTATTTAATAATCTCTAAGATGAATAGCTCAGCTAATCAGCTTAAAGAATAATTTTCTCGAACTGGTAGAAAGTGTGCTGACTTGGTAAGCCTATCCACTATTACCCAAATGCCGTCATAATCATTTCATGTACGAAGAAGCTTGTACACGAAATCCATGGTGATGTCCTTCCATTTCCACTGAGGAACGGGAAATGGCTGCAATAACACAAAAGGTTTCTTCCTCTCAGCTTTGACTTGCTGACATATTGCACAACAGTTCACATATTCAACAATCTTCCTTTTCATGCCAGGCCAGTAATTGAAAGGTCAAATGGTGTGATACACATTGGTACTCCCAAGATGCATCGCATAAGTTGATATATGTGCCTCAACAAGTATATCTTTCTTTAACTGCAATATATATGGCACGTACATTCAATCTCCTTGCATAAACATGTCATCTGGTCTCCGGATCCTGAGTTCTTTCTTTTTCCTTCGTGATACTGCGTCAATTAGTTCTTGGGACTCCTGATCCTCTGTTTGAGCCTCGAGCACACGATCTATCAAAATTGGTTTGACCTAGAAACTGGCAAGTAAAGCTTCTTCCTGATCTTTTACCTCTAATTTTACTCATATGGACCTCAATTGTGTGAGGAAAGGAACATGGCTAGCATGCAAAGCATTAAGTCTGGAACATGATTTTTTGCTGAGTGCATCTGCCACTGTGTTTGCACGATCAAGGTGATACTCAATCGTGCAATCATAATCACTGAACAGTTCTATCCACCTCCACTGTCGAAGGTTAAGATCCTTCTGAGTGAAAATGTACTTGAGGCTTTTATGGTCTGTGAAAATTCGGCACTTTTCTCCATACAAATAATGCCTCCAAATCTTCAGGGCAAAAATAATGGCTGCTAACTCGATATCATGGGTAGAGTAATTCATCTCATGTGGCTTCAACTGTCGCTCGCGAATGATATGCAATCACCCTGCCATGTTATATCACTACATAGCCTAAGCCGTTCAAAGAACCGTCATTGTAAATCTCAAAGTTACCACTATCGTCCAGATGCACCAAAATGGGTGCGTGAGTGAGACAATACTTTAGTTGTTGGATGCTCCGCTCACAATCATCGTCCCACTCGAATTTAACATATTTCCTAGTCAACCTCATCAATGGTAAAGCTATGGCTGAAAAATCTTTCACAAATTGCCTGTGGTAAAGTTAGGCCGAGGAAACTCCGTACCTCGGTGACTGTTAGCAGCTGCTCAAATAGATCATCTATATGCAGTAACAGATAACGGTTTTTAATCATTACCCGATTCAGCTGTCGATAATTAATGCACAACCTCAAAGTCCCATCTTTCTTCTGTACCAATAGAATTTGAGCTCTCTAGGGTGAAGTACTAAGCTGGATGAAACCCTTGTCAACCAATTCTTGCAGCTAAGTTTTTAATTCCCTTAACTCTGCATGAGCCATTCTATAAAGAGTTAAGGAAATAAGGTCTGTACCTGGAATCAAGTTAATAGTGAACTCTACTTTTCGGTCTGGCGGTAGTCTAGGTAAATCATCAGGAAGTACGTCATGGAAATGTTGATTGCCTGTACATCTTTTATATGGGTAGACGTCTCCTCGTTCAGTACCACGTGAGCCAAATATCCCTGGCAACCTTTCCTTAATAACCGTTTAGCCCTCACAGCAGAGATAACGCCATGTCTTAGTCGACTATGCTCTCCCACGAATGCAACCATAGGCAAGCCTTGAGGATGGAAGGTAATAGTCTTCTGGTAGCAATCTAACTCAGCACGGTTATAGTGTAATCAATCTATGCCCAGGATAACATTGAAATCCACAATATCTAGCAGCACTAGATTAGCTGGCATTACAACATTCTTCACTAAAATAAGACATCCCTAATACACCCACCTAACATAACATGTCTCACCTATAGGCATAGAAAACTCTTAACTCATAACCAAGATGTGTAGGGTAAGGTTAAGTCTCATGAGCAAATGTATGAGAAATAATAGAGTGTGTGGCACCAGAATCAATCAATACCCTATCAAAGTGGCTAAGAATGTTCAATATACCCATAATAAGATCAGAATTACTCTGCGCATCCTGCAGAGTAATGTGGTGAACACGGCCATGTGTCTATTGCCGTCATCCACACCCTCTATTAGCTTGGTTTCCATGTCCCTACAAACCACGTCCCTGACCAAGTTGATCAGGCTGCCTGGATGATCCTGCGCTGCTAAAAGCAACCTCAACACTCTGAGTCCACCCTCTAAGATACCACTGTGATCCACCACCTGGATATGATGGATACGACGTGTAACTTTCCTGGTACTGAAGGTAACCACCCTGATGATATGGATCGTGTAGGTACCAATACACTCCTCCAGAATATGGAGCTATATCTCCCTGATTGCACCCCATAACCCGTCAGGGTGTAACCACTAAGCCTTGGGACCTGCTGAATAGGAACTGGTGGTGGTAAGGCAAGCGGTTGAGGTTTCTGCTGGTTCTATGGGGACTAAGTAGCTCGGTGTCCCATCTGACCACAAAAAGAACACCCTCTATTGCCTTGTCTACAATCCCCAGTATGTCTACTATTACACCTACGGCAGAGTGAACCACCAGAACCACTGAAATCTCTCTGCCTCTAAAAGCGAGAACCTCCTAAATCACCGCCTCTCCACGGCGTAGTGGAACTCGAGCCTTCACTAGAAGAACCAGAACTAGTACTACTCCGTTTGAAACTCTGTGTCTTGCGAGGTCCCTGTGATGACTGACCCTTATCTTTATTATTATTTTTCTTCTAGTTATTATCTTTTTCTTCCTCTTCATCACTGTCACTGAGCATATTTTCTGAGTCCTCGACTCAAAGCAATACCTCGAAAAACTCCTGATATGTGGCACAGAGGGTCGAAGTCACCATGGAACGTAACTTCTTGCGAGTATCCCTCTTAAATTAGCATCTCCGCTGAATTATGTGCAATCTCATGATAATAATGGGACAAATCTGTAAACCTGTGATGGTAGTCAGTGGCTGACATCTTTCCCTATTTTAAATTCTGAAATTCCTCTATCCGGTGATCCAGATACTCTGGTGGAAAGAATCTGGTCCGGAACCTCTATGTAAACACTTCCCAATTATTTGCATCCCTAAATGATAATGGGATTGTTTCCTGACGCCACTAAGTTGCAGCCTCATAACGCAGAAACCAGGTGGCTGTTTCCACCCATTTATCATCTACAAGAATTCCCTAACACGGCATAACTCTAAAAGTCTTCTCTAAATGATCGAGCCACATCTCGGCTTACTCAGCCCCTTCATTTCCAAAGAAATTATTTATTTGGAGGTGATATACTATCTTTAAAGCAGTACTCTGAAGAAGACATAATGAAGACTAAATGGCATTTGCAATTGCTTCCCATAACTGACCAAAATCAGGAAAACTAGGCTTAGGAGAAGTACCTGGCTCTCTACGAGACAGCATAGTTCTGACATAAGAGATCAAAATTATTAGAACACCAACAAAATACGTAAAACTGCCAAACCTAGGCTCTGATACCAAATTGACACACCCCGGCCGGAATCGAGGCATGCTGGCCATCACATGAGGGTGACGTAGTCATGTGCGCAGTGCAGAAGTGATAGTGAAATGAAAATGTGAGTAATTAAAAACTAGACTAACTAATTTACACTAGATAAATATATATAAGTATGAAAGAGTGTTTAAAGTGGGGATACAATACTCAGAGCATAGGTAACCTAGATGCAGTCTAGCAGGCTAAGTATTAGTTATACATGACATAAAAGAAAATTCCTACATTTATTGCAGGACTGTCAGAACTGCCGTAGAGTCCTCGTGAGCCACCAACGAACTTCTAGCTAGAACCTGGAAAGGCGCAAAAATAGAAAACGTGAGTGGGCAAAAACAAAGTTTTGAAAACACATTTCTCTTTTTAAACATAATAACCCCTCACCGTAAAACCCATATAATTTTCCAAAAAATAATAATACATACGTATATAGAAATCATGCTCGAGAACAATGGAAACCAAGTAGATGCCATGTCAAGCATCTCAGTAATAAAATATGTAAGCCAGGTGATGTGAACCAATGTAAAATGATATGTCAACTGGAGTCACCTAACGTGGCCTGTATGGTTGAACCTATAGCTCATATACCAATTCCTGTAACGAGTCGGAACCACTTAATGTAGTATGTATGACAGGCTGGGTGTAAATAGCTACGCTCAAGTGCTATGATCACGTGAAGGCTGTGCGAAGTATCGCAAGTCACCTACAAGTCGAAACCACCTAATATGGTTTGTACGATAGGCTGGCACCTACCTTGGATCCAAGGTGAGCGTGTCGTGCGGGAGGTGAACGATCATGTGAAGGCTAGGGCCTAGCCTTGGGTAAAGCGTTAACACTGAGGTGCATGATAATGAGCACTAAGTGTATCTAAACATAACTATACATATTGCAATCTCTATGTCATCAATATATACTCACCTGAAATTTAACTGGGCGTCCGCAGTGTCATGCAATATTATGCATATCTATACTAATGCATATACTAAAATGTGATGCATTTGACATGGCATTTAAAAAAACGTAAATTTATTTAAAACAATTTCTGGGAAAATGTAAAGCATAAATATGTAATTACGTATATAGAAAACCAAAAGCCCACTCACTGGTATATAGCAGGGTCGTTGCCCCCAAGTCTTGCCTGGCTACTCTCATCCTCCAGATACGTCTCACCTATATGTGAAACAACTGATTTAACATTAATTTGAAAGTACATAAACCAAACCGTCTAATAACTTCTCATACATTGCTCAATTAAGGTGTTTGAATATACCATCGTGGCCTACTTAACACCACGAACACCCCATATTTTTTAAATAATTTTTGGACGTCCTACGCGCCGGCCAAGGCACGGCCACACGTGCAAGCAGGTGCCTGGGACACGGACAGAAACCCTAATGGCATTAGAGAATACTAGCCTCTCCACACGCACTAACGTGCGTGCGAGAGGCATTTTTGCATCACGGGCGCTACGCGCCCCAAAGATGTGTTGTTTTAGATATTAAAGGAAAAACACAAAATGGAGAACAGAATAAATCTCTCTTCCTCTCTCTTTCTCTCATGCAAAATGTTAAGTATCTATCCAAGTCCTTAAATCAAAAATTTCAGATTCATAAGTTTTCAGTCAAAGTTATAGGCTAGGTAGGGATGAACTCGTAATATACGAAGCAAAACAAAATATGGACAACATGTACATATGTAAACATATCATCTTCGTGTGAAATCAAAGCCATGCTTGCCACCCATTTGCTTGCACTTGATGCTTTAGATTTTCATGGTTAATCTGCAAGCAATGATGATAAAATAAGAAGTCCAACTATAATGCACAATTCCAAATATAAAGGTTGTAGCAATTTAACCTAAATACCTTTAACTTTGACTCCAATTACTTTTAGAATTCTGAAGGATAAATAATTGTCAAGTTTGAGGTAACAAATTGTAATCATGTTTACAAAATTAAATAGTAAGAAATGTTACCTTAATCTTGTACCTCAACTTTTGTACTTTGAGACGGGTGTGATGCTTGTAAAACTGACAAAAAAATGTAATTTTATTTCTATTTGAAAATTGAATGCAATTTCAATTTACAGTATACTTCTGTATGAAAATAAGAGAATACTTACCGTATTTAGAAAAGTTGTTTGGTCACTATTAATCTTTTTCCTGCACCCATAAATTGTTTTTTTTTTTATAATTCGAGATAATTAATTTGTAGATTTTTTTTAAAATTTTATAATTTGAGATAATTAATTTGTAGAATGGTATAGAAAACACCATTAAAAATAAATAGGTAAGAAATGGTGTTGTACCTAATTTTTTGGACTTTATTCCAAATTCGTATGATGTGAGGAGTTGTTGAAGGTTTTAATTCTTCTATAGCCTTTTTCATGCGCCACCTATATATTGAAGGTACATATAATGTTAGAATTTCTCGTAACAAATTTAATAAAGAATTTAGAATACATACTGCTCATGCTTCTTTTTTTTCCACTCTTTGAGAATTAGTTGGCTTAGATCAGTAGTTTTTACTCCGACAGATATCTCCCAACCAGGTGTAAAAATAGAGACACGTTTGTTTGAGATCTTATCAATAGGTAGTTCCTTCTCCATTTTTTTGTGGATTTTCTTGTAAATATCCTGAGAATGAAAACAAATAATTTTTTTTTTAATTTTCATAGCACACGTATAGCACATCAAGATAATCAAAATTGAAACTTATAATCTGACCAAAATTTAAAAATCGCACAATGAAAATTTCAAAGGAAGAAGTTTAAAAAACTAAAATTGACTTAGAAATACTAAATACAAACTCATATATACATCCTAAAAGTTGTAGTACACCGCATCAAATTCATCACCGAAAAGATAAACTGTAAAAAAAGCCTAAAAACTGAAAAGGTAAATTTAGATTGAGATTTACCCAAAGTTACTGAAACCTTTGAACTTTGGAGCATAATAGAATCGTCTTGACCCTATAACAAAAAGAAGAGAGAAAGAATAAGAAAATTGAAATAAAAAGCACAAAGATTTTAACCACAAAAGCTACAGCACATACGTTTCCAAATAATATGTACTGTAAATTAACACAATAATATGAACCCTTGATTATGATAACCTTTCTTCTTTGATTCCTGTGATCAGTAAAAACAAACTAAAATTTACTTAGAGATACTGAATACAAATAGTAAAAAAAAACAAATAGTAAAAAAAAATATTTAAAAAAAAAATCTTGAAAACTGAATAGGTAAAGTTGAGATTTACCCACAATCAGTCAAAGCTTTGAACGCATAGAATCGTCTGTAACCTATAACAAAAAGGAGAGAGAATGAAAAAAAAAAACTAAAAAAAGCACGAAGCTTTCACTATAAAATAGAATTTGAGATATGAAATTTTACCCAAGATAAATATGAAAGTTTGGTAAAAACTTTTTGAGTTAAGAATCTCCCCAAATTAATCCAAATGGTATAGCACGGTCTCGCGCTTCGAAAGGGCTTGAAACTGGAACTCTGATACTGATTGGAATGAAATACATATGAGTACGTGTGAGATTAGAAATCAAAAATAGTAGTTTAAAACTGAACGGTATTGTTGCTTCTCCATGTAACTGCAACGTATGTTTATTAGTCTCTTTTTAACAATATTCCTATGAGATATTAGTCCCTCTTTCTCTCTGAAAGTGGAGGAGGAGTGCAGTTGGTCACGTCCCCTTTTTTAGCAATCACTTACCCACTATGTGGACTCTTGATCAGTATTGGTTTTAAATTCCGTTTTCTTTTTTCTTTTTTTATTTATTTTGTTTTCCAATATAATTATTTTGTTGAGATATGGTTCTTTACCAATTTGTCCTCATTTTTTGAAATTTTTGGATTTTGATTAAGAATGAAACACAGGGATATTCTTACGTTGTTTTGTTTAATATAAATTTCTTAGATATTTTTTAATATAATTTTGTTAGATTAATATTTTCTCTTAAAATGGAGGAGAAGTTAGTCCGTTCATGTTGTTTTATTTGTTTCTTTTTTCCAATATAACAAACTTTAATTTTTTTTTGTTTAATATCTCTCTCCTAAAATGGAGAGCAGTTATTCACCATGTCGTTTTTTATACCTTTTTTTTTTAATATTTCTCTCCTAAAATGATGTCAATATAGTTATCTCTTACTTTAAAAAACCAAACGATAACTGCTCATAACTGCTAACTTTTAATTTGTTTTTGTTGCCTTTATCATTTATCTCTCTCTCCTCTCCATAACTGCTAATTTGTAGAGGATAATTGTCATGATTTTTATTTTATATTTTAATTACCATGTTTTGGGGCTCTCCCTTTATATATATAGATATATATATGTACACACACACACATAGTTATAAATATAGATGATGAAATCGAAAACCCCATCTCTCAACTTTGAGGGGTTCAGCACGTTCCCTATTTTTATTTTTTTTTTGTTTTTTTTGTTTTTTTAATTTTTCAATAAAACAAATTTTAAGTTTTGGTTTTTTTTAACAATATTCCTATGAGATATCAGCATCTCTTTCTCTACGAAAGTGGAGGAGTGGAGCAATCACTTACCCAGTACGTGGACTCTTGTCAGTATTGGTTTTAAATTCTGTTTTCTTTTTTCTTTTTATTTATTTATTTATTTTGTTTTCCAATACAATTATTTTGTTGAGATATGGTTTTTTTACCAATTTGTCCTCATTTTTTGAAATTTTTGGATTTTGATTGAGAATGAAACATAGGGATATTCTTGGCATTGTGGAATGCTTCACCAAACTGGGGCTCTCCCTTTATATATATATAGATTCTGTTAAAATCCTAGAATATTCTATTAAAGTTAACTGATGTCGTTAGAATATTCCGTTAAAGTTAACGAAATATTCTCTGTCTTCTCCACGGAATCCGCCATCCTCCGCCGCTGGCGCTGAACTCGCCAAAAAACTAGAAAATCATTAAATCTTAATATCTTCTTCAAAACTCAATCAAAATTCTTAAATTTTATGTGGATTTGAAGCTCTCAATAGGGATAGCAAGTCCTTACCTATTTGTGAACCTAAAACCTTCGAGAAATGGATGAAAAATAACTCAACACAACCGGCCAAAACTGCAACTTCGTGATCTCAAGTATTCTGACGTTCAAACCAATCTAAAACTAACCTATGATCCTTATAGAGTTGATTAGGACCTTTTTTAGCCTTAAAATCTCGTGAAATGTCCACAATCACGTCGGAGTAACAAAGTACCTCGTCAGAGCTCGGGGGTTCTCGAGTTTTCGAAACCAACTCACCTAATAAGTGCTATAGATGAACTCGTGAGGTCACGGGGAAGGTGATAGTGGTGTCCAAATACTTGATCCGTTAGGTTTTTGGCGGATTTGGGAGTTGAGGGTTGTGGTTGTATGAACGATAGAAGACTCAGGAAGATGAGGGAGGTGGTGCAGGTTTGCACATTTGTGTGTGTGTGTGTGTGTGTGATTGGTCACGTATTGGCCAAAGAAAAAGGGATTTTAGGCCCCGATTGGGCCATGGGATTTAGGCCTAATAATTTGGTCCACTAAGAATTAATATAAGCCTACACTTCCTAATTAGGTCCAAGGTTGCAGGAAAGAAAAGTGATTGATGGATAATTATAGACAACCCAAATTTATAATCCTAACCAATCATATCTATTTGTTCGTAACATTATCATTAAGAACTCGATTCGGCCCTAATTCGCGTCGATATGCTCGTGACGACGCGTACTATTTAATTTTGTCAACCAGAAAAATAATTTAAATCTGAATAAGTACATCCACGTCACTAAACCTCGAGGGCAATATCGTCATTTTACACACTCAGGGATTAAAATATTTATTAATTCAAGACGGGTCGTCACACAGCAAGCTTTACTTGCTAGGCTTGGCAACAGTCTTGGCCCGTTATCACCATAAGCCAGCCTATGCGGCTAGGCTTGCCTAGACTGGCTCAAAACCAAAGCCAGCTTTGCAAGGCTTCATGTGCACCCACAACTCAGGCTAGCCCCGTGCTGGGCATGTGCACCTGTGCCATTTTTTGCCCAAAAGACAGTAGTTTTGTTGCAAGGCTTATCCCAGACACATAGCCCGTGGCCTGCAGCCATGTTTTGGCTGCTCCACAGCTACCCAAGGCTCAATATACTCTTTAGGGCTTTGCCCTACTCACGGCACCCATGCTTACCGTAATTGGGCTATGGTTTTTCGAATCCAATGCTTTTTTTTTTTTTGCATTCTCTATAATTTTAATCCGAATGTTATAATTATTTTTGCTTCTACAATTGACCCTGTATGGTTCAATCTATTGAATTAATTATTGTGACCAGAAGTCCATTAATCTGACAAGTAATCCAAAATTATTGGCCTGAAGTCCACTTTTTTGCAATTAACGATTCAATAAATTATTTCGTTTCTTTGAATTATTGACTATCTTTCATAATCTTGAAGCACTAACACTTGGGTTCCTGATGCAATCCACCAATTCACTACACTTTATTGTATATTTTATTCTGTGTTCTTGTAGGTACCTCTATATGAACTAAATCGAACCAGTAGTTTCGAATTTAATGCTTTTGAAACCCGCAGTTTTCATTCAAAATTTACCACATGAAACCCGTAGCTTTCATGGTTAAATTAAACAAATGCATATCTATAGAACCCAAATGTTCTACAATGTATGTCTATGTCTTTCCATATGACTAACCACATTTTGTTGTACACTTTGTTTAGGGACATGTCAAACTTGAACAAGCTTGATTTCACCGCTCTGGAAGTCTATGTAAGAAACTACTTAAAGTGGGTTCAAGATGTGAAGTTTCATTTTATTGCAAATAGTCTTAAAGTTACTATCGAGGAACCAATCAACGATGAACCCGTCGATGAAGCTCAGAAAGCTACTGCTATGATCTTCATTTGAAGACACATCTATGATACACTGTAGACCGAGTACCTCGTAGAGGATGATCCATGTACCCTCTGGCCCGCTCTGGCGGATCGTTTCGATCACCAAAAAGACATTTACTTGCCTAAAGCAAGACACGACTAGCAATATTTATGCTTCCAAGACTTTAAGTTTGTGAATGAATACAACTCTAAAGTTTGTAGAATCCGATCACTGCTTAAGTTTTGTAAAGAGGACTTAAACAAATAGAATCTCCTGGATAAGACCTATTCGACCTTCAATGCCACCAGTATTGACCTCCAGCAACAATAGAGGGCACATAAGTTAACCAAAGTTTTGAATTTGATATTGTTCTACTTCTCATTGAAAAATAGAACCAGCTTTTGATGAAAAATCATCAAGCTCGACCTACTGGCTCGAAAGCTTCACCTGAAGTGCATCGACCAATTCTAGCAGCCACAACCGACGAAAACCCGTCGTGGCCGTGGTAATGGGCGCCAAGGCCCACCATGTGCCCAAGGTCGGCAGAACAAAGGCCCACCCAATGAAGGAAATTTGACCCGGAAGCGTCAACCCCTTGCCCCTAAGGCCCCAAACTTCAAGAATAAAGGAAAAGCTACCGTTTAATTCCACTAAAATGGACATAAGCTACCAATGTGGATCAAAGGATCATTGGTCACGCGTATGCCAAGCTACCCCCGAGGTTATTACCAAGTATCATTCCTGTTGTGAGACTAACTTTCTACATGTGGAACATCCCGAAGATGCTACTACAACTCTAGAGGTTTCAAATTTTAAGGAGGCATTTGCTCGTATGGAAGAATAAAGTTTTATTTTTCTAAGACATGTTAGGGTGTTTGTATACCCCAAGTGGCCGAACCCCCGCCTAAATTTATGGGTTTATGGTTTAATTTTCAGACAATTTTTCTAAGTCTTTGGAATTATTTGTTTGGTTTTGGTTTGTTTTGAACTATGGATGATTATTTTATGGATATTACTTCTCTAATTGATTAATTGAATGAATGGAATTATATTTATGCATGTGACCGATTCAATTAATTTATTTTTAGGTATGACTAGTGGAAAAGTTAGTTGTCTGGCTAATAGTGCCACCATGCACACCATATTGCGTGAGAAACACTATTTTATTAACTTCGTACCTAAAAATGCACATCTGACAACCCTCTCAGGCCTATCCAACCTAACAGAAAGATACTGAAAGGCCCGTATTATATTGTCCGGTACTGAATTAACCATTAAAGTGTCACCTTATTCTCCATATTCCGGAAGAAGGTTGCTGAGTTTTAGAGATATTCAAGATAAACAATATCATGTTGAAACCACTGAAGAGAATGGTTCTAAATTTCTTTGTATCACTTCTTACGGATATGGCTAGAAGCATATTCGAGAGAAGCTGGAACGTCTCCCAAGAGGGTTGTACATAAAACCCATTCAAGCAATTCAGACCTATCACGTGGCTAGCCCTATGGTCGAATTCCAAACCACTTTGCTGCTTTGGCATGATCGAATGGGACACCCTGACGAGATATGATGCGCCGTATTCTCAAAGTATCTCATGGGCATTACTTGAAATCTTATCCTAGCCATTCGCTTTGCAAAGCATGCTCCATGGGGAAGTTGAACATTCAACCCTTAATTACAAAGATTATCCGATTAAGTCGATTCAGCTAGATAATGCTAGAGAGTTTACGTCATAGACCTTTGACGATTATTGAATGTCTATTGGGATTGATGTTGAACATCATGTACCCCATGTTCACACCCAAAACAGCATGGCGAAAGCTTTCATAAAGTGTCTTCAAACGATAGCTCGGACTTTGGTTATGCAAATCAGTCTACTGGTATCTGCCTAAGGCCATGCAATATTGCATGCAGCTATGTTGGTCCACTTAAGGCCCATCGCTACCTAACATCATCCATTGTTATAGCTGGATACGAGCCTAACATTTTGCATTAACATTGTTGGGGTGCATAGTCTGAAACTGAAGTGCGACGCATTCTAGATTTTCAGAGCATCGCTTAAAGCATGCCAGATACTTTTACTGATCTAGCAAAGGTGACAAGATCACATATACATACTGCAAACACACCTGCAAGGATGTACATACTTAACATACGCCGTAACACCACCATGGAAGGCCGAATCGTCCCCGAGGGTAGGGCGGCTGCACTTCCCACACGGCATGACACAATGGCAACTAGCCAATTACCTGGTCCTACCCTGAAGCGTGGCAGGCCCCCTGGTTTAAAGGATTCACAACCCGGAAGAGGAAAACGACACAAACTAGTGACCCTAGTCTAAATCCGATCATTGCTTACTCATATGCTCCAACGCATGAGATTATTCTAAATTATGGTGATGTCTTATTCTTATATGTGCTATATCGGCCTCTCGAGAATTGTAAAATTTCAGTCCATTATGCAGTATTGATGAGGTTTAGAATTGAAATGAGATGATTATCGGTGATGCATTTGCGTATACCGTTGCTTCCAACATCATGCTTAGCGATGACATTGAACCACTTTCCATTGATGAATGTCGATGTAGAACGGATTGGTCAAACTTGAAACAAGCAATCCAACTTGAACTCAATTCGCTCGCGAAACGTAAGGTGTTTGAGCCTATAGCTTCTACTTCACCATATATGAAGCCAGTAGGCTACAAGTGGGTTTTCGTGAGGAAGCGTAATGAGAAGAATGAAATAGTGTGATACAAAGCACACCTCGTAGCACAAGGCTTCTCTCAGCGCCTTGGGATTGATTACGAGGAGATGTATTCCTCCGTAATGGACGTCATAATGTTACGCTACCTTATCAGTAGTTTCCAAAAAACTGAATATGCAACTTATGGACGTGGTAACCGTATATCTCTATAGGGATCTATAAACGGAAAAGTACATGAAAATTCCAGAATGACTTCCATTAACTGGTTCAAATAATTCTAGACCACATAATACACTCTTGATTAGATTGAGGAGATCACTTTACTTATTGAAACAAACAATCTGGACGGATGTGGTATAATCGTCTGAGTGAATATTTGACAAGTTGGGGTTATGTGAACAATGAACTATGCCCATGCGTGTTCATAAGGAAGTCATATTATGGATTTGCGATCATTGCAATTTATGTCGACGACATAAACCTCATCAGAACTCCCGCATAGCTTGAGGAAATTGTCGCGCACTTGAAATCGAAATTTGAGATGAAAGATCTTGGGAATCCTAGTACATTAATCAAACTATACCCAAAAGGTGTTGCGACATTTTAATGAGGATAAAGCGAAGCCTTTGAGTACTCTTATGGTCGTTCAAACTCTAGATGCTAAACGAGAACCCTTTCGTCCAAATGAGGATGAGGAAGGTATTTTGGAGCCTAAAGTTACATACCTAAGTACAATTGGTGCTTTATTGTACTTGACTCAATGCACTAGACTCGACATCTCTTTCGCTTTTAATTTTTTGGCTAGATACAGCAATGCGCTTACACGCAGACAACGGAATGGTGTTAAAGACATTTTCAGCTACCTCAAGGGTACGACAGATTTAGGCTTGTTCTACACCCATGATTCATCGAGAGGAGCCGCCGCCCTCTCGGTTCTCGGGTTGATTCACGCCTTGTTGGTTATGCAAATGTTGGTTATATGTCTGACCACATAGGGCACGTTCTCAAACGAGCTATGTCTTTACCGTTGGAGATACCGCTATATCTTGGAGGTTTACCAAGCATCTAGTTGCGACTTCTTCGAACCATGCTGAGATTCTCGCCTTACACGAAGCTTCAAGAGAGTGCTTTTGGTTGAGAGCAGTCATGGAACATATTCGAAGCACTAGTGGTCTTACTTCCGTCGTTGACCTTCCTACGATGATCTTTGAAGACGATGCAACATGTATTGAGTAGTTAAAGACATTGTTCTAAAAATCCCCGCCCAACTCCATCTAGGACCTGCCTAGGCACTAGGCGACTGGTCACCGCCCCAATTAATGCCTAAGCGTTTGAAAATTAAGAATGAGTGCCCAGACCAGCTGAGGCGCCCACTTAGACCGCCCAAACCCACCTAGGCACCTGCTTAGGTTGCGACTCACTTAGTCAGAAAATAAATGACTTTCAATTTGCATTTAATTTTTTCAATAAATTTTAAGAGACTTGTTGAATACTTAAATGAGCACACACTATATGTTCCCCATGTTTTCATTATGTTCCAATACTTCATAATACATATGTCATTCTATTTTATAGTTTATGATGAAATTATATATATATTAAGTATAAACAGACACTTATTTACACGAAATATAATGGATTTACTTAAATCTGCCTAGTCTGCCTAGGTGCGAGCCTAGACCTTGCCTAAACGTCTAGCGTTAGGCCCTAACCCGCCGCCCGACTAGCGCCTAGCGTCTTTTAGAACCTTCTTAAAGAAACGGTACATGAAGGGAGACAGCACCAAGCACATAGCGCCAAAGTTCTTTTATTATCACCAGCATCAAAACATTGAAGTCAAGCAAATCCGTTCCTAAGACAACTTGGCCTATCTCTTCACCAAGTCATTACCCAAGTCTACTTTTCAGAAGCTCGTCCAAGGAATCGGTATGTGTAAATTATCTAAGTTGAATTGCTTGCAGTTCTCTTATTTGGAAGTTATGTCTAACTCAGGGGGAGTATCTAGAAGCATACTCACTTGATCTTAATGTACTCTTTTTCCTATGGTTAAGAGCATTTTTCCCACTAGGTTTTTGCTACCTAATGAGGTTTTGATGAGGCACCCATCCTAGGATGATCATACTCCGTTGAGTTCACTACTTTCATCCTGTTTGATGTTTGTTTTAGACATTATGCATGCTTCTCACTTTTCTCCTTAGTCTATGGGTTTTCCCCATACCTTGAGTTTTACCATAGCGAGGTTTTGTGAGTTTTACTACCAATGCATACTTACTTTCTTATATATGAGACTCGCATTCACCCGTTATGCCGATGACTTCATCAACTGTTCTACCTCATTTGCTGAAGATTTGATGCGACGTTGTGTTTGAGTATTTACACACTCAAGTGGGAGTGTTGTAGTCCTATTGGATTAGAAATGTGATTGTGTAAATCCTAACGTCTCTAGGAGTATCGTGTATATTGCCTTTAGTAGTTTAATTCCTATTAGAGATGTAATCCTATTAGGGTAAGGATTCTACCTATCCTACTACTATAAATAAAGGCATAAGGGGGTGATACAACACACACCTCAGAATTACATATCTTTCTTCTCTCTCTGTTGCCGCCGGCCCCCTCTCCCTCTCTGTCCTTTATATAATTTAGTCAAATAGGCCTACAATATATATATATATATATATATATATATATATATATATAGTGAGTAAACTAAAATAGTGAAGCTTTTAATAGCTCCAAACTGCCCCACTCTAATTAGAATTCTAAAATAAAACAATTTAATAAAAAATAAAAATTAACCATGTTTTATTGATTAAAAATCTGGCATTCCATATATGGACAATGGATTGGACAAAAGGAGTTTTGTTGACGGTTACTTATTATCCGAGCACATGTGATTGTTGCCCAATAAATCCAATTATTCAATCACATTGCAGATTGCAGATATCTTAATCCAAGAGCAGTTGTTAGTCTATTATCTTTCGTCCATCCAAACAGTGCCTTACACGAGTTCGGTGCATGTGATCGTATGGGCTCCATATGCATACTTTCTTGTTTGTTAATTTTCTTTCTTTATTCACCTTCTTTTGTCTCAATACTCGAATTCATTTGGAGTTGCAATAGTTGTTGTGTAACTTCAATTTCTTCTCATGTATGATGTAAACCTCTCAATTCTGCAAACTTTTAAGTTTGCGGCTTAGAATGTAGCTCAATATTGACTTTGTTTCCTTGTTTTATTTTACTTTTATTGAAATAAATGATAACGGCATTAAATTTGAGTTTACCCAAAATTGGCTAGAGTCTTGTTATTGGAACCAAATTTGTGCACCGGCGTTTATGGTGGAGATGCACAAACTCATTAATTTGTAAAAGAACAAACAGCTGCGAGCAAGCCTAGGACAGGGATGTGCCGGTCTGAGGCTCTCCGATGATTAAGTTAATAAGCAATATTACGACTCAAGTAGTAGGCAAGAGAAAGTATGCAGAGATTGTGTTACTAGAGATGAATCTTAGAAGAGTGTATTTATACCTATCGAGAGATGACCTTTTAGGATAGTAGAATCCTTATTAAAAGGGAGAATCCTACATGATATTTAGAAATTAGATATTACATCCTCTTAGGAGTGTGATTACTTGCAATAGCACAAGCTATTCGATTGTAAGGATTCCAAGATTATGGGAAACCTGTTGATTCCTTGCTGGATTAGGCTCCCAAAAACTTGTGGAACAAGAGTGGTCCCATTGATGATGGTGGCATCGCTTATCCATTTAATCAGCTCTGCCATGGTGGCTGTTAAGTCCATGACCGAACTTCTAAGGTAGGCATATTCCGACCCTTCTCACTCCATCCCCAGAAAATCATGGTCCTACAATGGTATACACCCTTTGCATCCAAGTTGGATCTCCTTTCTCGTAGTTTAGATGGTTTTAATGTAATTATCTTACCGCTTGTTAAAAAATGAAAACATGGGCCGCTAGTTACTGATTTCTAACCCACTATGAAAAGACTATGATCAATTATTTCCTGAGAAACTAAAGAAGAGTGGAGTCACGGATAGCTTGAAATAGCCACAACTCTCCTTTGAATGAATGAGTGTGAGGAAATGCTTGTAGTTGGTTATCTACTTCTTTTATTAGTGAAAGGATAATACTTGGGGTACTTACTAGTGATTACTTATTTTTTGGTTTTGTCCAATGATATTTTGGAACATATTTTATTGTTTTAAAAAATAATGGACATTTATCAATTTTTAGGCTTTTTTTTAACAAACAATATTATCTATACTAAGGAGTACAAAGTGAGCTTAGCCTCATAATGGGCTAGCAATAATGTGGTTCGAATTCACCTTTAGTAAGAATCGAACCTAAGACCTCTCACTTACAAATGAAGAAGAATATTATTAGACTGTAATACTAAGTGACAAAAGACAAGGAACACGTGACATATTTTGATTGACCAAATCAAAAAGTGAATACACAAAATACCAGGAGGATCCTCGTCGAATCCTCCTTGTGAGGATCCTGGGAATCCTCCAATCACATCCGTTTATCGTACATCGTGCAGTCAGAAATCATTGTAAATTTTTTTATTTAAAATTAAATATAAACAATACCTAACAAAAACTGCCCGCACATATGTACGATAAACGAATGTGATTGGAGGATCCTCTTTCCACAAAATACTCACTAGTGAGTACCTAATTATTATCTTTAGTAAAAATCTATGGCAACCTGTGAACTTAACTCATATTGAGTAAACCACGTTAAACTTTTGTTTATCTGTTTTCTTGATCGCGTTAATATCGATTCGTACTTCTTTTAACTTGCACGAAAAAGTGAAATATGGTTTTTAAAATTTCCTTGAAAAGGTGCATGTATGCAACTAGGCCACCTTCATGTTATTGTTGTGTAGCAGTATGAGAGGTTGAATATGATAAAAAGCTTGTACTAGCATAAAATTTTGTAATTTTTGTTAGGGTAAAGTGCTGATTTAATCCTTAAACTATCACCTTAGTAAAAATTATGTTCCTGAATTATTTTTTTCGGTAAAATAAGTCTCTAAACTCATTAAAAATTACTAATTTCATCTCTACAATTATATTCAAAGCTATTTTATCCAATTGTTCATCTACTTAAGTTACTTGATATACTTTAAAGTGTAATACTATCATATTCCCGCCTATAAGCCCTAAACATTTCATATAGATGGTGAATCTAATGTCTAATTTACTCCTCAAAGTTAACTCTATATACTATTTCTTTAGAAAATTACCAATCTACCCTCCAATGCGTATCACATGTAAGTAACGTGACTTAAATTGATAAAAATTTGAGTATAGAAGTTTCAAATATAATATTAAGGATGTAATTAGTATATTTTTATAATTCAATGACAGATTTTTCTGAAAAAATAGTTTAGGAACCTAATTTTCACTTAAGTGATATTAGGGACTAAATAGCAATTGACCTTTTGTTAATACCATAATCATCATCAATTTATCTTTTGGTTTCATCGTAATGAATTAAAAGTTATCTCATGGATAGGAATTTAGAGGAGATTTTGGATTAAGGATAGATAAAAACAAAAATGAAAATGTAAAAGGGTTAAGAAGTGAAAATGAAAAGAAAACGCGTCTAATCTCCTTAGATTTAGCAAGTTGATGCTGGACCTGGTTGTCTGATAAAGAAAAAAAAAAAAGGTGGTATCATGGGTGATTCGCATTCAAAGCACTATAATTATTCAATTGGAATAGAATTGAGTGATGACATTCATCCATTCATGTTTGTAATTCAGTTGTATTTCTCTCCGAACAATTTTAGAAAACAACTTGTATGTAGACCTGGGCAAAAAATACCGAGAACCAAACCGAACCCGTACCGAACCCGGTCGGTTCGGTTCTTTTTTTTGGTTCATTCAGTATCGGTACAAAATCGGTTCGGTTTCGGTTCGGTTTCGATTCTATGTTCGGTACCGAATCGTACCAAATCAGTTTTGGACAAAGAACTAATTTGGGGTTTTTTTTTACAAAAATTGAAAAATAGGTCTTATTCCTTACCGAACCGAGCTTACACTTGGACTGAACCGAAAATTGAACCGAACCTACACTTGGACCGAACTGAACCGTATCGAAATTTTACTACAGGTTCGATTTCGGTACCACTCCGGTACCGAACCGTGCCCAGGCCTACTTGTATGGAATGGATTTATCTTTTTGCGATTTTAGTACATCATGTAATGTGATGTCAAAATTTATATATATTATTATATTGTTGAACTGGACATCACGGTTGTGATTAAATTTATTTTACGTAAGTTATTTTTCACAAAGAAGAAATTGTAGCAATAATCAATTAATTTTAACCTAATTTAGAGTAATGGTCCCTCAACTAAAATATATGACCATTAGTCCATTAACTCTTCAAAACGTGCAGCTATGGTCATTTTTGTCAACTCTGTTAAAACTTCTATCAAAATGAGTTACATGCCACACACATGAGATTGAATCAAGGGGCAACTATGGAAAACGAAATGAGAAAAATTGTAGCAATGATCCCTCAACTTTAATCCAATTGTAGCAGTAGTCCTTTAAACATGACTCATTTTGACGGAATTCTGATTGATTTAATAAAAAGGACCGTAGCCTGCACGTTTTGATGAGTTAAGAGACCAATAGTCATGAATTTTTAATTGAAAGACTATTATTCTAATTGAGTTAAAATTGAAGAAATATTGCTACAATTTTATCTTCCATAAAACACTAGTTGTGTGCAAGTTGTAGGAAAACTCATACATGGATGATATAGACGTGTGAAATGACTGGCTCATTTTTCAGCTACACAAGGGGACAAAGGTTACTCTGTTATTGTCAATCAATGTTCCAAAAACTCAAAAAAGATTATGGACTTTTTGGTGCTTGATCGATGAACACCAAAAACACCCTAACAATCTAACTTTTTCTGCTGCTTTTTGCACCTTTTTGGATTCGATGAATCAAGAACATGATCACGTCATTGAATACGTTTCTTATTTTTGTAAAATTGCTTTAATATTTTTATTTTATTTTAAAATTTCTCATGAAGAAATGTTTTTAATATGAAGACATTAAAGGATAAAGTTGTACAAGTGGTTGAAGAAAGGTACAAGATGAATTGCAGCTGTATATATGTGAGATAATTGGGGGGGGGGGGGGGGGGGGGGGGGAACTTGTATTCTGTAAGTATTTTTATATATAAAGCCAACAATTCTTTTTGGGGTCACAAACTTCATCAAAAATATTTGGACAAAAATGCTCCCAAAACAAAAAGTTTCAAAAGCAACTTAAAATAATGCAATGGTATTTTCGTCATTTTAACAGCGTTTTTTAATAATTAATTTTTTGTACAATTTTTTTAATTAGTACCTCATAATAAGTTAGCAATAATGTGATTCAATCAGTTGTTTATTAAATATTATTTTTTTTATTTTTAAACACATTCAAAACATCTTAAAAGGCGTGTAATGCCAGATATAAAAAAGGTCTTTCGCACGCGCATAATAATGTGATTAATTGGGAATGTTTTGAATTGTGGAGGATTAATTTGATATAATATTTAGTTTAAGAAATAGTCCGTGCATGCCAATCTATGTTCAATTTCAAAAATGATGCTCGTGTTCAATTTTAAAAATAGTGTAGTAACTATGTTTAAAAATAGTGTTCATGTTCAGTTTTAAAAATAGTATAGTATTCGTGTTTGGTTTCAGAAATAATTATGTTCAATGTTCAAAAATAGTGTAATACCGTTTAGCTTAAGTAATAATGTCATAACGTTCAGTTTTATAAATAGTGTAGTACCGTTTAGTTTTAGAAATAGTTTGTGTGATAGACTTGTGCGTCATTTTTATTATTTTTTCTATTATATTAATGTCACATCCCGTGACACACCCTGACCCAGAAGTCGAAGCATGCTGGCCGTCACGTGTGAGTGACGTAGCCAAAAACGTCAGCGGAAGGTAATTATGCATGAAGTGCAGCAATGAGAATTAAAGTCGATAATGTGCATGCGATAAAGAGTAATGTAAGACGAAAGTGAAATAGTTAATAGTCACAGAGCCAATCCTAGGTGCAGTCATTTTAAACAAAACGACACAATCACAGAAGAAACCCTACATAAATGGTGGTCTGTCAGAACTGCCTCGGTGCCTCAATAGCTGTCCACGTCATCGCTACCTAGAACCTGGAGGGCCGCAAAACAGAAAACGTGAGTGGGCAAAAACAAATACTTTCCAAAACCATTTTATAAAATCCATATAACCCCTCGCTGTAAATCCAGTATAATTTTCCCATAAAATAATACATATATAAACTTATATATGAAAACCCCGTCTAGGAATCAAAACTCATTATCAATCTCAAGAATAGGCCATGTCGATATACCAACTCAGAAAATCATCATCATCAAGCAAGTAATATAAATCAAGGGGTGTCCCTAGTGTCATGTCAGCCGGAGTCACCTCTAGCAACCTGTACGGCTGAATCTATAGCTCATCAATCACAATCCATCACTATCAATCATTATCCTGCACACGAGTTGGAACCACCTATAGTGG
The DNA here is from genome assembly GCA_963580275.1 of Crataegus laevigata. Lineage (NCBI taxonomy): Eukaryota > Viridiplantae > Streptophyta > Magnoliopsida > Rosales > Rosaceae > Crataegus > Crataegus laevigata. Next base: position 29,520,028 of record OY756940.1, on the reverse strand, counting down.
TCTGTACGACAAGCTAGGTGTATAATATTACGCTCAGTGCTACGATCACGTGAAGGATGTGCGACGAATCGCGGGTCACCTACAAGTCGAAACCACCTATAGTGGTCTGTACGACAGGCTAGGCACCTGCCTTGGATCCAAGGTGAGCGTACAGTGCGTGAGGTGAACGATCACGTGAAGGCTAGGCCCTACTCTGGCAGAGCACAAACACCCGAGGTGCAGGTGATGAGCTAAATCACAATCCATCATCATCTCAACTACTAATTATCGTACTTACCTGACTTACCTGGCCGTCCACAGCGCCGGAGCATAATGAATGCAATCATACTCGTAATTATAAAATATGATTGGCATACGACATGGCAATTCAATTATAAAATCCATTCAATTCGTAAATCAATCAAATTACGTTTCTGGGAAAAACGTCAATTATATATATATATATATATATATATATATATATATATATATATATATATATATATATACTAAAAACAAAAGCCCACTCACTGGTATGTCGACGGGTTGTATCCCCCGAGCCTAGAATGGATGCGCTCGTCCTCTGGATACGTCTCACCTATATGTGAAACAACTGTAAAACCGTCATTTACAACACATAAACGAACTACGTAAATAACTTTTCATACGAAGGTCAATTTTGGTGTATGAATATACCAACGTGACCTACACGACATCACGGACAAGTAGAAATTTTTAGAATAAATTTTGGACTCCGCACGTGCCGGCCGCACGCGTAACGGAAAGCTAACGGCGTCAGGAATATTCCCTCGGAATATTCCGTTATCTTCTAACGATTACCGTCAATACTAACTGACGGCGTCAGTATATTCCGTCAAAGTTGACGGAATATACCGTCACCTCTAACCTCCAGCTCCGACGACCGTCGCCAGCGCCGGCGCCGGCCTCGAAAACTGGGTAAATTTTCTAACTCTTTGTTCTAGCTCATTTTTAACCCAAAACTCATGAAATTTTCACCAAAATGCTCCAAATCAAGAGGAGAACGCGTCTATACCTTCAAATCCCTTGAAAAATGACTAGAAATTCCACGGGGAATTTCTCCAAAATCGGTCCAACTTAGAACCACCAACTCCGACGTCTAAAACGTGCTAACGAGGTACTCCGAGCCTCGTGGGAACCTCTAGAGTGTCTCTGTGACTTTAGTTTCACCTAAAACACAACCAACACAAATTTGATGAACAGTGCATCAATCGGTGCTCACGAGTTTAGTACGGTTTCGATAGTTTCCAATCCTAAAACCACCATATATAAGTTCATCAGAGCCTAAGGACTACATATATGCTTACCTGAGACTCGATCCGTGCCTTGGTGAAGTGGTATGTGTGCGTCCGTACGAAGAAATGGTGAGGGAAGGATAGAGAGTTTTCAAGAGAGTATGAGAAAGAGAGAACAGAATCTCAGAAACAGAAGCACGTGTATGTGCATGTGTGTGTGTGTGTGTTATAATTGTCCCACCCTCAACAGCCCAATTCGATTGGGCCTAGTCACTTAAGACACCCAAGGTCCAAAATGGGACCATAAAACACCCGTTCACGTGTAACCGAGGGTAAAATGTCGTTTCGCGTCGATAATATATAAAACTCGGAACAGAATGTTACATCCCGGCCCCGGCTTGACCACTTCCCAGGCTCGACTTTGTCATAGCACGATATTATCCGCTTTGAGCCCCCACCACACCCTTATGGTTTTGTTTCTGAGAACTCACACGAGAACTTCCCAGTGGGTCACTCATCCTGGAATTGCTCTTGCGCAAACTCGCTTAACTTCAGAGTTTCGATGGAACCCGAAGCCAGTGAACTCCCAAAAGGCCTCGTGATATATAGAGGTGGTCATGTACATACAAGGCTTACAGGATCCTCACCCCTGAGCGATGTGGGATCTTACAATCCACGCTCTTAAGGGACCCGACGTCCTCGTCGGCACACTTCTCGCCAAATTATCACATCTCGGCCCAGGGTCCACCACATCCTGGGCCCGACCTCCGCCGTAGCACGATATTGTCTGCTTTGGGCCTCGACCACACCCTCACGGTTTTGTTTCTAGGAACTCACAAGTAACTTCCTAGGAGGTCACCCATCCTGGGATTGCTCTCGCACGAACTCGTTTAACTTTGAAGTTCCGACGAACTCCGAAGTCAGTGATCTCCCAAAAGGCCTCGTGCTAATTGGAGGTGGTCATGTACATATAAGGCTTACAGGATCCTCACCCCTGAGCGATGTGGGATCTTACAATTAAACTTTTATCATTTTTTTATTGAAATTTAAGTCATTTTCATTAATGTTTAAATCATTTTCATTAAATAAAGTTATATGATAGTATGTAGTTAAATTTAGCTCAAATCTTTTTTATTGAAGTTCCTTCCTTTTTTTTGGGGGTGTCGAGAAATGAGAGCACTGATTCAGAGAGAGTGTTAGGTTTTTTTTTTTTTTTTTTTTTTTTGGTGAAAGAGTGTTAGGTTTAGTATTTGTGTGGGTAAGCAATAGTTCTAAATGGTCTTCGGTTTGGCTAATGGGCTGCAAAGGTTATAAAAAAATAAGTAAACTAATAAAAATTGTTTGTAAATTTTGAATTTTAAACGATAAAGATAAAAATAAATGGTAAAGGTTTTCTAAAAAAATAAAGGGAACTTTAACGAAAAGCTCCCGGTACTGTTCACTTTAACGAAAAACCACATTTTTACACTAAAAAGTCAATCCTGGTACTATTCACTTTACCCTTTATTTTGTCCTTATCGTTAAAACTCAAAGTTTTCAAGCCCTTTTCATTAGTTTTCCTAAAAATAAATGATAAAACCATGATTGACTTTTTAGTGTAAAAATGTGGTTTTTCGTTAAAATTCCCAAAAAAATAATGTTAGGTACATCAAATTGAAGTATTAAATATATGCACTAAATGATGTGGCACCAATTGTCACATCCCGGCCCGGGCGCAACCACCTCCCGGGCCCGCTCCGCCACCGTAGCACGATATTGTCCGCTTTGGGCCCCGACCACGCCCTCACGGTTTTGTTTCTGGGAACTCATGAGCAACTTCTCACGAGCAACTTCCCAAGAGGTCACTCATCCTGGGATTGCTCTAGCCCCCTTCTCGCTTAACTTCGAAGTTCCTACGGAACCCGAAGCCAGTGAGCTCCCAAAAAGCCTCGTGCTAGGTAGGGATGGGAATATACATTTAAGGATCACTCCTTGGGCGATGTGGGATGTCACAATCCACCCCCCTTAGGGGCCCGACGTCCTCGTCGGCACACTTCCGGCCAGGGATAGGCTCTGATACCAATTGTCACATCCCGGCCCGGGCGCAACCACCTATCGGGCCCGCTCCACCACCGTAGCACGATATTATCCGCTTTGGGCCCCGACCACGCCCTCACGGTTTTGTTTCTGGGAACTCACGAGCAACTTCCCAGGAGGTCACCCATCCTGGGATTGCTCTAGCCCCCTTCTCGCTTAACTTCGGAGTTCCTACGGAACCCGAAACCAGTGAGCTCCCAAAAGGCCTCGTGCTAGGTAAGGATGGGAATATACATTTAAGGATCACTCTCTGGGCAATGTGGTATGTCACACCAATTGAATTTGTGTTTTACTTCAAGTTGGAATTTGAGTAATAATTAATTGTAATTTGTAACATCATTTGGTACATGAATTTGGTGTAGCACCGTCCTATAAAAAATAAACAAGATAGAAAAAAAAAAACGAATGTAGACTTAATAGTCTATAAAAATAAGGGAGTTTTAACAAAATACTCCCGGTACTGTTCACTTTTAACGAAAAATCACATTTTTACCTTTTTCTGGTATTATTCACTATATCTTTAAAAAAGACTTTTCATTGAAATGAATGTTTTTTTGGACTTTTCGTTAGTTTTCCTTAAAAATAAAGCTTGATGCTAGATGAGGAGTTCAAAATTTAGGTATTTTATTACGCAATGCGACTCTTGTAGTTTTGTAATTTTTGATTTGGGTAAGTTGCTATTTGACCTGTTCAACTATTACCTCAGTTGAAATTGACCTCCTGAATTATTTTTTTTGGTAAATTAACCTCCTGAACTATTTGAAATTAGCCAACTAACCCCTTGTCAATAGATTCCATTCACTATTTCATCAAATTCAAGGTCAAATTAATCTTCTATCATCAATTTTTACTTGTCAACTATAACCACCAATAATATAAATTTGTGACATATGGACACAAAATAATGTGTAATAACAATATGAAATGGTCCTTTATGTAAACGTTCGGTTTTTTTATTATGTTTTCTTAGTATGCTATATGTTTTACACATTATTTTGTGTTCACGTGTCATAATTTTATTGATGGTTATCATTGACAAGTAAGAACTAATAATGAAATGACTAATTTGTCCTTAAATTTGACAGAATGGTGGATGGAACCTAACGGCAAGGGGTTAATTAGTTGATTTTAAATAGTTAAGGGGGTTAATTTACCAAAAAAATAATTCAGGAAGTTAATTTTAACTAGGGTAATAATTCAGGAAGTTAAACAACATTTTGCCCTCTTTGATGTTATGAATGTATTCATGCCGAGTTAACAACTTCATATGAATACTAAGAAACATAAACTGCGAAGAGAAGTCCCTAGGATAATCAGATCATGAAAATTCCAAAACCAACCTAAAGAGAGCTTTTGGGGGAAGATAATTCAATTCAAACATGCTGATAATAAGAAGACTCACAAAAGTTAAAGCATCCGCAGTGCAAAGTTAGCTTCTCGGAAGACACGGTGAAAAGTAGTACTCTGAAACTAACAAGTTAGGTTTTGGATATTAAACACCGATCGAAGTACGAATATAAGTGGGTAAGAATGGCACATTTACGTAGGTTTTGGATATTAGTTTCTCAAATCTGTACAATGCGTGCTTTGTTAGTTTGATATTAACAATTCAACAGATTCCTTGAAGATTAGTATCATTGTAAGTTCATTTCACATCGGCAGTAGAAAAAGATAAGTAATAGTTTAAGTATCCCAATCTTACTCTAACACAGAGGTATTTTATGATAAAACTTCACACCTGACAGATTGTGCATGTGAAATTATCAAGTTGGGGACCGTATCGGTGTTGTTGAAAGTGGACCTTCAGCTCGTCTCTCTGATAATTCTACATTCATAACGTTGTCCACGTTCTTCATCTTGTCCCATAATTTGGCAAAATATTATACTATTTCCTCCAGTTGTGTCTAATCTAATAAATTTTTAATTGACGTGATTTTCAACTATTGACAGGTTTGATACTTATCGGAGACCAAGGGCATAGCATTGGACACTAGCTGTGTTTTCTGCAGTTCCTCCACGAAATCGACGGTGCATGTTTTCAACCGAGTACTCTGATGAGTCAATTTCATATTATATATTTTACCCTATTCTTAGTATGTTTTGGTAATTATTTTGGTAGAATTTTGATACTTTGATTTATATTCTCAATATAGGACATTCAACTTCGTCTGGAGCAAAACATGATCAAATGGACGAATTTTGGAGTGATTCAAATTGGAGGACGTTCGTGTGTTCCTTGGCGTGTTTGTATCAAAATTTCGGATTTTTCTACCAAGCGGTTATTTTCTGGCGAGAGAATAAAGAAGCAGTGCGCAGTGCTGGAAAATGACGTTTCTGAGCTTAAATGACATTTTTGGAGCCCAAGACGACTTCTGATGGGTTCGGAGCCTTCTGGAAAAGTGTTCAGAATATTTCAAACATTAAATCCAGTCATTATGGGCCGGTTTTGGAGCAGTTTAAGGGTTCAAAACGGGACTGTTCAGATTTCATACGAATTTTACCATTTAATTTAGGGTTTTCCTATTTTATTTTAGTTAATGAGTTTCCTATTTGGATTGGAAGACCTTGGTTTTTAGTAGGTTTTTAATTAGGTTAAAGGGGCCAGCCGTAGGGGCTCTGGGAGTTTTTTTTATCTTCTTCTTCCCAGTGTGTTTTAGGAGGAGGAAATATTGGCTAAGCGTAGAGATTTTGAGACTTTTTCCATTCAAGGTGTTTTCGATCTTTTATTAATTTAATGAAGAATTTTATGATTTTTATTATGAATATGCGTAACTAATTCTCTCTTGCTAGGGTGAGGCCACGAGCCTTAGCAAGAATATGTAGTTTCTTTTCAATTTGCTTATGACTATATGCATGCAGGTTTTCGAATTATTAATCACTGATTTAAACTATCTAATTATCTTGATGCTTGATCACCATTAGGATGTTTAGAAAAGTAATTTGATGCAATTTTGGTCGGAGGTCGGTCCCTGAAATTGACGAAGGCTTCTTGTGATTAATATGTGCAAGTTCACTTAGGATGAATACCACGTCTTAAGGGTTGCATGGTTTTTCAAAAGGTTTCATAGAACTTAATGAGTCATGCATGTTTAGATTTGATCTGAATACCACAGACGGATTGCATGTTTGATATACGCTCTATGTTGGGGGTCCAAGTAGGCATATATTAGGAACACCTAACCTTTGGAATATGCATGTATGGGTTATGAGTAATTGGGAGAACTATATGTGATTGTTAAGGTGACGGCGGATCCCTAGTGTTTTCTTAATTTAATTGTTACAAAACTGTTTTCTGTCTTCATCTTAATATTGCAGATTGTCTAATTCTATTAGTTAAATTCGTTTTAATTTAAGTAGGTCATAAAATCAACCATCACAACTTTCTGTTTTACAATAATTAATTGGAATTTGATTTGTTTCGATTTGTTTAGTAATCCCTGTGGAGAACGACCTTGTGAGACTCATTTATACTACAATATCCTTGTCATTCTTGCAAGTAAACTAAGAGTTTTTAACACATTTGTGTGTGTGGTAAAAACATCTATCATACTCCTTTGCTAGTGTCTTGCTCTTGTCTCCTCTTAAACTCAGGTTACTTACGGTGTCAAGTCTGCGCTTTGTGGTGGAACTTTGGATCCTCTTCAAGTAGTGCAGACTGTTTGTTTCAGCTACAAGAGTTTCTGAAAGTGCAAGTGCCCTCTCGTTCCCAATCGCCCTCTCCGTCCCCTTGTTCCTGTATGGTTCGGACTAAACCTCCTGAAAATTGGTTACAGTTGAATACAGATGGTGCATAGGATGTTGCTAGTGGAATTGGCGGTCTTAGTAGTGTGATTTGAAATCATTTAGGTGAGTTTGTTGGTGCCTTTTATCTCCGGCTGACTAGTCCATTCTCGGTTGAGATTTGGCAGCAAGAGGAGGAGTTCGTTTAGCCCTTGCTACACAGCTTGATCTAGTCATTTGGAAACAGATTCAGAAACTTGCTCCCTGTGTGGCTAGTCTGCGCTGTGATACTTCCCCACACGGTCAGGTAAGAGTAACAATTATATTTTTATTTGAGAGACGGTATAAATGATGGTGCAAATATGTGGTAAGATGAGCATCTTTGTTTATATTTCTCATATTGTTCTTGCTCAACGATCAGCCAACGTCGTGACCCGTAACTTAGCCAAGTTGGGCCTACTTCATGATCTTGATTTTGTTTACTTTTGTTTGGTCCAAAAATAAATGTTAGGCCTACCAGGGGGACGAATAATTTATATTTTGCCAAGGTCGTGCGATCCAAGCCCATCAGCAGTAAAACACCTCCCCGACGTTCATCCCTCGGGCACTAGATCCTTCCCGCCGCCCTGAGAGATCAAATAGTTCACGTAGGCAAACAATCCCCATGAATCTCATACATACTCTATGAATTGCACAAGGAGCACGTCATCCGACTACGAGAATGACATCGTGTGCTGCACAAAATACAATTAATGTCACGGACAAATGAATGATTTACCCTCTAGCTCAGCCATAAGATTGAGTGTTTGAGCATACAATTAATGTTAAAGGACAAATTAATGTCAAGCCACTTAATATCACGGTTTAGTGGGGTTTTTTTTATTTGCTAGTGAGATTTGGTTTTATTTTCGTCAAAAGAAAATTTGAACCATATTATTATTAATCATTTGAAGATTAAGCCACCCCCTCCTCTTAGTATAAATAATATAATTGTTCGAAAAAAAAATGTAAAAAAAAAAAAATCAATCACGACTTCATAGAGAGATTAGAAACCATGCTCAAGCTCAAATAGTTACCAAAAACATCTCCTCCTATGTGAATTTTTAACTTTAACACGTCTAAAGACACGTAATTTATTTGTTAATTTTTTTTTATACAAATATATACATTTAAACTACGGGGTGGGGAAATAAATTGTTTGGAAACTTGTCATTTTCTAGATTCGAACTTAAAATTTGTCACTTACAAGTTAAGAGGAATACCACTAGACCGTATGTGACAGCCCGTCCCGAAATTTTTTTATATTCGACGAGGAAATGATGGTTTTACCCTTGAACGTGGAGTGTGTGTTATGTTTGGGCCTAGGGTTTGGATATATTTCTTGATTTTCCTAAGTTTTTGGACCCAATGAGAACTTGGGTTTTGGTTGTTATGATTGGTTGAAATTGGACACACTTACACACACCCCCACACGTGCACCATTGTGATCCCTTTCCTTTTCTGTTTCTGTCTCCCTCCCTTTCTAGAAAATTCTTCCCATTTCCGTATAATTGTACTGACAAACTCTCATCCCACATTTCTTGACACAGATCGAAGCTACAAACCTCCTCATCATCCTCCTTGCAACTTTGTGAACTCAACTATACCTTTGGTTGGACGGGAAAACCTCGAAAACCCTAGAAACCGTAACCTCCGATGAAGTGCACTGTTCATGCAATCGTGATCGTGGACTTTTCAGGGAGTTTAAAGGTTATAGGAAGTTTTAAAACGTCTTCACAAAGCTCGAGAAGTAACTTTGGAGCGTTTTGGATGTCAGAATACTCGAGATCATCGAGTTGCAGGTTTGGTCGATTTTCATGAAGTTTTTCTGGTGAGTTTCCTGTGGACTTAAGCCCTAAAAGTGGTATGATTGTGTTCCTCTTATCATAAGCTTCATTTTGATACTAATTTTGTGAAGTTTGGTCCAAAATTGAGTGAGATATAGAAGTTAGAAGTTTTTCCTAGTTTTCGGCGAGCCAAGGTTGAAGGAAGGGAATATTTCGTCAACTTTGACGGAATATTCTGAACGGCAATTAACAACGTCATGTTTATTTTAACAGTATATTCTAGTTATTTGACGGAATATTCCTTAACGCCGTTAGGGAATCCATCAGTGTGCCAGGCATGTGCCTACGCGTGGGCGGCGAGTGTGGCCGTGTCTTGGCCGGTGTGTGGGGGCGCATGGGACGTCGGAAATTTTTTCTAAAAATATGGGGGTGTTCGTGGAATTGAGTAGATCATGTTGGTATATACCAACAGCCCAATTGAGCAATGTATGAGAAGTTATTACCTATTTTGGTTATGTGCTTATCAATGACGGTTTTATAGTTGTTTCGCATATAGGTGAGATGTTTCATGAGGATGAGTGCAGTCAAGCGAGAATCAGGGGCTACGATCCTTCCACATATCAATGAGTGGGCTTTTATTTTCAGTATATATGTATATACTTGGTATTTTTTCCCAGAAAGTGCGTTTTAATGGTTTTATAAACTAGAATGCCATGTCAAATAGTATTTATGTTTAGTATGGATTTTGTGATGATTGTTGCTTGGCGTTGTGGACGCTCAGGTGAGTATATGTTTCGTAGTGATGGTTATGAGCATGATTATGTTGAGATGTGTGCATAGCTCATTATCCTGCACCCCGGTGTTTGTGCTCCACCAGAGGATAGGGTTTAGCCTTCACGTGATCGTTTACCTCCCGCACCACACGCTCACCTTGGATCCAAGGCAAGTGCCAACTTGTCGTATAGATCACTATAGGTGGTTCCGACTCGTAGGTGACTTGCGATACTTCGCACAACCTTCACGTGATTGTAGCACTGAGCGTATTTATATGTATATACACCCAGCCTATCGTACAGACCACTATAGGTGGTTCCGACTCGTGTGCAGGAAATTGGTAGATGAGCTATAGATTCAGCCGTACAGGTCACGTCAGGTGACTCCGGCTAACATATTGTTGTTGCTGGCATTTTGTGGCTACTGATTTATCTCACCTGATTTATATATCTCTTAGCTGGATATTTTGACATGGCATATTCTAGAGTTACCATTTTTCCTAGTATGATTTGAGATACGTTTACGTATAATATTTTCTGAAAAAAGTATACGAGTTTTACGGCGAGGGGGTATACCAGGTGTCTTGTAATTCAAGTAAGATTGATAGAATCCTTGATTTTATATGATTATGATACGTGACTTGTAAGCTAAGAAAGTTGAATTAGGTTTCTTTATGGACGGAAATCCCTTAGCTAGTATAAATATTGGTCCATGCAAACCCTAAAACCACGACAACTAAGGCTTCTCATAGAGCATTGTCATACAATAGAAGTTTGTAGAAGGCACGATATTTTTCAGATTTTCCTCTTGGTTTTCAACTGCTTAAATGGCGCCTGGAACTTCATCAGGTTAGGCCTTTCTTCTTTGTATATCTGTGTTTTATTGTACAATCAACTAAGGCTAATAGTTAGTATCAGAGCCTTTAATTGTATGGTTAATAACCAATGCAAACCAATGGCTATTCATGGTGGAGGTCTGACAAGCATATTACACATCTTCTCCCTTATAATTCAATCGTCTTGCACCGTAACAAACTGTAGAACACTGATTCTCCAAAAAAAAAAAAAAGCGTAGAACACTGTTTTTTTTTCCAATAATAATCTGCAAGTAAGACAAATTTTATAAGAAATTATGGGAATAAAGAATAAATGATCAATATTATTAGTGCAGACAATTTAACAAAAAATATATATAGAGAGCATAATCCTCCAAATCATATTTGCTTTCTGCGCTTCTTTGATCTCATAGTTTTTGTGCCATTCTCTTATCTCTGATTTTCTAAAAGCAAAATTTAAGAGCATATTCGTACTAATAACGTATTAAAAAATAATATAGAGTGCAAGAGAGAATAAAGAGAATAGAGGGAAAGTAGAGGAGAAATCACGCCGTTGTATTTACGTAAAAAACTTTTCAACTATTAAGATATTACATATTGACCAAAAAAAATGGACAGCTACATATTCAATGATATTTACAACAATAAGCAAATTATTGAAACTTTTCTTTATCTTTTTTGAATTGTTGGGATATTATTAGCTACGGTGATAAAACATTATCCCCTTCCTCTTTGACCAAATTATGGATGATATAGAACAATTTTATTTCGTACAAGACACTATAAATTGTGAACACCGTAACCGCCTAGGACAAAACATAATCTTCGATAGTCAAGACTAATTTTTAATTTGACATATAAGCATTAAAAAAGGGGATAACAAGTTGGCAAATAGATGAAATGAAAGAAAGACACGAAAAAGTTACAAAAGAATTAATTAAATAAGGGGACAATACGTTACACCACATAAAATTCTGGACAGAAGTTTTGTAAATGTATTTAAATTCAAACTTTATATTTTTTAATAAATGTCAATTTATTATTATTAAGTTTTGTATTTTTAACATTTAATACATGAATTTTTTTTTGTTTTAGTGTCATACTTAAAGTGTCATATTCATTAGTCTAACTGTTAAATCTCTCATTAACTAATGACGTAAAATTTACGTGAAAATTAAAAAATTTAAAAAATACTTCTGCCCAAATTTAAAATATTAAAATAATTAATTAAAAAACAAAAAAACAAAAACAAACCCAAACCTCCGTCCCCTCCACTCGTGGATTCGCTCGAGCTCTCTTCCCGTCAGCCCCCTCTCATCTTTCTCTCACCTCTAACTCTCTATTACTATAACTCTCTCCCTTTCTGCTTCACTAAACCGTGAGCACCACCATCCCCTTCCGCCATTTTTCACGGCGAACAACCCAGGCCACCCCGAATTATGAAAACCCAGATGAAACCAAAGCTCGAACCCAGACCGAGGTTTCTTTTCCCTCTCTGGACATGAAGACGACGACCACGGTCAACACGACGAGTCCGATTAGTGTTTCGACGTTGGAGAAAGTGCGGCCGAAGATGACCAGGAGCAGATCGGACGCTTGAAACAGGTAGAGGAAAGCCCACGCGCCGAGGAGGGAGAGCAGGATGATGAGAGAGAAAGGATAGGTGAGGAGAGAGAGGGCGAGTACAAGGGTGAGTAGGGACATATAGTTGATGCGTAGGGGAAATTCTTGCGGATCCGGGGAGTAGGCCACGGTGAGGGAGTCGGGTCGGGCCAATGCGCTCTGGTCCACGAGCTCATACCAGGGGCGACGCTGCGAGAAGCCATGGCTGTAACAACCCGTCCCGAAGACATTGATTTATAAATGGTGAAAATACGGAATTACCCCTGCGAGGATATTTTGTACGTGTGCATGTGTGGGTGTACTGGACCACACACATTATTTTCACACCCTACTCTGTCTCTCTCACCATCAGACTCTCCCTCTCTCTCTCCTCCGTCGACTCTCTCTCTCCCTCGCCCAGAAAACGTACGGCCAAGGCAAAAGGTGGCCAAAACTTCACAGATCGAACCATCCATCACCACCATTCGACTCCTGAGACTCCTACGAGTACGTAGACACCCATTTCAGGTAAGGTTTCGTTCGTTTTCACGCCGTTCTCTCGATGTACGATTTTGGCACTGTTCATGAACTTTTCATACGTTGTGTTTTAGGCAAAACTAAGCTCACCACGAGTCTTAGAAGGTCCCAAGGAAGCTCGGAGACGTTCGTTGGCTAAGCGTTGACGTCGGGATCGTCGAGAACGGAGGTGGCCGGTTTTGGAGAATTTCCCGACGAGATTCTCGTTGGTTTTCGAAGTTTTTGAAGGTATAGACTTGTTCTACACTTAATTTAGAGCACGTAGGAAGAAAAATGAGACAAAATGGTGCAAAAATGGCCGAGAAAACCGAGGTTGCAGGTTTCCGGCGACCGGTGGCCGGCGCCGGCGGAGCTCCGGCGAGCTCGAGGTTGACGACGCGTGGCGCGCACGCGCCTGCGCGTGGGGGGCGCGTAGCCCCGTGCCTGTGCTGGCGCGTGGGGGCGCGTGAGACTCCAAAAAATTATTTTAAAATTATAGCGACACTCGTGACGTCGAGTAGGTCGCGTTGGTATATTCGTATGCCAAAATTGAGCTATGTATGAGAAGTTAATTTCGTAGTTACGTGTATGTGCTTAAATGACGTATTTATAGTAATTTCTCATATAGGTGAGACATACACCGAGGACGAGCGTAGCCAGGCTAGACGCGGGGGCTACGACCCGGCGACCTATCAGTGAGTGGGCAGTTTTACCGTATTTCCTATATTTTATTATTATTTTTCCCAGAAAGAAATAAATGAACGTTTATGAGAATTTAATGCCATGCAAAGTATTCATATATTATTTTTTATGCATTAATGATTGCATATTCGCATGTTGGTGCGGCGGACGCACAGGTAAGTGCCAGGTGAGAGCATGCATTAATGAGAATCGATAAACTAGCAGTGATGAGATTGATGAGAAGGGATAAGAGATATATGCAGCCGAGGGCTGAGATGATTATGAGACATATATGCAGCCGAGGGCTGAGATGATTATGAGACATATAGGCAGCCGAGGGCTGAGATGATTATGAGACATATATGCGGCCGAGAGCCGAGATGATTATGAGACATACAGGCAGCCGAGGGCTGAGACGATTATGAGACATATATGCGGCCGAGAGCCAAGATGATTATGAGATTTATATGCAGCCGAGGGCTGAGATGATTACCTGACATTTAATCACATCATTAGTTTATGATTGAGTTTCTGTTTTGAATATTTTGGCATGGCATACTTACTCTTTCAGCATGATTTTGAGAACCTAAGGACATTGAGTATATATTTTGATTCTGGGAAATTATACAGGTTTTACGGTGAGGGGCTATATATATATATATATATTTTGAGCAAAGATTGGTTTTAAAAGAGAATTGTTTTGCTGACCCACTCAGTTTTGTTTTTCGCCCCTCCAGGTTCTAGGTAGCGAGAGTTACGAGTTTGGCACTTCGAGGACTCCCGGCTTTCTGACAACTTTATTCATATGTATGGCACCGAGGGTGTAATTAAACCCTTTTTATTTATGCTTGACTGCAGTTAAACTTAGAACGCTCTGATTATGTACAAGTATCGTTTCATGCATCTAGTACACTATTGTATCTAGGTTACTAGTGGTTTTGATTTTAATTAGTTCGTTCTTAGTTTCGATCCTAGCTTCCGCACAACGCACATGGCTACGTCACACTCACGTGACGGCCAGCACGCCCCATTCTCGGGTGCGGGCGTGTCAGTTTGGTATCAGAGCACTAGGTTGCAGTCTTGCATATTTTGTGAAAATATTAATGACTTGATGTCTTTTGTCAGAACTATGCCGCCTCGTCGTGAGCCTCGTCGTCCTTCTGAGCCCATGTTCCCCAATATTGCTCAGCTAGGGGAAGCTATTGCCCATGCATTTCAGAGTATTATCCGTCCTCCTCCTCCCCCTCCTCAGAGGACACCTTTGGAGTCAGTTCATAACTTAAAGATTAACCCATTAGACGGGAGTGAAGGGCCCGAGGGTTCTGAGAAGTGGTTCATGCATATTGAAAAGACTTTCGAAATTCTGACGAGTCAGGGGAGTTTACAGCCGAATAAGTGGGTGGAGACGACAAAATGGTTTTTGACCAAGGAACCAGCTTCGTGGTGGATTGAGTTATCTAAGCACATGCCTGAGGAGCAGGCAAACGATTGGGGGGTATTTAAGGAACTGTTCTACCGAAGGTTTATTCCTCCAGCCTACATCGATAGAAAGAAACAGGAGTTTACCAATCTCAAACAGAAGAATTTGGGTGCTAATGACTATTACCGTACCTTCACTGATCTTTCGCGCTATCACCCGGATGTTGCCGCCAATCAGGCAGAGATGTTGCGCCGATTCAAGTTGGGTACCAAGAAAAAATGGCGTACGATTGCTACTGGGTTTCAGTGCACCACTTACCACGAGTTTTATGAAATATTGCTTCGGATTGAGGATTCGGAGAATTTGCCGAGCGATAGTGATGATGGTGGCACACAGGGAAAGAATAATAAGGGTAAGGCCCCTTTTGTGCCAGGTCCCCGGCAGACTCAGAACTTCAAACGCAGTGGGGCCAGTTCTAGCTCCTCGAGTGGAGGTTTTAGTTCCACCGGGCAGAGAGGTGGAGGCCGATTCTTCGGTGGTGCCAGAGGTCAGAGGCAGGGGAACTCTGGGAGGACTCCGTTGTGCCTTCAGTGCAACAATCGGCATTTTGGCGAGTGTCGGCGGGGTACTACGGGATGCTATACTTGTGGCCAGGATGGACACCTGGCGAAGAATTGTCCTCAGGGCCAGCAGAGGTCCCAGCAGAGGCCCCAGCAGCCTGCCTTACCGCCGCCAGCACCGATTCAGCAGCAGTTTCCTGGGCCGAGCGGTTATGCTCAGAGCAGTCGTGGTGGAGCCTTTCATTACTCGGGGGATCCTATTCCGTATTCTTCGGACCAGTACCAGCCTCAGTATCCCATGGATCCTTACCACCAGGGTGGATATGGCCAGTATTCCGGAGGATATATGCCTCCTCAGCAGCAGTATTCCGGAGGGTATGTGCCTCCTCCGCAGCAGTACTCAGGTGGGTATCAGCCCCAGCAGCAGTTTACGGCAGGTAACTCTCAGTGGTATTCGGGGGGACAGCCCCAGCAGTTGGATGCTACCTCTAGTGGTGTTGGATCGTCGAGGCAGACTGGATCGTCGAATCAGGGACGAAACCCGCAGGGGCGTGGGATGCACGCAAACCGAGGTCGTGGGGGACGTCAGCAGACCCAGGGTCGTATCCATAACCTATCACTTCAGGACGCGCAAAACAACCCGGATCTGATTATGGGTACGTTGAATATTCTTGGTCATTATGCTAGAGTCTTGATTGATTGTGGTGCTACTCACTCAGTTATTTCTCATACATTTGCTCAATTAACTCAACCTCAATCTTCACCCCTGGGGTATGAGTTGGAGTTTGCTATGCCAAGAGGGGAGAAGTGTTACGTAGATTATGTATATCCAGAATGTCCCGTGATAGTGGAGAACGTGGTTATGCCTGCTAACCTCACTCCGCTAGATATCGTCGACTTTGATGTCATTCTTGGCACTGATTGGTTGCACTACAATCGTGCCAAGATTGATTGTTACGGGAAATCAGTAACCTTTCATCGTCCTGGATTACCGGAGATAACTTTCGTTGGTGAGCGCAGCGGAGTTAGACATGGCGTTATTTCGGCTGTGAGAGCCAAGAAGTTGCTGACGAAGGGTTGTCAGGGATATCTAGCTCATGTGGTACTTAATGACGATGTTCCTACAAGCTTGGAGGATGTTCGAGTGGTTAGGCACTTCGCCGACGTATTCCCTGATGATTTACCTGGATTGCCGCCAGATCGTGACGTGGAATTTACGATTGATTTGTTGCCAGGTACTAATCCTATCTCGTTGACTCCATATCGAATGGCACCTGCCGAGTTACGAGAATTGAAGATTCAGTTGCAGGAGTTACTTGAGAAGGGGTTCATTCAGCCCAGTACTTCACCTTGGGGAGCCCCAGTTCTATTTGTCCGGAAGAAGGATGATACCTTGAGATTGTGTATCGACTACAGGCAGTTGAATCGGGCGACGATTAAGAACCGTTATCCGTTGCCGCGTATCGATGATCTTTTCGATCAGCTTCGAGGTGCCTGTGTGTTCTCGAAGATCGACTTGAGGTCAGGCTACTATCAGTTGAAAATCAGTATTAACGATGTTCCTAAGACTGCCTTTAGGACTCGTTATGGGCACTATGAATTTCTGGTTATGCCATTTGGTTTGACTAATTCACCAGCTGCTTTCATGGGATTTATGAACAAGGTGTTCCAGCCGTATCTGGATAGGTTCGTTATTGTCTTCATCGACGATATCTTGGTGTATTCTAAGTCAAGGGCTGACCATACTCGACATCTATCGTTGGTATTGAAGAAATTGAGAGAGCATCGATTATATGCTAAGTTCAGCAAATGCCAGTTTTGGTTGGACGAAGTAGCATTTCTGGGTCATGTTGTGTCAGCTCGGGGTATTCAGGTCGACCCTCAGAAGATAACTGCAGTGGAGAATTGGGAACAGCCACGAACCGTCACCGAGGTTAGGAGTTTCCTTGGGTTGGCAGGTTACTATCGGCGGTTCGTTAAAGACTTCTCGATTATGGCGCTACCGCTGACGAAGTTGACCCGGAAGGACGTTAAGTTCGAGTGGGATGGTGATTGTGAACAGAGTTTTCAGCAGTTGAAGCATTGTCTCACTCACGCTCCTGTCTTGACGCTTCCTGATGATGAGGGTAACTTCGAGATTTACTGCGATGCTTCGTTGAATGGCCTGGGTTGCGTTTTGATGCAGCACGGTAGGGTGATTGCTTATGCTTCGCGTCAGTTTGAAACCTCATGAGAAGAATTACCCTACGCATGATTTGGAGTTGGCTGCTATTATCTTCGCTTTGAAGATTTGGAGACATTACCTTTATGGTGAGAAATGCAGGATCTTCTCAGACCATAAGAGTCTCCAGTACATTTTTACCCAGAGGGAGTTGAATCTCCGCCAGCGTCGATGGATTGAGTTACTGAGCGACTACGATTGCACGATTGAATATCACCCTGGTCGTGCAAACGTGGTAGCTGACGCTCTTAGCAGGAAGTCCCAGGGCAGAATTAATGCTTTCCATGCGAGCCGAATTCCTCTTCTTACCGAGTTGAGATCGACTGGAGCGCAGTTAGAAATGGAGAATTCGACGGTGGATAATCGGGAGGAAGCCTTACTTGCGAGTTTCCAAGTCAGGCCAATCCTAATTGACCGGATACTTGAGATTCAGTCGCACGACGACGAGATTCAGGAACTTATCCAGCTGAGGAATGATGGTAAGAAGAAAGACCTGCAAATTAGAGAATCAGACGGTATGCTTATGCAGGGAAACAGGATGTACGTGCCGAATAATGCCGAGTTAAAGAAGGATATCCTAGATGAGGCGCATATTTCAGCTTATGCGATGCATCCGGGAGGCACGAAGATGTACCATACCATTCGACCGTTCTACTATTGGCCGGGTATGAAGAGAGAAATCGCTGAGTATATAAGCAGATGCATCATATGTTAGCAAGTCAAAGCCGAGAGGAAGAAGCCGTTTGGGTTGATGCAACCCCTACCCATTCCGCAGTGGAAGTGGGACGATATCACTATGGATTTCGTGTACAAGCTTCCTCGTACTCAGAACGGATATGATGGAGTTTGGGTGATTGTCGACCGACTCACGAAGTCAGCGCATTTTATTCCTGTCAGGGAAAAGTTTTCGTTGGATCGGTTGGCCGAGCTATTTGTATCGAAGATCGTGAAGTATCATGGTGTTCCAGCGAGTATTGTTTCTGATCGCGATCCTCGATTCACCTCTAAGTTCTGGACTGCCTTCCAGGAGGCATTGGGTACGAGACTGTTGTACAGTACGGCTTATCATCCTCAGACGGACGGTCAATCAGAGAGAACTATTCAGACTTTGGAGGATATGCTGAGATCCTCAGTTTTGCAGTTTGGCGACTCATGGCATCGGCGTTTGGATTTGATGGAGTTCGCTTATAATAACAGTTTTCATTCTAGCATCGGGATGGCACCGTTCGAGGCACTTTATGGGAAACCATGTCGTACACCCCTATGTTGGTCAGAGGTTGGCGAAAGAGTTTTAGTGGGCCCTGAGATAGTAGAGGAGACTACTCAGAATGTTCAGGTTATTAAGGTTAATCTAAAAACCGCCCAAGATCGCCAGAAGAGTTTAGCGGATAGGCATGCTACCGACCGAGTGTATAACGTTGACGATTGGGTATTTCTCAAGTTATCGCCTTGGAAGGGTGTGGTTCGGTTCGGGAAGAAGGGTAAGCTGAGTCCTAGGTACATTGGACCTTATCGGATCACCGAGCGGGTCGGCGCTGTAGCTTACAGACTTGAGTTGCCGTCGGAGTTATCCAGAGTCCATAATGTATTTCATGTTTCGATGCTTCGACATTATGTTTCAGACCCATCGCATGTGATTCCTCTGCAACCTTTAGAGATTAATCCAGATATGACCTACGATGAGGAGCCAGTCACGATACTTGATTGGAGGGATAGGGTGCTCCGGAACAAGACGGTTCGTTTGGTGAAGGTTTTGTGGAGGAACCACTCAGCTGAGGAAGCTACTTGGGAAACTGAGGACGGGATGAGAGAGATGTATCCGAGGCTGTTTTATGGATACTAGTGTATGTGTTGTATAAATTTCGGGACGAAATTTTTATAAGGTGGGTGGATTGTAACAACCCGTCCCGAAGACATTGATTTATAAATGGTGAAAATACGGAATTACCCCTGCGAGGATATTTTGTACGTGTGCATGTGTGGGTGTACTGGACCACACACATTATTTTCACACCCTACTCTGTCTCTCTCACCATCAGACTCTCCCTCTCTCTCTCCTCCGTCGACTCTCTCTCTCCCTCGCCCAGAAAACGTACGGCCAAGGCAAAAGGTGGCCAAAACTTCACAGATCGAACCATCCATCACCACCATTCGACTCCTGAGACTCCTACGAGTACGTAGACACCCATTTCAGGTAAGGTTTCGTTCGTTTTCACGCCGTTCTCTCGATGTACGATTTTGGCACTGTTCATGAACTTTTCATACGTTGTGTTTTAGGCAAAACTAAGCTCACCACGAGTCTTAGAAGGTCCCAAGGAAGCTCGGAGACGTTCGTTGGCTAAGCGTTGACGTCGGGATCGTCGAGAACGGAGGTGGCCGGTTTTGGAGAATTTCCCGACGAGATTCTCGTTGGTTTTCGAAGTTTTTGAAGGTATAGACTTGTTCTACACTTAATTTAGAGCACGTAGGAAGAAAAATGAGACAAAATGGTGCAAAAATGGCCGAGAAAACCGAGGTTGCAGGTTTCCGGCGACCAGTGGCCGGCGCCGGCGGAGCTCCGGCGAGCTCGAGGTTGACGACGCGTGGCGCGCACGCGCCTGCGCGTGGGGGGCGCGTAGCCCCGTGCCTGTGCTGGCGCGTGGGGGCGCGTGAGACTCCAAAAAATTATTTTAAAAATATAGCGACGCTCGTGACGTCGAGTAGGTCGCGTTGGTATATTCGTATGCCAAAATTGAGCTATGTATGAGAAGTTAATTTCGTAGTTACGTGTATGTGCTTAAATGACGTATTTATAGTAATTTCTCATATAGGTGAGACATACACCGAGGACGAGCGTAGCCAGGCTAGACGCGGGGGCTACGACCCGGCGACCTATCAGTGAGTGGGCAGTTTTACCGTATTTCCTATATTTTATTATTATTTTTCCCAGAAAGAAATAAATGAACGTTTATGAGAATTTAATGCCATGCAAAGTATTCATATATTATTTTTTATGCATTAATGATTGCATATTCGCATGTTGGTGCGGCGGACGCACAGGTAAGTGCCAGGTGAGAGCATGCATTAATGAGAATCGATAAATTAGCAGTGATGAGATTGATGAGAAGGGATAAGAGATATATGCAGCCGAGGGCTGAGATGATTATGAGACATATATGCAGCCGAGGGCTGAGATGATTATGAGACATATAGGCAGCCGAGGGCTGAGATGATTATGAGACATATATGCGGCCGAGAGCCGAGATGATTATGAGACATACAGGCAGCCGAGGGCTGAGACGATTATGAGACATATATGCGGCCGAGAGCCAAGATGATTATGAGATTTATATGCAGCCGAGGGCTGAGATGATTACCTGACATTTAATCACATCATTAGTTTATGATTGAGTTTCTGTTTTGAATATTTTGGCATGGCATACTTACTCTTTCAGCATGATTTTGAGAACCTAAGGACATTGAGTATATATTTTGATTCTGGGAAATTATACAGGTTTTACGGTGAGGGGCTATATATATATATATTTTGAGCAAAGATTGGTTTTAAAAGAGAATTGTTTTGCTGACCCACTCAGTTTTGTTTTTCGCCCCTCCAGGTTCTAGGTAGCGAGAGTTACGAGTTTGGCACTTCGAGGACTCCCGGCTTTCTGACAACTTTATTCATATGTATGGCACCGAGGGTGTAATTAAACCCTTTTTATTTATGCTTGACTGCAGTTAAACTTAGAACGCTCTGATTATGTACAAGTATCGTTTCATGCATCTAGTACACTATTGTATCTAGGTTACTAGTGGTTTTGATTTTAATTAGTTCGTTCTTAGTTTCGATCCTAGCTTCCGCACAACGCACATGGCTACGTCACACTCACGTGACGGCCAGCACGCCCCATTCTCGGGTGCGGGCGTGTCAATGGCGGACGGAGGAGGAGAAGCCAGTTCGTCCCAAAGTCGTACCAGGGGTGGCGCTGCCAGTTCATATATTGTTTGCCGTGAAAAATGGCGGAAGGCGATGGTGGTGGTCACTGTGTAGTGAAGCAGAGAGGGAGAGACTTAGAGTAAGAGAGAGTTAGAGGTGAGAGAGAGCCGAGAGATGAGAGGGAGCTGAGGGGAAGAGAGCTCGAGCGAATCCGAGAGTGGGGGGGGGGGGGGGAGGTAATGGAGGTTCTGGGTTTGTTTGTTTTTTTAAAAAGTACTTTTATTTAATTAATTATTTTAATATTTTAAAATTTGAGTGGGAATTTTTTTTAATTTTAATTTTCACCTGAATTCTAATGACACGTGGCGTCTAGTCATTATTCACATGGATGCCCGTCATTGGTTAACGGGAAACTTAACAGTCAGAGTAACATATATATGAGACTGTTTCAAAATTAACACATTAGGTATGACTCTGGAACGAAAAAAACTTCATGTACTAAATGTTGAAAACCAGAAAACTTGAAGGTAGTAAATTGAGATTTATCTTATATTTTTTAAAACATCATTCATAGATCTTTTTTACAAAAAATTATACCCAAAACCACTAAGGCATTTATTTGTAATGAAGAAAACAAATGAATACACTTAAACTGAACTCTTAATTTAATAGAAGTTTAAAAAAAAAAAAGATGGTTCAGATCATTAAAATAAATTACAAAATAAATTTCATAAATTTTTTATTTTAAAAAATGATGTAAAAAAAAGATTTATGATTTATGATTTATCATTAAAATAGATCTGTTAGCATAATAATGATTTATGATTAATCATGAAGCTAATGGTATAGACAAGGGAGGTCCACAACTAGAAAAGCCAAAATGGTGGTAAAATAATAGAAACCTAAACTATGTTATATGCTTGTGCAGCACCACTTTAGTATTTGGAAGTCTGTGCTCGGATACTAGCCCTATGATATGATAGGATAATATTTTCGTTGCATCCACTCAATAATGCACTGTCTTATCTGATAACCCCTTTTTGTCATACACATTATCATAATTGAAATTCTTTATTTCTTTAAATTATCATTTGTACAAAACAAGTCACTAGAGGACATTGAGGTTGTGTTTGAGGTAAAACGAACCGCAACTGAACCAAATTAAAATTAATGTTTGGTTTGGCTCAGTTTAGGCTTCAAATTAATATGATAACCAAACCATACTAATCCATTTTGGGAGTATTTTAACTCGGTTTATTTCTCTTCCTAAATAATTAAGCAAATATTTCATGTTCTCTTACATGCATACTTATTGCCTTAAAAGTGATGATATACGACGAGTTATTTGAACACGTTGAATGTAAGTCCCACATCTAACTTAATAACATCGAATTTTTTTTTTATAATAAAACTCAATACTTAGTAATACGTGATTAATTTAGGACAATATCGGTGTAGTTGGAGTGAGCGAGTAATAGGTCTCTCTAAGTATCTGACAAAGAATGAGTAGTTAAGATCATCAAACTATATTTTTGGGCAAAAGGCCTTCAACAATTTTGGTTATTCATGTAATACTACCACATGAAACATTATTGTGGAACTATGATTTCCAGGGCAAGAGTAAGGTGTATTGGAAGACACGGGAACCTAATCCAACAAAGAATCAACATGTTTCTTGACACACTCCGGCCCCGATATCCTCATGTACCAGGGTAAGTACGTGTTGGCCGACACCCAAAGGTGAGGAAGCCATTTTGAACATGCATGCAATATAAAGAAAGAACGAATGTAAATTAAATGTGTAAATTTGAATCTAATGAAGTATGCAATTGCATGAACGTGTTTAGAGCATACAACTAATCAAGAATAATGTGAAAGAATTATTACAAAAAGTACGAACAAAGGAATGAGTCCTACACTGAGAAGACTTGAAGATACCTATGCGAAAGTGTCCTGACGCTATGATCGTGTGCCTCGACTCTAACTCTTGAAGGGGGCATAAAACATAGTCGTAAATCCGTAGAATTTCATATATGAAAGTCCAATAATTCATAACCTTTTGTAAAACATAAATTCGATAAATCATAAATAATGCATAAAACGTAAAATCATGAAATCATGCTTTCCGTGAATGCAAGCCTAATATTTGATAAAAACATACAATTTAAGAAGGACAAATATTTTGTTGCCGGGGAGCCACTCGAACTAAGGAAGATAGAGTCACTTCCAACCAACGTACCTATGCATAAATAGAGACCATTTAATAAAACTCTACTAAAACTATATAATTTGGGAAAACGGACAACATATTCAGATTCGACATGTCAAAAAACATAAGGAGAGACATCGGGTTCCCCTACGAGCCGCCGCACGTGGCATCACGAGGCGGCAGCCTGGGAGGCCATGCGCCACTGCACGCGCTGAGATGGGTCGCCAAATAAGTGGTCAAAAAATTAACCGTTGCCGCTGTGGACAACGGCGGAACACAGTACCTCTGACAGAAATGCTTGTGCTCCACGCACCGGCTATGACGCGCACCCACATGCAGACCATGGAAACTGGGCTAAGGTCTGGGTTAGGTCAGATGTAGGCTTTAGGTTGTTGGGATGAGCCAGGTTATCGGACTGGGCTTGGTTATTGCTTTTGGATTTGGTTTAGGTTACATGGCCCAAAGGTTTGGGCAGGCTATTGGATTAGGTTTTTGGGTTGCCGGTCAGGTCAACTCGATTTCAGGCTGCCGAATTTGGACGGAATTTGGTCAAGCTCAAAACTCAACCATTTGCAATGATATAAAAGTCAAAATGAAGCTAGTGAAGTGAGGGTTCGAAATATACCAATGAAGGATGGAGCCATGGCCAAAGTTGGCCGAGAATGGCCTGCAAAAGTCGTGGTCCTCGTCGGAAAACTAGGGAAGGTTCCCCCGAGCTATTCTTGCATCCAACTCTACGCAAATCAAAACTATCTTAATCGTGCCCTAAGACATAATCTAGGAAGTCTAGGAGGATTTTTGAAGTTCACCATCATCGGGAATGACGAGGATTCGCTGGAGAAACCTTTGAACAGTGCCGGTGCCATTGTGAAGAGAAAGATATTGTTTTGGGCTTGGGGTTCGTGAGTCGGCCTTTGATCAGTGGGGAAATGTTAGTAAAGGTAGTGGTGCGGTGGTCGTTAGAGCTGCGAGGGACGGTTGTTTGCAGAGGAAGAAAGGGACGAGATGGAAATGGTGGAGAGATTAGAGGGAAAAAGAAAGAGAAAGTTCTAGCGAGAGAGAGAGAAGTCACAAGAAATGAGAGAAGAACAACTCAGAAATGGGGAACAATTTTGCCACGTGTCAGCCAAGGTATAAAATATCGATGATATCGGAAATATCGGTAGTCCGGAAACACGGAAATATCGACGGAAATATCGAGATAATATCGATATCAATAAAAATCCAATGGAAACCACGGAAATTGTAAGAAAAAGTTGGAAATTTTTATTGAAACTTTGCAGGATGTTTATTTAGTCAATTATCTATTAGTTTATCACAAAAAATTGGAAGGAAATGCATTGCATGATGGATTTAACTGATTTAAGTTGATTATATAGCGAGCTGGCAAACATTGTGAGTGTAGAAAATATGTAAATATTTTAGCATATTTTCACAAGAACATAAGTGATATGGTGGTCAAGGTGTTGAAGGAGTAAAATGGGAGGGGTTCAAATCCCCTTAGTGTTTTAAAAAGGGAACGGGCCAAAGGCCCTAAATTAAAATGGCCCAAGGCATTTTAAACAATTTAAATAAAAACATAAAAGAAAAAAGAAATGGGTTGGGGCTGCCCAGGTTTTGGGCTTGGCAGGAACAGCCCAAAGGGCCTAAGGTTGATGGGTCGCCGGACCCAAGGAAGAAAAAGGCTGGAGTTCGGTCGGAATTCTACCCTAACTTTGAACGTCCATAACTTCTTCGTTACTCAACCAAATTAAGTGATCCAAACATGAAAGTTGTAGTCCTCGACGAGATGAAGAGATTGATACCCTGAACGCCGGCCAAATCGCCGTGGTTTGGCCCGAAAATGCCTCGAAAGGCGCGGTGCTCGTCGGAAAATTGAGTTTGGGGCCGAAGGTTTGGGAAATTTTCAAAGCTTTGTAACTTCTTCGTTTCTTAACCAAATTGAGTTATTCAAAAGCTAAAATGTAGTTAGGAATGTGGAGAAGAGGTTCATACCAAGTGAGGACCGAGTGGTGGCCGGCGTTGACCGGAAAATGACCTGAAAGATCGCCGAAAACTGGGTTAGATTCAAACGAGTATAACTTCTTCAATACTCAACGAAATTGTGTAAAACAAAAAGGAAAATTGTAGTTCTCAAAGGGATGAAGAGAATGGTACCTCACACGACGTCTAACTCGTCGTGGTTTGGCCGGAAACTGTCTCTCCGGCCTTGACAACTCCTTCCTCGTCCCACATCGCCCAAGTCATAAACAAGAAAGCTGGTGTAGAATTATAAAAAGGACCAGAGGCCCACCTATACTTACCTTTATCGAGAATATTGTGATAATATTCAAAATATCGCGATATTTTGACGATAATTAAAAGATAAGTAAAAAAAATATCGTTATCTTAAAAAAACCGATAATATTGGCGATATTTCGCCGATATTATCGATATTTTGGTCATTGGTGTCAGCTAAGGGAAAATGGAAAATTACCAAAATGCCCTTAAGTTTTGAATTCCGTAAAATCTTCGTTTTAGCTCCAAATTCAATTCCGCTTGTGCCCACACATTTGTAGTGACGAGTCCTACAAGGATATGCCAAGGAAATGAATCTCACATGACATAACAAGGTGGTCAACAAAAGTCAACGTTTTTGCCTTGAAAGGCATTTTTGTAAATTCACATTTTAAAATATAAAAATCGAAAGATTTGGGGACGGGTTGTTACATTTCTTATATTGTTGGAGTCCTTACAATCTAAGGATTGGAGTGCCCTGCAAGTAATCATACTCCTAAGAGGATACAATATTTATTCCTAGATATCCTTTGAGATTTTCCCCATTTAATACGGATTCCATATCTTAAAAGCGGTTTAATATCAATTCTATATCCTGAAAGGTCTCCATCTCAACTGGTATTAGTACACCATTTTAGAATTTTTCTCTGGTAACGCAATTGTAAACATGAATTTTCTATGACAAATCAAACAAGACCGCGTGTACAAAATAAGTTTTGTATTAATGTAAGTGTAGGGTTACAATCTCTAATTGTAAATTTCAATCCTTTGATTCAATCTCCGGGGTTGTAGAGTGTATGTGTAAGATTGTTGATCTAAGGGTGGCAATGACTTGATCTCAGATGAACGGATGCTGCAAGGTTTTGTCTTATGGTGATGGAAGAACTGGCACGTGTAGTGGTGCTTGATGATTCTTCACTGGTATGACGAAGAACACATAGAACTTTCTAAGTCTTATGAGTGGTTGGGAGTATTTGGGGCTTGACGGTTTGAGCGTCTGTGTGTGAGGTGAATTTCTGAGCCCTTTACTATCTTGGAGCCTCATATTTATAGACTTTCCAAGTCTTGGCTATGGCTGGATTTGGCCTTGATTGTGGACTTGATTAATTGATGAAAAAATCAAGTCTTGATTTTGGGCTTGGTTCGTGATTTGACTTTATCAAAATCAAATAATCAATCACATTTAAATTTCAATCAATTAATTTGTTTTATTTAAATTGAAATTAATCAAAGAATTAATAGAAATATTACCTTAATTCTCCACCAAATATCGACACATGTCAGTCTTGATGACTCGTCTAGTTTTGATGAGTTACGTGCCATGTGTATGATATGTGAGACGTGATGCATACCGTGTAAGCTCTGACATGTCGAAATTTAATTGTTGGTGAGTATTTCTTCACCTAAATTTACATGTCTACAACAATTATCCCTCACTATTCTCTTACTTATTGCTTGAGTATCATATATTTACCTACTAACTTGATCATCAAAGAGCCTTTGACCGACACACACCCCTCCGGTCATTGGCTACTTATAGTTATTTGTTCTTTTACAGCTGGACGGATTTGTACATCTTCCTCCACATGCTGTGATGCTTGAATTTGGCTCCAACTATTGATGTCTTCATTGAGAATGAACTTATATTTCTCCCAACCAAATCACTCTACAACAACAATAGCTGTTTCAAAGCAACAATGCTTTGGACGGTGAAAATGTCCAAGTCATGGACCGAATCTGGGAGAGTCTGTTGCAGATCCACGCTTCGGTCGACAATCTTCGAAAGGCTACACGAAAGAGAGCCCCACAATAGGACCTCAGATGAGCAAAGTTGTCTTTAATAATTAGCTGTGCTTGGACTCATTTGAATCCTATAACCAAGTATAGGGATCCTAAAATAGAAGAGTCTGCATCAAAAGGTCGGTCACTCAAAACAATGCCATAAAATTGGTCGTACGATCAACTTGATGAAATGAAATACTCAAGAACTAACAATTCTTTATTTTTATTGGTGGCGGCACCGCCCTTAACGAAAACATTTGAGAATGTAAATAAAACAAAAGCAATGACAATAGTGTTGCAACAACCAACCACTAGTTTTTGTACTTCTTTCACATCATTGGTCGACCAAATAAATTAAAGAAAAACTAATGAAAATAGTTTAAATTTTTTGAGTTTTAGCAATAAGGAAAAAATAAAAGGTAAAGTGAATAGTATCATGATTGACTTTTTTGTGTAAAAATATGGTTTTTCGTTAAAGTGAACAGTACCAGAAACTTTTCGTTAAAGTTTTCATAAATGAATGCATTTCAACAAAAAAAATAAAAAGAAAACTAATAAAAAAGTTTTGAAAACTTTGAGTTTTAAGAATAAGGACGAAATAAAAGGTAAAGTGAATAGTACCAGAATTGACGTTTTAGTGTAAAAATGTGGTTTTTAGTTAAAGTGAACAGTATCGGGAGTTTTTCATTAAAGTTCCCGAAAATAAAATTAATGCATTGGGTTAGTTGAATCATGCTATGGACAAAATATGAATGAGATTCTCTTCGGATCTTATTTATGAGGATTTGAAGATCTTCATATCGTATATGTTCATCATATATCGAGTAGTTAGTTTTTGTTTACATTTAACTTTAAATAAAAATATTTAAAATAATGATTTTCTGACCGTATGATGTATGATGAACGAACATGATGTGAGAATTGACACACCCCCACCCGAAAGTGGGGCGTGCTGGCCGTCACGTGAGTGTGACGTAGCCATGTGCGCTGTGCGGAAGCTAAGATCGACAACTAAGAACGAACTAATTAAAATCGAAATCACTAGCAACCTAGATACGATAGTGTACTAGATGCATAAAAAGGTACTTATACATAATCAGAGCGTTCTAAGTTCGAAAACAGTCAAGCATAAAATAAGTCTAAATAACACCACCGGTGCCATACATAAAGGAAAGTGTCAGAACTGCCGAAGCCCTCGCATCCACCCGCTTAGTCTCTAGCTACCTAGCACCTGGAGGGGCGAAAAACAAAACTGAGTGGGTCAGCAAAACAATTCTCTTTTAAAACCAATCTTTACTCAAACATATAGCCCTTCACCGTAAAACCTGTATAATTTCCCAGAATCAAAATATATACTCATATATACGTAGGTTCTCAAAATCATGTTGATAAGTGTATGTATGCCATGCCAAAGTATCCAAAACAGAAACTCAATCATAAACTGATGATGTGATCAAATGCCAGGTAATCATCTTGGCCCTCGGCCATCTAATATCTCATATAGCTCATAACATCATGTATATCAATACTGCACAATCATCACTACCACATCTGGTGGTCTACTCATCATCGTATATATCAAGTAAATATGCTCTAGTGCTACAATCACGTGAAGACTATGCGAATAAACGCGGGTCACCTACGAGTCGAATCCACTCAGAGGTGGTCTATACGACAAGACTGTGCACCTAACTTGGATCCAAGACGAGCATGCGGTGCGAGAGGTGAACGACACGTGAAAGACTGTGCCCCTATCTCTGGGCGTGAGCACTAATATCAATGTGCATGTATACAAGCTCTAATCACATCATATCACATCATTCTCATCATAATCAGCATATAATCTTACCTGACACTTACCTGTGCGTCCTCAGCACCGACATATGAATATGCAATCATTAATGCATTAATATAATATATGAATACTTTGCATGGCATCAAAATCACATAAACGTTCATTTATCTTTTTCTGGGAAAAATAATAATAATATATAGGTAAATACGGTAAAAGCTGCCCACTCACTGATATGTCGCTGGGTCGTAGCCCCCGCGTCTAGCTTGGCTACGCTTGTCCTCGGTATATGTCTCACCTATATGAGAAATCACTATAAATACGTTATTTAAGCACATACACGCTAATACGGGTATAACTTCTCATACATAGCTCAATTTTGGCATACGAATATACCAACGCGACCTACTCGACGTCACGAGCGTCGCTATATTTTTAAAATAATTTTCTGATGTGGCACGCGCCCCCACGCACCTGACGTGGCACGGGTCCACGAGCCCCCCACGCGCGCGCTCGTGCGCGCCACGCGCCTTCTACCTCGAGCTCGCCGGCGCCGGCCGCCGGAAACCTGCAATTCCATTTTTCTCGGCCATTTTTGCACCATTTTGTCCCATTTTTCTTCCTACGTACTCTAAATTAAGTGTAGAACGAGTCTATACCTTCAAAAACTTCGAAAACCAACGAGAATCTCGTCGGGAAATTCTCCAAAACCGGCCACCTTCGTTCTCGACGATCCCGACGTCAACGCCTAGCAAACGAACGTCCCCGAGCTTCCTTGGGACCTTCTAAGACTCGTGGTGAGCTTAGATTTGCCTAAAACACAACGTATGAAAAGTTTGTGAACAATACCAAAATCGTACCTCGTGAGAACGACGTGAAAACGAACGAAATCTCACCTGAAATGGGTGTCAATGTACTCGTAGGAGCCTCAGGAGTCGAGTGGTGGTGTTGGATGATGCGATCTGTGAAGTTTTGGCCACTCTTGGCCTTGTCCGTACGGTTTTTGGCGAGGGAGAGAGAGAGATCGTGAGAAACTGAGAGAGGAGAGAGAGAGAAGTGACGGGAAAGGAGAGAGAGAGTGTTGCAATTATTGGCCCATTTCATGCATACATTCATACGTACGTAACCCCGAAGGGGTAAATCCGTCAATTCACATTCTAAATAATTAGTACGTCGGGACGGGTTGTCACAAGAATCCTCATTCACAAAATATAATCTATCTTTGTTGTAATAGTTAAAGCTAATTTTTATTTGATCTATGAGTATAAAAGAGTGATAAGCAGTTGGCAAAGAGATGGAATAAGACGAAAGATACGAACAAGTTACAAAAGAATTAATTAAACAATGATTATGGAAACCACCGGGGGTAATTTAGTTGTTAAGAACGAATTCTAGACCCGCATTTCATACGGTACGTTTTGGGTTCGATTCTTACTACTGGTAAATTGCATGATGGTGGCAGAGAGAGGCTAGAATGTCTCTGTAAGTCTTTCCGGCTCCCCAAACGATAGACTACAGTGGCGAAGCTACCAACAATTCTAATTTTTAAATAAAGAAAAAGTAATAATGATTTATGAATAATCGTGAAGTTAGTGGGATATATATAGTTAGAAAAAGTAATAATGATTTATGAATAATCGTGAAGTTAGTGGGATATATATAGTTAAGAGAGGTCTAAAACTAGAAAACCAAAATGGTGGCGGAAGTGTTATAAACCTAAACTATGTTATATGCTTGTCTTGTGCACTACCACTTCATTCTTGTGCATTTGTGCTCGGGTACTAGACATGATAGGGACAATATTTTTGTTGCGTCTACTCAATAATACACTTTCTTATCCACGTAATTAAACGATAGCTATCTTAATTAAAGTTTTGCAAATAGGGTTTCTAAATACATACCATGTGTAACTTAATACTAAACAAGTCACTAAGGGTAGGCATAGCGAGGTTTGATTCAAGGTAAAACGATTCGCAACTGAACAAAGCTAAAATTAGTGTTTAGTTTGGTTCAGTTTAGGCCTCAAATTAATGGATGGCCAAACCATACCAATCAACAATTAAGGAAATATTTCATATTCCCTGCATTCTTATTGCCTTGAAAAACGATGCTATATGAAGAGTGACTTGAATACGTTGAATATAAATTTCACATGAACAATACCGAATTCTTTTGTGATAAATTCAGCACTTAACAGTATATAGTTAGGTTAGTATAATATCATCAGTGTGGTTGGAAGGTTCAGTCACTAGCGGAGGCATATTAGGACTAGAGTAGTCCTAGGCCTACCCTCACTTGTAAAAATAAGATTAGTATTACAACTTGCTTTGCAACCCTTCTCAACACGTGAAACAAATCCAATCATTATCTATTTTTAATCCAACAAATTCCATTCCAAAATTATGTATAATATTTTGAATCGTCATTTATTACAATCAATAACATTCAAATTAAACTCATCATTCACTTTTAATTAACAAAAATTGTGTTTCACTTATGCACTGCCATAGCTATTTCCCTATTCTTCTTGAATTTCATATATTTAACCATTCCAAATCCCAAATTTATTGAATAAAGAACAATAAGGTTTGTCAAATCTATTATCCTCTATAAAACATTTGTTTCTATTCTATCCTACCTCTTACTTTGAGTTTTAGGGTTTGCAAATTTTTAGTAATTCTCTCTATTGAGTTTAATAATTCTTTCAATAGTATAGATGACATCATGTGCAACGGTCTCAAAATATGAAATATTATCCATGGATATGTTAATTTTGACTATGTAATTATTTGGATATATATTATGATGCTTTGCATTTATAATTTTATAATCACTCTTCATTTTTTCTTCTTCTATATTTGTGTGAGGCCCCTCCTCACAAGTAATCTTAATTCTGCCACTGGGTTCGGTAAGTGGTCTCTCTGAATATTTGATAGAAAAATGTGTAGTTGGGATGATAAAACAATATTCTAGAGTAAAAGGCCGTCAAAAACTTTTGGTTACGAATGTGATAGACATGAAACACATGAAACTTTATGAGTGAGATTACTTGACTTCATAAATCAAGTATTTGGAATACTAGTCTAAAATCTATTAGAAAAACAAAAATACTTCAACCACTAGATACAAGTCTCAAGCCTTGAAAAATAGATAAATAGATAAATGTAAATATTTTATGTAACGAAAGGCTGCGGTTGAGGTATCACATTTCTATACGTAAATGATAAGTCAGACTCTAAAGTCTAAGTTTTGTATGGGCCCCTTAAAATTTGTTAAAAACGTGCCGTACTGATATGAACAAATAACATGTCACTTTCACATGTAAAATTATATGATTGGGAAGAGAGAGACACGTCCACGCCACGTCACTTCTGGATAAGTCGGGAATATTATTACTTGAAATTTTCAAGCCTTTTCTTGCACTTTTGCATATCCGAAATTTATTCCCTAGCGTTCCTTTCATTTTGTTTTGTTTCTATTTTTTATTTTTGAAGGTTTTTCATTTTGGTTTCTTTAGAACATGGTGACTCATTATAGACATGGTAATCGTGTCGTTTTTGTCGTGTTGGATTTCGTGACATACCCGATATTATAACAGATCGTATCGTGTCAAATCTGTTAAAATAAAAGAGTGATATGGCACAACCTAAACTCCCCGTTAAAATTAATAGATATATGACCCAACCTGCTATATGCTAAATAAAATATATTTTACTTTAATAAATAATCAAATAAAAAGTTTCATACTAAATTAGTATCTACATACAACATTGCCATATACATGTTATTCAAAACATAAGAACACTAAGATCTGATTCTGTTCCCATTGTAACTCACACTCCTCATCACTAAGGTTCACGAAATTTAAATCTGTAGCATCCATTGCCTCTGAAGAAAAAAAAAACATAATTAATATTTTAGTTAGTTAGATTTTTGGGAAACCGCTAGGAAAGAAGTACATACAAAACTTCTAAAATTGACAACCTATTTTCGAAATACCAAAGCCGTATGGTTGTGTCAATTGGCAACCCTAAATTCTAAATTCTAATTATGAAATACCTAACTTTACAAATCCTAATTTGGAATTATACAACCCTAAATCCACAAAACCCTAATTTTTTCTTGAATCGAAAGATATTACAATCAAATTAAATAAATTACCTTAATTTGGAAGGATTGGATGTCGAATATGAATGTCAGCTGGAAATTTGTATCTCCATTCACAACCTTGCAGTTGCGTTATGGGCGGAGCCGATGGTGGTGGTCGTGATTCATTACTAGTGCGGTGGTGCGTGGCTTGGACGACGAGATTAGATACGCATGTGGTCGTGGTAGTGGTTTGGGCGGAGATAGAATGATGATGAGTGAGAGTAAGCATTGCGAGTCGAGACAAGAAAGGATACAAACGAGGAGTGAGATGGTATCACAAAATCCAATGGTAATAATTTAATCTCACTTATGTGATATTAAATCTTATGGCTATTTTTTTTTTTTACTATTTAAAAATGATCAATCTAATCATTTTCTTAATTGGTTGAAATGGACCATCCGCAGGTAGACCTGTTAAAAAATTGTTATTAACGAGTGACTCAACAACGACTCAATTAATTAATATGTTGACTCGTGGACATGATGAAGAGAGAGAAAATGGTCGTCTAACTTTAGGCTTCAACAAGCACACTTACCCAGTGACTTTGCTTTTGCTAACAAACTTCTGAAGACGAAAAAGTTCTATCCTCCGTGAGAGTCCTTCTTTCCTCCGTGAGAGGCCATCTCTTCCCCGGTGAGTGGGCTCTGTTTTGGCTACTCCTGGAGCCTATCGACTCTGCTATCGACCTCTCTGTCTCTTGGGAATACGATCCTCCCGCAGGTGTAGCCTATCCACGATTGCCTACTACTTAGTTGACTGTGCCATCGTCCGTTTAATCAAATCCCTGTTCAATTAGGGCTATGGGTGAAGGATTATTTTGAGAATACATGTTCATTTAAGCAACATCATTAGCATGCAATTAACATCTTAAAGGCGGAATCATGCTTGCATGTACTTAAAAACAAAACATCAACCATGAATGTTCAAAGCCTAGTAGTTTGGTGAACCAATAACAACTCAAAACAAAGTGAGTTGAAATTTATACCTTTGTAGATTCCTCTTTGCATAAGCAAAGGCTAATCACCCAAAGAGAGGGCCTTCATTCCTTGCATCTTAGATCTATGGATTTGGATGGATGAAGAGGTTTCTCCAAGTTCCCAAAATTGGGAACCTCTAAGTCTCCACACCAAGGTTAGATGAAGACGAAATGAGTGACCTTGAGGAAATAAAATTGCTAGATATTTTCCTCAAGGTGGCCGGCCATTTTAGAGAGAAAGGAGAGCTTGTGTTCTCTCCAATTTCCCCAAAAAACAACCCTTAATGAATTTTGGCTATAAAGTCATATTTATACCTTAATTCATTTGAGTGGCAAACTTGTAAATAAGTCCAAGTTCACTACCCCTTCACAGTGGCCGGCCTTAGGATATTTATTGGAGTATTTGGGCCTTTGTAAATCATTATTCATTAAGTTGTCATACAACTTAAGTTAATGGACTTGACGTTCGAAGCTCATTGGGCCTTAAGGTCCAAAACTATCCCGAGGTCTTTAACGAACTTATTCGTTTGATTAATTAACATATTAATTAATCCTTGCCATAAATAATTAAACTATTTAATTATTCTTACTCATCTCCGTTGAATCTTCAATCTCTACCTTACACGGTGTACGATCCATTAGGTTCCTTTTAGCGAGGCAGTGGGCGATTCAAACTCTTTCAAATCGATTGTGAATTTGAAACTTACTTTCAATTCTCCCTTTAGTGTTTACACACGTTTAGGGCTTCCACAAACCATGAGTGACACCTAGCAGCATATCACGGTTACCCAAGCTAATTAGAAGAGGTGAAGAACCTATTCAGTTTAGGATTACAAATGCAATACGGTCCTTCTCTAATACAATACTCTTGACCACATTGTTTGGTTTGATAGTTTATTCATGTCTACTATCCAATGCGTATCTTGCACTTATATGATTACCTTGAATGTGATCTGGAACGCATTCCAACATCTCATTCATACTCTGGCCAGAGATTCTAAATCATATCATAGAGTATTCTCCCTCAACGGTTTGAAGGTTAGAGATCCCTTGTTGCGCATTCACTTGTCTCCATGACTAGATAGCTTGACCCCAACCATGCCGTGGACACTCCAAAGGAATGCATTTTGACACGATCAAAGATCAAGGACCTAACCACAAGACAACTATGATGCCTCAGGTCAAAGGACTAATTTGCATTATCCTAACCATGAGTTCTCACGTGACATGAATATGAGAACTCGTCGTTGATCGTGTTCAGTGAACTCATTCTCTATTGAGCACCTACGTACTTGTCTTGGTGTCACTCACACCAATGACTCGAGACTAGTCATTCTCCCTGAGAGAAGACATAGCACGTACTGATCTTAACGGACTGTCAATTCCCAATTGACAATCCTATGATCAGGAACGTTTAGGATGTGTCTACGAAAGAATGGTCTCATGAATCTAAACGTTTAGGATGTGTCTACGAAAGAATGGTCTCATGAATCTAACTTCTTTTAGATTGCATTCTCCCAATCACATATTCCTTGGACTTTATCGTTTAAGCATATAACATTTATATGAGACCGCTCAAACAATAATCTTTGCCCTTTATGTTAAACTAGATTAGTTTAACATGTGAAATGTCCATAAAGTATCATCATATGATTGGTTTTAGGGCACATTTCCAACAATGGGCGTGAGGAAAAAAGAGTTATTTCAGGTACGACCCCTTTGTAATGCCTTTGACCACATGTATAGGGTTAGTCGAAATAAGGGGTCTTGGGTACTTCGTCAAATTGGGGATATAGCACTCATATACCTGCCAGCCCCTGACACGAAATTGGTTGGGGCTCTAATAACTGCAATGCTGGGGTGTAGTTATGGTTCTAGGAACAGGGTGTGGAAGGCCATATTGGGTGGTATGCTTACATTTATGAGCTCTTATCTACCTAAATTCAATCTGTGGTCTCAAACTAGGGTTAGGGCTCATAAATGGGGTACAATTGTGGATCTCGGAAGGGTTAAGGATGGGGGAAAATATAAGCCTAGCATTTATTCACTACCCATCAACCTGAGAGGCAGATGGTATTACTATGGTGATGGGCACATTTGTCGTCAGGAATTTTTGTGGTTTTGTAGGACAGAAGATCTAAGAAAGCAAAAAAGGAAGCAACGTTGGAAGAAAAAAGGAAGAACAAGTGTGAAGATGTCGAGTGAAGTGGAAGAACTGGATGTGCAATTGGAAAGTGGGATGGAGCTCTCGAGCATGGAAAGTGGTGTGAAGCTTATTGCAAAGGTTTTAGTGAAGCAACAGCTCAACAAATGGGGTGTGAAGAATATATTGCAGAGTGCTTGGAAAGAGTTCGGGGATATACAGATTAATTGGGTTCAAGATAACCTGTATGTGGTTCTGGTCAGAGATGAGAAAACGGAAGAACATAGTGTGAAGCTGTCGAGTGAAGTGGAAGAACTGGTTGTTCAATTGGAAAGTGGGATGGAGCTCTCGAGCATGGAAAGTGGTGTGAAGCTTATTGCAAAGGTTTTAGTGAAGCAACAGCTCAACAAATGGGGTGTGAAGAATATCTTGCAGAGTGCTTGGAAAGAGTTCGGGGATATACAGATTAATTGGGTTCAAGATAACCTGTATGTGGTTCTGGTCAAATTGGGGATATGGCACTCATATACCTGCCATCCTCTGACACGAAATTGGTTGGGGCTCTAATAACTGCGATGCTGGGGTGTAGTTATGGTTCTAGGAACAAGGTGTGGAAGGCCATATTGGGTGGTATGCTTACATTTATGAGCTCTCATCTACCTAAATTCAATCTGTGGTCTCAAACTAGGGTTAGGGCTCGGAAATGGGGTACAATTGTGGATCTCGGAAGGGTTAAGGATGGGGGAAAATATAAGCCTAGCATTTATTCACTACCCACCAACCTGAGAGGCAGATGGTATTATTATGGTGATGGGCACATTTGTCGTCAAGAATTTTTGTGGTTTTGTAGGACAGAAGATCTAAGAAAGCAAAAAAAGAAGCAACGTTGGAAGAAAAAAAGGAAGAACATAGTGTGAAGATGTCGAGTGAAGTGGAAGAACTGGCTGTGCAATTGGAAAGTGGGATGGAGCTCTCGAGCATGGAAAGTGGTGTGAAGATTATTGCAAAGGTTTTAGTGAAGTAACAGCTCAACAAATGGGGTGTGAAGAATATATTGCAGAGTGCTTGGAAAGAGTTCGGGGGTATACAGATTAATTGGGTTCAAGATAACCTGTATGTGGTTCTGGTCAGAGATGAGAAAACGGCATCCCGGATTCTGGAACTAGTTTCGTGAGCGGTAATGAAACAAAATCTTTCTGTCAAGAGATGGGCGGAAAATCTCGCAATGGAAGAAATCCCTATGCATTTGGTCCCATTCTGGGTGCAAATGAAGGGGATTCCACCATACCTTTGCTCTAAAGAAAATTTAAACTGTCTAGCTATTACATGTGGGGATGGAAGTTGAGGACCTTGCTAAGGCTAGAGGCTTTCTTCGAATCCGAATACTTGTGGACACCTCTAAGTCGTTGGCTACAGGATGTTAGGTCACGAGAGCAGGAAATAAGGAATCATGGGTTGAGTTCCAATATGAACGCCTTCAAGATTTCTGCTATAAATGCGGAAGAATCGGTCATGCTAGCCTTGTGTGTACTCATCCTGGTGGAAATAGAGATGTGGCAGGGAATGGAGACTGGACTAAAATGGGAAGGATAAGAGATTATACGGAGCCTTCTCGGGTAATGAATATGGGTCAGGGGATGAGAAAACAGGTGGGAGCTAGTAGAGAAGGGGGGAATAGGACACAGATCAGATGCGGGAATAACGACAGAGATGGGGAGGACAATGTGACAGATAGGAGTGAAGATGTTGGGCCTGACTCGGGTACGGGTATCCTGACAACTCCGAGTAGATCAATGGTGGGACAACACCTACCTGGAGTCTTTACTAAGGAGTGTGACGCCCTGTTCCAAATCTCAAGTGGTCTTGGGGAGGGGGATCACGACCACAATGTTGCACCCAATAGAGTAAAATATTCTAGCGGGATGGGAAAACAGTTGTGTGGCGCGTCAGAGACAAGCAGAGGAGGTACTGGTAGCAAGAGGAATATAATTGAGGTGGTAGTGACTGAGCATGGGGAACAAAGTTCACAGCAATCTCATGGGAAGCAGGGGACAAATCTGAATCGGGATGAAACAGACCAGATGGTGCGTCTTTCGGTCGATCTTGAGGATAGATGAGCCCCTTCCTGAAGATGGGCCTAAAGAGAAATGCAAGTAGTAGCAGACCAAACAGGCCGTCTAAAAAAGCCAAAGGGATAAATGGGCCATTGGCTCGAACGAGAAGGGGAGGACGAAGAGGAAGGGGG
Organism: Crataegus laevigata; assembly: GCA_963580275.1. Classification (NCBI taxonomy): domain Eukaryota; kingdom Viridiplantae; phylum Streptophyta; class Magnoliopsida; order Rosales; family Rosaceae; genus Crataegus; species Crataegus laevigata. The sequence continues at coordinate 29,481,054 of OY756940.1, read as the reverse complement.
ATGCACATGGAGTTAATGAGGAACGATCTGATGGAAGGAAATCTATTGGCGGTCCCAGTTCAGAACGAGTGTATCTGGCCGAATAATGAGGACAATGTGGAAGTTGAGGAAGATTTTAGGAGATAGAGGTTACCAAACAACAGAAGTGGCGTTGGCGGCTAGCCCGAAACAGGCGCAAGGCAATCATGATACACCTGATGTGGAACTACCGTGGTCTTGGGTCAGACACGGTAGTTTGAGCCCTACATAGGCTTATTAGAAAATATAGACCCTCTATGGTTTTCTTATCTGAAACCAAAATGAAAAACCACTGGATAAAAGGTATTTGTAAGAGGTTAGGATTTTTGAATGGGTTTGATGTACCCCCTGTCGGCTCGGCGGGATGTTTGAGCTTATGGTGGGATGATAGTCTGGAGGTTAATGTGCTGATGTCTTGTAAGCACTTGATCCATACAGAAATGCGGTTGGTTGACGATGAGTGGTTCATTGCATCGTTGATTTACGGTACGCCCTATAGAAATGAAAAGACTCAGTTTTGGCAGTGGCTCTCGGAGGTGCTAAGACTGACGGGTGCCCCTTGGATCTATGCAGGTGATTTTAATGAAACCTTTTTTGAGGATGAGAAATCTGGTGGGAGTTAACGAACTCGAACGATAACCCCTTTCTTACCAACCTTCATGAATGTTATGGAACTGATGGACCTTGGTTTCTCGGGTCCTAAGTTTACATGGAGGGGAAATAGAAAGGGAAATTTGGAAAAATAACCAAATTTTAGATCTCATATAGAATTATAACCACTATTTTAATTTTATGGTAATTATAACCAAAACTTGATGTAAAAGTATTAATAAACCCTTAATACTAGGGTTTCTCACAACAACCACAACACAACCTTTAAACTACCTTAAAATGTTGAGGATTATTGCAAGTTGAGGCCACTGAATTAGCTTTCTCTTTAATTAGCAGGACAAACTATGAGAATGTTCTTAAGAAGGTACTAATTCCATGGCTAATTATTATTATTTTTAATTAGATACTTGGATTTAGTGTTTCACTGACTAAATTGCATACATTCTGATATATTTTTCCAGTGAATGAAGAAAGAATACGAAATTGCATATGCAAAGGGAATAGTGAAAACCAAAAAAAAGTGATGAAGATTAATTTCTCATTTTAAGATAGTTTAAAGGTTTGTTTTGGTTGTTGTGAGAAACCCTAATATTAAGGGTATATTAGTACTTGTACATCAAGTTTTGGTTATAATTATCATAAAATTAAAATAGTGGCTATAATTCTATATGGGTCTAAAATTTGGTTATTTTCCCAAATTTCCCAAATAGAAATGGTAGCCTGGTGCAAGAAAGATTAGACCGTGGTCTGGCTAATAGAGGTTGGCAGCTTCGGTGGCCAAATTCCGAAATCATCCACGAAACGGTAAGGGCATAGGACCATGCCCCGTTGATCCTTCTTACTGATCCAATGACTCCCAGATGTAAACCGTTGTTTCGCTTGGAGGCTTTTTGGTGTAAGGAGGACGAGTGCCGAGAAACTATAGAAAGATGCTGGAATATGGGAAACCTTGGGAGGGGAGCTCAAAAGTGGCTCTCCAAACTTAACTTTACTCGCCGTGGCTTAATGAGGTGGAGTTCTAACAAGTTTAAAGCTAGAAAGGTTGAGCTTCGAATGCTAAACTCCCATCTTAAGCAGCTCCAACTGAACTGGGAGGAAAATGTCACGGAAATTGGGCAGGTCACGGTATCCATTAATAGCCTCGAAGCCCAAGAAGAAGCTTACTGGGCAGCTAGGTCCAAAGTTAGATGGCTACAAGCAGGGGATTCTAATACTGCATTCTTTCACCAGTCTACCATCCAACGACGTCGTCGGAAAAGCTAACTCGGATCCGAACTGACGATGGGAGGTGGATGGAGAAGCCGTCCAGGGTGCAGGTCACTGTGGATGAGCACTTCAAAAGACTTTTCACGTTTAATGGTACCCGTGATTGGGGCAACATCCTGAGCTTTGTTGACCCGCTAGTAACTCCGGATATGAACGTAGCGCTATGTGGTCCTATTACTGCTGAAGAAATTAAGGAAGCCGTGTTTGATATGAGGGGGGGCAAAGGCACCAGGCCCGGATGATTTTCACCATTCTTTTTGGGATGTAATTACGGCTGACGTCCAGGAGATTGTGGCTGACGGCCTGGGTGGCGCAGGTAACCCCTCAATGATTAATGCCACCAATATTGCTCTGATACCAAAAGTTCCCAAACCTGAGTTGGTCAGCCAATTCAGACCTATTAGCCTTTGCAACTACTCTTATAAAGTTTTATCTAAAGTCTTGGCAAATAGATTGAAGCCAATACTTGATACTTTAATTTCGCCAAGTCAAAATGCGTTCGTTAAGGGTAGGCAAATTCAAGACAACATCATTGTGGCTCATGAGATCTTCCACTACCTAAAGTTGAGGAAATCCAAGACCAAGTTCGAGATGGGAATCAAGTTAGATATGAACAAGGCATACGACCGGGTCGAGTGGGATTTTCTCGAGGCAGTGATAGAAAAATTTGGGTTTAAGAGAGAATAGATTAATATGGTGATGCGGTGTGTCAAAACGGTGGAATTCTCTATCTTTATTAATGGAAGACCTGGGAACGCCTTCAAACCCACAAGAGGACTTCGGCAAGGGGACCCACTATCCCCATATTTGTTCCTCATCATTAGTGAGGTCCTCTCCTTGATGATTAGGAAGGCGATTCAGTTGGGCTACTTGGAAGGTATTAGGCTCTCACATTCAAGTCCTGTTCTTTCACTTCTTTTGTTCGCAGATGATACCTTGGTGTCCATAATGGCGACTGAGTAGAATTGCCGTAACTTTTCTACTTTGTTACATGGATACTGCACTGCTTCAGGGCAACAGGTTAGCCTTCAGAAATCCGTTGTCTACTTTGGGGCTAACCTCTCGTCCCAGGTGGCCACTGAGCTTAGTAATATTTTAAACATGCCAAAAGTGGACGACTCGGGAAAGTATTTGGGAGTCTCTACAATTTGGGGGTGATTGAAGCGTGAGGCGGTGACGTATATTAAGGACCCGATCATGGATAAAATCACTGGGTGGAAGAGGTGCTTCTTATCCCAAGCGGGAAAGGAAGTTCTCATCAAAGCGGTGGTCCAAGCTATTCCGATGTACCCTATGTGTGTCTTTCTCCTTCTTGCTTATCTGTGTAAAGATATTGATGCGGCGGTGGCAAGGTTTTGGTGGGCGGGGAGCGATAAAGATCGGGGGATTCACTAGTTAAATGGGAAAGATTTGGGCCGGCCCAAATATGAGGGAGGTATGGGGTTCCGATATCTTCATGACTTTAATGTTGCCTTGCTTGCGAAACAATGTTGGAGATTGATCCATGACCCCGACTCTCTGTGGGCGCGTGTCTTAAAAGACATATATTTTCCAAATGTCTCATTCTTGGTGAAGAAAGGTGGTAGGGCATCATGGGCTTGGGCAAGTCTTCTTGAAGGTAGGGACCTCATCTTGAGGGAGCTAGATGGCAAGTGTTGGGTGGGCATGAGGTTATATTTTGGGTAGATAGTTAGGTCCTGGACATCCTAAAGGGACATCTCATCCCACCCCCAAATTCAGATACTTGTTATGAGGCTCGGGTGGCGGAGTTCATCGACCCGGTCACCAAAGAATGGAATATGGGTACGCTCACCGGTCTTATCTCGGGGTTGGATTGTGAGGCAATCACCAATATTCATGTGGGTCCCCCCTTTCGTCAAGATAAGCTGGTGTGGCCTCACGAAAGAAATGGCTTCTATACTGTGAAATCTGGGTATCGGTGGTACCACACCCCTCATATGCCCCCCTCCCTGAACGCCCATCCCCTTCTATCTCTATTGACCCACGAGTGTGGGCCTGGATCTGGAGTTGCCGGGCTCCCCCTAAGATGAGAAACTTCTTGTGGAGAGCTCTCCAGAATGCTTGTGCTACATACTTCAACCTCTTTCAGAAAAGATGTGCCCCTACCCCTGTTTGTTCTTTTTGTGGGATTTGTGATGAAACTATAGAACACCTCATCTTGCTTTGTCCCTGGGCTAGAAGGGTGTGGATGGATGGTCCTTTACGCCTTCAAATTCGCCGAAGTACAATCACCACGCTGGGTGAATGTGTGTGCTCGGTTGCCAATCGTCGCTATGATTGCAAAGATAACCGGTGCCATGCCCTCTCTTGCTTAGCTTTCTGGTGTTGGTTTATTTGGAAGGCCCGTTGTGATGCTTTATTTAATAGGACGATGCTTTCCCCAGTTAAAACTATCAGGGCAATTTCCATTGGCCTGGACTCCTTTGTCTCGGCCTCCCTGACTCCTAGAACCGGTGCTGCCCTCATTCTCCGCCCCTCTTCGGAGGTGCGAGCATCTTCTCCTTGGGCGCCCCCACCAAATTGGCAAAAAGTTAATGTGGATGCTTATTGGAGGTGTGAAACCTTGCGTGGGGATATTGGGATTGTGGTCAGGACCGAGTCTGCTGAGTGCATTGCGGTCAGGAGTGTTAAGGTGTATGCAACTTTGGCAGCGGTGGCGGAGTCGCTTGTTGTGCTTGAAGGATGCGTGCGGGCACGTGATCTTCGTCTGAATGAGGTTATTTTTGAGTCGGATGCGCAAGGTATTATTAACTCTCTCACCTCTCTTTCTCTGAGTAATGATTGGGAACTGCTCCCAATCCTTAGTCGCGTTATGGAAATTGGAAGGGGCTTTCAATCCTGCTCCTGGTCGTGGGTCCCGCGATCAGCAAATAGTGCGGCAGATTTTGTCACTAGAAATATTCCTCCGGAGATGTGCGGCTTCGGCTGGGTCACTAGACCCCTATCTTCACTTGTGGGTATTCTGAACAAGGACGGGCTACCTTGTCCTCCAATGTAGTGGGTGGGTTAGCTTTTTGTTTGGATAGATGGGACGACGCTTGACTCTTGGCTTGTTGGCGTCTTTCGATTCCTATTAATCTTTCCCTGGCTCCCGGTGCTATGGGGATGCTCCTTGTTTCTTGTTTGTTTGGCCTGGTGCCTCTTTGGTTTATATATTTGCCCCTTCGACCAAAAAAAAAAAACTTTAGGCTTCAAATTTGGTGGACAAAAATAGTGCGACTTTTGTATAAATAAGAATGGATAGACCACATAGCATGCCTTATTTTTTTTTGTAACCCAAACACCACCTAACTCGATAACAAACCCCTGTTCTCTTAACACAGCCCCCACTCCCTCTTCTGGTTCTAAACAAAGACATGCATGCTTTTCTCTAAGGTTTCTATTCACCCCTGCCATACATTTTGTTACTGTGAGCTCTTCTCTAAGGTTTCTATTCACTTCAAAGTCTGATCATATTGTTTGATTGATGCATCTCCCACTTCGAATTGGGGAGTAGAATTAGCAAACTACGAGTGAAACTACACATTCAATGGCTAGGTTAGGTAAAATAACCTTAACATGTGTGTAGTGGTATAGTTTGGCCTTGATCCAAGCGGCCATGATAACGTTGACTGCAGTTGATTTAGTCTTTATGTCGTGGGTCTAATTTATCTAAATTCATTGCTTTTTGCTGCGTAGGTGATTTAGTCTTTTGTGGCTGTGACCGGAGGATTACTTTATGGCTCAATGTTGCTATATACTCTCTTTCTCTTGTATTTGTATTGTTTTTGTGTCTTGTCACCCTTTGTGGTCAAATTACGAATGTAATTGCCTTTTGATAAATTAGATACTACCATCATGATGTTATGAGCGCAAAAACCAAAAGATAGACGAATGCTAACGAAACGTGCTGCCCCCTCACACTTTTGGCTCAAGAAATAACGAGGAATTTAACCCACATTACCCAACAGAGGAGATAAACACAACGAAACATAAAATCTATGGAGAGACTTTCTAGCGAGTCTTGTTATCATTTTTTTATTTATAAATATATTGGTTGTGCAGGGTCTGGAAGGGTCCATTTGTTTGATTTCACTATGCTTTATTGGACTAGACTGGACTAATTCTTGGTGTAATTCAATGTTTGTTATCATGTAGAATAAACATTAATGAATTAGCTAGGACTCACCTAGACTAAAAGTGTCGCTAGAAGTTCTTAGAGAGAATTCTTGAAAAGGAGATTATATTCACACACCCCAAATTACTTCTCCCACACCCTTTTAATTTTTTAATATTTTTCTATCAATTGTTAGTGTTGTGTATAAAATATTAAAAAATTAAAAGGGTGTGGGAGAAGTAATTTGGGGTGTGTGAATATAATCTCTCTTCTTGAAAACCATAAGAGTAGCTCATACTTGCTTTCTTTGTTTCACTCGTGCGCCTGAAAGAGAAGCTCGACAAGGTGGACAAAATATTCATTTTTAACCTAATGTAAGGATGACACACCCGTACTCGAAAGTAGGGCATGTTGGCCGTCACGTGAGTGTGACGTAGCCAAGTGCGCTGTGCAGAAGCAAGGATCGATAACGTAGTACGAATTAATTAAAATCGAATTCTAGCAACCTAGATAAGATAGTGTGCTAGAGATATTACAATACTTATACATATCCAGAGCGTACTAGGTCAGTGCAGTCAAGCATGAAATGAAAGAGTTCAATTACACCATCTGTGCCCTACATATATCGAATCTGTCAGAAATGCCAGAAGATCCTCGAAGTTGCCAAACTCAGGAATTCAAGCTATCTAGAACCTGGAGGGGCAAAAACAAAAGGGAGTGGGTCAGCAAAAACAAATCTTTTCAAAATCATTCTTTTCTCAAAAGTCTAACCCCTCTCTGTAAAACTTGTATAGTTTACCAGAAAATAATACGTACATATATACCACAACCTTTTTCAGCATAAAACGTTTTCAATGTATCTCAATATATGCCATGCAATGCATTTCAATGCCATCTGAATCTCCTAAATAATGCCATGCTATGCATCTCAGTAATCATATCGTTACTAGATATCATCTCAGCCCTCGGTTGTAAATATAGCTCATAACATCTCAATCTCATAATCATATATACTCTGCACTTACATCAATATCTCATCATATCATCATCATCATCACTGTATCAATAATAAATGCTCTAGTGCTACAATCACGTGAAGACTGTGCGAATGAACGCGGGTCACCTATATGTCGTACCCACTCAAAAGTGGTCTATACGACAAGACTGTGCACCTAACTTGGATCCAAGGCGAGCATGCGGTGCGGGAGGTGAACGACACGTGAAAGACTGTGCCCCTATCTCTGGGCGTGAGCACTAACAATATGTGCAGGTCTATGAGCTAACAATTCATAATATCTCATCATTTCACATCATATCATATCACTGTTTGTTCTCAACTATGCATGTACCTACCTGGTACTTACCTGGCGTCCTCGGCACCAACATATGCATGAAATGTATATATGAATACTCATGCATCAAAATCAAGTTATATGCATATCGTTAAAAACGTACTTTTCATTTAAGATATGATTTTGGGAAAAATCATTATATATATTGGTTATACGGAAAAATAATAGCTGCCCACTCACTGGTAAGTCGCTGGGTCGTAGCCTCCACGTTGATCCTGGCTACGGTCGTCCTCTAAATACGTCTCACCTATATGAGAAATTACTAAAAATATGTCATTTAAGTACATATACGTAACTACGGAAATAACTTCTCATACATAGCTCAATTTTGGTATTTGGATATACCAACGTGACCTACTTGTCGTCACGAACATCCCCATATTTTTAAAACAATTTTTCTCGGCCCCACGCGCCGCCACGAGCGGGCGAAGGCACGACCCGACTCGCCGGCCACGCGCTGTGCACACTGACGGCATCAGTTAACGCTGTCAGGCATATTCCTGGAATATTCCGTTCACTTTAACAGCGTCAGTAACAGCGTCAGTTAACGCCGTTAGAATATTCTGTCAAAACTGACGGAATATTCCATCTCTGTCTCTTTCTCCGGCAACTGGTTTCGCCGGAAAACTGGGTAATTTTCTAACTCTCATATCTTGCTCATTTTTCATCATTTTTAACCCATTTTTCTTCCTATGTGCTCCAAATTAAGTGTAGAACATGAATATACCTTCAAAAATCTTGAAAAATGTCTTAAATTTCCTCGGGGACAAACTCCAAAACCGGCCAACTCCGATGTACGTGATCCTGACGTCCAAACACCTCCAACGAACCACTCCGAGCCTCATTGGGACCTCACAAAGCTCGCTGTGAGATTAGATTATCCTAAAAATCAACCCACAAGAAGTTGACGAATAGTGCTCAAACTCGGACCTTGATTTTCGACGTGAAAACGAATGAAACCTTACCTGAAAATGATACCACCGTGATCGTGAAGTCACTAGGAGTCGAATGGTGGTGATTGTTTGCTCGATCTGCTAAGTTTGCAAGGGTTTGAGGTATGTCCGTACGTATAAGGTGAGAGAGAGAGTGAGTTTCGAGAGAGAGAGAGAGAGAGAGAGAGAGAGAGAGAGAGAGTGACGGGAGTGAGGGTGTAAGGGAGATGTGTGTGGTCCTAAAGTCTTCTACACACAATATCACAATGCTTCCAATAATTGAGGGCCACCATCAATTGGTCCTCACGCCACACACATGCACACGTACATAATCCCGAAGGGGTAATTCTGTCATTTTCCAATTAATAATTAAATATATCGGGATGGGTTGTCACAAAGGAGATGAGAGTTTCGTAATTAGAACGTATGAGTTTCAACACCATATTCACTAGGATATTAAAAATATTGACAAAAATGTTTAAATGTTTTTTAATTCTCTTGAATGGAATGAATTAATATGCAAGATCCCGAGACGACTGTAACAGAATAACTAAATAGGATGCACCAAATATAAAAGAAAGAAATAGTGAAGTAATAATAATTGTAAATACCAAATATAGGATATTAGTGTTCAACACCAACTAGTACATTGTGAAAATGGGAGAAAAATAACAAGTAATGTGTAAGCATAACTTGTTAAAACCAGCTCGTTATTATCTAACGAAATCTTTCTTCCAAACATAACCACTCGATTTGATTTGATATTGTTGTCCAATTTTATCAGAATTTAATTTTGTAAGGAGAAAGAGAAAATTTTCTTTTGTAATTCTTTTTTTTTAATTTTTAAAGAAGATTAACTGATGATTTCGCACAGCAGTCTGTTTTTTCAAGAATTAGAAAGACGCACATAGGTATTTTAATTTTCTTTTAACCACCGTTATCAATTCATTAAGAATCAAATATAAGACCGTATAAAAAATAAACTTGAAATTCGTTTCTAATTGAACCACTCCGTAGTGGTGGGTTTTGTAATTCAATAATAGAAGAGAGGTGAGTAGACGACAACCGACCGCACCTTCCTAAACATTGGATTGAAGCGGTTGGAGGTCAAATGAGCACCTCTCTCTCTCTCTCTCTCTCTCTCTGTGAACAAACAAACTTGATATTCTCTCCTATTGAGTTTGGTGAATTGAAGAAATAAATGTGGAAAAAATAATGATAAAAAATTGTTGCTTTTTCTCTTGAATACAGAGTCTGATCCTCATCTGCCAACTCACAAGTCTTTCTTCTCCTCCACAACTTCTGCCGTTTCTTCCACAACTTCTTCATCTTTCTCTTCCAAATTTCGTACTCCCAAAATTATCTATTGACCCAGAATAAAATATAACCGAATTGCATTCGTACCCTATTCATCTGTTTCTGCTCACAAATCTCCAGAAACTCTGCAAAAAATCGTTCCTTTTTTGCATTAGCTTAGACCTTGATCGTTTTCAGCTCAATTGGTAATTGGGTTTTTGGAGAATTGGGAGAAAGCCATGTCGCCAGCTGCAATCGAGCCGGCATTGCCCGAATCGTCGTCTTTGAGCTCCCTTGATGTTCCTGAGAGATCTGAGAATCCTCGGTTCAAGGACCTTAGAGGCGTCCAATGGCGTATAAATCTTGGGATTTTGCCCTCTTCTTCTTCTTCCTCCACTGATGATCTTCGTCGGGTTTCAGCTGATTGTAGAAGAAGGTGAATTTAGCTTCTCTTACATGATTTTCTGCAGGTTTTTTTTATTGTTTTTTGTTTTAAGTTTTTTCACTGAATTAATGATTTGATGCATGGAATTTGGTGGGATAATCTTACTTGGTTTGCGTTTGCCCTTTTGATTTGATCTTTTTTTTATTCATTAATCGATGGAATATGGTAAAGTGGTGCTAACGGTAATCTTGGAAAAATAAAAACTTGAAAGGGTTTATAAGATACTGGTTCCGGGTTGAGTTAACGGCCCGTGGATTTTTGTAATGTGTTTCTTATGAGCTGTAAACTGTTTCGGAAACACGAAAACCTTGTTACTTTCATCTTATATCTTTATGATTCAAAAGGTGGCCTCTTGAATTTTTTTGGTTGCGTTTGGTACATGTAGTCGATTAGTTTAGCTGATTGATCCGAGTTTTGATGTGAATTATGACTTTAAGATCACTGAACTTGTCTGAGTACATATATTGGACTGCAAGTGATTTGTTGGTAATTTGTATTTTCGTGTTTTCTTGTGCTAAGTTTACCTTGTGTACATTTTTAGGTATGCCGGATTGAGAAGGCGCCTTCTGGTTGATCCACATCCCCAAAAGGATGGGAGTATTTCTCCTGATCTTGCCATAGACAATCCACTATCGCAAAACCCAGGTAAAGTCAATGGATCCGTATAACTATTGGAACTCCACCGAAAAACATGCGCGAGCATGTTAACCTGTTAGTTTGCTAATGCACACTCAATCCAACAATTTTCTTGAACTTGATTTTGCTATATTCGTTTGTCTGCAGTGTTTGTTTTACTTATTCATTATTAGCTTTCTATATGTAGCCGCTTTGTTAAACTGACCAAATCTGGAGGCATATTTGTAAATGAAAGTGGGCTTTCTTTTGGAAGGGGAAACAGCTTTCTTCTACTGACGTGCCAATGTGTTTTCAGATTTTCCTGTGAGAAGCTGTTACAATCTGAAAAAACAAATGGATAATTATTTGCATCGTTGTAGCAGTGTCAGACTGTATAACACCAAATCAAATCAATGCATGAGTGATGCAATTACTAATGTATGCTGTGTTGTATTGTGAATCTCACAAGCAGATAGCACATGGGGTCACTTTTTCCGGAGTGCCGAGTTGGAGAAAATGGTTGATCAGGATTTATCACGTTTATACCCAGAACATGGAAGCTACTTTCAAACTCCAGGATGCCAAGGCATGTTGAGAAGAATCTTGTTATTGTGGTGTCTTAGACATCCAGAGTGTGGTTACAGACAAGGTATGCTAAAATGCTCACATCAATTTTCTCTTTTCATTTAAGATTTTGTTATATTCGGGATCCTGGAATATGGTTTCAGGATATCACATTCCCTTATGTTTAAAATGATTAATTCTTATGAGCTTGGCATTTAGAGCACACAGTCTCTCCATGTTATCCCAATTAGGAATAGGGAAAGATTAATGTTATGGTATATTTATTTTAATTTATATTGTCAGAAAGATTTATAGGGAAAGATTCTTGATTATCAGGTAGTTAGGCAGCCTTTTCTTTTCTGAGTTTTGACTTCTGCGGCAGCGAGAGCTTCTGTTTTTTTGTCTTTTCTTTATTTAAATTATTCTACAATTTCAGTAACCTCAACGTGCTATGATTTTAACTGTTCTTCTGTTTTCACTCTAGGAATGCATGAACTCTTGGCTCCTCTATTGTATGTTCTTCATTTTGATGTGGAGCGGCTATCTCAAGTGCGAAAGCTATATGAAGATCACTTCTCTGATAAATTTGATGGTCTATCATTTCATGAAAATGATCTTACATATAATTTTGAGTTCAAAAAATTTCCTGATTCCATGGGAGATGAAAATGGCTCAGATGGAAGTACATTGAATGTTAAGAGTCTCGACGAGCTTGATCCTGAGATACAGACCATTGTAATGCTTAGTGATTCTTACGGTGCTGAAGGTGAATTGGGTATTGTCTTGTCTGAGAGATTTATGGAACACGATGCGTACTGTATGTTTGATGCTCTAATGAGTGGGGTCCATGGTTCAGTTTCTATGGCAGAATTCTTCTCTCCCTCCCCTGCTGTTGGTTCTCATACTAATTTACCTCCTGTCATTGAAGCGTCTGCTGCGTTGTATCATCTGCTGTCTCTTGTTGATTCGTCTCTACACAGCCACCTTGTTGAGCTTGGTGTTGAACCCCAGTATTTTGCACTCCGCTGGCTACGGGTTTTATTTGGGCGTGAATTTTCACTTGCAAATTTGTTGATAATTTGGGATGAAATATTTGCATCTGATAATAGTAAATTAGACAAATGTTCTGAAGATGATGCAGCCAGCTTTGCCATCCTTACTTCACCTCGAGGAGCGTATATAGCAGCCATGGCAGTTTCAATGTTACTTTATTTGAGATCTTCGCTTCTTGCCGCTGAGAATGCTACTGCGTGTCTTCAGAGATTGTTAAATTTTCCCGAGAACATAGATTTGAAGAAACTGATACAAAAGGCGAAGTCTTTGCAGGATCTTGCTTTGAAGAACAATAGCTCACCCTCATTACTTTTATATAGTGGGCCCTATGAACATAGTAAATCAATGAATGCAAGAGGTCATAGCCTTTCAGTCGATTCTGTTTCTCCAAAAACACCACTAAATCTAGTACCTGAAAGCTACTGGGAAGAGAAGTGGAGAGTTCTGCACAGGGAAGAAGAACTAAGGCAAAATGATTTGAAGAAACAGGTTCCAAGCCATAAAAAGCGATGGACGGAAAAAGTAAAGTTGAGCCTATCTAGAACAGAGTCTGAACCATCTCCATCAAAATCTGAGAATGGCAAAAAGAACCCCAGGTTTTCTGTTAGACGAAGGTTGCTGCAAGACCTTTCTCGAGAACTCAGCTCAGAGGAGGATATTGAGACATTGTGTTCCCATGAGGACAAACTCTCTTCAGAAGTAGAGGGCAACAGAGAAACTGAGTTTGGCAAGGACCTTAATTCTGCCTCCGAGAACGGATGTTTCATTGGAGATCCAGCCAGCGAAGAAAATTCATCCGTTTTCTCAGATCCAACAAGTCCTCGTACTGGGGCTAACGGTCATGAAATTGAATCAGAAAAAAGTAGCGTTGCATCGAATCTGTCCATTGATGAAAATGATGATAATTCACAGGATGTGTCGGAAGAGCCACCTCTTCCGGTTTCTGATCATCCCAAGGGTGTCTCTCAAACATCGGAATGCAACAATCATTCTCCCGGAAACTCAGTGCCAGGAAAGGAACGTAACCTTCTTTCTGGTAAATTCCCGAGATTTTGGAAGTTTGGACGGAATGCAGCTGGTGAAGGGACATCCGAGAAAGGACACAATGCCAGTGAGGCTATGAAATCTCCCCGTTGTGAAGGTAATCAGAATGCAACAAGCTCTTCTGTGGCTGAGGGGTCCTGCAGCTCTTTAGTTAGCCACAAAGGAGAAGCTGTTGACCAGCATCTGGTGGGTACTTTAAGGAATCTTGGGCAGTCTATGATTGAACATATTCAGGTAATGCTTCTTATAGGAACTAAAGCATTATACTAGTATCTGTTCTAGTTAAAGGTAAATGGGAAATCAAATGATTGTTGAAGAGAAAGGAGGCCAATGAAAAATGGTGATACGTTTCAGTAGAGGCATTATCCATGAACTAAACAAATATCTCGTGTTTATCGTTGACAATGATAATCTTACTAGATTCGTTGCAACCACAGTATTTCTTCTAAGTTGGTTCTGAGTGCACTTCTAAGCATATCATATTTTACGTCTGCATCGTTCTGACTGTTCAGCTACCATCTATGGCAGGTTATCGAGTCTGTTTTCCAGCAGGACCGGGGTGTTCAGGTTGGATCGTCGGAGAACTTATCAAAGAACACTATAGTTGGCCAAGGACAAGTTACGGCCATGGCAGCTCTAACAGAGCTTCGGAAGATCAGCAACCTTTTGTCAGAGATGTGAGGTGTGCATTATTTATAGCAACCTGTATATAGATTTTGTAATTATCTATTCATTTAGTGCCAAAGATAAATTCAGTTTGATCCACTATTCTTTTCTTACGCATCGGGGTTTTGGCAGTCGCTATGACAGACGTGTACATATGAGTCTGTAATAATCTCTTGAATCTAAATGTACTATGAGTGGAATTTCAAGAGCAATATGCATCTACATTGTGAAGTGCAAAATGTGAAAGTGTCATCGAAAGCACATGTCACGCTCATCATACAAGAAACAAAAATATGTGCCAAGGCAGCAGGAGGAACATTCAGCTGCCGTTTGTGGATGCATGCCTTGAGAAAAGTCATGGTACTAGGGGGTGTGAGTGAGGCAGTTTGATATCTGCAACAGCCAACATCCAACATCATCAGTTCATCAACAAAATCCAGCTTCCATCCATTAAACATCCATAAAATTTGAACTCGTTATTTGTGAAAGTTAAACTTTTAACACTTTTCACTGTCAGCAAAGTGCATAACTCAATTAGAGCAATAGTTCCTCAACTAAAAATTCATTACCATTGGTCCCTCAACTCATTAAAACGTTAAATGTGCAACTATGTTCCTTTTCGTCAACTCTGTTAGAAAGCCTGTGAAAATGAGTCATGTGCCATGCCCGTGAAGCTAAATTAAAGGGCAAATATGAAAAATTGTATCAATGGTCCCTCAAATTTATTCAATTGGAGCAATGCTCCCTCAACTTTATTCCAATTGTAGCAATGATCCTTCCAATATAACTCATTTTGACAAAATTCTGACGGAGTTGACCAAAATGAACATAGCTACATGTATTGATGAGTTGAGAGACCAATGGTATTGTATTTCTAGTTGAATAACCATTGCTCCAATTTGATTAAAGTTGAGGGACTATTGCTACAATTTACTCATAAAAAAAATGAAAAAAAGGTAAGGATTTCTTTAACGAGAATTGAACCTAAGACCTCTTACTTATAAGTGAAGAATAATATCACTATACTGTAGTATCAAATGGCTCCGCCAAAAAGATGTTAATTAAATGTAATTTTAATATGCATTTGTTCATAACTTACCCAAACCTTAGCTCAAATGCCACGTTAAAAAAAGGGTAAACTTAAACAATTTTTTCTGATTGAGTTAACTATCACAAGATATAATTGTGGTTAATTTGTAGAACTGTAAATAAGCTTAATGCAATTCAAGTTGGGTTCATTTATTTGGCTCATGCTCCGTTCATAAAAGAAAAGAAAAATCAAACAAAATATTGGGGTCGTTAAGAAAAAGAAACTTGATCCATGGATACAAACGTCTCATAAAGAACGTGAACAACTTGTATCTTTCTAGGGTATAGTTTGAACCAACTTGGACATCTTAAAGTACAAGAAATCAAGAACATGTAATCCAACTTTTAAGTTGGTGATCTAAATCCAAAGTATTCACAAATGTTTATATGCTTCAACATTTAAAAGATGAATTTATCCTAATGCTGCTTCAGTTGTACAAGAGAAGAAGAATCTTCTATACCCCATTCTCTCTATTTTACAATTTATATGACAGTTCATTATCTCCTCCACAACCATCTCCACCATCCTAACCCATACACACCGTTCTGTCCTGCTCTGGCCACTCGTGTCCCAATATGGTGCTGCCGAACAACTAAAACAAGGCCACTTCACTTTTGCACACTCTGAATCAGATACAAGGTAAAAGATAAACCCAGCTGACTGATTTCCAACCTAGCTACTGCTAAACCTAAAATTGGCCAGTGTTCAGTTGATACACGAGTGTAATCCAGTTCTATTAAAAACCTATTCATAACTGTAAAGACAACGACAAATGCATGTATGGAAATTTCATCTGACAAGTGATAAACTAATAATTTTATAGTTGATGCACATCGTCCCTGAACAAAGCAGATATATGTAAACCCATCAATCAAAGAGAGAGATGAGAGAAACAGACAGAAGACAGGCATATTTTGGGAGGAAATTTGGTGGTTGGGGGTCAAATTTCCAGGCTGTGCCGTCCATTAATGATACTAATTTGGGGTTAAATTTTACTGGAAAGACATTTTCGGAGGTATGACAAAAAGAAAAGGAAGAAGAAAGGCCAGATTCTGCAAACAAAATGTCATACCCACAACAAAAGTTTCAGATCAAATCCAAGTGTTTCTTCGGAGAAGAGAGAAAGAAGAAAGCAAAGAGTGACGAGAAGGAGGGGGAGGGGGGGGGAAAGAGGAGATAATGAGAGTCATGTTAACCATCAGGATAAGGTCATGTGCTTGCCACTTGACAAATTTAATATGAAATTGGACAAAATTGACAGTAAGCCTCACATTGCAACTTCTTCAAATTTCAAGGGGGCATGGTAGAAGTTTTTCTTAGGCAGCAAAGTGACACCAGCCAAAATGTGAGGGCATAGATGTAGTTTTCCTTCAGCTTGCTGGGCTCTTTAGAGCCCAAAATTTTCATTTCTCAAGCTTTTAGATACTTAACAAAGCTAAGTGAGCTTGCCAGTCTCAACCTTGACAATGTATAAAAGAGCTGTTCACAGACACACATGCACGCCATCATCGAAACTCAGAACATTGTAGCTAGCAAGCATGCAGCAACAGAAATTCAAACCAAAAATAGAAGAGAGAAAGAAGGCACAAGATCATACACCTAAATATACAACGATACTCTATACATAACGATTATTTGTCTGAGGCATCAAGTTGTGATCACGTGGATGCATATACAACATGCTCACCATTTAATATTT
This sequence comes from Crataegus laevigata, assembly GCA_963580275.1. Taxonomy (NCBI): domain Eukaryota; kingdom Viridiplantae; phylum Streptophyta; class Magnoliopsida; order Rosales; family Rosaceae; genus Crataegus; species Crataegus laevigata. Next base: position 29,464,285 of record OY756940.1, on the reverse strand, counting down.
CATTCCCTTCTGTTGTTGGGTGTTATTATTTCAAACTATACAGCAACAGAACACGGACATAATTGCCGAAGATAATAATTACAATACATCAATGCAAACAAGCGGATATACCACCAATGTCCAAAACTAACAGCCTAAACCTAAACAAAGATAAGTTGAATCCATATCCTAAGGTACAATGACAACACTATTTTGGTCATGATATGCGTGCAAAGGAGCATTGGTGATTGTCAAGAGTAAGGGAACTCACCCAAGCAACCAGGCTGATAGAGAGATGAAAAATCCTTAATCATCCTCGCAGCGAGATGACTTCTGTGAATCAGTCAAAACCTTGACCTCCACCTCCACCTCTATTGGTGTTGATCCTTCTGTCTCCGTATCCGCCTCCCTTGTTTCTGCAGTTCCAATGCCTACAGCCAACCAAATATTAACGATACGTCAAAATATTTATTCACTAAGACCTAAGAAATAAAACTCAAACGAGGATTTTCTTCCATAGTTGAAAGATACATTGTTTTTAAACCAGCACAGAAGATGATAAACAAGCAAACATCACTCATCCCGCGCATTAAAAAATACTGTTTAGATGTCATTTCATGTTCTTCTCTAGGTCAATTTTGGATAACCAATTAAACATTTCATGAATTGAGCAGTACGTAACCGCTGTTCTTACACTCTTCTGCCGAATTCTGTAAATTTTACAATCGCAAACTTTCACTAGACGGATACCAAAGGCATTTCCCATTTCCATCATTAACCACATATGTTCACCAATGAAGCTAAAATTGAAGCCTTTGAAGGTATCCAAAAACAAAAGGTCCCATTAATTGCCACGAAACTAAAAATCCATATAAAAAAAACCAACAATTCCACCAAACCAATCAAAACATTTTGTACATACATAAAACTAAAAACCCATTTCAATTCCTTCTTAAAAAAGCAATTCCACCAACCCCATCAGACAAAAACTAATTAAAACCAATTTTCCATTTTCCACCAAAAAAAACCAAAAGAAAAAAAGCCCATACCGCCATTGATGAAAAATTGGGAGCAAGGCCATCCTCGATCGGTAGCAACAGAGAGGGTTTCTTCACATGTGAGCTGGTCAGCCAATTTGCCAACCAAGTCGGCCACTTTCAACGGAGAGCGTCGAGGTGGGACCCAGAACGAGGAGCCGGGAACAAAGGGGAGCCAATCGGGGGTGGCCCTCTGGACGACGATGGTCTGAACGATGTCGTCCAGCTTCTTCAGCATTAATTTCTCTGAATCACTTGGCGACGACAAGGGGGAGGGCTCGACTTCGATCGCGATTAACTCGGCCTTGCCGGATCGGAAGGAGCGGGCGCAGTGGGCCTGGGTGAGATAGGGAGGGAGGAGAGGGCGGCGCAGGAGGGAGTGGCGGAGATGGAGAGTTTGAGTGAGGAGTCGAGCCATTTGGTCGGTGGACTGTGGGAACTGTGTAATTCGGGAGAGATTGATTCACAGAGAGTGAAAGGAGAGGAGTTTTGGAAGGTGGAACGTGTACACAATGCTGGTTGCTCGCGAGTCGGAGAGTTTTCTAAGTATCCGTATCAGTGACAATATAGATATATAAATGTCAACGGATGGTTATAGGTTCGGTTTTATGTCAAAATTAAAATCGAACCAAAACTTTAGTTCGGTTCCAATATATTTTTTTTTCGGTTTAATTTTGTTCGATTCGGTTTTCTATTTCGTTTTTTTTTTCTTTTCTAACTTTATAGAACTTGATTTTTTTTTAATATGGAATTTAGAAAATAGGCTTATATTGATAGACTAATAATAAGAAAATGAAAAAAAGTAAGAAGATAGTTGTAAATATATAAAGATCATATAAATCAATTATATACTATCAATAACTTCAATTGCTTAAAAAAAAAAAAAAAGATCAAGATATCCATTTCAAAAACAAATAGAGAAACTCTTCCAAGCTCCAAAGCCTTCCAAAATTTTTCTCTATAACCAATGGAATATCCCCCCTAATTGAACCAAGTATGCTTCATAAAAAAGCCCTAGGCTTAGTTTCAAACTTGGCAATAAAGTTTCACAAAAGAAACATCATAGGCATAAATTCATAAAGTGTAAAGAGATTCGGTTCAGTTTTTTTTTATATTTGATTTGATTTGATTTTTTAGTTTTTGTTTGGTGTTCGGTCCCTTTTTTTTTTAGGTTTTCAATTTTTTGAACCCACCCCTATCAATGAATATATCAAATATCGATATCAATATTGGTTGCTTTTGATGGAAATGATGAAAATTTAAAATGAAATTTAAGTATTTTCAAACATTGGGTTGGACAAAATATAAGGGATATTTAATAGATGTGTTAGAAATTTAAGGCTTTATGTGACAACCCGTCCCGAAATATTATTCACGAGGATGTGAATTGACGGATTTGCCCTAGAGCGTTGAGGCATGTTTGTGAATTTTGTTTAAGGTTATTGGTCCAATTGTGTTAATTCCTGCACTTTTGGGACCAATTGGGAACTAAGGAATTATTAGTTGTGATTGGTGGTTGAGGTTGAACCACACATACACTCCCACGTTACCATATCTATCTTCCCTCCCATATCTCTCTCGAACTCATTCTCTCTCTTCTCCTCACGTACGGACACACCCAAAGAACCCTTATACTCAACAGATCGATGAAAATAATAGCACCATCGTCTTCATCTCGTCGATACGAGTTCATCCATACAAATTGCAGGTAAGGATAGTGTCGTTATCACGTCGAAACCATAACCCCGTTTGATATCACTGTTCATGCACTCGTGGAATGTTGGTTTTCAGGGGATTCTAAGCTTATAGGAAGCTTAGTGAGGTCCCAATGAAGCTCAGAGTGCTTCGTTTGAAGGAATTGGACGTCGGGATCGAGAGGACGAAGCTTGGCCGGTTTTTCTCGAAATTCTCCAGTGAGATCCCGTGACTTTTAGAGCTCCAAATTAGTATGAATGTGTTCTACAAGTTATGAGCTTCAATTTGGTATAAATTGCATGAAATTTGGATGGAAAACGAGTGAGATATTGAAGTCTAAAAAATTTCCCAGTTTTCGGCGCCGACGACGGTCACCAGAGCTGGAGGTTGAAGGTGACGAAATATTCCGTCAATTCTGACGCCGTCAGTCAGAGTTAACAGTTTTAGTTAAGAACTTAGCGAAATATTCCGGGAATATACCTGACGCCGTCAGTGTGCCTGTCACATGACCGCGCGTGGAGGCGCGTAGGTCCGTGCACTCGCAGGCGCGTGGCGGAGCGTTGAGGCCGAAAAAATTATTCTAAAAATTTCTGGGTGTTCGTGATGTCAAGTAGGTCATGTTGGTATATTCAAATGCCAAAATTGATCAACGTATGAGAAGTTATTTCTAAAGTTCCGTTTATGTATGTTAATTAACGTTTATTCAGTTACTTCTCATATAGGCAAGGCCTATCCCGAGGACAAGCGTAGCCAGGCTAGGCGTGGGGGTTACGATCCAGCTATTTATCAGTGAGTGGGCAGTTTGTTTTCCGTACATAGCTATATATATTGCTATTTTTCCCAGAAAATGAATTTACACGATGAAATGGTTTGAGATGCCATGCAAGTATCTATTTATTTTAATTATGCATTAGTACTTGCATATAATTGTGACGGTGTCAGGTAAGATTCTATACTAGTTATGATGAGAATGAAATGATGTGATGTGATACGAATGAATGAAATGATGTGATTTGAGCTCATACACCTGCACATTTATATTAGTGCTCCCGCCCAGAGTTAGGGGCACAGTCTTTCACGTGTCGTTCACCTCTCGCACCGCATGCTTGCCTTGGATCCAAGTAGGTGCACAGTCCTGTCATATAGACCACTATAGGTGGGTTCGACTCGTAGGTGACCCACGAATCATTCGCACAGTCTTCACGTGATTATAGCACTAGAGCATTCTTATATTGATATAGTGATGTGATAGTGACCTCATGAGGATATTGATGTATGTGCAGAGTATATATATGATGAGATTGAGATGTTATGAGCTATATATACAGCCGAGGGCTGAGATGATTATCAGATATTTATTCACATCATAGATTTATGATATGAGCATACAGTTGAGATATTAGTTGATACTTTTACATGGCATACATACAGATATTTCCAGCATGATTTTGAGATATATATGTATATGAGTATATTTTATTTCTGGGAAATTATACAGGTTTTACGGAAAGGAGTTACAGTTTTGAGAAAAGAATGGTTTTGAAAAAGGATTTGTTTTACTGACCCACTCAACTTGTTTTTCGCCCCTCCAGGTATTAAGTAGTGTTCGTTGGTGGCATACGAGGATCTCCCGGACGTTCTGACAGAATTCTCTTATGTAGGATCACCTGCGGGTGTTATTTCTATTTAGTACTTTCTGCTTGACTGCACGTAGACCATTTATGCTCTGGTTTGTAAAAGCACCTTAACTCTCGCACTAGCACACTCTCTTTTATTGGATTGTTAGTGGCTTGGTTTTAGTTGGTTCGTATCTTTCTAATCAATCTTGCTTCCGCACTGTGCACATGGTTACGTCACGCTCACGTGACGACCAGCACGCCCCACTTTCGGGTCGGGGTGTGTCACTTTAAAATTGACAAAACAAAAGGATGCAGTAGAAATTTATAAATTTGGCGTTCGAACTCCATTTTTGACAGATAATAGCTTCCATAAAGAGCACAACGTCTCAGTTAGAAATTGGTGTAGCACAATGTTAAAAGGATTACAACCGTAAATCTTGAATAACAAAGGTTTATGGAATCCACCAAAGATTGGGACAAAACCAAAAGGTTGTTTGATTATTTCTGAATTGATGCATTACATTGGAATCCAACGACTTAAATAAAGGCTTATTTTTAGTTGCGTTCCTTGGAATTCGATTTTGATCCCACTTTGTCACTTGAAACTCAAAATTCATCACTTTATTTTGTTGAAACTCGATTTGATCTCAATTTGCCCCTAAAACTCAAAAGTCCACACTTTACTCCCTAGAACTCGATTTTGATCTCACTTTGCTCCCTAAAACTCAAAGCTCGCAACTTTACTCATTGAAACTCAAAATTTGCTTTACATTCCTTGTTCTAGTTTTTGAAAGTCAGTTCATCCATTTAAAACTTATAATTGGCAACATGCCAAATTTCTCCTTTAAATAAATGAATAGTAGAAAAGAACAAAAATAACCATCTTCTCTCTCACCAACCACCTCCATTAAGAACATAACAAATAATGAAAGTAGTGGAATTAATGATAAGGTGGTTGGAGATGGAAGGAGAATGGATGAATAATGGGCAATGATTAGAAAGAGGGGAGACAAAGGGGTCGGTGAGATGGTTTTTGCTATTGTTTTTTAATATATTATACAATGTTTAAAAATTCAATTTTCTTTTGCTTTTTTTGTTTTGGTTCAATCTATGTGGCACCATTTAATAGGATATGTGAGTATTATATTTGTGCCATGTCAGTAATAAGTGGGTCCTAATTATGCTACATAAGTAAACATAATGGTTATGTAACGAAATACATAGAAACAATCTAAAGTAGAGTGAATATTGAGTTTTAGGGATAATGACAACTTTTGAGTTTCAGGGGGCAAAGTGAGATCAAAATCGAGTTCCAGAAAGCAAACTTTTGAGTTTTAGCATGCAACGTGGATTGAAATTGAATTCCAATGAATAGAGCTAAAAATAAGCCTTAAATAAACTTAATCACAACCAGAGTTGCCAAAATCGGCCAATTAGTGTCTAAACTCCATATCGGTATGATGGCCATACCGATACTTTGACAGTTCGGTGGTGAACAAAAAAATATGCTGATTAGGGCTGAGAATACTATACTTAATTAACTCGCCATTGATGATAAATAATAAATAAATAAAAAAAAAATGATAAAAACCACATTTTTGCTATGTTACTAATACTTGAAGAAAGAACTGAAAAACGCATTTGAGTCACTATAAAATTCACCGATGTCGTCCATGTGGTTGTCGGGGAGACCTTCTCAAGAACACAGGTGACTTGCTTGCCCTCTTCGAGAAGAGCATCATACTGGGCAAGTTCCGATTCATCCTTGTGTTTGTTAGTGAAGGAGAAAAAGGAGAGAGAGATGAGGGAGGGACATAAAACTGGAATGCGACAGTGAAAAGAAATAACCAAGGGAAAGGAAAGGTCTACAAGTAAATTAATTATTTGTTTAATAAATATTTAATAAAAATGATTAAATAGATAACTTAATCATTTGAATTTGTTTCATCTTCCAATGAAATGTTCCCATGAAGAAATAACCATAGGAAATGAATGGTCCAGTAGTAAATTAATTATTTGTTCAATGAATATCTAACAAAATGATAATTAAAAAGATAAATTAATTACTTTAATTTGTTTCATCTTCCAATGAGATGAACCAGCAAAATTGAACAAACGAAACATTAAAAATAAATTTTAAAATGTTAAATAACACTAATAACTTCAAGGAGCAGCATCATGAATGTCGTTTCCTTTTATCTCAAGAATTGTTGCTTGAGCTGCTCCCAACGACATCCTGATCTTCCTCCTCCAATGACACCCATTGCAACTCCTCCAACCTCTCAACATGATCCTCTAGATTTATCTCTTATGGATTAACATTTGATTTTTTTATAAGCTTCATCTTCATAAGTTTTACAAAACCGTATATAAGACGGATGTTGGGATGAACAAAAACCAAGTTATCAGCTCTTGTACAATTCAACCGATTTCTTTTGACATTATGGATGTATGAATATGTGCCCCAAACTCTTTTCGTTGATGAGCTTAATATTTGTTGAGACAACACCTTTTTGTTTCTTAAAAAAAAAAAAATTTACAATCCAAAATTAATATAAAATAACCAAATACATTAAGTAACTAAATTAAAATAATATCTTTTTTAGCAACCTTTGCTAATTCTCTGGTTTCCCATCCATAGATTGACCACCAATCAAAAGCTGGCATGGCTACTGCATCTGCTTGTGCATTTAGAGTAGCATAAATACCTCCTTGGTCAACAAAGGTAGCATATTCTTTGAATAGCTCATGTTTTTTTTTACTTGGACCATCACATATAATATCAAAAGCTTCAAGTACTCCCCTCGTTATTTTCCCATCATCATTAGGGGCCTTTCTAGTTGTGCCTCCTGGTGCCATTTGTCTTAGATATTCTCCATCATAGAAATATGGAGTTAAGGCAAATGCTAGACAATGTAATGGAATTCATCTTTTCCCATCTACTAACCACAATTTGCTCAACATTAGAAAAATATTCTTCGTGCACTCTCTCTTGTCATTATATCTTTTATTTCACCAAGCACGCTAACCATTTTTTTTCTTCATAAATTTCACCTATTTTTTGTCTGTCACCATCTCATAAATTTACCAACAAATATATGGCCTTTGTGATCTTTATGATAGAATCTACCTCATCCCAAAAACAATCACTTTGCGCGAGCTCAACAACTTTGGCCGCATTAGTGTGTGTGTGTGTTTACATCTTGATTTTTCAACCAATCTTTCCATGCTTTAAGAATAATTGTAGTTGCTAAGGCCTCTTTACACACACCGTCTCTGAACAAAATACAATGCTTTAAGAATAACTGTTGTAGTTTTTCGCAAACTTTCAATATCTCTAACTTAAAATGACTCCTGAGCATGGTCAAAGTCTAAATATAGTTTAAATAGAACTTGACAATTGACTTTCCTGTTTTGTAAGTGCTCCTAAGCCAATCAAAATTTTCTGCTAGATCTTTGAAGATGAGATTCAATGTGTGAACAACACATGGAGACCAAAAGATATGTTTGTGTACCTTTCAATTTTCTTGTCCGACAACAACACAATTCTTTGCATTATTGATTACAACCTGAATGACATTGATTCCCCCCACTTGTTCAATTGCTTTAGCAAATAATCAACAATCTCTTTACCACTTTTTATTACTCCTAAAAAATCATTTGCATACAAGAACATACATCCTCAACTAGTTACTACAACACCATTAATGAGTGGATTGTGCTTCACGTTTGACCCTCCATCTGACACGATGGATACCCCATGTGTGAGCCATATCTCTCTAACAGGTTTCAACTCATTTTCAATAATAGTTTTGCATGCATTGAGTAGAGTGGTTCTAGCTCTTTCATACCCAGGAGCCTTGTACCCCTTAGGTCCATTGTTTATGACAGTGGCCATCACATGAAATTGTGGATTCCTCAATAAATTGAATGGTATGCCATTAACGCAAAACGCTCTAATAACCTTCATATCAACTGCTTCTCTAGCCATAGTTTGCATCAAGGTATAAAATATCGATGATATCGAAAATATCGGTAGTCCGGAAACACGGAAATATCGACGGAAATATCGGGACAATATCGATATCGATAAAAATCCAATGGAAACCACGGAAATTGTAAGAAAAACTTGGAAATTTTTATTGAAACTTTGCAGGATGTTTATTTAGTCAGTTATCTATTAGTTTATCACAAAAAAATGGAAGGAAATGCATTGCATGATGGATTTAACTTATTTAAGTTGATTATATAGCAAGCTGGCAAACATTGTGAGTGTATAAAATATGTAGTAATTAATGAAAGAAGTTTAAACACACTATAATCATTTATATATAATGAATTAGTACAATATTTTACACGTTATACATTGCATGGTAAGATACAGGAGTGACTTAGTACCACATAGAGTTTCTATGAGGTTCAAAATTTTGACTATCTTCATCATCTCTATGTGTAGAGTAAGTGTATTGTGAAGAGTAGTCATCAAATGATAAATCCCCAAAAAAGTTTTGCATGTAATTGTTAACATGCCACCCATATGGATCCGAGCTTGGTTGACGTTGTCCAGAAGCAAAATCATTTGAAGATTGAGTCTCAGATTCTTTCCATGAGTTGCTTGATTCTATCCCAACAGGAATGGGATATGAAGGGTAGGGAAATGGTTGACCATAGTTACTACTTCCCACTCTAACAGAGTCCGAAGTTATAGATAACGAGTCATCTTCTTGACGTGACCAAGTCCCCTTGCCTCTTTCTCTACGAGTATAGTCCTTCCCTATGGCACCAATTCCTGGTCCTGCCCGCCTACTGCCATGGTCCTCATCCTGTGTTGCATGCGTGAAGTTTGCCTCACTAGTGAAGGGGCTCATAAATCCAGGAGGTGGTCCATAATAGTATCCAGCTCCACCACTACCTCCAGCTCCACCACTACCTCCAGCTCCACTATATCCTTCATCATTCCCACCTCCGGTGGTAGGTGAGTCTCCTGATCTTGTACTAGAGCTATCATTAGTATCAGCAGGATCTTGTGGTTGTGTAGGATTGGAATAAGGTGGAATTCCAGTGTTTCTTGGTCTTGGGCGCAAAAGTTCTTCGAAAGAGTCAGCGCTGCTAGATCCCACCTCCTCCTCTAATACTCTTTCTACATTTATCCCTTCATTACGTGCTTCTTCAGCAATTCTTGGAGCTGGGTTGCCTTCATCATCATCTAAATGAAGAGGTCTAATCCATTGATAAAGTTCGTTACCCTCTGTATCATCATCTTCAGCAACAATATCAAACACATCTAGTGGGTCACCACGATCGACATGATCTATTTATGCTTCCTTATTTCGAATTTGAAGCTTCATGTTGTAGTAGCAATAAACTAATTTTTCCAACCTACTATGAGCCAACCTATTTCTTTGCTTTGTGTGTATGAGTGCAAATGTGCTCCAATTTCTTTCACAAGCAGATGAAGAAGCTGTTTGTGATAATACTCTGATTGCTAACTTTCTCACAGTTGGTGCATCAGTCCCATACATGATCCACCATTCAGCTACAATGAAAAACAATGTTGATAAGCCTAATAACTCCAACAAATTCTATTATAAACTGATAGTGAAATATGTTTACACTCACTAGGAGACATTTTTGTTCGAGCATCAACTGATGTTGGTTCTCCAAAAGTTCTTCTTGCATCTTTAAACCATATTAGCTAAATTCAATAAATCGTGTTAGTTTAATCCAACAAAGTAATTATTATAATTTAAGTAATTGTGTACCTCATTTCCAAATTGGCCAACTGCTGGTGATGCAGGGTCTAATTTAGAGTATACATTATGTACAGCACGTATAAGGTTACCATCATCTCCAACACCGGGTCTGTATTGGTATCGAGGATTCAAATAATATGTTGTTCAAAGAAACACATACTCTAATAAAAGAAATAATACTTATGCAACTAAAGAAATGAATTACAAATTATGACATAATTTATACCTGCTGCATGCAAATCGTGGTATAATGTTTTATACCATCGGTCATCAATTATCTTTATGACCCACTTTGCACCATGTTTTCTTTCCAACTCCTCCTTCACTACACGCATCAACTCATATATTGCCCCCATAGTAGGAAACACTTCTGTGTCAACGATCCGTAAAACTTTGTAAAGAGGTTCAAACACTTGGCACACATGTTCTGATTGAGTCCAAAAAGCTTGATCAAGCACTATACTTTCCACCATATGACCTGTATTCGAGCGGCTGAAATTGTGGTTGGCCCAATCGTCACTAGTGAATAGTTGCTTCAACCCTGTTTTCTTCTTAAGTAGGCTGTCTAATGCAATATAGTTGGTGGCGAATCGAGTGGTGGATGGACGAATAATTTCTCCTTTGCAAAATTCACGCATCTTTGCCAACAACCAACCGTGATTGTAAATATAATTTGTGATCGTTCTAGCTCTTTTTACGACAGTAGCAACATTCTCTCTCTTTCCCATTGCCTCAAACATGAGATCAATACAATATGCTGCACATGATGTCCAAAACACATTATGATGCTTCATTAACTTTTTTCCAGCTTTGACAAATGCAGAACCGTTGTCGGTCACGACTTGGACAACATTATGCTCTCCCACCTCTATGATTACATCCCTTAATAATTTGTAAATATACTTGTAGTTCTTTATATGGTTTGAAGCATCAACAGACTTCAAAAAAATTGTCTTTCCCTTGGAGTATACCATGAAGTTTATGATAGACAATCTGGTCGGGCCAGTCCATCCGTCACACATGATTGTGCAACCATTAGTTTCCCACTTTGACCTCAACTTGTTAACATACTCGCCAATGTCTTTATACTCCATATCTAAATATTTGTTTCTTACCTCATAGGGAGTGGGAGGTTGTACTCCAACACCGGCCTGTTGACATCCCAATACCATATTTTTGAAATGATGTGATGATGCCTTCTCAGCTGGGACATTGTCATAGATAAAGAACTTGCTAATTAGACGCCCCATTCCCTCCTTCACATTACCTCCTTTTAAATAACTCCAAACACTCTTTTGACGTGCTTTGGATGACTTATATAAACTTGGGGCTATTGGTGGTGTTGGTTGTGATTCTCTAAGACTTCCTCCCTGTCTCATTTGTGCACCACCACTTGACCCGGAACCTTGTGCTCTATTAGGAATTTTATGAAGGTGTTCTCTTTCCCATGCTGACTGTTTGGAGGCACGTAATGCTTGTTTGAAACTGCGTCGTTCTTCAGGTCCCATGTTATCATCACATTCGTCCTCATCATCATCATCATCATCACTATCAACCGCTTGGCCAATGACTTCTCCTCGTAGCCTAGCTCGAATATTTTCCATTCCCTTTGTTATCTTTTCCTGTTGCTGTTTTTTATTTTTTAATAATGTTCTAATGAATGCCTTCACTTCTGGGGGGACACTATTGCATCGTTGGACATTTTTTGCTGGATCTAATCCACTAAGATGGTACTTAAGTCGTGTCACTCCGCCACTCTTCATTACCCGACCACAATATTTGCAAATTGTGCCATGCTTGTTTCTATCTATTGGGTCTCCATGTTCCCAAGCCGGATCACGTTTAGTAACTCCACTAGACATCTTAAACGTACCTATATTAAACATAATGATGAATAATAATGCAATTTGATAATAATCCAATTTAATAATAATCCAATTTAATGAATAATCCAATTTGATAATAATCCAATTTAATGAATAATAATCCAATTTGATAAAAAAAAAATCCTAATATTAAACATTGTGATGAATAATAATCCAATTTGATAATAATCCAATTTAATAATAATCCAATTTAATGAATAATAATCCAATTTGATAAAAAAAAAATCCTAATATTAAACATAGTGATGAATAATAATCCAAACATAGCGATGAATAATAATCCAATTTGTAAAAAAAAATTTCTAATATTAAACATAGTGATGAATAATAATCCAATTTGATAATAATCCAATTTAATAATAATCCAATTTAATGAATAATAATCCAATTTGATAAAAAAAAAAATCCTAATATTAAACATAGTGATGAATAATAATCCAAACATAGTGATGAATAATAATCCAATTTGATAATAATCTAATTTGATAAAAATAATAATCCTAATATTAAATATAGTGATGAATAATAATCCAAACATAGTGATGAATAATAATCCAATTTGAAAATAATCCAATTTAATAATAATCCAATTTAATGAATAATCCAATTTGATAATTAAAAAAACCTAATAATAATGAATAATAATCCAATTTGATAATAAAACCTAATATTAATAAAATAATAAATAACATTACACATATTAAAATTATCCTAGAGAATAATTATACAACATTACTTAATTACTTAAAAAAATTAACATGTCATTGTTAACATTACTTAATTACTTTAAAAAAGTAACATGCAAGTATTAATTACTTAAAAAAATTAACATGTCATTGTTAACATTACTTAATTACTTAAAAAAATTAACATGCAAGTATGTGAAAGAATATCACCTTTGAATGGCTCTACAAGTCAGGGAAGTAACCTCTGAATGGCTTTGCAAGTAAGGGAAGAAGAAACGAAAATGCTTTGAATGACTCTGATACTTGATTACTTTGAAAATGTGAAAGAATATCACAGACTTCACAACTTTGAATGTGAAGGAATATCACACAGTGGCACACGGTTTTATTATGAAACCATAAAAAAATTTGTCCATATCTACTGTCAAACCACTGTCAAAAAGCAAATGTTCTGATTGAAAGGCAAATTCTTTGTAAAAAAGCAAATGCTTTGTAAAAGTTGTCGGTGGAATAAGGCATCAACCACCAGCCTGTCCAATAATGTCTTTGAAAAAGAAAAAAAAAAAAAAAAAGGCATCAACCACACATACACACACGCACACAACACACGCACGCATACACACTTCCTTCTCAGTCTCTCTCGATCCTTCCGTCCTCTTCTCTCTCTCTCGATCCCTCGATCCTCCTCTTCTCTCTCTCGATCCCTTTATCCTTCCATCTCAGTCTCTCTCTCTCGGTGCAGAAATTGAAGGATTATTTTAAAGAAACATGTTCATTTAAGCAACATCATTAGCATGCAATTAACAAATTAAAGGCGGAATCATGCTTTCATGCACTTAAAACAAAACATTACCCATGAATGTTCAAAGCCTAGTAGATTGGTGAACCTTTAAACAACTCAAAACAAAGTGAGTTGAGATTTATACCTTTGTAGATTCCTCTTTGCTTAAGCAAAGGCTAATCACCCAAAGAGAGGGCCTTCATTCCTTGCATCTTAAATCTATGGATTTGGTTGGTTGAAAAGGTTTCTCTAAGTTCCCAAAATTGGGAACCTCTAATTCACCACACCAAGGTAAGATTTTAGAAGAAATGAGTGACCTTGGAGGAGTAGGATTGCTAGCTAATCCCTCCAAGGGGGCCGGCCTTTTAGAGAGAAAAATGGAGATTGTGTTTCACCAATTTCCCCCAAAAAGAACCCTTAATGAATTTTGGCTATAAAGTCAAATTTATACCTTAATTCATTTGAGTGGCAAACTTGTAAATAAGTCCAAGTTTGCTACCCTTACTATGTGGCCGGCCTTAGGGATTAATTTGGGCTATTTGGGCCTTTATGAATCATTATTCATTAAGTTGTCATACAACTTAAGTTAATGGACTTGACGTTCGAAGCCCATTGGGCCTTAAGGTCCAAAACTATCTCGAGGTCTTTAACGAACTCATTCGTTTGATTAATTAACATATTAATTAATCCTTGCCATAAATAATTAAACCATTTAATTATTCTTACTCATCTCCATTGAATCTTCAATCTTTACCTTACACGGTGTACGATCCATTAGGTTCTTTTTAGCGAGGCAGTGGGCGATTCAAACTCTTTTAAATCGATTGTGAATTTGAAACTTACTTTCAATTCTCCCTTTAGTGATTACACACGTTTAGGGCTTCCACAAACCATGAGTGACACCTAGCAGCATATCATGGTTACCCAAGCTAATCAGAAGAGGTAGAGAACCTATTCAGTTTAGGATTACAAATGCAATACGGTCCCTCTCTGACACAATACTCTTGACCACATTGTTTGGCTTGATAGTTTATTCATGTCTACTATCCAATGTGAATCTCGTGCTTATATGATTCCCTTGAATGTGATTTGGAACACAATCCTAAATCTCATTCATACTCTGATCAGAGATTTTAATCATATCATAGAGTATTCTCCCTCAAACGGTTTGAAGGTTAGAGATCCCTTGTTGCGCATTCACTTGTCTCCATGACTAGATAGCTTGACCCCAACCATGCCGTGGACACTCCAAAGGAACGCCTTTTGACACGATCAAAGATCAAGGACCTAACCACAAGACAACTATGATGCCTCAGGTCAAAGGACTAATTTGCATTATCCTAACCATGAGTTCTCACGTGACATGAATATGAGAACTCGTCGTTGATCGTGTTCAGTGAACTCATTCTCTATTGAGCAGCTACGTACTTGTCTTGGTGTCACTCACAGCAATGACTCGAGACTAGTCACTCTTCCTGAGAGAAGACATAGCACGTACTGATCTTAACGGACTGTCAATGCCCAATTGGCAATCCTATGATCAAGAACGTTTAGGATGTGTCTACGAAAGAATGGTCTCATGAATCTAACTTCTTTAGATCGCATTCTCCCAATCACATTTTCCTTGGACTTTATCGTTTAAGCATATAACATTTATATGAGACCGCTCAAACAATAATCTTTGCCCTTGATATTAAACTAGATTAGTTTAACATGTGAAATGTCCGTAAAGTATCATCATATGATTGGTTTTAGGGCACATTTCCAACAATCTCCCACTTGCACTTGAGCCAATCGGCTTGGTCATCAGTGATGATACCTCTTCTGTAGTCATTTCAAAAATGGCTGAGTAGTAGGCCTAGACAATGGATATCTATATGTTATCCATAGAAGCAACCTTGAGAATAACGACGTCACCATTATACATGATTCCCAATCATGTGGTTTAGTCTCTCATATGAGTTCGGACCTTGATGAGACCTTGATTCCCTGGCTTGAGCTATCGCCCCATTAGTGTCATACACTTTCTGGTTGGAACCGAATAGAGAGTTCATAAATGAACTTTCCCATCCAAACAACATTGTTGTAAGCTTCTATATGGCAATATATTTTGCATTCATAATGGAACACACTAAAGTCATTACTTTAATGTTTCCATCCAAATATCTCTTTAGTCATAATAAAGAGATATCTGTTTATCTCTTCATTCATAATGAAGAAACATCCAATGATGGATTAGATTCATAATCTAATACATTTACGCTTCCATTACGTTACTCTGATTATTCCTTATCCTTTGAGGAATTTGTCCTTTAGTATTTCTCAAATACTTAAGGACTCACTTAACAGTTGCCATGGTTCTGATCCTGGGCTTGCACTGATACCGTCTTGTATCGTTCTAGGTACAACTCATATCAATGTCTTTCATACAATATGAAATACATAAATCACCTTTCTGTATATGCACAAAGGATTCTATTTACGCATTATTTCTTTGGGAGTCAAATGGTACATTCCCTTTGAGAAGAACAACTTCCTAGTCTTACTAGAATTGTCATTTTTATTGAAGTTTATCATCAAATGAGAAACTTCCTAGCATCCTTTTGTCTATTATTAGGGATTGATATAATCCAATTATATCCTGAAATATATCATTATAGATTTCCATCCCATATAGATAGACTATATCTCCCATATACATTCTATCATTATAGAATGTTTAAAGTCATAACTTTAACGAAGAAGTATTCCTTTTCATTTCCAAAATTAATATATCATATATATATATATATATATATATTTAAGTTTAGGAACATGATTAACTCCCACTAATCTTTTGTAAACAAAAGATTCATTTACACCTTTATGAGAAATCAAACTATTTGATCTTTCTCTCATAAGACGCTTATAGCTCCCACTAGTTTGCTAAGATCCATGATGGATGGATCTCTACAATTTACATGTCTTGTGATTTATAGTTTTTAGACATATATTATCAAGACTATCTTAATAATGGTTTTGGAAACTCATATTATGTCCAAACATTAAATCACCATTGTAGTTAGCAATCTTCGAATTAATTGAAACCAAGACTATGTCAAAGATGGTTTATTCAAAGTCAACCATTCTCTTTGAGTATAGTCACCTTAAGCTACCAATTAGCTATTAAGGTTTCATTATTTGGAGTCAAATGGTACTTTACCATTTCCTTGAGCATATATCATATATATACACTCAATGTAGTCATGAGGATCTTCATTCTTATTTCTTTCGAATTAAGAGGTGCAACTCTATGACATAGTCATAAAGTTCAAACCATTCAACTAAGACGGTTTATAAATCCTTCTTGACTACCTTGGAGCTTGTGGTATAGGAACTAGGTTGTTATATTTGTTGATTACTATCTTGTCTCTCAAAGAACCCATTCTTTGAGTTCTATGTCTCGTTCATTTGCGTTTAGGCAAATCATATTGTAGGATTACAATGAACTACCCAACAAAACAACATTTGTTAGTTGGTTTATAAAAGCGATATCCAAAGGTTAATTTAAGGATATCCCACAAGATTGTTATTAAACAAATATTGCTCATTAGCACACAACCCCAAATCTTAACATACTTAAGATTTGTCTTTCTTTCCAACTACATCTTATGGAGTCATGAAAATTTTGGAAGATCTTCTAATTTACAATCATATTGTTTTAGAAGTATATATCCTATATATGGGTAATTGATAATGTCCAACGAACTAAATCTTATTCGAGTTCGTTCTTCTCCTAATGGAGAAATTCATTATCTTACGATGCTACTTTCCTTGATATCTTTCAAGGAAACTAATCTAAAGTGTTACTTTTCCTTGGATAAAATCTAAGGAGGTAAATACTTTAGACGTCTTACTCATTAACTTACATTTCTTGAATTCTTTGAAACCTTTTGCAAAGTATTCGGACTTGTGTTTATTCAAAATAAACTATGGTCCAACCGAGAGTGATCTTCGGTGAATGTCATACAACATGAGTAGCATTATGTTGTGGATAAGTGCCACTAACATCTAAGTGAATTAACCTCAACAACTTTGTGTTTCTTTCTTCTTTCCAAAAGAATAAAGATTCGAACATTTCGCCTCTATACAATTTTAACAAGAAGGCATTGGATCCGGATCTAACGATCCAAAGCATCCATCTACGACCAACTCGTAATTTATGTTTTTAGAGGTATCACAACTCAGTTGGGATTAGTTACTACCTTGCAACCTTTTGGGTTTTAAGCATCGTTATATTCTAAACAGTTAACACTACCATATCATCTCTACTATAGAGACAATTAATTAGATTACAATAATCTAATCATTCTTATTTGGTAGTTCATATGAGGAAGTAAGTACAATCCGCTTTCGCAGAGATCTATATTTTATTCACGTTTCGAATGTGAAGTACTTTCTTCTTCTCTCATTAATCTTCTACTTCTTATTAGCCACACTTTTACAACGATTTGTAAAACATAGTTACTAATACAGAATCAAGCATTCAAGTAGAAGAACCAACTGTTATTGAACTTTTTCAAGAACATTTTACAACACCTTCGAAAGGTGTGTTCTTGACACTTGCAAGACATTTCTTGCAAATACCCCTTCCAATGTCCATCCTTTCATAAAGAAAGTTTATTCCCTTGGAGTTTAAATTTGTTTTCTTCATTTGACTTCTCTTTTGACTACAATAGTCATGGTCCCTAAACTCCCACTATCTCTCTTTGAAACTTGTTTCAATTGTGTTATACACATCAAACAATTTGGAGAGCATGTGGTTATTGTTCACTACATAGTTTACAATAAACTTTAGTGAACCATTAGGATAAAGACTCAAAGGTGAAGTCCTTGCCTAGTTTCCGTCTCGTTAAGTGTTTTAACACTTCAACATTCAATGATTCAAAATCATCATAAGTCCATGTTGATGGACTATTTTTGTCAACCAACCATTATGTTCTAAACATAATTTCAAACATTCAAGAGTTGTTCAAGGCAACTCTCATTTCTTCATACAACGATTTGTAAGTGAAGAATCATGGCACATAAAGTGTCCATGTCCTTGTGCTTACTTCTCAAGTTCTTTGTTCATGTAACAAAGAAACAAGCACTAATGTTTGCGTTGATTAAGGGTTGTTCAAAACAACTCTTATTTCTTCATACAACAATTTGTACTTGAAGAATTATGACATTAAAATTGTTGTCCTCTTTATGATAGACTTATCTAACATGTTCTTCCAATGATACATTATCAATAGGAAGATTGTGAGGAAAAGACTACTTAGGTACTTTTACAATCCTTTCAAGACATTCTATGGGATTGTGGTACCAAGTTCGGAAACTAAAGCATTCGGCTTTTCTTTGTCAAGTATTGGATAGCGTTTGCAAATATATTGGTAAACAAATACATAACGAATATAAATTGATTGATTTTAGGCTATTTGATTCGGGTCTTTAAATCAAAATAGCACCACCCACAATTTTTGGCAAATTCCATATCCCTCATTGGAATTCGAGAGTTTTGGAGGAAACTCTTAGTAGGTTATGGGAGACTCACTATTACCAAGCCCACCTCACGATGATACGATGTTGGCTATCATTAATAATAATGAGAGAGTACACTTACTCATTTACATCTAATGTAAGTACCCATCCTTTTTGGCCTCTAGAGAATGTCACCTCACAATGATATGATGTTGGCTCCATTGCACTTAGTTAAGTCATTCCCACCATGCAAGTTCAAGTTAGGGGTTCAAGAACAACCTCACAATGATACGATGTTGGCTATTCTCGTTGCCTACCTTTCACAACATCATGTATGCATATAGAATCCTCCCCGAGTGTAAGCATGCACTTTGTACTCCCCCATGATAGGGTGAAGCCGATGTACACGTCACAAACGTTCGGACCTACCACGGTGGAAGGCCACGAAAGAGTGTTCAAAGCACTCTCACGCTTATCAACTTAATATTGGTTTGGTTGAGGGTTTTTAGGTCTCATCACATATAAACATACATTTTAATCCAATTAAAACATTTTTGGTCCTATCACAACTATTGGTCCATATGATTTATTTAGTTGTATATAATACTCCCACTAAGCTTTTAAAACGGTTTTTAAAGCAAGAGTACATGATACTACTAACATAAGGTTTGCATTCATTGATGGACTATATAGTTGCCTTAGGGCCTTAGGATGACTATGAACCTTTTGTTTAGATCCAACACGAGCCTTGTGTTGAATCTCGGACTAGGGATGGTGATTGATTTTAGTTACGCGTTTAATCACATTAAGGCGTGTTGTCTTAGGGGCGTTGGACCCATCTACTTCAATTTCATGCATATCAAATAAAGCAAGAAAGAAGTACTTCAAAGTAAAGAAGAGCTTATGCTCTTTTACAACAATTGATCAAATCAAATTACTTTAAATTAAAGAAGAGCTTATGCTCTTTTACAACATTTGATCTAATCAAATTACAACCAAAATCTAATCTACTCATTCCCATGGTTCAAACAAATTTGAAACGGCCTTTCACATAGCTCAATTATCGTAGGCTTAGGTTCATAATCACCCTTTAATTAATTAACACTTTAACTAATTAAATTGAATGCAACATTTTTGATTTGGTTTTTGTATCCATAAGATTGATTTAAATGGAGCTAAATAAAATGAAAATCCAATTCTCATTTCAAGAGACAAAACAATTTTTGTTCTCTATTTAATTTGGGCCTAAATGTAATGACCTCAACTTATTTGGGCCATTGTGCAATTAACCACAACTTTTGGGCTATTTTGCAAAAACTTAAACTTTTGGGGTCACTTTGAAAAAACACAAAAGTCCACTACTTCATTTAATCACAACTAGAACCCAAAATTTTCCACAAATGTAAAAACTTCATTAAAGGAGCAAAACAATTTGTCCTTTAGCGTTTTTGGACCTAAACGTAAAAACGTAAACTTTTGGGCCAAAGTGCAAATACACAAAAGTATCAAAACTTTATGTAATTGCATGAAAGCCCCAAAAGTACTCCCACTAGGGAGTGGTCGGCCTTGGGACAAAGAATGGAGTGATGTGTGTGTTGATTTGTAGTTTTGACATAAAGCATGCAAGTGGTGCATGTGGTGTGTGAAAGGGATTTAATCCTTACACACCCATTAATATCTCTTACACCATTCAAATAAATATCTAACACATTTAAATATTTAATAAAACATAAAACACAAACTTTATGAAATAAATCAAAACTTTGAATCAAAACACTAAACTTTTTGTTCTTGGCTAAAATGTCAAGAACAATGAAGAACACTCATGAAAAACCCAAAATTTTTCCATGATCATTTTTCACCCAAAAACATCCCAAAACCATTCAATCTTAAGGGAAATAACATATAACCTTATTAGGGTACTTAGGGGTCCCAAAAGTTACTTGAAAACACTTTTAACAAGTCAAACAAGAACCCAAAAAATCACCCTTTAATTTTGGCCGAAATTCCCAAAATTCATGGCACCAAATTTTAGCTCCAATATTCATGTTCATATGAACTACATCTCCAACATTTGAGATGCCAAATTTTCCAACAAAATTTATATTCATAAAATAAGAATAAAGCTTGTAACATATTACAACTTTTAAATCACAAACTATGAACAACAAAACCCAAAAGGATTCACCAACTACTAGACCTAGGCTCTGATACCACTTGAAGGATTATTTTAGAGAAACATGTTCATTTAAGCAACATCATTAGCATGCAATTAACAAATTAAAGGCGGAATCATGCTTTCATGCACTTAAAACAAAACATTACCCATGAATGTTCAAAGCCTAGTAGATTGGTGAACCTTTAAACAACTCAAAACAAAGTGAGTTGAGATTTATACCTTTGTAGATTCCTCTTTGCTTAAGCAAAGGCTAATCACCCAAAGAGAGGGCCTTCATTCCTTGCATCTTAAATCTATGGATTTGGTTGGTTGAAAAGGTTTCTCTAAGTTCCCAAAATTGGGAACCTCTAATTCACCACACCAAGGTAAGATTTTAGAAGAAATGAGTGACCTTGGAGGAGTAGGATTGCTAGCTAATCCCTCCAAGGGGGGCCGGCCTTTTAGAGAGAAAAATGGAGATTGTGTTTCACCAATTTCCCCCAAAAAGAACCCTTAATGAATTTTGGCTATAAAGTCAAATTTATACCTTAATTCATTTGAGTGGCAAACTTGTAAATAAGTCCAAGTTTGCTACCCTTACTATGTGGCCGGCCTTAGGGATTAATTTGGGCTATTTGGGCCTTTTTGAATCATTATTCATTAAGTTGTCATACAACTTAAGTTAATGGACTTGACGTTCGAAGCCCATTGGGCCTTAAGGTCCAAAACTATCCCGAGGTCTTTAACGAACTCATTCGTTTGATTAATTAACATATTAATTAATCCTTGCCATAAATAATTAAACCATTTAATTATTCTTACTCATCTCCATTGAATCTTCAATCTTTACCTTACACGGTGTACGATCCATTAGGTTCCTTTTAGCGAGGCAGTGGGCGATTCAAACTCTTTTAAATCGATTGTGAATTTGAAACTTATTTTCAATTCTCCTTTTAGTGATTACACACGTTTAGGGCTTCCACAAACCATGAGTGACACCTAGCAGCATATCATGGTTACCCAAGCTAATCAGAAGAGGTAGAGAACCTATTCAGTTTAGGATTACAAATGCAATACGGTCCCTCTCTAACACAATACTCTTGACCACATTGTTTGGCTTGATAGTTTATTCATGTCTACTATCCAATGTGAATCTCGTGCTTATATGATTCCCTTGAATGTGATTTGGAACACATTCCAAAATCTCATTCATACTCTGATCAGAGATTTTAATCATATCATAGAGTATTCTCCCTCAAACGGTTTGAAGGTTAGAGATCCCTTGTTGCGCATTCACTTGTCTCCATGACTAGATAGCTTGACCCCAACCATGCCGTGGACACTCCAAAAGAATGCCTTTTGACACGATCAAAGATCAAGGACCTAACCACAAGACAACTATGATGCCTCAGGTCAAAGGACTAATTTGCATTATCCTAACCATGAGTTCTCACGTGACATGAATATGAGAACTTGTCGTTGATCGTGTTCAGTGAACTCATTCTCTATTGAGCACCTACGTACTTGTCTTGGTGTCACTCACACCAATGACTCGAGACTAGTCACTCTTCCTGAGAGAAGACATAGCACGTACTGATCTTAACGGACTGTCAATGCCCAATTGGCAATCCTATGATCAGGAACGTTTAGGATGTGTCTACGAAAGAATGGTCTCATGAATCTAACTTCTTTAGATCGCATTCTCCCAATCACATTTTCCTTGGACTTTATCGTTTAAGCATATAACATTTATATGAGACCGCTCAAACACATATTGGCTACATCCACGGAGTAGAGGAGTTCTCATTAACTGTGAAAGGTTTACACAAATACATAGGTTCAAGCTCTCCTTTAGTGAGTTCTAGTGAATAGTTTAGTACAAATGACATTAGGGATTATTGTGGGAGAATGAGATCTATTTATAGAAGAGAGTTTCTAGCTTCATTCTGACATTGACATATGTCGTGCTATGATTGGCCTCTGATGTTGACAAGTGTCACGCTGTGATTGGCCTCTGATATTGACACGTGTTGCGTTGTGATTGGCCTCCAGGTTGGAGGGAAACTTTTGTGGGTCCTTGGCGGTAAAATGTTGACCGGTGCTTAGTAATTTTGGGGTTAGTCAAGTATGGTACAAACAAAGCTCCCCTAAGTTCCCGAGTGAGGGAAACTTCTCGGTTGGGGACTTGCAAGATCTAAGTCACTGAGTAATCGCAAAACTTCTAAGTGCCGAAGTGTGGTATCATTTTCAGTTGCCTCTGTCCTATAGGTAGAAGTGATATCTTCTCTGGGGGTACTTGTCCTCCATCAAAGAGTGGTATCTTGAACTGATGTTGACCCACAAGGTAATGTATAATTTTCACTTGAAGCTTACTTGTAGTTTTAGGCTTGGTAAAATGCAATACAAATCGTATAGTAGAAGTCCCCTAAGTCTCTGAGTGAGAAGATCTGTCGAATGAGGTGACAGACAAGGTAAGCAATTAGAGTTCCAAGCAAGCGGTCCCAGATCAGAGGTTTGATTTCTGATTTCGGCTGATTGTTCTCCTTCTCCTTCTCCTTGTCATGCAGGCTGCATGAAGGATAAATAGAAGAAAAGGGAGAAGAGATGATATGAGATACTTTTACTTTTAAGAGCAAGTCCAGTGGGAGCTGGAGCTCGAGGGATAGAGGGTGAACAGGGCCATAGAGCCTAGCCTATTGACTCCAGCGTGTGGGAGCCTGGGGGATAATGTAGGCCCGAGCACCAAGCCTGTCACAAATTGCCAACCCGAGAGCCCGAAGGCCATCTGACGCCAACCCTTTTTTTTTTTGGTCAGGCGTGTACAGTGCACCCGTGCGTGGGGGTGCGTCATCCGACAAGTTTTCTGCGAATGGGGTCTGCGGCGCAGTTTCAAATAGTTACCGTTGGATCTCAATGGCAAAAAAATGTGGATCGTTAAATTTGCAACGGTAAAAAAAAAAATCTTATTTAATATCAACCGTTGGATTTGAGATCAACGGTTGATATTATTCTCCTTTATAAAAAAAATGAAAATAGTTTTAAAATTCAGAAATGTTACCGTTGTGCCACGTGGCACAACCTGGAGTGTTGGAATTCAATTTTTTTAATCCAATAGCATAGATTAATTAGGTGAATAAAAATTTTAAAAAATGTAAAAAATGATTAAAAATCAGAAGAAAAAAAATGATTTTACTTTTCTATAAGTACCTTCTCATTATCTTTTACCTTACATCACAATTTCATATTTTCTCAACTACTTTCAACCACATTCCTATCTTTCTCTCAAAGTTTCAATCCAATTTCTTTTCCCAACAAAATGACTAATCATGTAGGTACAAATTGGACGCTTCTTGAAGATGTTGCATTGTGTACTAGCTGGGTTGAAGTTACTCATGATTCGCTTACAGATAATGACACGTGACGCAACGAGAACGATTAAAAATCTCATCGAAAATCCATCACCAATAATTGTCTTTGCAGATAATGACACGTGGCGCAACGAGAACAATTAAAAATCTTATCCGAAATTAAAAATAAAATTATTTTGAATTATTTTATAAATAAAAAAATACTAATATTTTATTGCTATTGCCTTTTCGGATAATAACACGTGGCACAACGAGACCGATTAAAAATCCTATCCGAAATTACAAATAAAATTATTATGTATTATTTTATAAAAAAAATACTAATATTTTATTGGCAATTGTCAGGGCTATTCAGTGCAAGGGTAGAGATGCAAAAGGCGATTACTGTTTATTAAGGGAAGTAACTGTTCACTGGGTGGATTAAATAGTGAATATCTTGGGGGGGCTTCCACGTTGGAACTGATATAAAGAAGTAACAGATGAATCGGCACGTGTTTTGTTATACTTATTGACTTTCTATAGGCTTCTTGAACTGGGCTGGAGGGTTTTCTGGTTTCCTCCAAATGAGCGAGCTGACTCAAGAATTTGAGGGTCAAAACAAGTCCACCAAATCTAGAGTATGTGCGACCTTGATGAAATGAGATACTTTTGTTGTTGACAAAGTAGTGGATGTAGTATGGCTAGGCTTTGATTTTCGGTGGTGGTGCCAGCGAAAGGTTGTTAAAGCTTATTGAGTTTTTTGGATAGGGTAGTGATGCCGAGCTTGGATTTGACTTAGACTCTTCTGTCTGGATTATGCGGTTCTATAGGAAGGGCGTCGTGCTGTAGTGACCTGTTCCAACTCATCATTGACCCTTCTGCTTCAATCTTTTGCATAGCAGAAGTGGTGCGCAACCTTTGCATTTGAATGGTCCTTCTGAACACTACTTCTCAGCGACTTATCCATGCTTAGGAGCTTCAGTGTAAAGAGCCAATACCGTATCAACTATTCTGAGGTATTTGCCGAATGACTTCGTGACCTTGACAACAGTTGAGGATGGGTACTCGAGAGCAATGCTAGGGAAGCAATTAGGCAAAGGTTTTGGGCAATTAGTTGTAGATCAAAAGTTTGATTTCAGGTTCCGATTGATTGCTCTATTTTTTCTTGTCCTGCAGGTGAGAACAAGGACAAATACAAAGACTGGAGAAAGTATGATATGGGATACTCTTGCTTTTGACCTTAATGATATGAGATACTCTTGCTCTGGTGTGGCGTGTTTGCAGATGTATTATTGAGAGAGGAAGAAAACTGAGTCTTTCGAGAGGCTTCGTTGGGAGTGTCTTCTCAGATGTGAGGAAGGGTTGAGAATTTATGTAAGTCTGCCTGGCCATGAAGGATGGAGGTTGAGCTGTATAGGAATTTCCCCAACAGTAAGTAGTAATTCTGTTCCTTTACCCTTCTCGGTCATAGCAATGTAGTGGGAGCTGCAAGATTCACGTGTTTTAACTTTGTCAGAGATTTTTGACAAAGTGGTTTGTGTTATCTGGAGAGCTAATGTTGCGTGAGTGGTGCCTCTTTGATTTTTGAATAAGCAGATCTGTTGAAGATCTGGATCTTGAAACTCAGAAAGCCGTGCCTCTTCGATTTTTGAATAAGTAGATCTTGTTGAAGATGCGTTCTCGGGGAGGATGAAAAAATAGGCATTCTTGCAAGCTTGCTTTGCCATGAAGGACAAAATCGACACGTATAGTGATTTCCCAATTAGCAAGTAGTGGTGTTATTCATTTACCCTTGTAGGTAATAGTAAGGTAACTGGAATTGCAAAATTCACACGTCTTAGCTTTGTCAGAGATTTTTTGATAAAGTTATCCGTGGTATCCGAGGAGCTGATGTTGCGTATGAAGATTGTCAAAAAATTTTATCTAGGGAAATTTGGTTCTCAGAATTCAGAGTGTGGTGCGTCTTTGATTTTTGAACAAGTGGCCATGTTGCACTTTATTTTATAGGGGCACCAATCGTGTTCAAGGAGTACGTTCAGAAAGTTATTGCTTGTAGAAGTTTCCCCCTGATTTTTGTACTTCTGAGATTTATTGGGCCTCATTTTTCCTTCGTCATTTCTAAAAATGGCTTGCCCATCCGACCATCGTTTTGACTGGAATGTTGTGGAAGAGGTAGCCATGTCTCCTCATGACAACATATGTCGCCCATCCTTCTTATCCCCTATTGGTCTTCTTACCGTTAGGGACTCTGTGATGAAGAATGACATAACTGCTACTATGGTGGCTAGGAATCTTCTCACCCCTAAAGATAATAGGATACTCTCCAACTGGTCTGATTAGTTAGCTATTCAGGATTCTTTGGCTCTCAGTGTTCAGTGTGCCGGTTCTGTATCCAATGTGGGTCAACGCCTGCTTGCTCAAACCCGTCAAGTTGAATCATTGATGGCGGAGGTGGTAAGTCTCAAACAAGAGATCAGAGGGCTCAAGCATGAAAATAGACAGTTGTATATGCTTACACATAACTATTCCATGGGCATGAAGAGAAAGCTTGACCGGTTGCAGGAATCTAAGAGTCAGATTCTAAGTGATCATTAGAGGTTTGTAGATTCTTCCAAAGGCATCTACTGCCTTCGTCTTCTGGAGCTTTACCACGTACTAAATCTCCAAATGATCAAACTCCGATGCCTCATCTTTCTGGTGCTCTGTCGAGTACTAAGGCTTCTCATGAGCAACTTTTGTGAAGGCTCCCTCTTCTTTGTTTGTTTTGATTCTTGTGTATGTACATATCTATAATTTATCGGAGATATCAATAAATAAGTTTTGCTTCATTCACCGTATTTTGTTACATACAGATACCCTTCACTAAGTTCTTTGAATTTTTTTTGTTGAAGTTTGCATGTTGAAACTTCGTGGTGGTTCCTGTAGGTTGAAACAGTGCTCCCTTAATTTTCCGAATGGGGAAAGCTTCTTGATTGGGGACTTGAAAGATCTAAGTCACTAAGTAGTTGCGAAACTTCCAAGTACCGAGGTGTAGTAGTATATGGTAAGAGTCCCCCAAGTCACCGGTCGAGGAGAGTTGCCGAAAGAGGTGTCTTACTAGTAGCCAAATTTCCAAAGTGACAAAATTTCACCCTTTTCTTTTCTAAGTGGTAGCCCTAAACCATTGCTTTATATATATATATATATATATATATATATTTTTTTTTTGAAGGTTGCTAGGCCCAAAGAAGTGGAGGCCCAAGCATTTTCCTTTTTTTTCTTTGGTTGGGAAGCCCAAGGGAGAAACTAGTCTGAGGCCCACGACCCTTTTTTTTAACTGACCCAAGGTCCAGCTTAAGAACAGTCGGGCTCAACACTTGTTTGGACCATCCAGCTCTCCTTTGTAATGAAGCCTAAGATCACTGCCCTTTTGGGTTACTGTTTTTCTTTTTCTTTTTTGTAGGTGAAGCTTTTGTGTTGAAGCTTTATGGGTGAAGCTTTGTAGGTGAAGCTTTGTAGGTGAAACTTCTATGTTGAAGCTTTTGTTGGCACCATAAATTAGTTTTGTTCACACTATCCTGATCAATAGTGTGTGTGGCTTTTGACATTTGTAGTTGAACTCCATTGATGAAACTACTGTGTTCACCCTTCCCTTTTTTTTTTGGATTTTTGTTTTTGTTTTTTTAGGGAGGGGTGTGAAAATTTGAAATTTGAAACTCCCTATATTGTGTGGAAGTTTGAAGATTTTCCATGTGAGGCTTTCTAATGGTTTGAATTTGAATTTGAATTTTGAATTTCTCTTGACTATGTTGAACTTATATAAGAATGATAAGTTTCCACTCTTTACATTACTTTCATTTGCTCATTTTGTAGTGATTTTTGAAGACAGAGTGCTTTCTAGTTGAGAGTGATTTCGGTAGTGCTTAGCATCATCTTCAGGTTGGTAGTCTCCTCCACTAGATCAAATGCTTTTATTCTTGTTGAATTGCTTGAGTATTCATGCATTTAGCTAAAAACATGATGAACTAGTTGAGCTTTGTCTCATGCCCTAGGAATTTCTTAGGTTTCGATCCTTCACATAGTGATAGAGTTTGTTTATGTTTGTTGTAGATGTTAGAGCTTGGAGGTCTTAGTGACGAGGGCTCCTCTAGCTCTAGCTTTAGGTTTGAGCCTGCAATGTCAGAGTCTTCAGGGCCTTTGTTAGATAATCTGCGCAATTGTTAAACCTTAGCCAATATTGGTTCTTCCTCCTTCATGTCGGTGGGTGAAGAGGTTGCTGTTGACGTTATACCCATCTTTTGCTCTAAGTTCACAGCGGACCATTTATATCAAAACTTGTTAGACAACGAAAAACAGCTTGAGGCCCAGATGCAGTCATGTAGTATATCCCATAGTGTAGGAATGCGCTTGGTGCATTGTGATGAATTGCTCTCTGAGCCCCCCTAAAGGTCATGTTATGTTTTATATCTCAAATGTTAGTGACTATATGGATGAAGCTACCTTTGCACCCGTGGTTACAACAGATGTTATCTTTCATTAGGTATGGGCTTGGGCAACTCAACCCTGGTTTTTGGGATACCTTGATTGGGTTTTATATTATTTGGATGGAATGTGGGTTAGGTGAACCTTCCTTTCATCAGTGGCGCTACTGCTATAAGATGCACCTGGTGAAGTCCTACCCACTTCTAAACTGTAGGTTGTAATGTATCCATTGTTCGCATTGTTTGCTATTTGTTGTGATTTCTTCTTGCTTCTAACATTTTTCTTCATGTAGTAACATGAGGCACCATCAAACTGTCTGGACAGAAGCTGGCTGATGTAGAAAAGGTGTTAAAGGTGCCCAAAGAGGATAGAGGGCAAGTTACGGCCCTTATTTCAAAAGTACGGTTTTCAGCCCTAGTTTCCAAGTGCCAGAGGCAAGCGAGTAAGTCGTATCCTTCATTTGACCTTTTTTTTTTTTGTAAAGTTGTATTCCTTACTTTGATTTTCCTTGTTCAGTAGAGAAAGTGAGCAAGAAAGGGGGGACTAACACTAAGAAAGGGAAATCACCTATGTTAGTTCTTGTAGACAACATTTTGTTTCATAAGGGAGCTCGTAAAGACTGGGTGAGACCAACCTTTAGACCTACGTCGGAAGATGAGGTCCTCAAGATTGCTTCCTCGAAGAAGGCTGAAGTTGAGGCCATCGGGTGTGCTGCTGCCATAGGTGCAGGGGAGGAGAGGCAACTGTTGCCTCTTCTTCCTTCCATCAATCTCATCTTTCCTCCAACCATGGAGTCCACTGACCAGGAAGGTGACCCTAGCTCCAGCCGCAAAAGGAGGTACAAGGAAGAGGTTGGTAGCATCCATTATAAGGACTTGAAGGTTGCCATACAGCCAAGTAGTTTTAGGTATGTTAATAATTGTCTGGCGAGGCGTCGATCCACTATTGACGAGCTTGGCGAGCCGATAGCTGAGAACGAATCAGATCATGATTGGATGATGAGGCTATCTTCTTATGTAAATGTTACTTTTCACTTTCTCCTTTTTTTTTCTCTGGTAGTGACGATCATCTTGTCATGTAGATCATGATTGAGTGTGACGACAAACTACGATATCTCGAGTGATATAAGGCAAAGTTTAAAGAGAACAAGTAGCTTGTGAATGACACCAGGAAGAAGAGCAAAGCTCTAACTGAGGCCATCCAACTTAAAGATCAAGCCTTTGAGAGTTTGACGAGGTGGAATGGTGAGAACATAAGGTTCAAGAAACAGTTGGAGGCGACTAAGAAACAATTGGAGGCAACTATCCTCGAGGTATCCAAGGTTAAAAGGGAGTTGGATAATGCCTTGGTTGAGGTTTTTGAGCTGAAGAGGAATATCCCAATTGAGAGAGAAACTGCGGTGCGGGAGTTTTTAGGTTCCCAAGCCTTTCAAGATGCCATTAGACCTCCTTGTACACGTAAGGTTTGGCTGGAGAAAAGAAGGTGTATGGCCATCCTTGAGCGCTATGACGATGGAAGCATCATCAATTCGTACAATAAGGAGATGGAAATGTATAGATAAAAGGGTGAAACCTTCACCTTCCTGCTCGATTCTAACAGTAAAGAGGAGTTTGAGGATAACACCAATGTTGATGAGCAGACTCAGCAGAGTGAGGAAGGTCCTAGAGATGCCGAGGATGGTGGTGATAGAGATGGTGGTGAGACGTAGAGTGATATTGTCAGGGGTTCCACTTCAGATGAGGATGACTCATAGTGCCTTCATTTTCTGCATGCTCTAGTTTGTTGTTTGTATGACATGTATTAAGTTATGAGCCAAAAGGTTTTTTGTTTATGGATGTTTATGACATTGCACCGTTTACTTTGGTGTTAATTGCCAAGTATTTGCACTATCGTTTATGAATGTTTGGCTATGTTTGAATAGATCCTTTGTTTGGATATAAGCCATGACTTGGATTGAGCAAATACATTGTGAAGCTGTTCGTTTATTTGTATTGTCTTGTTGACAGATAATTAGACTTTATTTCATGTTGGAAGCATTCATGTTGAAGCTTCAAACCCGAGTGTTTCATTGCTAGGAATGTAAAAGAGTTAGAAATGAGTTGTCTAAATCACCTCTTTATTGAATTCATGCCAAATGGCCTTCATTACATAGGATGCCAAATGACTATAGCTCAACACTTGTGCGATGTGAGTCTACTTGTAATAGTACTTCAAGTGATCAGTGTTCCATAGATGGCCAAGGGTGCATCGGAGCTTCTGAGTTTGTAGAAGCCAGGGCAATTGATGCTAACAACTTCAAACGGTCTATCCCAGTTCGGGTTGAGTGTGCCTTCGCTTGGGACTTTGTCGTAGAGTAGTCTTTTCTTCAATACCTAGTCCCTCACTTTGAAAGAGTAAGGTTTGACCCTAGAGTCATAGTAGTTAAAGATGCGTTGCTTGTAAGCGATGTTCCTTAAGTGAGCCTGATCTCTGTGTTCCTCGACTAGGCCCAAGTTGAGGGTGAGTTGTTTGTTATTTTCACTTTGCTTGTAGTTCTGGACTAGGTATGTTGCTTGTTCAAGCTCAACTGGGACAACTGCCTCTGTACCAAAGGCGAGTGAGAATGGAGTTTCTCCTGTTGAAGTTTGATATGAAGTGCGGTATGGCCAAAGAACCTAAGGCACAAGTTTTGCCCAACAGCTTTTAGCCTTATCCAAGTTGGTCTTTAAATGCGCTTGATTATTTTGTTGATGGCCTCAACTTGTCCATTAGCCTGAGGATGAGCTGGGGAGACGAAACATAAATTGATGTTGAACTTAGAGTAGAAAATCCTAAACTTCTTGTTGCCAAACTGTCGCCCATTGTCAGTGACTATTGCATTGGGAATGCCGAATTTGCAAAGGATGGTCTTCCATATGAAGTAGTCAAACGCAACGATTGCATAACGGACCTTGCCCTTCCCCACAGGCATTGGGCCGATGAAATCAAGTCCCCATTGGGTGAAGGGCCAATGGTTGATCATGGGAGTGAGAGGGTCAGGAGAGGAGTGGGGAATGGTTGCATAGCGTTGACACTTGTCACATGAGCAAGATATTTTGATGGCATCTTGGAGGAGTGTTGGCCAGTAATATCTTGGGGAAAAAGCCTTGTGTACTAGAGACCGAGATCTGGCATGATCTCCGTAGACTCCCTCATGTATCTCTCGAAGGACAATATTTACCTTAACAGGTGTAAGACATCTTAAGTATGGCTAGTTAAAACCTCGCTTATAGAGTTGGTCATTAATGATCATGTAGCGGGTAGACTTGTATTGAATTTGCTTAGCTTAAACTTTATCATTTGGGAGGGTGCCATGAGCCAGGAATTTATAAATTAGGGTGATCTAATTATCCCCCTATTGTAAGTTGCGCACTTCCACAGCCATAGTGCTTGGTGTTGCCAACAATTCGACATGAATTTTTCTTCCAATCTTGTCTTCCACTACTAAAGCGAGGCGAGCCAGGGCGTCTGCATTTCTGTTTACCACTCGAGGAACTTGGGTGATCTGGTAGTGGAAATGCTTGAGCAAAAGTTGTGTTTGCGCAAGATATGCTGCCATGGACCTATCCTTAGCATCAAAGTTATTCGTGACCTGGTTAACCATTAATTAGGAGTTACTGAATATATCAATTTGTTTAACTCCAAGATGTTTGGCTAAACGTAAGCCTGCCATGAGGGCCTCATACTCGGCTTCATTGTTTGACACCTTGAATTTGAAGCGAAGAACGTACTCTATTGTCACTTTATCGGGTGTAGTAAGAACTAGTCTTGCTCCACAGCCCTAGTTGGATAAGCCATCAGCATATAGAGTCCATACTGGGAAGGTTGGTTCTAATTTTCGAGCTTCCGAGGGTAACGAAGCGAGTGCCTCAGGTGTAGGAGAAATGTCAACAGGATATGTGAATTCAGCGATGAAATCTGCAACTGCTTGGCCCTTCTCAGCTGGCTTTGGTTGGTAAGAAATGTCAAACTCACCTAAAGTTATCAACCACTTGATCATTTGTCTCAAAGTGTCAGGACTTTGGAGTATTTGTCGAAGGGGATGATTGGTAAGCACAATGATGGAGTGTGCTTGGAAGTAAGGGTGAAGTATTCAAGCATATATGACCAATGCTAGAGCTAATTTCTCAATTTTAGAGTATCGTGTCTCCGCATCCTGCAAGGTCTTGCTGGTGTAGTAGAAGAATCGTTTGACACTACCATCAATTCGAATGAGGATGAAACTGATTGCTGAATACGAAATAGATAGATAGATAATGAAAATATCATCAACCTCAGGTTTGGAGAGTAGGGGAGCTTTACTCATGTATTCCTTGAGGTTCCTGAATGCCTCGACACATTCATCAGTCCATGTAATGTACTTCTTACTTCCCTTAAGTGCTTTGCACATTTGTCTGTGGCCTTAGAGATGAACCTGGTCAAGGCTGCCACCTTACCAGTAAGGCTATGGATGTCTTTTGAAGTTACTGGTTCTTTCATATTAAGGATAAATTTGATTTTCTCGGGGTTAGCTTCAATGCGTCGTTGGCTAATCATGAAGCCCAAAAATTTGCCATAGCACACGCAGAAGGCACATTTGTTGGGGTTCAACCTCATTTGGTAGCTTTTCAGTATGGTGAAGGTTTCAGATAAGTTGGTGATGTGTTGGTCAGCATGTTTGCTCTTGACTAGCATATCATCAACATAAACTTCCATGCTCTTCCCAATTTGTTTTGCGAACATTGAATTGACTAGTCTCTAATAAGTCGCCCCTGCATTCTTTAGGTCGAATGGCATGACTTTATAGCAATATAGTCCCCTGTGAGTAGTGAAGGCTGTGTGTTCTTAGTCTGAAGGGTTCATGAAGATTTAGTTGTACCTCGAGTAAGCATCCATAAAGCTTAAACGGAAGGGGAAAACTATCATTCAGGCATCCTTTATTTAGGTCAGTGTAGTTAACACACATTCTCTATAAGATCTTTTAAAGCAAGAAACTTTCCTTGGTTGGATTTTTCTTGACAAGGACAACATTTGCTACCCACATTGGGTAATTGACTTCATGAACAAAGCCTATGTCTTTGAGTGTTTCCACTTCTGTCTTCATTGCCTCATATTGTTCAACATCATAAGATCTTTGCTTCTGTCTCATTGGCTTGGCCTTAGGATCAATGATGTGATGCAAAACAACACTCAAACTTAAACCCTATTCTTGTCAATTGTAGTAAAGATGTAAGTAGGGATCGTTCTAGGCCGGGGATTAGATAGGGATGCTAATGGACTAGAAACAAACTTAAAAACACAAAACTAGACTCTAAAATAGAAAACTAGACTCTAATAACTCAAAACACACTAGAATGACTCAAAACTAGCAGATTGACTCAAAATAGCAACTAATGAATGATTTGGACGAAAATTGATTCTAACTTGACTCAAAACAATGAAAAGACACAAAATTGGACAGATTGCAACTAAGAGACACTAAATATAAAGGGGGGGTGTTTTTGCACGAAAATTAAAACTAAACTTAAGCAAACTTTGTAAAATAGTTTAAAAGGCAAATTTGGGTGAATCAATAGGTGAATGGATAGCTAGAGGGTTTTTCTCCACACATGACACATATGCAACATAGAATTGATTTCCAGTTATGATTTCAACAAACCATGAATGACAATGCCCCAAGTTAACCGTGAACTGCACAAATTAACCATCAGATTTCCCTAAGTTCATTGAATTGGACGGACAACACATACAACAACCCAAATTATTTCTCAATAGTTCCCTACATGAACTGCATAATAGAGATACATATTAAGAATCATTAAGTTCTATGGAAATCATAAGCATTGACATGACATTCGTAACTATGAACTGCATGATACTCCTGCCATGGATTTACTTAACGCGATTATGACTAGCAACCTTCACTACTTGTGAATATAAGTTCATAACGATTAGGTGAAACTCTTTTATATTCTAACATCAGACTCATGCATGCAAATTAAGTGTGCACCCTCAACCAACATACACAAATAAGTTCTAAATCAAACAGTTAAGTAAATCGCATCCACATTTCATGAAACAATAACTGGAGGAAATCAATTCATATCACATATATGTTCATGGTTTTTAATCCACCTCTAGCTACAACTAATTTAGTTCCACATACTTGCAATTAAACAGAGACAATCGAATTTAAACATTGAAAACAAAAGTAGAAGACACCTAGAACGCTCCAGCAATCCATAACTTTGAATGGCTAGGCGTGGCTCCAAAGTGGTCATCATCTTCCTCCTTGCAAGGTTGCGGCACCAAGGGATTTATGGTGTATGGTGGGTGAAATTATGTCTATAATAAAGGGGAAGGGCTGAGAGATGTGTATGGATAGTGTAGGGATTGCGACACGTTATGAAGAAGGGATTAAGGATGTGTAGAGAAGGTGTAGGGCAGAGAATGGGGCGGATGGATTGTCTAAGGATGGTATAGAATGGGTAAGAAGAAATTGGTGTGGCAAAGGGTTGTATAAATAGGGTAGAACTCGGCAAGGGTGCAGGAAAGGTTTAAAAGACTTAACTATTTTGTCCCATAATTGAATAGGTAAGAAAGAATCAGAAATTAAAGAGAAATAGGTAAGAAAGGAGTGGCACAATATAGGAAAGGTATTGAAAGTCAGAAATCAAGAGGGAAAAAGGAAATAAGGTGAGGCAATGATGTTTTAGAGAAGAGGGAAAGTGGTTTAAGGCAGAAAATAAGAAAGAAACCATCTCCCTTGTGCTGCAAGGAAGAGGGAATCCTCTAGGAGGTGCGGCATCCTCAAGGGAATGTTCTAGGACTTCTAGAAACATGTAGTGAGGTGTCCTAACATATTTTAGAAACCCCTTTGTAGCTGGAACTTAGGTGAATTTGAATTAGGAAATTTTAGGACCAAATTTGGAAACTTTGGTTTCCAATTCTTCTTTCTTGCTGAACTCTTTGTTCTTCATTTGTCTTGAATTCATTTCTTCATCTCTTCACTCAATCCTAGCCTCCTTTGGTCTTCAATTTCGTCCATCCACCTTGCTCCAAGCATGTGCCAACCATTTCAAACCCAAAACTGCTCCAAATTGCACAATCTTGCCTACTTTGTCATTTGGACCTACAAACACACGAAAATAGCTTAAAACACTCAAATAAACATAACTAACTAAGTAAACACAAGGAAACAAGCTAATTAAGTCGCATAAATATGCTCCTATCAATCAATACTCAAGTGATGATAGATGATATCAAGAGAGATGCCTAGCATGTCCTTATATGACCAAGCAAAGACCTTATTGTTCTTTTGCAAAAAGAAGATCAATGCCAACCGGATGGATGGTGACAAGGTGGTGTCAATCTTCACTATGCGATCCAGATAGTCTTTGGAGATAGAGACCTTCTCTAACTCTTCAGCAGGTTGTGCTTGCTGGGTGAAAAAGTCATCTCGTAGATTGTCTGGTTGACCATTGTGCTTTGACCAGGCTGGTCTTTGTGACTTGGCCATGTATAGAGAGGGTTTCCTTGGGCACAGGTAGATGTTGTTGCTTGACTGAAGTGTTGTAACATGATCGTGTACTAAGTTGATCTCTTCTGATGTAACTATTGCCATAAGAGGGTTGGAAATTTCATCAACAACATATGTTTAGATACCATGGCCTTGAGATCATTGATTCCTGTGCGCCCAAAGATGACATTGTATGCCGTTGGGTAGTCAACCACCAGGAAGTTAGTAGTAATGGTAGCCGTGCAAGGGCCTGTACCAATGGTGAAAGGTAAATGTATGCTCCTAAAGGTTGCACGATATCACTAGAGAAGCTTATTAAAGGAGAAATTGAGTGATCGGGCAAGTGTTCAGCTACATTAAGTGCCCTGAAAACTTCAGCGAACATGATATTGACTGAAGCCCCAGTGTCTACAAAGCTTCGTCGTACATCAAAGTTGGCTATGTGAGCTTTCACAATCAGTGGGTTGTTGTGAGGGTAGATGATACCTCTTTCTTCCTCAAGGTAGAAACATATTGGATCCTAGTTAGGCTTTTGATACTTACCCCCTGATGTTTTCCACATGAAACACCTGGTGGCCATGCCTCAAAGTTCGTTTATTATTTTTCATGGCCCTGTTGAAAGATTTAGATATGGGTGTGCCACTGCTTATAGAATATATCACATTCACTTGGCGTTGGTTATAGTTATCCCTTGGAAGGTGAAGGAGGAATTGATCAATTTTTTCTTCACATGCCAAAGCTTTAATATGGTCACAGAAGGTGATACACTTCTCGCCATCATGACCATTATATTCGTGGTAGCAGCAAAACATGCCCGTGTTCTTCGTGGACTTGTAATCTGGCTACCTCGGCTTTGGCTTCGGTATCAGGTGAGATATACTGGGGTAAATGGTCGTGCATGTGGCGTTCAAAAACTTGTATGTCACATACCTTGAGGTAGGGCCTGTTTTCACACGGGCTTGGCCCACTGCGTTGACTGCCATAGGGCGAGCATTATCATGGCGGTACCCCTGGTTATCGAGATAATGTCCCTTACTCTTTTTACCAAAATGAGATTGGTGAGGATGAAAATCTTTCCTCTTGCCCTGAGATTGACACGTCTATCGATTTGGCGAAGCATTAGTTAAGCCAGGGGGAGGCGTCGTTGCAGTAGGTTGAGGTCTTCTCATTTGGTTGGATCTGGCTTCCACTCCCCATTTGCTGATAAGGGATGGCTATAGAGGGTTTCTCTTGATATACCCTTGCCTTGACGGAGGCATGGTTGTAAGAATGTGCCATCACCTAAGAGTAAGTCTTCCAAGTGTTGGCATTGATCATGTACTTGAAGAAATAGCCACGCAGGCCTGCCATGGAGGCCTTGAGGGCAGTCTTGTCATCTGCCTCGGCACATCGAGAATACTTATGGCTGAAGCGGTCGGCATACTTACATAGTGACTTGTCTGGCTTCTGGAAAATAGTGTATAAGTCATTTGCAGAGTGTAAGCGATCGGTCAGGAAAATGTGTTGAGAAACAAACAGTTTCCTCAACTCCTCAAATGAGTCTACTGTCTCAGGTGGAAGACGACAATACTAGTTTAGAGCTCTTCCAGATAAGGTAGAGGGGAAGAGGAGACATCGTTCTTCATCAGTATGCATCCGGTGTACTATAGTGGATTCAAAGAGGTTAAGATGGTTAATCGAATCTTACCTTCCGGTATAGAGTTGTAAATCGAGCATCTGCTTTGTCTTCGCTTGGAGGGGGTGTCAAGGATCCTCCTTGTAAGAGGGCCAGGCTTGGGTTGGTTCCAATCAGGTATCTCGGCCTGTCGTTCGGCTTTCAACTTGTTTACTTCCTCAAGGAGCCGTAGGACAATGGGGTTTTCAGTGGAGTCATGTACCACTGAAGCTTTCTTCCGTAAATCTCCAACGGCTCTTGAAAGTAGGAAAGTTTGATCAAGAGCTTGTGATTTTTCCTTGGACTCACTGTACTGATTTATAGGGCAAGTCTGTCGGAATACTTCTGAGTCCCCTATACCCTCATGTTCCTCTGGGGCCTGTTGTTCATTCTCTAGATTAATAGCTGGCCTGGGCCGTGGTAAGGGACCAAATCTGTCATAAACCTTTGGGTCATTGATCTTTGAGCTTATGTGGATGAGGTTCTCTCGATGTTGGCTTAGGAAGTCTCGACAGTCACGATAAACAACTTTCGATCCTTCCGCTCCCTTTACAAGGAGGTGCATTCCTCTACTTCTCCTACTTCGAGTTGAAGCAGCTGGGTCAAAAGAAGTCTCATATTGATCGACACATTGATGAGTAGCTCGTTCGCCATCAGAAATATCCATGTTGAATATCGGTGACCCTTTGTGTTTGGGGGCACCCAGATGATGGTTGACTTCAGCATGGATGATAAGCTCGTGTGTTTGAGTATGCCTAACCTCGTGGAGCATCTCGAAGAGCTTCTCATATTGCTTCTGGAAGACCTCATTCTTCATTGCTATCTTGTTGGTCTGAGCCTCCAACTCTTCGACTTTAGCTTGAAGAGCAAACTTCTTTCGTTGCTTCGCACTAAGTTTCAAGTTTGTGACCTTCGCTAGATTACTCCAGTCACCAGTGTGGATAAGTATGTAAAGGGATAGAGACAGGGAAGCAAACAAGAGATGTACATGATTCACCTAGATTGGCTAAGTCCATGGAGTAGATGAGTTCTCATTAATTGTGAAGGGTTTACACAAATACATAAATTCAAGCTCTCTTTTAGTGAGTTCTAGTCAATAGTTTAGTACAAATGACATTAGGGATTATTGTGGGAGAATCAGATCTATTTATAGAAGAGAGTTTCTAGCTTCATTTTGACATTGACACGTGCCATACTGTGATTGGCCTCTGATGTTGACACGTGTTGCGCTGTGATTGGCCTCTGACGTTGACGTGTGTTGCGTTGTGATTGGCCTCCTGGTTGGAAGGAAACTCTTGTGGGTCCTTGGCAGTATAATATGTCGAGGTTGGTCAAGTATGGTACAAACATCATGTATCCAACCATGTTACAAATCATTGCTTACAAATCATCAATGCTACAAAATAAAAATGATTGCTCATAATAACTAATATTATAAAATATAATTATGAATGTATTATTATCAATATTTTATATACAAACTAATTTACATTCTTTAACAAATTTAGAACGAATCGAACTGAATACCTATTGTGTACGTCTACTCTTTGGTGATACATTACTAGCGAATCCCGTATCCGAGCTGAACTGCGAACTCAAACCGTATTTCATATCTGGCAACTATGATCACAACCCTTGGGAAAGCTTAGGGGTTTTAGGAAATTAAATGACATGAATTCAAACGAAAATTGAAAAGTTGAAAATTTATTACAAACTTTATTTTGCGATTTTGGAAGTCTAACCGATTGTTTTTGGCCTTTAACATGATGGTCTCACGGTATAACTATTAGTCTTGTTCTGCTCGTGATTCTTCAAAACGTCATATTATACGTCCAATTCTGATCCTAGAATATTTCTTGTTGCCTTTTCTGTAGCCATATCGATTAAATCCAATATTTCCGAACTTTAATTCTTTTTTTTTCTTCTAGAATTTGGAACTTTTTATGGCTTTTATCCGTGTTCATCAAAATTGACAGGAACTTGACCTCGAGTTCATTTTGAAATGATCTTGATAGCTAGTAGACAACTGCCTGGTTAAGTAAATAAATTCTTCAACTCGAGAAGCCCAACTTTCAGTGTACTTAGTTGAAATATTCATGAAATTAATTATGTAAACAAGACCAAACTATGCCAATTAAGAATCAAAATATTTTTCCTCCCCAAGTTTTCTTGTTTGGTTAGCAATGTAATTTAACTCAATTTTGTTAGATTGTTGATTCTCCGAAGTCATAACAATTTTGGAATCACTTATATCTTGAATTTCTTGAGTCTCCACTTGTGAACTGTCATGTTTTGGCATAATGAAATATAAGTCCTCATCACTTTAACTTCTTTTCTAATGATTGTCTTAAATGTCCTTGCCAAATACAATTTGTTGAAATAGGAAAAGAATTGCTTAACAATTTTGTTGCTTCAACTAACACCAACTTTTGATGGGAGTCTTACCTTGTTATGGTCTAGACTCTTGCATTTAAAAACACATAACGCAGATCACCATCTAACCAAGAAGCTACCATCTTCACCATCTTCTTTTCCGAAATTGGTTGTCTCTAAAAAACTTCTCTATATCCTCAACCCATAAAAAAAAAACCTTCAATGCAATCACTTCCTAGGAAAATAAGAATATCTACAACATCAATGAGGTGAGGTTCGCTGTGTGAATCTCATACTATATCCCCTTCAAGATTTAATACTCTCTTACGAACAATGTCGTTTATGGTATTGTTTTTTTCCACGAACAACTGCCATTTTGACAGGCCAAGTCTCTGCTCTAATACCAATTTGATGCTTCATAAAGTTAAAAGGATTACAAGCGTAAATCCTGAAGAACAAAGGTTTCCGAAATTCACAGAGATTGTGATAAAACCAAAAGGTTTTTTGATTATTTCTGAATTGATGCATTACCTTGAGAGTGAAACAACTTATATATATATATAATCACAGCCCCTATATATATATATACATATATTTAATCACAGCCCCTAGGGAAGCTCATGGGTCTTAGGAAATTAAACGACATGAATTTTGATAGAAATTGAAAAGTTCGATATTTTACGGTTTTAAAAGTCTAAAAGATCTTTTTTTTTTCTCTTAAAACGACATATTTTACACCCAATTCAGAAACCAGGCTATTATATATTGTTTTATATCTCCATGAATCTAGGAACTTTTGCTTGCATTGTATCATTTGGTCTACGTAACGGAACTGATAACATTCGAGATTATGCAGGATTCGCAAGCAAGCTAATCTCCTAGTTTTATTCCTCGTTGTTAAATAGTCTGGTTAAATCAATCACCTTGGATGACTGCTTTTTTACTTATTCTTATTGCCTTTTCTGTTGCCACATTGATTGAATCCAATATTTTCAAACTTTAATTCTTCTTTTCTAGAATTTGAAAAAAATTTATTTTCTTTATCTTTCTTTGTTGAAATTAGCCCATATCTTGCCATACATCATCAAACTTCTTTGTATTTTTCTCATCTCTTTATTTTAACAAACTGTGAATACTATATTATTTTTTTATACGAAGATATATTTACACTACTATGTTTGGATGAAAGCAGTGAACTTAGAATTTAGATACAAGTCATAATTTATAATTTAGCAAGCATCATTCCCTTATCTAGATTCATAAACATAAAAATTTACCATTTCTGCGTGAAAAAATACTGAAATCTTTGTAAGCTTTAAATATGCGTGTAGCTAAATTGTGAGGAAGGAATAGAGAGAAATTGGCTATCATTGTACACTAATACATTCTTTTCTCTTCTTTTTTGGTGCTTTCACGAACCACTAATAGTATTGCACTACTTATGTTTCAATTTATGAGGTGTGTTGTAAGTAGATGAAGCCATGTTCAGGGGACATGGTTTCAGCCGAGTTAAACATGAGGGTGATACTGTCGTTGCAAGGAAAGCAATTGGAAGGTACTCAAATTATACTCCTCCAATTTCTTTTCAACAATTTTTCGTTCTTGTGTCAAAATGATAGAAACAGTTTTGAGTTTTTATGGACTTCTAAGACTGCTATGTTATGGACTTCCAAGAGACTAAAAGCATAGAAGGAAAAAACATCCATTTTTTATTTTAATATAGATTTGATTTTGGATTGCTTTGCAATATTTGCGGTTTCCGATTAACTCTCTTGAATTGCCTTTTGTGGCTTTTACAATTTTACTTTTATTTTACTAAACATAATTTCAACTTATCTTTGATTAAGTGCAAGTGTTCCCTAGCAAATACAGAAGTTTTTAGTCCCTTTCCTTCAATTTATGTCCATTTTATGTTCTTATCTATTTTGAGAAAGTTAATTTGATGATAATTAAGAGTGGTGTATTTATATGTGAATTTGTCTGCAATCATTGGGGCACCACCACCACCCATCGTCATCATCACTCACCATCACCACCGTTGCTGCTACCACCACCCACTATCATCACTGCCGTCACCACCACCATTATTAGCACATTTAAAATATTTTTCTCTCGTTTATAAATTATTGACTCTAGATACACATTAAATTTCGTATTTAAATTCTATTATTTTTTTAGGTTAGCCAAATAAAAAAATTCACAAATTCTAGAAAATCAAGTTTTGTAATTTCAAATTCCGTCATTTT
Source organism: Crataegus laevigata (assembly GCA_963580275.1). Taxonomy (NCBI): domain Eukaryota; kingdom Viridiplantae; phylum Streptophyta; class Magnoliopsida; order Rosales; family Rosaceae; genus Crataegus; species Crataegus laevigata. The sequence continues at coordinate 29,421,589 of OY756940.1, read as the reverse complement.
GGAATTTTAGGGTCTGTCCGGTAACGCATAACAAAATGATTTTTGAAATATTGTTTTGTTAAACAAAAATGACAAATAAGATTTTGCATTCTTGTGATTTGAGAATGCGTCTAATAGTTTAGTCCGAGAATGATTTAAGAGAATGAAACATTAAAAACGTGTCTGGTACCAACTGTAATATATATGTGTGTGTGTGTGTTTGATAGTAGTGGTGGCGGTGATGATTAGGATGGTTTGGTTGAGCCAAGAGTGGTGTTCATAGCGATAGTTGTTGGAGTAGTGGTAGTAGTGGTGAGTATAAAGCTGTTAGTGGTGGTGGGATATAGGTGGTGGCAATAGTGGGGTAGTGAGCAATGAGCAATTGAGGTGCAACTTAGATTGGGTCAACTTGAATCTACACATGCCCAACCAAATTTCAAACCCAATTAGGCAGGTTAGAATGAAGAAGAAAACATGCACAAATCCCACTCTGCCTCAACTCGATCATGTATTATGTTTGGTTGATGCCTTACCCGCCTATGGCAACCCAAACACAACCTGATGTTGAGTTCAAATTTGCTCATGCACATATTACCCTCCTCACTTCATTTTAAGTATAAGTTTTGGGGTGACAATACTTAAAGTTTATTGTCGGTTTTCATATGGATAATAAATGATAGTGCTACTTTTACATTTCTTTTGGTTAAGGCTTTGGTATGCATCTTTTAATTTAATTTCAACTCTGCGTGGTTGAAACATTAGAAATAGTCTCGAAGTTGTGTGCTTTAACTTTTATTTGCATGGTCACGTGTAAATGAAATTCCAACTAATATTTGACCTTTTTGGTTCAAAACTTGAAAAATCATGCAAAATAAGGTTTTATAAGATTGAACCCGATAAAGATGTGTGATCCTGAACCCAAACTCAACCCGAATAAGTCTGAACCCAACATAAACCCAAACCTAACTAAACTAGCATTAACCCGAACTCAACCCAAAGCCAACCCAAACCTGAATTGTAAAGGTTGGGTTAGGGTTAGTGTCATGCTCCGGATCCAGAATCGGTAGAAAATTCTGAATCTGAAATGTGACCTAAAGTTGAATATAAATAAATAAATAAAAAGAAGCAGAAATGAATGAAAAATATAAGTTCCTCTTGTAAACCAATCCAAAATTCTTTACAAGGCCAAATTAATAAATGAATAAAAACTTCTAGCCTCACATCTAATTCGATCTTATCCTATTCACCCTCTTGATCGAGTCTAATGCGTACACCTACATAAACAATGGAGCTTCAACAGGTCAGTAGGGCCATCACCTTACCACAGTAAATTAATCAAACTAAATTAAGAGTCATATCGTCATAGATTTTAGTCATGAGAAATTAGGAACAATGGTTCCATAATGATGCATGAATATTCTCTCATTCCCACCTCTATTCTCGTTAATCCACACTCCAAAACACACAGCCTCACACGTTTCATACCATGCTCTGACCTCAAGTTTCCTGTTATATGAATTACCACTCATGACATATCCATTCGCTTTCCATTGTTCTTTCAAACCACAATATCCATCTCTCGGTCACCAAGTCGTCTCTCACATAAAGATGGTCTTTACCGCCGATCAGTTATGCTTACCGGAAATCCTGGTCCTTGACATAATCGATCCGATCTTTCCAATACATCAAACCATTCCAATTCATCACGAAACAAACCCACGTAACTCACCCAACTCATACGTCTCATTATTGCAAAGCATGACATGAATTCCATCTCGTATATGCAAGTCATAATCAAACCAATAAAAATCCAACAAAAGCAACAATCCAATTTAACATCCAACCATATTTACCAATCAATAAAATCAACAATTATACAGTACTTCATGAAATTTAATAAAATCAATCTAAAGGTATGCCCGATTTCTCCTATATGGATTCCAAAGCATTGCTAAGACTTGCTATAACAAGTTTCCATCACCTCCACCACCTCGATCAACTCCATAACTTGGATGCTACAGGTGAGTGAAATGAAGAATTGTTGCGGAGGAATACTTATAAGTTTTTGGACACGCATTTAAGTGCTTGGACTGATCACCACTCGAGTGCCAATTGACAAGAATCATCATATTTGAATAAAGTTGATGTTGACGATGTGTGCATGATGCTGATGAGGTTTGATTTTCTTCTCTTGAGAATTTTGTTTATTAAGATGCAGGTTTCTTTGTTCTCAAGAAATTGGGGTTACTTATTCAATTATGCTTGTATCTTGTTCTCTATAAATACCTCCATTCGGGTCGTGTGGAATTTTGAAATACTAACTATATGATACGCACCCGTAAACTCTGAACAACGAGCAAAAGTTTGATCTAAACAGCATATCGATTGGTATGCATTCCATTGTTGTCATTGACACTCCAAAACAATATAGAGATTAAACAAAGAATAAGCTTATCAAAATCACAATACTACAAAGAATGAAAGAATAGTTGGAATAAAATCATGAAATAAGTGGTCTTCTATATTAGGCTTTGGTTTCCCTGGTTTGGCATTGTACTAGGAGGGATGCTGAATGGATCTCCAAACGGGTTTGCAGAGCCTGCGGGTTGCATTGGTTGGGAATGTTGAGAATAATAAGGGTGAGGTACCATCATCATGTTTTGCTGTTGTTGGTGTTGCTGTTGTTGTTGCTGCATGATTTGCTGGTGTTGTTGTTGTTGTTGTTGTGCCATTAAAGCCATCTGCACGTTTGTAGGGGGTGCTATGCTGTTGGACATTGCAAATGGGTCATGTACGGGTTGCTGTGCTGCTTGTTCAAATGGATTTTGCAAGCTCGTCGCGCCATAACCATACCCTGCATTCTGGAGTTGTAACTGTCTCCTGGCACCTTCATCTTCATACAAACTATTAAGTAACAGATTATCAAAGCCACCAGCCTGACAAAACCCAAACCATGTCCATAAATGTAAACTGAAAGAATACTAATACTAATCTATATATGTAAATCTAGTGAATCGGCAGTGGCTTGTAGCTCCAGTTGTATTGTGCATTTACCAACACACTGAAAACAAGAGTTCAAACCCCCTTGGCCTCCTTTTTACGAAAGAAAAGTCCGGTGATTGAGGCCCGAAACTGAGATTTAGCTACGCAAACAACTGCAATCTAAATGCATACTTAACTACTCTACTCTAGACCAAGTTAGATTTCAGATTCTTCAATTCCTTGATTCAGAAAAAAAGTGTGAAAATGAGTATGTATGTGTAATGAATCTCGTAGTCAACTAACTTAACATTGAAAGAAACTCAATCCCAAAATGTCTAGGAAGGACCAAGTGGTTCAAGACCGGATTGATTCAGTGAGTACTAACCAGAGCTAATCCCAACAGTGTCCATATGTAGCTTTCATACCATTGCACTGAAAACAAAAGGGCAGAAAAATAAAATCCTTTTGAAAAGCAAAGAAGACTAACCAACTTTCTGTCTTGCGGCGCTTGGCTGGTATGGTTGCTTGGTGTGGTCACCAGCGCTAGCTCCCAACCTGAAGTCCCAGCAAAATCATTGAAACTTGCTCCAGATTTTTGTTCATTCCCTGAAAATGTATAAATATGATTTTATAAAACAGAATTCATAAAGTATATCAAGGAACAAATCTTCAAATTCTACAATGCAGACATGTGCAAATTTTCCTCAATAATATACCATGCAATGAAACTTACCCTGTGGAACTATAGCAAGAGCCAGGGCATTGCATTCTTCTATTTCTGCAGCTTTTGGATTTATTTCCCTTAGACCCTAGACAATGAAAAGGAAAGACACAACATAAATGGAAGAAATCCACAGGCTGACATCAGAGAAAACATGAATTACAACGCATATATAAAATATCGTACCAGCAGATCAGTGTCCTCAGTTGATATCAAAGGAGGAGGTTCGGCTTCTTCTTCCTTGGGTTGGGGTTCTTCCTCTGTTTTGGCCAGTGGCTCCTCAACTTTTTCTTCTTGTTTTTCAGGCTCTGGAGGGGGAGGAGGTTCTTCAGATCTCTGAGGCTGCTTGTCTGTCTCCTGGTATTCCTATTGCCGGAACAAAATTATCAGAAATTTGAATATTAGAACTAATAGTTCAAATATGCAAATAAGCATGACCGTGGAATATATAGCATGTCAACAGCAATTGTGTGCGACAAATATTTCAAAGAGTCTTAATGTTAATGCACATACATATCCAGAACTCAAATGTTCATACTCATATGGATTCTATCTCACCAGACTTCTGTTAACGGAACCTGACTGTGGCGCTTCCTTTATATACTCTTCCATTGTTGCAAGAAATGATGGTGGTGGCTGTTCAGTGTAGAGAAGAAGATTTGTGAGAGACCATGCAATGGAGTCAACTTAAATATTCCAGTAGAAGGCAAAGTGGAACCTGTCTCAATGTTGGAAACTGAAAAGTTCTAGCAAGATCCAAACCCTTGCAGTATTCGTAAAAATCAGCAAGCGCTTCAGCCTGTAGGTTGATAGAGAAAAAACTGCTTTTGAGGGTATCCTTATTAATTTAACTATGGGAAAAGATCTATTCCAGCAATACATGTTACCCTACAAAATATTGTTATCCAAAAGATTAAAAAATAACGTATCATTGTGTACCTGTTGACCAGCTTTTTTGTAAATATCGAGGGCTTTAACTGCATCGTGTCTTGACATATCAAAGAACTGCAGGAAGCCGTAACTCGATTTGTTATAATTGAAAAATAAAAAATGGAGGTATTGTATGAAAACTGATTCAGCTCAGAGTAATATGAGTCTAGAAGAGCCTTACCATGTCAACGAGATTTATAATTCCGTCATTGATGGCACAATATATTTTAAAGCTCTCTTTTAATATCTACATGGAGAAGAACATTGTTGAAGCTCAGAAGGAACTAGTAAAAAGGCATATATTGGTTTTCTCAAGGAATTTAGCTTTGATGCATACCAGAGCCAAGGCATATTGTATGAGGTAATTGTTATAAGCTGTTCCCTCAGGCTGCAAAATAAGAGCAAATTATAAATTACAATATAACGAACAAAATGGTTCTGTCAAGACTGTTTCAGTAAGAGAGGATGTCATGGACCGATTAAATAATTTGGCTCAAAGAACAAAGCCATATCAGATTTTCTGTATCCATATTAACTTATTACCTGGCAACCCATGAGGCAGAAAAGAAGTTGCTGTAGTGCAGGTAGCTGCTCCAAGAGCTCATCAGCACTCAGCGTTCGTGTTCTACTATGGACCTGGTGGAGTCAATGGTATCTTTGTTATACTAAAGTTGAACATGAAATTCAACAAGAGACAAAAAAAGTAAAATTTTAAATCTTGAAAATGACAAATATAAACCACACCTTGGTTGATCCTGGCAATGTTTTGGTCAAACGCTCTGCCTCAATGTCATATTTTAAAACTTTGAAACACTCCAGCCGTTCTTCTAAAAAGAGCGCATATGTCCTAACCCAAGCAGAGCAATCCCAAGCTGCAAGGTAAAAGTTGGTGTAAGAAGGGACTGTTACAAACATCGGCCACATGTTAGGCGGAAGCATTTTACCAAGGGGACTTGAGTCATCTTTAAAATAGGAAATTTGGAGAATGTGTCCTCTCTGCGAATAGTTCAGAAGCTCCTCTCTGAAGGTAGGATCACCATCTCTCAATGTTCTATGAATAACTATCAATGTCTTTATGGCAACCTGTAGATTGTAAACTTGTCACTTGTTAAGTGACCTGGTAGATTTTAACAAATATTTTGCTACTGCTACTGGACATACTTTTCCTATATGCATGTTGTACCAGCTATGAATGACAACAAAAAAAATGATAACAAGAAGCGAATAAAGGGTATTACAATCCAACTCCGTGTCTTGGACAATCTCTTGGCCAACGCATGAATGCAGTATGCCACATCTGCACGTGGACGATTCACTGATGTTGCGGAGAAAATCTCTAGGCAGCAGAACAAGAAATCAAAAACACACCCAAATATTAGTCAGGAACGAGAACATGACTGAATTGGGAAAGCTCATCAATGCAAGGAATTTTGACAATGGAATTCAAAACAGAATTGGAAAATAGAATTACAAACATTATGTTAGCAAATGCAAGGAAATTGAACGTAATTGCAAATCTGATGGCCACACTAAGTTTATAATGCAGATTCATATCGTCATCATTCAATCAAATAACACATCCATATCATACAATTCACAAATGTAGGAAATCAAACGCAACTCACTTCGAATATGACGCTCCTTCGGAGGGCACTCAACGTGACTGGTTGCCTTCACAGTGGCGATATCCAAATCCTTCCAAAAAAACACAACCCACATTTCAGCAAAAATTGCATTGCATCAAAGAACCAAAATGCAAATGCATTCACAGAGCTCGTCAAAACAAAACCCACAAGTCAAAATCGGTTCTTTTTTCGCACCTTGAATTCGCTGTTCACCTTGATGAGACCAACCTTGGTAGAGTCCTTCAGAGCTCCATAGGCCTTCCGAAAGCTCTGAAAAGTACCCATAAAAATAAAAGTTGGTTTTTATCAATTCATTGGGGTTTTCAAAAACAACAACACTTATAATGTGTTGGGATTAGAGAGATCAAACCATTGATATGGTGTCAGAGGAGGAGGAGGAGATGGTGGTGGAGACGAAGGTGGGGGTGGTGAAAGATGATGTTCTTGTTCTTCTTCTGAAACCGTGTGTTCCAACAACGAAAACAATCAACGACTCTCTCCTCCCCTCCAAAATGTCCGCAACTGGAAGGACAATTATTAAATGGGTATTTTCGTAGTTTTATCCCCTATTTATTACTCTCCCTTTTTCAAAATAAGAAGTGAAAATATTTAAACTTTTTCGTGTTGATTGTTTTGATCGGGAATAATTTTCATAGGACGAATATAATATAGGTAATTTAGCCAAAAATCAATATAGTCATTATTATTAAGCCATATATCAATGTCATATTTGTGTTTTGGACTTAATCAATGATATATTTTTATTAATTAGGCATAAGTTAGACCCGGCAGTTTCTTACACGACACGAAAACGACACCAAAATAACGGGTTTCGGGTCAACACGATAACTAATTGGGTCATTATCGGGTGACCCGTTAAAAACACGTTAATAACGGGTTCTTAACAAGTATACACGCGAGTAACTCATTTCGACCTGTTAAGAAAAATAAATTATAATTTTAAAGTTTAATTACTAAAAAATTTATTATAAAATACAATAACCATATTGTATATATTAGTATATTGTATATTAAATATATTTTTTATATTATTATTCTATATAAGTTAAAACAAATTAAGTTTTATTCATTTATTTATTTTTATTATGAGAGTTTCTGACACGCCCGCACCCGAGAATGGGGCGTGCTGGCCGTCACGTGAGTGTGACGTAGCCATGTGCACTGTGCGGAAGCTAGGATCGAAAACTAAGAACGAACTAATTAAAAACAAAACTGAGTGGGTCAGCAAAACAATTCTCTTTTAAAACCAATCTTTGCTCAAAATATATATAGCCCCTCACCGTAAAACCCGTATAATTTCCCAGAATCAAAATATATACTCAATGTACGTAGGTTCTCAAAATCATGCTGAAAAGAGTATGTATGCCATGCCAAAGTATTCAAAACAGAAACTCAATCATAAACTATTGATGTGATTAAATGTCAGGTAATCATCTCAGCCCTCGGCTGCATATAAATCTCATAATCATCTCAGCTCTCGGCTGCATATATATCTCATAATCATCTCAGCCCTCGGCTGCACATATATCTCATAATCATCTCAGCTCATAATCATCTCAGCCCTCGGCTGCACATATATCTCATAATCATCTCAGCCCTCGGCTGCACATATATCTCATAATCATTTCAGCCATCGGCTGCATATATATCTCATTCATTCTCATCAATCTCATCACTGTTAGTTTATCGATTCTCATTAATGCATGACCTCACCTGGCACTTACCTGTGCGTCCGCCGCACCAACATGCGAATATGCAATCATTAATGCATTAATATAGTATATGAACACTTTGCATGGCATCAAAATCATATAATTGCTCATTTATCGTTTTCTGGGAAAGTAAGTATAATATATAGGTAAATACGGTAAATAGCTGCCCACTCACAGATACGTAGTCGAGACGAAGCCTCCTAGCTTGGCTCAATCACATACGTCCTCGGAATACGTTTCCCTATACGTGAAATTTCCAATTAACTTAGTTTAATAACACATAAACGGAAACGTAAATAAAATCTTCATAGATTGTCCAAATATAGGGTGTAAATATATGAAATCGATCGACTCGACGTCACGAACGTCGTGGTATTTTTAGAAATTTTTTTGGAGGTCCCACGCGCCCTCACGCGCCAGGACAAGGTACGGCTACGCGCCCCCACGCGCACCGCGCGTGTGCCCCACGCGCCTTCAACCTTGGGTCGCCGGAGTTCTCGCCGGACTGAGTTTTCCGGTGGCCGGAAAACTGGGAAATTTTCCAAGCTTCGTATCTTGTTCATTTTTCATCCTTTTAGACCCATTTTTCTTCCTATGTGCTCCAAATTAAGTGTAGAACATGAATATACCTTCAAAAACGTCGAAAACCAACGAGAATCTCGTCGGGAAATTCTCCAAAACCGGCCACTTTGGTTCTACACGATCCCGACGTCCAAACACTTCCAACGAACCACTCCGAGCCTCTAGAGGACCCAACAAACATTCCTGTGATCTCCGATTCTCCTAAAACGCAACGTATAAAAAGTTGATGAATAGTGCCAAATATAAACCTTGAGTTTTGGTCGTGAAATCGTATGAAATCTTACCTGAAAATGGTACCACTGAGTTCGTATGGACTTCACGATCAAGAATACGTAATTTGTTTCGTCGATTTACAAGGTTTTGATATGGGTTGTGTTTATGCCGTGTGAAGAACAAGAGAGAGAGAGAGAGAGAGAGAGAGATGGCGTCGAGAGAGGAGAGAGAAAGTGAGGTCTGAGAGTGAGGAGAGAGACACGGGAGAGAGAGAAGAAATTGTGTGTGTGTGGTCCTAAAATCTCCACACATACACACGCACATAACCCCGAAGGGGTAATTCCGTCATTTCACAATTAATAATTAATTATATCGGGACGGGTCGTCACAATCTACCCACCTTATAAAAATTTCGTCCCGAAATTTCGTACAACACATATACATACTAATATCCATAAAACAACCTCGGATACATCTCTCTCATCCAGTCCTCGGTCTCCCAGGTGGCTTCTTCCACCGAATGGTTCTTCCATAAAACTTTCACCAAACGCACTGACTTGTTCCTGAGCACCATATCACTCCAATCAAGTATCATCACCGGTTCCTCATCATAAGTCAAATCTGAACTGATATCTAAGGGTTGATGAGGGACCACATGCGACGAATCAGAATCTTAATGTCGAAGCATCAAACATGAAATACATTATGAACTCTGAATAACTCCGACGGCATCTCAAGCCTGTAAGCTACTTCACCGACTCGCTCGGTGATCCGATAAGGTCCAATGCACCTAGGACTCAACTTACTTTCCTTTCCGAACCGAATTACACCCTTCCATAGTGATAACATAAGAAATACCCAATTACCAACATATACACTCGGTCAGTAGCATGTCTGTCTGCTAACTCTTTTGGCGATCCTGGGCCGCTTTCAGGTTATCTCTAATAACCTGAACATTCTGGGTAGTCTCCTCTACAATCTCAGGGCCCACCAAAGCTCTTTCGCCAACCTCTGACCAACATAAGGGTGTACGACACGGTTTCCCATAAAGTGCCTCGAAAGGTGTCATACTAACACTAGAGTGAAAACTATTATTATAGGAAAACTCCATCAACTCCAAACGATGATGCCATGAGTCGCCAAGCTGTAACACTGAGGATCTCAACATATCCTTCAAGATCAGAATAGATCTCTCTAACTGACCGTCCGTCTGAGGATGATAAGCCGTGCTGTACAAAAGTCTCATACTCAACGCCTCCTGGATAACAATCTAGAACTTAGGGGTGAATCGAGGATCGCGATCAGAGACAATACTCACTGAAACACCATGATACTTCACGATCTTCGACATGAATAACTCAACTAACTGATTCAACGGAAACTTTTCCCTGACCGGAATAAAATGTACTGACTTCGTAAGTCGGTCGACAATCACCCAAATTCCATTATATCCATTCTGAGTACGAGGGAGCTTGTACATAAAATTCATATTAACATCTTCCCATTTCCACTGTGGAACGGAAAGCGATTACATCAACCCAAAAGCTTCTTCCTTTCGGCTTTGACTTGCCGACATACTTAACAATTTTTCTTTTCATACCCGACTAAAAGTAAAACGATCGAATGGTATGATACATCGCACTTTCTTACATAAGGATACCATTTGCTTCTCAAATTCGTAGGTCTTTCATTTTCTCATCGTTCCGTAATTAAATAAGTTCTTGGGTTTCTTCATCATTAAACTGGGCCTCTAGTATTTGATCAATCAAATTTGGCCTAACTTGAAAACTAACAAGTAAAGCATTTCCTCGATCATCTATTACCAAATTTCTCAACTCTAGCTGTACTTCGTCGACCTCAACTCTGCAAGAAACGAAATACGGCTCGCATGGAACGCGTTAACTCTGCCCCGAGGCTTCCTACTAAGAGCATCAATTACCACATTTGCACAACCAGGGTGATACTCGATCGTGCAATCATAGTCACTTAGCAATTCTATCCATTTCTGCTGACAAAGCTTTAAATCTTTAAGAGTAAATAGGTGCTGAAGATTCTTATGACCTGAAAAGATCCTGCATTTCACATCGTAAAGGTGAAGTTTCCCAATCTTCAAAGCAATTATAATGGCTACCAACTCTGAATCATGTGTAGGGTAATTCATCTCGTGAGGTTTAACTGGCGTGAAGCGTAAGCAATCACCCTACCATGCTGCATCAAAACGCAACCCAAGCCATTCAACGAAACATCGCTGTAATCTCAAAGTTACCATCATCATCAAGAAGCGTCAAGACAGGAGTATGAGTGAGACAATACTTCAACTGTTGAAACTCCGTTCACAATCATCATCACACTCGAACTTGACGTCCTTCCTGGTCAACTTCGTCAATGGCAGCGCCATAATCGAAAAGTCTTTAACGAACCGCCGGTAGTAACCTGCCAAACCAAGGAAACTTCGAACCTCGATAACGGTTTGTGGCTATTCCCAATTCTCTACAGCCGTAATTTTCTGAGGGTCAAACTGAACACCTTGCGCTGAAACAACATGTCCAAAAAATACTACTTCGTCCAACCAAACTGGCACTTACTGAACTTAGCATGTAATCTGGGTTCCCTCAGCTTCTTCAACACCAAAGAATGACGTTGAACATGATCTTCTTTGGACTTAGAATACACCAGAATGTCATCAATGAAGACAATGACGAATTTGTCCAAATACTGGTGAAATACCTTATTCATAAACCCCACGAAAGCTATTGGTGTATTCGTCAATCCAAATAGTATCCCAAGAACTCATAGTGACCATAACAAGTCCTAAAACGATTTTAGGAACATCTTCACTGCTAATCTTCGATTGGTAATAATCACACATCAAGTCAATCTTGGAATACACACAGGCACCTCTAGGCCGATCAATCGTTCATCCACACGTGGCAACGGATAACAGTGCTCAATTGTTGCCCAATTTGACTTCTTATCATCAATGCATCACCTTACAACCCCGACTTCTTCTTTCAACAAAACCGATTTTCCAAGACGATGTACTAGGTTAAATGAAACCCTTATCAACCAAATCTTGCAACTGAGTCATCAATTCTCCCAATTCAGCCGGAGCTATAAGATAAGGAGTTAAGGAACTAGGATTAGTACTTGGTAACAATCAGGGGTGAACTCCACGTTGCGATCTGGCGGCAATCCAGGTAAATTATTAGTAAAAACGTCAGAAAAGTCTGATCACCCTAACATTCTCCACGCTAACAGGAGCATCATCATTCAAAACCACGTGAGTCAAGTACGCATAACAACCTTTCATTAATAACTTTTTGGTTCTCACTACTGAAATGATTCCATGCCTCACTCCACTATACTTACCAATCCATGTAAACTCTGGTAATCCAAGACGATGGAAAGTAACTGATTTCGTAATAATCGATATCGGTACGATCATACTGCGACCAATCCGAGTCTAGAATAACATTGAAGTCTACTATATCTAACGGGATAAGATTCTCTGACATAACTATATCTTCTACAAGCACTGGGCACCATGAAAAAAACACCATACTCTCATAGAATGACTTACCCGTTTACTTGCTTAACGAATCCAACGAATAAGTTATTAATATTACGGTCTGCAGCCCGCAATACTGATAACTTACAGTCGTCTAGGTAAGTAAGCAACAACTCTCGATGGTGCAATATCTCTATCTTACCCCCCATGGAGAAATACATATACACGCCTCGATCGTGCTAATTCACTACTTTCTTTGGCAACATCATCAATAACATAAAATTTCTGCATCATAATCCATCGAAACTCTAGCAAGTGACCAAAAATGTTTAGCATACCCATAATCAAGTCCGAATGATCCTGAGCATCATGTAGTGATACGTGGTTAACACGTCTCTCGCTTGCGGTCTTTCTGTAGTTCTGTTGGCGTCAACTTCTCGTCCTTGAGAATTACGCCCCTGACCTGACCATAGGTATAACACCTACCAAGTCCTCTCTGACATGTAGAGTTTAAACCCTCGTTGGAAGAACTAGAAATGGTTTCGTATCTCTTAAAATCCTGAGTCTAGCTAAGTCTCTGAGACGATTACCCAATACTTTTATTCTTATCCTTATTCTGATTACTATCTTTTCCTTCTTCTTTCTCACTATTACCAAACACGTCCTCAGAGTTCGCAATCCTCAACAAAGTCTCGTAGAATTTCTCGATAAGCATTATAAGGGTAAATGATCGCCATTGAACGCCATTTCTTCCTCATATCTAGCTTACAACGTCTAAACATCTCAACTGAAAAAGTAGCAATTTCTAATTCATAACGAGACAATTTAGTAAACTTCCTTTAGTACTCGTTACAAGATAACTTCTCCTGTTTCGAATCTGCTAACTCTTGCGTCTTACGGTCTAGGTATGCTGGGATATGAATCTCTTATAGAGTGATCGTTAAGAATTCTATCAGTCTGCAATCTCCTCGGGCTTCCACCCGTAAGTTTCCTGTTTCCATTAGGAGGACGATTCTGCGTCCAAAAGCTAAACAGTGGTCTCTATCCACTTATCATCGGGAAAAATCCCCTGGCTCTACTTCAGCCTAAAGTATTCCCAATCTAATTGAGCCAACGCTCAAGGCCCTTCATGGCCATCATTACCCCTAAAGGTAAACAACTTTAGATTATATTCTGACTCCAAAGAGTTCGCTGGGAAGGCGAATTACAGACTGATCGACACTAACGATAGTTTCCCCCCAACTGAGCTATATAGGGAAACTAAATTCATCTGAACGATATGGCTCTCTACGAGGCGGCATAGTTCTGACAGAAGACATCAAGTCATTAGAAAATCCACAAAATATGCAAGACTGCAACCTAGAGCTCTGATACCAAACTGACACGCCCGCACCCGAGAATGGGGCGTGCTGGCCGTCACGTGAGTGTGACGTAGCCATGTGCACTGTGCGGAAGCTAGGATCGAAAACTAAGAACGAACTAATTAAAAACAAAACCACTAGCAACCTAGATACGATAGTGTACTAGAGGCATAATAAAGTACTTATACATAATCAGAGCGTTCTAAGTTCAATTGCAGTCAAGCATAAATAAAAAGGGTTTAATTACACCCTCGGTGCCATACATATGAATAAAGCTGTCAGAAAGCCGGAAGTTCTCGAAGTGCCAACCTCGTAACTCACGCTACCTAGAACCTGGAGGGGCGAAAAACAAAACTGAGTGGGTCAGCAAAACAATTCTCTTTTAAAACCAATCTTTGCTCAAAATATATATAGCCCCTCACCGTAAAACCCGTATAATTTCCCAGAATCAAAATATATACTCAATGTACGTAGGTTCTCAAAATCATGCTGAAAAGAGTATGTATGCCATGCCAAAGTATTCAAAACAGAAACTCAATCATAAACTATTGATGTGATTAAATGTCAGGTAATCATCTCAGCCCTCGGCTGCATATAAATCTCATAATCATCTCAGCTCTCGGCTGCATATATATCTCATAATCATCTCAGCCCTCGGCTGCACATATATCTCATAATCATCTCAGCCCTCGGCTGCACATATATCTCATAATCATCTCAGCCCTCGGCTGCATATATATCTCATTCATTCTCATCAATCTCATCACTGTTAGTTTATCGATTCTCATTAATGCATGCCCTCACCTGGCACTTACCTGTGCGTCCGCCGCACCAACATGCGAATATGCAATCATTAATGCATTAATATAGTATATGAACACTTTGCATGGCATCAAAATCATATAATTGCTCATTTATCGTTTTCTGGGAAAGTAAGTATAATATATAGGTAAATACGGTAAATAGCTGCCCACTCACAGATACGTAGTCGAGACGAAGCCTCCTAGCTTGGCTCAATCACATACGTCCTCGGAATACGTTTCCCTATACGTGAAATTTCCAATTAACTTAGTTTAATAACACATAAACGGAAACGTAAATAAAATCTTCATAGATTGTCCAAATATAGGGTGTAAATATATGAAATCGATCTACTCGACGTCACGAACGTCGTGGTATTTTTAGAAATGTTTTTGGAGGTCCCACGCGCCCTCACGCGCCAGGACAAGGTACGGCTACGCGCCCCCACGCGCCTTCAACCTTGGGTCGCCGGAGTTCTCGCCGGACTGAGTTTTCCGGTGGCCGGAAAACTGGGAAATTTTCCAAGCTTCGTATCTTGTTCATTTTTCATCCTTTTAGACCCATTTTTCTTCCTATGTGCTCCAAATTAAGTGTAGAACATGAATATACCTTCAAAAACGTCGAAAACCAACGAGAATCTCGTCGGGAAATTCTCCAAAACCGGCCACTTTGGTTCTACACGATCCCGACGTCTAAACACTTCCAACGAACCACTCCGAGCCTCTAGAGGACCCAACAAACATTCCTGTGATCTCCGATTCTCGTAAAACGCAACGTATAAAAAGTTGATGAATAGTGCCAAATATAAACCTTGAGTTTTGGTCGTGAAATCGTATGAAATCTTACCTGAAAATGGTACCACTGAGTTCGTATGGACTTCACGATCAAGAATACGTAATTTGTTTCGTCGATTTACAAGGTTTTGATATGGGTTGTGTTTATGCCGTGTGAAGAACAAGAGAGAGAGAGAGAGAGAGAGAGAGAGAGATGGCGTCGAGAGAGGAAAGAGAAAGTGAGGTCTGAGAGTGAGGAGAGAGACACGGGAGAGAGAGAAGAAATTGTGTGTGTGGTCCTAAAATCTCCACACATACACACGCACATAACCCCGAAGGGGTAATTCCGTCATTTCACAATTAATAATTAATTATATCGGGACGGGTCGTCACAGTTTCTTATTATCATTAATAGGATAAATTTTACTTAACATGTTGTTGTCCAAAATTAAAATCAACTAGTATAGTATTAGTATAGACAATAAGACATCCCTACAACTATGAAAAATGTGAAAGAATATATAAACACTCGTGATTCATCATTCTCCACGAGTAGACAATGATTACACTTAAATTATCATTTAGATTTTTGAAACCTTCCATACCGTCATGAATAGTTTTTTTATTTTTTATTTTGAGTGTAAAAGTAATAAAATTAATAATTATTATTGTAGAAGTGTAAGAAATGTAAAAAAAATATACAATCACTTGTAGTGATAAGCTTTACAACTTTCGTGAAGGGGTCAACTTCAAAATCCGACACTATAATCCATAAACCTTAAATTTGTATTTAACCGTCAATTGTCGTTTGGGCTTTATTCATTATATTGAATTTCATTTTTAAAATTTTCTTTTTTGAAAACATGATCTTCTGGGGGATGTAGGAATATGAATGGTTCGGATCTTTGATATCACGTTCTGATATTTACGGTTAATTGAAATATGAGTCGATGTTATATAGTTTGTAGAGACTTTATAAACACCAAGCAATATTTTCACTAACAGTAAAACTCTAAACATAATATCAACGATCCGAACCGTTCATCTTCCTGTATCCTTTAACAGATCATGTTTTCAAAAAACAAAATCTGAAAAAACAAAATTTGGTGAGAAAAATGAAGCATAAATATAAACAACAATCGACGGTTAAATTTTGATATATGATTATATGATTATAGTGGCACATTTCAAAGTTAAGCCCTTCATGAAAGTTGTGAAGCTTGTCATTACGAGTGTTTATATATATTTTTTCTATATTTTTCATACTTCTACATTAATTAAAAACTATTAAAGACTTTACTTAAACAATAGTCATAGGATAAATGAGAAAATAGTGCTAACGTAGAAAGGCTCATTGAAAATATCATCAATATAACTTTTGAGACAATATATTAAGCCAAAGTTCCAATACCATTTCCTATAGTGATTGATGAAAATTGAAGATTTTGATTGTAAGAAAATGTGCAAGGTTCCAAACCTTGAAACATAACTCCCTTAATTTTGCAAATCCTTTGAATATTTGATATTTTGTAATGTTCTAATGTTTTTATTTTTTATTTTTTATTATGCTCTTATTTCGGATATGTAAATATGTAATACTTGAAAGACAAATGTGTTTTTATGTTTTAAATGTGATAATATGGTATGTATATATTTATTTAGTATTATGTTTTTCATTTGATTATTTATTGGTTTAAAATATATTTTTCTTAACAGGTAACGGGTCGGGTCATATTACCTGTTAATATTATCGGGTCGATTTTGGGTCAGGTCATTTTACCCGTTTATTTTAACGGGTGTTACATGACACGACTTGTTAAGATATCGGTTATGACACGAAAACGACCCGAACACGGGAAACACGACACGAATGCCAGGTCTAGCAGAAGTCAATGATGAATGCAACATAGGTTTTAAGTCATTTTAAATAGGTTTAAGCTATTATAAATATAGATTTTGATCATCTATGGATTAATTTTATGGAGATCCTACGAACTGATGGATCTCATCCATTGATACAAATCCAACAACTAAAATCTCTTATCCGTCCTCTTTTTCCCTCAACTCTTCTCTTTCTCCCTCACTTCGAAGCTTTCACCTCAAACCACCAACTCTCCAAGTACCAAATTAAATTCAACCCCACCTCAAAATCAGCCCCAACACCACCACAACTCACCCAACCCACAATTGTCCTACCTTACTCTCTCAAAAATTAGCCCCAGTACTGCAAAACATCCCTCAATTGCAAGCCCCTCGACCTTAAAATCCCAGCTGATGTTAACGAAACAACAAAAAAAGGGGTCGTGCAAGCCAATGTCTTCTAGTTGTAGAGATATTTTTCATAACTATGGAAGAATTATAGAAAGAAATTTCAAAGATGAACAAGAAGAAAGAGATGACAAATAACAATACAGTAAGAGATAGCAAAAAAAATAAATTAGACTTAGAGCACAGATAACTTGAAATTGAATTGGTTTTGTTAACAACGGTGGGGGTGTGAGGGTGCAAGGGTGAAAGAGGAGTTGAGGGGGAAGAGAGGCCGGGGAAAAGGCTTTGGCTGTTGAATTTCTATTCATATGGAACTGATCTTGAGAGTACTTAATCCTATAAATAGTTGGAACATGTAAGTAGACATGTAAATTTCGTTACATATAAATGATGCATCACAAAACTCCATGTGGCATATGACTCGTCACAAATGGACAAGTCATTAATGACATGTGACATAAATCAAGCAAAGGAAGTGTAAAATATTCCTAAAATTCGGCAAAAGAGAGAAAATTCCCCTTAAAATCGGTAAGGGGCCCAAAATCTCTCAAAACCGGAAAGAAAGCCAAAGCATCTTTACAAAATAAGCAATAATTGAAGATTGCTCACAAATAGGCAACAAGGCTTATAAATTTCAGCCAATATGAGGAAGGCGGCTGAATTAAGACACAAAATATGCCTAAATTCTCACATACACGAATCAAGACACAAATCAAGGCTAAATCCATCCAAAGGCATGGCTTTGGAAGTCTATAAATACAAGGACCCAATACACACAAAGGGGTCAAAAATTACACATTGAGAAGAACCTCTGCACAAATCTTTGAAGACTAATACACTGCTGAAGCTCTCTTCAAAGAACGCATAACCAAAGCCGAAGCACTCCCTTGAAGAATCAATAAGCACTCCTACCAATTCCTTCAAGACTTTGTTGCAAGCTCAAAACTTGTAACGACGTTGGTTTCGAGATCAAGTCGCCAAGACCCTTGAATCAACGAAATCTTGCATCAACATCACCCTTTGCCGCAGCTTTAAGGTGAAGACCATCCAAGCATTGATTCAAGCTCAAAACTTGGATCAAAAACCTATGTATCTACATCAAATTTGAAGACTAAATCAAAAGAAAATTATAAACAGAGATTGTAACCCTACAAATTCAATCAATACAAATCTACTTTGTACCCGTGTTCTCATTTGATTCGTTATAGAATTTTCGTGTTTACAAATTTGGCATGCCAAATATGACATCTTTGCCTCTCATCTCTGTTTTCAAATTCACAAGAAGCACAAATGGCATCAAGAAAGGATCATGTTGTTCTCGCAACAAACGCGAAGAACAAGGACATCATTGCCGCAAGTGGTGGCACTTTAGGCATCACAACCCAAAGTAAGGTAAGAGCTCTCTCTGCCGTGCCTTCCACCCCTACATTAACTCTGCCAAAGGAGCAAGAGCACTCGAGGCATGAGCCCGTGATCACCTTGGCCTCGCTAAGAGTGCCAAATGAGGAAAACCTGAAGAGGTACTCCGAGTCGTTGAGTTCCAATGTCGACTCAAGTAGCAGTTCGTATCCCATAGCTATGCAAGTCATGACTACTGGTGGGCCTTCTATCGAGGAGCAGTAGGCACAAATGAGCGAAGTAATTGTAAGGCTGACAAGGACCGTGGAGGAAAATGACTTACAGATTACTACACTCGTCAACAATTTGGAGGCGTAGCATGATGAAAAAGCTGACCACGACCTAAAGGTTGACCTATAAAAGAAGGAAACTGATGAAGATGAGGAGCCTTCGATAGAAAAAACCGAGGAGAATGTGGACCAAGCAACGGCGCTCATGGGATCTCTCTCTATCTAGTAGCTGCAAGTGATGATCACTAGCACTATCAAGGCGCAGTACAAATGGACCTCACATGACTCCGTACTGTATTCAAAGCCTTACTAAAAAAAGATTGACGCCTTGAGGATGCCAAGGGGTTATCAACCGCCAAAATTCATGCAATTCAATGGAAAGAGCAATCCCAAACAACATATTGCCCATTTCATCAAACTAGCAACAATATTGGGACGGAATGAGACTACCTTGTCAAGCAATTCGTGTGCTCGCTGAAAGGTAACGCCTTTGACTAGTACATTGACCTCGAGCTCAAGTCTATCAACATTTGGGATTAGCTAGAAAATGAATTCCTCAACCGTTTCTACAGCACTCACTGCACCATAAGCATGCTAGAGCTGATAAGTACAAAACAGTGGAAGGATGAATCTGTCATTGACTACAATAATAAGTGGCATTCATTAAGTCTGGATTGCAAAGATTGGTTTTCTGAAACCTCCTTGATTGAGATGTGTGTTCAAGGCATGCATTGCGGGCTACATTACATCCTCCAAGGCATAAAGCAGAGAACATTTGAGGAGCTGGCAACTCGATCCTATGACATGGAGCTGAGTATCGCCAATCATGGAAAAAATGAGCTGATCACCGACTTCAAGAAGGATAAGGTGTTTGCCCCAAAGGTAGACAAGACTGGGAAGAAGCCTGCCAATGAAGCTTAGTGAGCCTTCTCGCACCCAAGATGGGTACAAAAACACCTTGAAGGAACTAGAATAAAAAAACGTACCATTTTCCTAACTCCGACGTGGCTGCAATGTTAGATGACTTGCTGGAAAAGAAGGTGAACAAGCTACTCGAATGTAAGCACCCTGAAGAGATAAATCGTGTTAACGATCCTAGGTACTGTAAGTACCATCGTATTGTGAGCCATCCTGTTGGAAAATGCTTCGTCCTCAAAGAGCTCATCATGAAGTTGGCACAACAAGGGCAAATTGAATATGACCTTGAAGACATGGCCGCAACACATACTACTACGATTGCGCTTGGATCATTCGATCTCTTGCCTCTCCAAGTAACGCCTGACCATTCCCGTCTATGCTCAAGCTACACAGTACCTTCTGCACAACCATCAATAGAGGCAAGCGACTAAAATGCACCTATCGACGATGAAGAACGGTGGACATTGGTGACGTACAAAAAGACAAGGAAGCCAAGACCACATGACACAAAGTCAAAGGTGGAACAAGGGAGAAAACACCGATGCCGCAACAATAGGAAGCCCAAAAGGAGCGTGAGAGCTACTAAGCCAACATACGCTGAGGAACCTATAGAGCAAGAGCCATGTGTTCCCGTCTCCTTACACGAGTACTTCTCGAATGACTTCTTTCAATAGTCCATTATCGTTGCCTATCACATGGTTGAAATAGAGATAGAAGAGCCCTTAAAAGGCAAAGTTATTGCCGTAGAGGAAGAAAAGACCCTCATGCCTAAAGATGACATATTTAAGCATCAAGGAAGTGTTATGGTTGCTTATGGAGATGCAAAAAGCACTAGTAGCAGTCTTGGCGAGTGCAAGAAAGTAAGGACGAAGGCTTGAAGCTTTGGCCATATGAATATGCCATATGTTGTGCCTCCCATGACGTAAACGACTTCACTGACGAAGACTTGCTGCTAGGGTCAAAGCCTCACAATCGTTCTCTCTTCGTTGTTAGGTACATAAGATAGCACAAAGTTAATCACATGTTTGTCGATGGTGGATCAGCCATAAAAATCATGCCAAAGTCAACAATGACCATAATCGGCATCAAGGTGGATGAACTATCTCGAAGCCGCCTCCTAATCCAAGGTTTTAACCAAAAAGGACAAAGAATAATGAGCATAATCTGAGTGGAGATGACCATTGGCGAACTCAAATTAAGCACGCTATTCCACGTGATTGATGCAAGAACTTCATACAGCTTACTCTTAGGAAAGCCTTGGATCCACAAGAATGGAGTAGTGCCGTCCACCCTTCACCAATGCTTAAAATTCTACTGAGAATGAGTGAAGGTGATACAAAGCAACACCACGCCATTCACCAAAGACGAATCACACTTCGCGGATGCCAAGGTTTACATGGATGAAGACATGGTGCCAGAAGCTCTTCCAAAAGAAATCAAATCCATAGGCAAAACCACACCTAAGAAATAGAAGTGGCAAACCGTGTCCAAGAACCAAGAAGCAGAAGTCGTGCTATCTTTAAGGAAAGATGAATGAGCCTACCAAACCCAAAACAACCAAGGAGAGGCTGACACCCTCAAAAAGATCAAATACACCCGTCTTCTGATACATCCCCATGTCGAGAAGAAAGAAGAGGCCATCCCCATTTGAAACTGGAACAAGCAAAGCCGACACACAGCTGCATAAGAACGATGTAAAATTGCTCAAGATAAATGCAGTTTTACCTCTAACATAGCTAGGCAACGCTAAAGTTTCAAAATCACCACAAGGTTTCGTAAAACTCCTACCAAAAGGGGCAGAACCAAGTTCTCTTCCAACCAAGAGGATTGAAGAAGGTTTCAACCCGAACGCTTACAAACTCATGTCAAAGAATGGGTACAATTTCGCCTCATCTTCAAATCTTGGAAAGAAGAATGCAAATACCATTAACGACAAAGAATGTGACCTCACCGAGAATCAATAGATGTTGAAGAAGCATGGTTATAGAGTTGACAACAACAAAGCTGGGTTTGGCTTTACACCAAATACACCCGTGAAAAAGTGAAAAATGCTATCACTCAACACATTAGCATGACCGTTGAACAAGATCAAGATGAGCCTAAACCTGCCCCTCAAACGTCAGTCTTCGATAGGCTGAATTGTTCAAAGCCTAGAATTTTGGCACTTGATCGCATTGATGGTCAAGACCGAACTTCTGTCCTTAAACGACTTAACATGCCAACACCTCAAAGTTCTGTTTTCGAAGGGTTGTCAAAACCCAATAAACAAAGCAACATGGCTAGTTTTCTTTTGTGACGGTCGGTCTTGAAAAGGCTTGAAGAAACCAAGAAGCCTTCTAGAAAGAGGAAGTTAACACCAAAGGAAGAAAAGCTCGACAGTCTAGCAGAAAAGGATGACGTTCGAAGCTCGATTCCTTCAAGGATGAAACGCCAAGCAACCTTGGAAGTTAACACAAAAGGACCACTGAAGGTAAGGAAGAATACCCTCATCCACAGTAACCAATCTTCACATGAACAATCCCAAAAGGACGGCACTAAAGAGGAAGTCCAAGACGTATTCCATATCATGATCCAAAAGGACAAGAAGGACAAAATACCTGATGAGGATGTCTCTACTGTGCCACCACAACTCAAGGATAGAGGGCAAGCCACGGTTGATGATCTTAAGGAGCTCAACTTAGGCACAAGCGAGGAATCAAAGCTTATCTTCGTAAGTGCACTAATAAGTGCAGATGAGATCAGGGAGTACTACCAACTGCTTTTGAAGTACAAAGACGTCTTTGCTTGGATCTACAAAGAAATGCCTGGCCTTGACCCTACCATTGTAGTGCATAGTCTTGCAGTTAAGCTTAGAACGCGACCGATAAAGTAAACTCAAAGATGTTATCGATCTAAGCTCATCTCGCAAATTGAGACCGAGATTGACAAGCTAATCAAAGCAGGCTTCATTCGAGATATGCAATACCCTAAATGGATCTCTAACATCATCATTGTCCTTAAAAAATTTGGACAAATACGTGTTTGCGTTGATTTCCGCGACCTCAATGATGCCTGCATGAAGGATGAGTTTTCCTTGCCAATCATCAAAATCATTGTGGACGTAACCACTGGCCACGAGGCACTGTCATTCATGGATGACTCTTCTGGATATAATCAATTTGCATGGCTCCCAAAGACGAGGTATTTACTGCTACAAGGGAATGCCTTTTGGCTTAAAAAATGTTGGGGCTACATATTAACGTGCAATGCAGAAGATCTTAAATGACATGCTACACAAAAACATAGAATGTTATGTAGAGGACGTTGTTGTCAAGACCAAGAAGAGATCCGAACACTTGAATGATTTACAAATGGTGTTCAACAAACTACGATATTACAACCTTAAAATGAACCCATTGAAGTGTGCATTTGGCGTTACTTCTGGGAAATTCCTTGGTTTCATTGTCAAACACCGTGGTATTGAAGTAGGCCAATAAAATATCAAGGCCATCCAAAGCATGCTCGAGCCAAGGAATTTACACAAGCTAAAAAGTCTACAAGGGCGGCCTGCTTTCATCTAATGCTTCATCTCCAACATCGCTAGACGCTGTCAACCCTTCAATCAACTCATGAAGAATGACGCTCTATTTGTATGGGATGACATCTGCTGCAATACCTTCAAAAGCATAAAACGGTACTTGGCAAACCCACCTGTCTTAAAAGCACCTGTACCTGGAAAACCGTTCATCCTATACATTGTTCCACAAAAAGGTTCATTTGGGGCACTCTTGGCATAAGAAAATGAAGACCAAAAAGAAAGAGCACTCTACTACCTAAGTAGAACCCTCACTGGTGCCGAGTTTAACTACTCACCAATCGAAAAGATGTGCATTGCCTTAGTTTTTGTCGTCCAAAAGCTAAGACACTACATGCATGCTTACACCATCCACTTGGTTGCTAAAATTGATCCTGTTAAATACGTCATGTCCAAGCCATTTTTTACAAGGCGACTAGCTAAATGGGCATTAGTTCTCAATCAGTATGAGACCATCTACGTCTCAGCTAAAGCTGTTAAGGGACAAGCACTAGCAGACTTCCTTGCTAATCACCCAATTCCAGTCGATTGGAAAATCTAAGATGACTTGTGTGATGATAAGGTGTTCTACATCAACATCTTCCCAACATGGACAATGTTTTCGACGGATTCGCACGAACGGACAGAGCGGGGGCATGAGTAGTATTCATGTCGCCACAAAGACAAGTACTACCCTATTCCTTTTGACTAAGCGAGCTATGCTCCAACAAAGTTACTGAGTACCAAGCACTGATCATTGGACTCCAAATGGTGATCGACATGGAAGTCACAACGCTAGAAGTGTATGGCGATTCCAAGCTCATAATCAATCAACTCTTGACTAAATATGAAGTGAGGAAAGATGATCTCATCCCATACTTCCCGTTAGCAACTTAATTGCTACAAAAGTTCGAGGCCATGATGCTAGAACATGTGCCAAGAAAAGAAAATCAAATGGCGGATGTTCTCGCTAACTTAGCCTTAAGTATGGTGCTAGGAGAAGATAAAGCTGCAGACGTGCCAGTTTACCAAAGATGGGTGATCCCACTCGTCACTGAAATGCTACTAGATGACACAAACGTCATCTTAGTACTTCCAATCGATAATGAAGACTGGAGACAGTCGCTAATCGACTACTTGGAGCATGGAAAGCTTCCAGACGATCCTAGACATCGTTCTAAAATACGTCGACGAGCACCTCGCTTCATCTACTACAAAGAAACACTCTACCGACACTCTTTTGAAGGAGTAATTCTAAAATGCCTAGGTGAGGAAGATACCAATCAAGTCATGGAAGAAGCACACTCAGGCGTATGTGGAGCACATCAGCCTGGACCAAATCTACATTACCAACTCAAAAAAATGGGTTACTACTGGCCGAGCATGGTGAATGATTGCCTGGAATAGGCCAAAAGGTGCTAAGCCTGCCAATTCCATGCCAACTTCATACATCAACCACCTGAGCCTTTACACCTTATAGTTGCTTCATGGTCATTTAATGCATGGGGATTGGACATCATAGGACCAATCGCACCAAAATCATCTGCTGGAAAAGCCTACATCTTAGCCACAACAGACTACTTCTCTAAGTAGGCTGAAACTATACCCCTAAGGGAAGTTAAGAAGGAAACTGTTGTCCATTTCATCAAAGAGCATATCATCTATCAATATGGTCTGCCTCGCTACATCATTACTACCAACGGAAAATAGTTCTTCAACCGATCATGGACGAGCTTTGGGAGAAATACAAGTTCAAGTAATACAAGTCTTTCATGTATCATGCTTCGGTCAATGGTCTTGCGAAAACATTTAACAAAACGATATGCAACCTTTAGAAGAAGGTGATCGGCCAAACAAAGAGAGACTGGCATGAAAGAATAAACGAAGAACTTTGGGCATATAGGACTACACATAGGACTTCTACCCAAGCTATGCCTTATTCTCTCGTATATGGCATGGTAGTTGTTATGCCACTTGAAAGTCAAATCCTCTCACTAAGGATGACTATACAAGAAGGCTTGACTGAAGAGGAAAATGCAAAGCTATGACTTCAAGAGTTGGAAGCACTCGACAAAATAAGGCTTGAAGCTCAATAACACTTGTAATGCTACCAAGCATAGCTATCCAAGGCTTGCAACAAGAAAGTCCGCCCAAGGTCTTTCCAAACTGGAGATCTTGTTTTGGCATTACGAAGGTGCATCATCACAACTCACATAACAAAAAACAAGTTCACATCAAAGTGGGATAGACCTTACGTAATACAAAAGGTCTACACTAACGGTGCCTACTTAATCATGGCGGAAGATGGCTTGAAGATCGGCCCATCAACGGTTGATTCTTGTAGCGTTACTACCCTTAAAATAAACAAGCAATGCTCCTCACCTGCAAGAGCATAAATTGCACATGGCATAAAGTTCCTCACCTGCACGAGCCTAAACTGCACACACAACAATGCTCCTTGTCCGCAAGAGCTTAAAAGGCAGCACCCAATGCACCTTGTTCGCACGAGCTTAAAAGACGACACCCAATACTCCTCGTCTGCATAAGCCTAAACTGCACAAGGCACAAAGTTCCTCGCCTGCACACGGCAACAATGCTTCTTGTCTGCATAAGCTTAAAATGTGACACCTAATGCTCCTTGTTCACACAAGCTTAAAAGGTGACACCCAACGATCCTGGCCTACAAGAGCATAAACTGTGTACGGCAAAACCAAAAATCAAAACATCATCAAAATCACCATCAAAGAAATCCATCACTCCTATGAACTACGTCAAGACTTGATCCCTCCTCAACCGAGGGTACGTAGGCAACTTGAAACTTCAAAACTTCAGGTATAGTCACATGATCAACAAAAACACAAACACTTGGAAGAATAAAGAGCAAATTCAAGAATATGAATACTTTATTTCTTTAAAGGAAGAAAGCCTTATTACAAAATGAGGGCAAAAAAAATAAAAAAATAAAAAAAAAAAACAAAAAAACAAAAAAGGCTTCAAGCACAAAAAAATGGAAGACGCTACTTGAGAGCTATGTCCTTCAAACAACGACAACGATCATCAAGAAAGCCTTCCAAAGTCTTCAAAGTCTATACATCGGTAGGAGACAAGGTAGGCATTTCCATGGTCGCGCCTTTTTCTTGCTCTAGGTGTGAAACCTATTCTTGATGCTGAGAAAGTGTAGCTTTCTGCTCCAAGAGAACACCTTGAAGTCGTGATGCTTCAATTTCCAATTGCTCTCGCTCACATGCCACCACTTCTAGACATGCTTAGATGAAAGCCAAAGAAGTTCATGTATCTTGATAACCCTACGAAGTAGCTTGCTGAGAAGACCAAACTTGGGCAATTAATAAGTCTATTACCGCAAGCTGTTGAGCTCTAACCTCTAGACTCAACTTCTTCAAGGAAATAGCATGCAAGGAAGAATACTCAGTCGGGGCAGCCATAAGTTTGACAATCTTGACTCGTAACAGTGAGGAATCAACGTTAAGGTTGTCAATCGTAGAAATAAGCCTCAACAAGTCCTCATTAAGCAACTCAAGGTCTTCCAATGGGCACTTTGCAATCTTCTTCTCAATGTAGCTCTTAATGTCTATAGCTATGTGAATGCTAATGCGATGGATGAGCTGCTCAGTGCCACTAAGGTTCGGCCCTATAAGAGAAATCTCAGAGCTAGCTAGCAAATATGTTGGATGTATGGCAGGCTCTTGCATACCTTCACCCACACAAGGCAAACTTAGGTAGCTTGGCGGATTTGGAATAAGCTTTGCACCAGGCAGGTCCCCAATCTACTCAGCTGTAGGTAGACTACCTGAAAATAGCATATCCATAAAGGAATCAACACCCATGTTAGCCAAGTCAAAAGAACAAGAGGGCCTATCCTAAAGAAGACAAAGAAAGGTGTTAGAAACAAAAAGCTAAACCAATAAAAAACAGAAGAAATGACAAGAAAGAAGGAAATACATATATCTTTCTCAAGTGACACACGACCATCAAACTGAGGAGGCCTAAACACTTTCTTCTTCTTATGATGAAAATTAACATCACTATTATCCAGAGCACCTTCATGTGATCACTTGTTCAAAACTTGTTGATGCTGCCGCAAAACAAGGTCATCTCTGTGTGAATCAACTTCTTCAGCCACCTCTTCAGAAGCATCAGAATGTTGAGAAGACAAGCACAAGCGTTGATGAGCTAAAGTCGCAAATCTATCTTCCAAATGAGCTACACTCATTCATCATTGCGTGAATAAGAAGAATTGGTGTCACTTACCGTCCCTAAGTCTTTAAAATGTACCTTTTGAAGGAAATTATGAGTTTCATTAGGGATTTCATGAGACTAGCATGCATATACAAATCATTATATATATACAAAATAGCGGAAGCATGTTAACAATTAAATTTATTACTCTAGTCATTTTAAATCCCCTTCAAGATGCATAGGTTTATGTAAGATGCATCACAAATTATTTTATTGAAGAACAAAGTTAAGGTGTAGATTTGTACCTCTTGATCTACTCTTAAGACCAAGGATGGACCACCTCCAAGACCTTTGCTCCTCAAAGTCTTTGAGCCTAGCTTTCCTCCTTGCCTCCTCCACTTTGTATGTATGAGTGCTCCAAGGTTCTCTTAGAGTTTTCAAGAAGAAAACCTCTAAAGATCCTCACCCACTAGTGTAGTGAGAAAGGATGAAGGAATAACCTAAAGGGGAGATTAAATGATTAGCTAAAATTCCCCAAGAGGTGGCCGGCCCTTGTGAGTGTTCTTAGAGATATTTTTCTTTTTCTCTAAATTGTTTTTGAACACACAAAAACCCTAGTGAGATATTTGTCTATAATGTTGTATTTATAGACAAAAGGAAGCAAGTCAACATTTGACTTCTCCCACCTCCTCAAAGTGGCCGGCCTTTAGTGTGGGTTTTGGGCTTTGGGCTTTTATGATTTCTTTAGACTTTCTAAATTAATCGCCACACCTAATTAATCCAATTAATTATTTCCATCATCCATTGATTACTCACTACAAGAGTGTAATGGTGAACAATCTTTTAGGTTCTAATTAGCAAGGCAGTGAGATGATTGGCATCGATTCAATTGATTTAATCCAATCACTTGTTGAATTAAAACTTGCTTTTAATTCACGTTCTTCTTTGACGATTACATTTAATCATCTAGAAGAACTCACAAGCCATGAGTGACATCTAAACATATGTCATGGCTCCCCAAGCTAATGTAGAAGTTATTCAGAGAACCTATTCTGTTGGAATTACAATGTAATTCGATCCTTCTCTAATACAATACTCTTAATCACATCATTAGGGTATGGATGTAATATGTCAAACCCCTAATGTGATTATACTTTCTTATATGATTCATATGAGTCGTATAGGAACGCTTTCCTTAACTACGCTCAATACTTCGCCCGAAGATTTCCGAATCATATCTTAGAGTATTCTTCCTCTCTTAACGAGGATTAGAGATTCCTTGTTGACCATTCACATGCCTACATGTTTAGATAGCTTGACCCTAAGAATGCCGTGGACTCTCCAATGGAATGCCATTTGACATGGTCAAAGATCAAGGACCTAACCATTAGACATCAATGATGTCTCAGGTCAAAGGATTATTTACATTATTCCAACTATCAGAGTTACTTGCTTGACATTTGAGTAGACCTCCATGCAGGTACTCCCATTCGATTGTGTTCAGTGAACTCATTCCCTCAATGAGCACCTACATACTTGTCTTAGTGTCTCAACACGAATGGGATGAGACTATCCATCCTTCCTATTTAAAGCGGACACAGTATGTACTGATCTTACGCATTGTCAGTATCCCTCCGACAATCCTATGACCAGGAACCTTTTGGACATGATGGTTATGTGAAGAAGGTCTCTGTAGTCTAACATCATTAGATTACTTCTTCCATCGATCCATTGTCCATGGATTCACTATTTAGGACATATTTCGTTCATTGAGATAGTCCTAGTTAGTATCTTTGCCTTCCGATGTATAAGAGTCATATGTATACATCAATGCAATGTCCTGAAAGGTTTCTTCCAAAGATTGACTTTCAGGGCATATTTCCAACAATCTCCCACTTGCACTAAAGTCAATCACTAGTGTATCTTATACATGCTAGTTGAGTGAGCTTATGCTCGCAGGTTCACTTGGTTATGTATTAAATCCCCTTTTAACTCTAAAAGGGATTTACTTATCAAATGCTTCCTTAAAACATTTGATGATGTCTCTTTCTTGTGTTCAGATACTTTGATGAGACCTTGATTCCATGGCTTGAGCTATCGCCCCATTACGTTGTAGCGTTCAACTAACGACCTTATGGTTTGGATTCAATCATTGGTTCTATAAGAACCCCTTTTATTCAAAACACCTTTTGAAGCAGTTTCTAAAACAATATATCGTCATATATTTCGTTTGTATACTTTATACAAACTTTGCTCCAATCTTTGAGACCATTGTAGTACAATACTATCAATTCATTTATATGATTAGTACCTCATCCATTATGAAGTCCCATTTGTCAAAATGGGTTATTTTTCACTTTGGTTCATAACCTAAGTGAATGCACGCTTCCAGAGTCCCACTCTGATGTTCCTTTCTTAAAGGTAATAATACTCTTTCAGATGCTATGATTCTGATCCTGGGATACAGTAATATCTTAAAGTGACAACCCATGTGGTTCTTCACCTTTAGATATCTACTCACAAGTCAATACATGCGTCCCTTTTGTGATTTTATGACACATTTGTTATAAGGTATATGAAAGTGACTTTCTTTAATAGAAACACACCTTCTCAAATCTTTCAACCCTTTTTGAGATTTGAATTCCCCTTTCAACATCCTTGACATAGCTTTGTTATATCAATAAGTCCAATTTCAAGTCAGTACTTTAAAATTAATCGTATCATAATTATGTCATCTTTGAGTAACAATTATGTTTAATCAAGTCTATCAAATAGACTTTATTCATATCTCGTTATTCAAATTATGACATCACTCCCACTGGCCTTGTTGTAACTAAGTATTCAACCAAAACTTAATACTTTGCCTTCCGATGTATAAGAGTCATATGTATACATCAATGCAATGTCCTGAAAGGTTTCTTCCAAAGATTGACTTTCAGGGCATATTTCCAACACCTTTGACCACCAACCTATGTAGGCACGGGTCACTAGATTGCTCTTGAACTTATCTTTGGCTAACAAGGTGATGGAAGCATTTGTGCATGAATAGGTACAAGACTCTCAATACATATACACGGCTTACAAGGATTCCGACTGTGAGTTTTCCTTCAGCTTGCCCGGCATATGTTGGACAAAACCAAACTGCCTGCTAAAATGGTGAGGACTATATGGCTGAACAATACATTGGCCTCATTGCTACAAAGAAACATACCCTGAGCGAAGACTCGTTAGATAAGACAAGTCTAAGAAACGAATATGTGAATCATTTATGAGGCCTCGCCACGCCACGCCCAGACAAGCTTTGCTGGATAGTCCATTCTTAAACCTTCACATCTTCTAAACAAAGCTCGCACCTGCAAATCATTAAAGGTCTTCGCAGAAAGCACGCTAGAGTACTTTGTCATCAAATGCCCTAGCTTGACTGAAGTTGGTGAAGAAGTCCTCAACTTGTCTAAAGTCGAGAAAGAAAAATGAGTGCCAAAGTACTTACCTAACTAACCATACACATAATGGTAGGGAAGTACCGCAACATAATCTTCAATGCTTACTAAGTTCGAAACAATATTCAAGCCATTGTAAATATTGGCTAAAGCCGAAATAGCAAGGCTGAAAAATTCACCTGCAACCATCTTGCTAGCCACTTTGAAGACTCTGGGACAGATAAAGTTAACGTCGTCTTTGGGGAAAACAAACTTACAAAGCCAACAAGCTAAGAAAACGTCTAGGTAAGATTCTTCCATATGCTCTAACGCTATGCCAAGTTCATTAAGCACTTTCAACTTGGCAGGGGCGCAGTGCCTATCTGAACTAATGACACCTAAGGGGTCTAAGTCTCCCTTTGGCTTAGTGGCCTTATTGCGGCCACTTTTCTTCTAAGGCTTCTTGTACTTCATGGCATCCCAATACCAAAATCAGATCCATGAAGAAATCTTCATGCTTGACTTACCTTGAGCCTCCTAGGAAAGCTTGTGATACACCTAAAACAAATAGCAGCAACTCGCAGGCAATCCTCGACTATTACGATGAGAAAATTCCTCCACGCTAGGAACAACCTCGTCGTTAAACTTAGCTTAGATCGGTAGGCCTCCTATTTTGTAGAGATCCCAAAGTGAAATCGACATCTCCCCTTGAGCTATGTGAAGTGTGTTGGTCACTGAACACCAATGCTCAAAGAACGCATGAAGAACGAAAGAATGACGATCATAACCACACAAAGATGTGTACACATCATGATAAATGCCCACATTGGTAAATACATCTTTGGATCGGCTCAAGACATCTTCAAGCTACTCCTAATAAAACTAAAAAAAGACGGCTTCTCCAGTAGTCGGCAAAGTATTATTCTAGGTCATAGCCCTATTACGAACACGATCGCCAAGAAGCTCAAACAAAGCCGGTGAATTGTCACGAGCATGTTGCGGAGGATTCAAGATGAGAATCCTTGATGTACACGCCTTCTTCTTCGTATTTGGTTGACCAAAACCTGTTACCTCCCAAGATACATCAGAAGACCACGACTTGATATGCATGAAGTTGTCTTTTGCAGGAAGAACAAGCGCCTTAAGGCCAATCAATGGTGCACAAAGCTTTAACGTCGTTCCCTTATCTTGCGAATCTCTTTCCTACGCAAAAATGGTGATGGTATTGCTCTTCAAGCATTTGAAAAACACCATGGCTGCAACAAAATAAACAAAGCAACATAAGCATAAGAGTGGGACAACAAAGAAACAAAATTGCTTAACTAAAGCGAAAGACATGCGAGACAAACCTCATGAGCGTTGGAGGATAACAACGACAAAATTGCAACGGCGAGAAGAAATCAGCCACAAAGTTTGAAGAGCACGGCAAAGAGGGCAGCTACAAGACGGTCCTTAATGCATGTTACAGTAGCAAAGAAAACCAAAAGCTACGCAATCACACTACGCAACCCCGCATTGATTACGCAAGCAGTTTCTTACACTGCATGGCAATGTCACACCAAGGGAAAACTGCGACCAAAAGGCACTGTACAACGTAAACCTGCTGCAGTCTTTTGCACATCACCACACGATAGAAATTGACGCACTGCAACAAGCTCCAAGCAGTAAAACCCACGGTAAACAAGTAGCAAAACCCATGGCAAAGCACAGCAGCAAGTACACGGCAAGGATGTGAATTATGAAAAAACACACACCCAATTGTCCTATAGATAAGGGTCAATTGCTTCCTAATGCTATAAGGGAAATACATACCAAAAGGAAAATCAAAACAAGGAAGTACATTCCAACTAAAAGAAGGAAGCAAATTCCAAGCAAAAATGGCAAGGTGATGCACAACACAAAGAAAAAAATACATGCCATTTTGGCAACAGAAATCAGCAAATAAAAGAAAAGGAAACAAAAAAAACTAAAATAAGGAAATGGCTTTAAAATTTCCAAAACAACAAAGGAAAGATCCCACTCCTTGCCATGGAAAACAAAAGGGGAAAGGAAATAATCCCTCTCTGATGTGGAAAACAAAAGGGGAAAGGAAAACCACCCTCTTTGCCATGGGAAAAAGAAAGGGAAAGGAAAAAAAAATGTATATCTTATTAACCAAGGACAAGCATTAAATCTTTCCAAAACCTTGAAGGAAATCATTAAAACTTTCCAAAATCTTGAAGGAAATCTTCAAGGCTTTCCAAAACCTTGAAGGAAATCACCAAAGATTTCCAACATTTTGAAAGAAATTGAAGGAGGTTCCTACCTAAGAAAGGAAAAACATTTTTTTTACCTACAACCAAAAGAAAAAAAAATTCAAAATCCACCAAATGTATTTTGTCAAAATTATGGAAAAATCAATACGCACAATAAGTATGTGCCGATTTATTCATTTCTAAAATTTCTTTCAAGATTAAGCCTCTACGACCCTTGAAGAAAATTTCATTTCTTTCAAGATTAAGTCTCTATGGCCCTTGAAGAAAATTTTCATTTCTTTCAAAACCAAGCCTCTAAGGCCCTTGAAGAAAATTTTCATTTCATTCAAAACCAAGCCTTAATGGCCCTTGAAGAAATATTTCGTCCAAGAAACACGCCTCAACAGCCCTTGACGAAATTCATCATTTCAATTCAAGAAATACACTTCTACGGCCCTTGAAAAAAGAAATTTTCATTTCATTCAAGATCAAGCCTTTACGGCCTTTGAAGAAGCAAACTAATTCAAGATCAAGTCTCAACGACCCTTGAGTTAGCACATTCACATGCAGGACTTCAAAACATGTTTCCTACATGTGACAAGCACATGCCTACAATGCACCTTGAAGTGGGGGCATTTGTAGACATGTAAATTTTGTTGCATACAAATGATGCATCACAAAGCTTCACGTGACATATGACTCATCACAAATGGACAAGTCACCAAGACCCTTGAATCAACAAAATCCTGCATCAACATCACCATTTGCCATAGCTTTAAGGTGAAGACCATTCAAGCATCGTTTCAAGCTCAAAACTTGAAGCAGTCGTTCGTCCAAGATCAAGTCATCGCAACCCATAAATCAACAGCCTATGTAGCTACATCAAATTTGAAGACTAAATCAGGGGAAAATTGTAAACAGAGATTGTAACCCTACAAATTCAAATCAATACAAATCTACTTTGTACATGTGTTCATGTTTCATTCGTTATATTCTATCACTCTCTCTCACCCTTTGTTTTCATGGAGGAGTCTACCCAACTATAAAAAAAATAAAAAAAAACCCAACAAATGGACACTGCATTGCAGTGTCTGAATCCAAATGTAAAAAACAGAACCAGGAAACGGACATTACATTGTAGTGTTCGTATCCAAATGTAAAAAAACAGAACCAAAAAATGGACACTGCATTACAATGATTGAATCTAAATGCAAAAAACAGAGCTAGGAAACGGACACTACATTATAGTGTCTGAATCTGAATGTAAAAATTAGGAGTCATGTGAGGTATGAAGTGTAGGAGGCGTGTGAGTGATGGCAAAAATAGAACTAGGAGTCTGAATCCAAAAGTGAAAAACAGAACCAGAAAACAGACATTGCAATGCAATTTCTAAATCCAAATGTACAAATGACATGTAAGAGGCGTGTGAGTGATGGCAAAAACATAATCAGGAAACAAACAGTGCATTGCAGTGTCTAATCCATATTGACTTATTACAAATATAAAAATATGAGAAATGGAGTGTTAGTTAAAGTTGATGCCAGCTGTAGTGGCGGATTTTGTAATTTTTGTTTATTTTAAATGCATTTAAGTATCACAATACATGATTGACCTATTTATAATTAAGATAAATTTTATTGATCTATTGTTAATATTGTAACTTTTTATTGATTTTTCACAAAATCACCCATATAATTTTACCATACTATTTTTATGTCAATAATAAAATTACATATATTACTTTTTTTTCTTCACATGATGTTGTATGATTGGTATAAAATGATATGTGGTGATATACTTATATTATGCAAGGAAGCCTTTAGGTACCGTTTGGTATGTGGGATGGGACGGAACGGAGTGGGACGAGGCGTTCCGTCCCACGTTTGGTGTGCCTAAAACGGGTGGAACGCGTAGTTCCACGGGACGAGTTTTGAGTGAATTTTTGTTCTACCTCACCTGCTGGAACGACTTGATCCACATATGTGGAATACAAAATTATAACATTATAAGACAAAAATGCCCCTCTCCCATTGTCTCTTTCCTCATACCTCAACCTTTCCGTCTCCTTCTTCTTCCTCGCTTCTATTCGAGCCCTAGTTTTCCACGGCATCTCTCAATATTTAGAAAATGTGGAAGCCATCCAAAGGCGAGAAATTTGAGAATATGTGAGATGGCTGGGGAAGCCAGCTTGAGAGCTTTTCTGGCGAACCATAGCCACCGCCAACGACGAACAAAAAGAAGAATTAAAAGATTCAATCTCATTCAAGCCATATAATCGGAGCAATGGCTTGGTGGTGCTAGCGCCCATATAGCTTCCCTTGGATGAGTTGACTCGAAGCTAGTGAAGGAGGAAGAGTCGTCATGACCGTCTCCGGAGAAGTAGTGGCCGATCAGGGGTTATGATCGGAGGGATGAGAAGTCGAAGTCGGCAGCGATTCTGATAACAAAATCGACGACTAAGTTTAGGAGGGAACCCGGGTTGAAGCCATAGCGGGTCAGACCACTTGTGCTTGGTATAGGGCTCATGGGCTTTTAGGGCTAGGAGGATGAGCTTGAGTGATATGTATGCTGCACCAGCAGCTTAGCTTTTGGAAGCCCTGCAGTCTCTACACCTCCGGCTATGGCTCCGCAGTCATTTCCGTTCCATCCAGCGCGTACCAAACGCAGAACAGAATAACCGTCATATTCCTTCCTGCACGTACCAAACATACACGGAACCTCTGTTCTGTCCCGTTTGCGTACCAAACGGTGCCTTAAGGAAATGGATCCTTATTTTTATATTATAAAAATAGGGATTAGTTGTGGGGTCCACACCACATCGAATTCTAATGATCCAAACCGTTTATTTTTCAAGTTGTACCTCATAGATCATCCTTACAAAATATTAACCAAATCGGAAATATTTAAAACATCTAATTGGGTTCAAAGAAATGAACGAATACTTTGTTATATAAATAATAATGAAATTTGATCTTGATAATTAAATAGGCAAATTGTTTCGGATTGAATTGAATTTTTACAAGGATGATCTATGAATCGAGACTAACAAAATAGACGTTCAGATCGTTGGAATTCGATGTAGAGTGAGCCTACACTTAATCCCTATTTTTTTTCAAAAAATGGAGACTTCTTTGCATAAATGACCTGTATTATGTAAATTGTCTTAGGGACTAGTTCATAAAGTTGGATTTTAAATAGAAGTAGTAGTTTTGATAAAAAATAAATAAATAAATAAATGAACTTTAACGAAAAGCTCTCGGTACTGTTTACTTTAACGAAAAACTACATTTTTACACTAAAAAGTCAATCTTAGTGCTATTCATTTTACCCTTTATTTTGTCCTTATCGTTAAAATTCAAAATTTTCAAACTCTTTTTATTAGTTTTTCTATAAAAATAAAATAGAAGTGGCAGTTGGGTTAATTTCAAGAATAGAAAATGGCGGGAATCTTTCGGCTTTGGAAAGTACTGAAGTACCCATAATTGTTTATGGCTTGGTGAGGAAAGGATGGTGTTTCTCGTCATTTGGATTAATTTAGTACACAGTATAGAGATTTTCCTCTATTTTGGAATCAGGTTCTGATAAATTGCCAAATGCCAAGTACAGGCTGGTTTAGAGTGCGGAATGGAGGACAGGCTCACCACCTATACCACGCCACTTCAAAATCTTATAAGACAATCTTGTTAGATAAATATCAATAATTAATAATAAATTTATATATGTGTTGACTACAAAAATCACCTAGGCTACGTGGCGCGCAGGCCGAGTAATTATTAAGCTAACTACGTCCTTCAAATGTGTGCGGGGCGTGCCAACTCGTCGGCCGAGGAGTAAAATGTGTTGATGTTGCGTTGAGCGCGCTGCTGACTTCTACGTCTTGCGATTGTGGCCGAGGAAGGAACACGTCTCGGCCTTTGGGTTCTAGAGCCTGAAGACAAGGCTACCAATTACAAAGTTCACGGTTCGTCGTCGTCTGATTCGGTGACAGTCACCGTATTGGTAAAGGTGAAATCACGCCGAATCGACACTAGGGTATAAAGGCACAAATACTAAAAGCGAATGAAGGTCTTGACAATGAACGTGGTTTGGCCGTCTAAGTGCCGAACTCTGAAACTCACTTGGGAATATGCAATCATAAAACTACTCGGTGTTGAGGCGCCGAGCCTAAGTATTAGTAACACCTCACTTCGCCTAGATGGCTGATGAGATGACCTCTGTCGACGGGGATTCGAAAACCCTCGTCGGCCGAGACTGGGATAGATAACCCGTCGACCCTGTCGCAGTGCTGTTTATCCAAACTGAAGGTGCTTCACGGACGGCTGGTTCTACGGCAACAGTGCTGTTTATCCAAACTGAAGGTGTTTACCGGTTGCCTTCACAGTGCTGTTTATCCAAACTGAAGATGTGAAGGCAGAAAAGAAAATAAAATCTCAAGGTCGTTGAGAGGTTTCGCGTAGAGCGAAAAATTGCGCAGGGCAGGTTTGTGTGTTGAATTAGAGGTCTCCTGCACGCTGCCACTGCTTCTGTATTTATAGGAGCCAAGTCCTCTTCTGATCAATCATAATTCTATTCGAACTAGGACTCCTTACCCCTATCAGACTGCCTCGGCCACTCCCTCTTCAGCTAGGACTCCCACCGAGACTTCTTATTGTACTGGGACTCTATCTCTACAGATGGATTTCGCTTCCCTTATCTTTATTTGAGATAAATCTTCTCCCTACTAGGATTCGGCCGACTCAACTTAATCGGCCCACGAACTGTCCATCCACAGTACTTCCTTTCAAGCCGAGTAATACTTTCCTTGGCCCAAACTATTATTTTGGGCCCAAACAATATGCTAATAAATAATAAATACGAATTAATAATTTAACAGAGTATGAACAAAATGAAATAATATTAGCACACAAACTAACGATCGAGGCTTGCATACCGCAATGTCCTTGAAACAGAAATTTCGTCCCTACTTAGTGCTTGTAGTTCTACGGACATCTACTTCACCAAGATTCAATGATCTAAGTCAGAATTCTAGCACCAGAAAAATGACTTCTAGCGAATTTTCTTTGTGGTTCTCTCAGTAAGGATGTTTGAGATTGTAGAAGAATTTTATTTTTCTGTGTACTAGATGCCATGCAGATATATATATATATATACACATATATATATATATATAATAGGTTTATGCCTGTTCACAACAGGTATGAGAATGGGATGCGTCTGTTGGGAGACATCTTCTCAGAGAGGTGCTTTGCTCCTTGGTGTTCTTTTATCACTTAGACTTCATCTGAAAAGATGAGTCTATTGATATTAAAAGTAATTAATTAATTAAATCTAAAATTAATTAAAGAATTTAATTATTAGAGTCTAGGCCCAAGGCTCATCTTTTGATTAATTATCAATTAATTAGTACACCCCAAAGCCCAACCCTAAGGTTGAGTCAAATTTTATTCTCTATGGTCCATCACTCCAATCACTTTCTATAAAGAACAAAGCGTTATAAAGTGAGGAAACCTTTTGATAGTGACCAATGTGGGACAATGAAATTTCTACTCAAAATTTCCAACATATTTCAATGGAAGATCTTAATATAAGATAATAATTTGTTTAAAATGAGTTCATCGTCACATGACACTTTAGTCTAATTCTACACTGTCATGGCACCTCACATGATCTTATACATATGTAAAATGAGTTCACCGTCATATGGAACCTCGCATACCCAAACAATGCTACACTTACCATTTTTTTATATCACATTTGTACAACCTCTCTAGTAGAGATAGGGTTCATCAACACATATGGTCTCATTTCTATTAGAGAGGTGATACAAATGAGGTATGAAAAATGTAGTAAGTATAGCATTTTTTTCTATGTATAAGGTCATGTGGAGAAAAAAAAATGATATCGCATTATTGAATCAGAATGTCACGACGACAATGAATTTATTTTATGTAAGTCGTCCTAAAATGGAGTCTCCAAAGGAATCTTAGAGTTCCTGAAAAATGATTTGCCAGGATAGAAGTGTTTATTGTTTATATATAACTGTGTCATTAAAAGCTATACACTTAAAAAAAATATGTAATGGAGAGAATGTAATTTAAAGTTACATTTCTCATACTCATATTCTATATAATTATGATTAAGATTATAAATCTGACATTGACAATCTGCAAGATCAGAACATATTATTGTCCTCTCGTTTGGAAGAATGATTGGTTATTCACTAAACACAATCAAATGATGGTTATTATATGAAAGTTTTACTTGGCTGTCAATTAAGAAACTATATTACTGTAATAATGCAATGAGCCCTCAAACCTGAGACCCCACAATTGTTTTATAGACACGTTTTTTATCATTTGATTATGCATCATGACCCTAGAGTATGTTCGGTGCACTATTAGTGTCATTGATATATTCATAGATGAAAGTGAATGTACAATAAAGAATTTCAACCTTTAGTAATATAGTAGAAAATTTTAAGATATGATTCGAGAAGCTCAACTCATAGTATAAAATAGAATAGTAATTTTTACACACTTGTTATTAGGGGTGGGCACTTGGAACCGAAAACCGAAACCGAAACACGAATCGAATCAAACCGCACCAAACAGTTTGGTTTTGCGGTTTTGAAACGGTTTCGGTTTCAAAACCAAACCGCGGCACACAAAACGGTTTGGTTTCGGTTTTGGGTTTTCAAAACCGCACCGAAACCAAAACCGAAACCGAAACCGCACCACATAATAAATAAATGTTATATAACTTATATTTTAAACTTTTCAACTAGGTTATAGTAAAGTATTGTGATTATGGCAAACTTAACTTTTCAATTAGGTTGTAGTAAAGTATTGTGATTGGTGATCAAGTTGAATTTTAGTAGATGGGATGCGTTTTTGTGCAGGTTTGTGCAGTTTTTTTGTGCAGTTTTGTGCAGTTTTTTGGTGTAGTTTTTGCTGCTGTTTTTGTGCAGTTTTGGTGCAGTTTAGCTGCTGTTTTTTGTGCTGTTTTTTACTGTTTTTTACTGCTGTTTTGGTGCAGTTTAGCTGCTGTTTTTTGTGCAGTTTTGCCGCTGTTTTTGGCTGCATTGTTGTTGCTGTTTTTGGTGCAATTTTGCCGCATATTCATTAATTAATATACAAGGAAAATAAGACCGTCTTATGCATAAATATGTGTATATTTTAAATTGTACATTTTTTTCTCAAAAACCAAACCAAAACCGTTTGAAACTGCACCGAAACCGTTTGAAACCGCACCGAACCGAACCAAACTGTGACAGCCCGTCCCGAGATTTCCAATTTTACAATATGAAAAGACGGAATTACCCACGAGGATTTTTGTATGTGTGCGTGTGTGTGGTGTGAGGACTAATAGATGGTGGCCCTCAATTATGGGAGATTTAGTATGTTATTATTGTGGAACAATTAAGACCACACACACACATCAATGCACCCTCTCCCGTGACCTCTCTCTGTCACCCTCACCCTCAGACTCTCTCTCTCTCTCCTCACTCTCGACAGTCTCTCTCTCCATCTACCCTCAAGTGTACGGACACACACACAAACCTATCAAACCTTCACGGATCGAGCAAACAAGTACCACCATTCGACTCCTGGAGGCCATACGAACTCAGTGGTACCAATTTCAGGTAAGAACCAAGTCGTTTTCGCGTCGGAATCACCACCTCCGATTTGGGTACTATTCATGAACTTTTTCTTGGTTGATTTTTAGGAGATTCTAAGCTTATAGCGTGCTTGGTGAGGTCCTTAGGAGGCTTGGAGTAGTTCGTTGGAAGTTTTTGGACGAAGGAACACGGAGATCGACAAGTGCAAAGTTTGGCCGGAGCTTTCGAGGCTTTTTCCGGTGAATCCCCAGCGAGTTAGGGGTCGAGATAGGTATGGATGTGTTCGTCTCGTCAATACCTTCATTTTGATATAAAGTACGTCGAAAATGGTTAAGAAATGAAGAAGTTATGACACTTTGAAGTTTGCCCAGAAATTCCGGCAAAACACCCACTTCCGGCGAAACCAGTCCGGCGAATCAAGGAAGAAGACGACGCGCGTGGGCAGATCTTCTTGGGGCGCGTGAGGGCGCGTGCGGGCTCCAAATCCAGTTCTGAAAATTGTCACGTGTTCGTGACGTCGTGTAGTTCACCGTGGTATATTTACATGTCATTTTTGGAGCTACGTATGAGAAGTTATTCCCGTTTTAGCGCGTAGGTGCTTAAATAACGTATTTTTAGTAATTTCTCTTATAGGTGAGACATATACTGAGGACGAGCGTAGCCAGGCTAGACGCGGGGGCTACGACCCAGCGACATATCAGTGAGTGGGCAGCTATTTACCGTATTTACCTATATATTATACTTACTTTCCCAGAAAACGATAAATGAGCAATTATATGATTTTGATGCCATGCAAAGTGTTCATATACTATATTAATGCATTAATGATTGCATATTCGCATGTTGGTGCGGCGGACGCACAGGTAAATGCCAGGTGAGGGCATGCATTAATGAGAATCGATAAACTAACAGTGATGAGATTGATGAGAATGAATGAGATATATATGCAGCCGAGGGCTGAGATGATTATGAGATGTATGTGCAGCCGAGGGCTGAGATGATTATGAGATATATATGCAGCCGAGAGCTGAGATGATTATGAGATATATATGCAGCCGAGAGCTGAGATGATTATGAGATTTATATGCAGCCGAGGGCTGAGATGATTACCTGACATTTAATCACATCAATAGTTTATGATTGAGTTTCTGTTTTGAATACTTTGGCATGGCATACATACTCTTTTCAGCATGATTTTGAGAACCTACGTGCATTGAGTATATATTTTGATTCTGGGAAATTATACAGGTTTTACGGTGAGGGGCTATATATATATATATTTTGAGCAAAGATTGGTTTTAAAAGAGAATTGTTTTGCTGACCCACTCAGTTTTGTTTTTCGCCCCTCCAGGTTCTAGGTAGCGTGAGATACGAGGTTGGCACTTCGAGGACTTCCGGCTTTCTGACAGCTTTATTCATATGTATGGCACCGAGGGTGTAATTAAACCCTTTTTATTTATGCTTGACTGCAGTTGAACTTAGAACGCTCTGATTATGTATAAGTACTTTATTATGCCTCTAGTACACTATCGTATCTAGGTTGCTAGTGGTTTTGTTTTTAATTAGTTCGTTCTTAGTTTTTGATCCTAGCTTCCGCACAGTGCACATGGCTACGTCACACTCACGTGACGGCCAGCACGCCTCATTCTCGGGTGCGGGCGTGTCAGTTTGGTATCAGAGCTCTAGGTTGCAGTCTTGCATATTTTGTGGATTTTCTAATGACTTGATGTCTTCTGTCAGAACTATGCCGCCTCGTAGAGAGCCATATCGTTCAGATGAATTTAGTTTCCCTATATAGCTCAGTTGGGGGGAAACTATCGTTAGTGTCGATCAGTCTGTAATTCGCCTTCCCAGCGAACTCTTTGGAGTCAGAATATAATCTTAAGTTGCTTACCTTTAGGGGTAATGATGGCCATGAAGGGCCTTGAGCGTTGGCTCAATTAGATTGAGAATACTTTAGGCTGAAGTAGAGCCAGGGGATTTTTCCCGATGATAAGTGGATAGAGACCACTGTTTAGCTTTTAGACGCAGAATCGTCGTCCTAATGGAAACAGGAAACTTACGGGTGGAAGCCCGAGGAGATTGCAGACTGATAGAATTCTTAACGGTCACTCTATAAGAGATTCATATCCCAGCATACCTAGACCGTAAGACGCAAGAGTTAGCAGATTCGAAACAGGAGAAGTTATCTTGTAACGAGTACTAAAGGAAGTTTACTAAATTGTCTCGTTATGACTTAGAAATTGCTATTATTTCAATTGAGATGCTTAGACGCTTAAAGCTGGATATTAAGATGAAATGGCGTTCTATGGCGACCATTTACCCTTATAATGCTTATCGGGAAATTCTACGAGACTGTGTTGAAGATTGCGAACTCTGAGGACATGTCTGGTAATAGTGAGAAAGAAGAAGGAAACGATAGTAATCAGAATAAGGATAAGAATAAAAGTATTGGGTAATCGTCTCAGAGACTTCGCCAGACTCAAGATTTTAAGAGATACGAAACCAGTTCTAGTTCTTCCAGCGAAGGTTTTAGCTCTACAGGTCAGTGAGGACTTGTTAGATTTCTCGAAAGTTTCAGATCCCAGAGGCATGGGAATTCCGATAGTGGAAATTCACCCTTGTGTTATATGTGCAACGATCGACGTTTTGGAGTACATTGAAGAGGTAATGGTATGTGTTATACCTATGGACAGGACGGGGGTGTAATTCTCAAGGACGAGGAGTTTACACCAACAGAGCTACATGAAGACCGCAAGCCAGGGATGTGTTAACCACGTATCACTACATGATGCTCAGGATCATTTGGACTTGACTATGGGTACGCTAAACATTTTTGGTCACTTGCTAGAGTTTCGATGGAAAATGATGCAGAAATTTTATGTTATTGACGATGTTGCCAAAGAAAGTAGTGAATGAGCACGATCGAGACACGTATATGTATTTCTCAATGGGGGCAAAATGGTAATATTGCACCCTCAAGAGTTGTTGCTTACTTACCTAGACGACAGTAAGTTATCAGTATTGCGGGCTGCAGACCGTAATATTAATAACTTATTCGTTGGATTTGTTAAGAAAGTAAACAGGTAAGTCATTCTATGAGAGTATGGTGTTTTTCATGGTGCCCAGTGCTGGTAGAAGATATAGTAGACTTCAATGTTATTCCAGACGCAAATTGGTCGCAGTATGACCGTACCGATATCGATTACTACGGGAATTAGCTACATTCCATCGTTTTGGATTACCAGAGGCTACTTTGATTGGTGAGCGTAGTGGAGTCAGGCATGAAATCATTTCAGTAGTGAGAACCAAAAAGTTATTAATGAAAGGTTGTTATGCGTACTTGACTCACGTGGTTTTGAATGATGATGCTCCTGTTAGCGTGGAGAATGTTTGGGTGATCAGACTTTTCTGACGTTTTTACTAATAATTTACCTAGATTGCCGCCAGATCGCAACGTGGAGTTCACCCCTGATTGTTACCAAGTATTAATCCTAGTTCCTTAACTCCTTATCTTATAGCTCCGGCTGAATTGGG
Source organism: Crataegus laevigata (assembly GCA_963580275.1). Lineage (NCBI taxonomy): Eukaryota > Viridiplantae > Streptophyta > Magnoliopsida > Rosales > Rosaceae > Crataegus > Crataegus laevigata. Next base: position 29,377,009 of record OY756940.1, on the reverse strand, counting down.
AGAATTGATGACTCAGTTGCAAGATTTGGTTGATAAGGGTTTCATCTAACCTAGTACATCGTCTTGGAAAATCGGTTTTGTTGAAAGAAGAAGTCGGGGTTTGTAAGGTGATGCATTGATGATAAGAAGTCAAATTGGGCAACAATTGAGCACTGTTATCCGTTGCCACGTGTGGATGAACGATTGATCGGCCTAGAGGTGCCTGTGTGTATTCCAAGATTGACTTGATGTGTGATTATTACCAATCGAAGATTAGCAGTGAAGATGTTCCTAAAATCGTTTTAGGACTTGTTATGGTCACTATGAGTTCTTGGGATACTATTTGGATTGACGAATACACCAATAGCTTTCGTGGGGTTTATGAATAAGGTATTTCACCAGTATTTGGACAAATTCACTATTGTCTTCATCGATGACATTCTGGTGTATTCTAAGTCAAAAGAAGATCATGTTCGACATCTTTCGTTGGTGTTGAAGAAATTAAGAGGGCATCGATTGTATGCCAAGTTTAGCAAGTGCCAGTCATGGTTAAGCGAAGTAGCATTTTTGAGTCAAGTATTTTCTGAAGGATTATTTTGGAAGATCATGTTCATTTAAGCAATATCATTAGCATGCAATTAACAAATTAAAGGCGGAATCATGCTTGCATATACTTAAAAACAAAACATTACCCATGAATGTTCAAAGCCTAGTAGTTTGGTGAACCTTTAAACAACTCAAAACAAAGTGAGTTGAGATTAATACCTTTGTAGATTCCTCTTTGCATAAGCAAAGGCTAATCACCCAAAGAGAGGGCCTTCATTCCTTGCATCTTAAAGCTATGGATTTATATAGAAAGGATAGGTTCTCTAAGTTCTCAAAATTGAGAACCTCTAAGTTTCTACACCAAGGTATGATTTAAGAAGAGATGAGTGACCTTGGAGGAGTAGGATTGCTAGCTAATCCCTCCAAAGGGGGCCGGCCATTCTAGAGAGAAGGGAGAGCATTTCATCTCTCCAATTTCCCCAAAAACAACCCTTAATGAATTTTGGCTATAAAATCATATTTATACCTTAATTCATTTGAGTGGCAAACTTGTAAATAAGTCCAAGTTTGCTACCCTTCACAATATGGCCGGCCTTAGGGATTAATTGGGCAATTTGGTCTTTGTGAATCATTATTCATTAAGTTGTCATACAACTTAAGTTAATGGACTCGACGTTCGAAGCCCATTGGGCCTTAAGGTCCAAAACCATCCCGAGGTCTTTAACGAACTTATTCGTTTGATTAATAATCATATTAATTAATCCTTGCCATAAATAATTAAACCATTTAATTATTCTTACTCATCTCCGTTGAATCTTCAATCTCTACCTTACATGGTGTACGATCCATTAGGTTCCTTTTAGCGAGGCAGTGGGCGATTCAAACTCTTTCAAATCGATTGTGAATTTGAAACTAACTTTCAATTCTCCCTTTAGTGTTTACACACGTTTAGGGCTTCCACAAACCATGAGTGACACCTAGCAGCATATCATGGTTACCCAAGCTAATCAGAAGAGGTGGAGAACCTATTCAGTTTAGGATTACAAATGCAATACGGTCCTTCTCTAATACAATACTCTTGACCACATTGTTTGGCTTGATAGTTTATTCATGTTTACTATCCAATGTGAATCTCATGCTTATATGATTACCTTGAATGTGATCTGGAACGCATTCCAACATCTCATTCATACTCTGGCCAGAGATTCTAAATCATATCATAGAGTATTCTCCCTCAACGGTTTGAAGGTTAGAGATCCCTTGTTGCGCATTCACTTGTCTCCATGACTAGATAGCTTGACCCCAACCATGCCGTGGACACTCCAAAGGAATGCCATTTGACACGATCAAAGATCAAGGACCTAACCACAAGACAACTATGATGCCTCAGGTCAAAGGACTAATTTGCATTATCCTAACCATGAGTTCTCACGTGACATGAATATGAGAACTCGTCGTTGATCGTGTTCAGTGAACTCATTCTCTATTGAGCACCTACGTACTTGTCTTGGTGTCACTCACATCAATGACTCGAGACTAGTCACTCTCCCTGAGAGAAGACATAGCACGTACTGATCTTAACGGACTGTCAATGCCCAATTGGCAATCCTATGATCAGGAACGTTTAGGATGTGTCTATGAAAGAATGGTCTCATGAATCTAACTATTTAGATCGCATTCTCCCAATCACATATTCCTTGGACTTTATCGTTTAAGCATATAACATTTATATGAGACCGCTCAAACAATAATCTTTGCCCTTGATATTAAACTAGATTAGTTTAATCATGTGAAATGTCCGTAAAGTATCATCATATGATTGGTTTTAGGGCACATTTCCAACAATCTCCCACTTGCACTAGAGCCAATCAGTTTGGTCATCAGTGATGATACCTCTTCTGTAGTCATTTCATAAATGGCTGAATAGTAGGCCTAGACAATGGATATCTATATGTTATCCATAGAAGCAATCTTGAGATTAACAACGTCACCATTATACATGATTCTCAATCATGTGGTTTAGTCTCTCATATGAGTTCGGACCTTGATGAGACCTTGATTCCCTGGCTTGAGCTATCGCCCCATTAGTGTCATACACTTTCTGGTTGGAACCGAATAGAGAGTTCATAAATGAACTTTCCCATCCAAACAACATTGTTGTAAGCTTCTATATGGCAATATATTTTGCATTCATAATGGAACACACTAAAGTCATTACTTTAATGTTTCCATCCAAATATCTCTTTAGTCATAATAAAGAGATATCTGTTTATCTCTTCATTCATAATGAAGAAACATCCAATGATGGATTAGATTCATAATCTAATACATTTACGCTTCCATTACGTTACTTTGATTCTTCCTCAATTATTGAGAAATCTATCCTTTAGTATTTCTTAAATACTTAAGGACTCACTTGACAGTTGCCATGGTTATGATCCTGGGCTTGTACTGATATCGTTTTGTACCGTTCTAGGTACAACTCATATCAATGTTTTCATACAATATGAAATACATAAATCACCTTTGTGCGTATGCATAAAGGATTCTATTTACGCATTATTTCTTTGGGAGTCAAAGGGTACATTCCCTTTGAGAAGAACAATTTCCTAGTCTCACTAGAATTGTCATTCTAATTGAAGTTTATCATCATATGAGAAACTTCCTAGCATCTCATGTCTATTTTAGGGATTGATATAATCCAATTATATCTTGAAATACATCATTATAGATTTCAATCCCATATACATAGACTATATCTCCCATATATATTCTATCGTTTATAGAATGTTTAAAGTCAGTACTTTAACGAAGAAGTATTCATTTTCATTTCCAAAAATTAATATATCATATATGTAAATTTAGGAATATGATAAACTCCCACTAATCTTTTGTGAAACTAGTAAACAAAAGATTCATTTACATCTTTATGAGAAATCAAATGATTTGATCTTTCTTCATAAGACGCTTGTAGCTCCCACTAGCTTGGTAAGATCCATGATGGATGGATCTCTACAACTTACATGTCTTGTGATTTATAGTTTTAGGCATACATTATCAAGACTATCTTAATAATGGTTATGGAAACCCATATTATGTCCAAACATTAAATCACCATTTAGTTGTAGCTAGCAATCCTCGAATTAATTGAAACTAAGACTATGTCAAAGATGGTTTCTTCAAAGTCAACCATTCTCTTTGAGTATAGTCACCTTAAGCTACCAATTAGCTATTAAGGTTTCATTATTTCGAGTCAAATGGTATTTTACCATTTCCTTGAGTATATATCGTATATACACTCAATGTAGTCATAAGGATTTTCATTCTTATTTCTTTCGATTTAAGAGGTACAACTCTATGACATAGTCATAAAGTTCAAACCATTCAACTAAGATGGTTTATAAATCATTCTCGACTACCTTGGAGCTTTTGGTATAGGAACTAGGTTGTTATATTTGTTGATTACTATCTTGTTTCTTAAAGAACACATTCTTTGAGTTCTATGTCTCGTTCATTTGCGTTTAGGCAAATCATATTGTAGGATTACAATGAACTACCCAACAAAACAACATTTGTTAGTTGGTTTATAGAAGCGATATCCAAAGGTTAATCTAAGGATATCCTACAAGATTGTTATCAAACAAATATTGCTCATTAGCACGCAACCCCAAATCTTAACATACTTAAGATTTGTCTTTCTTTCCAACTACATCTTTATGGAGTCACGAAAATTTTGGAAGATCTTCTAATTCACAATCACATTGTTTTAGAAGTGTATATATATATTCTATATATGGGTATTAGATAATAATTAACGAACTAAATCATATTTGAGTACGTTCTTCTCCTAATGGAGAAATTCATTATCTTATGATGCTACCTTCCTTGACATCTTTCAAGGAAACGTATCTAAAGTGTCACTTTTCCTTGGATCAAATCTAAGGAGGTAAATACTTTTTTAGATGTCTTACTCATCAACTTACATTTCTTGAATTCTTTGAAACCTTTTGCAAAGTATTCGGACTTGTGTTTATTCAAAGTAAACTATAGTCCAACCGAGAGTGATCTTCGGTGAATGTCATATAACATGAGTAGTATTATGTTGTGGACTAGTGCCACTAACATCTAAGTGAATTAACCTCAACAACTTTGTGATTCTTTCTTCTTTCCAAAAGAATAAAGATTCGAACATTTCGCCTCTATACAATTTTAACAAGAAGGTATTGGATCCGGATCTAACGATCCAAAGCATCCATCCATGACCAACTCATAATTTATGTTTTAGAGGTATCACAACTTAGTTGGGATTAGTCACTACCTTGCAACCTTTTGGGTTTTAAGCATCGTTATTTTCTAAACAGTTAACACTACCATATCATCTCTACTATAGAGACAATTAATTAGATTATAATAATCTAATCATTCTTTATTTGGTAGTTCATATGAGGAAGTAAGTACAATCCGCTTTCGCAGAGATCTATATTTTATTCACTTTCCGAATGTGAAGTACTTTCTCTTCTCTCATTAATCTTCTACTTCATATTAGCCACACTTTTACAACGATTTGTAAAACATAGTTACTAATACATAATCAAGCATTCAAGTAGAAGAACCAACTGTTTTGAACAATTCAAGAACATTCTACAACACCTTCGAAAGGTGTGTTCTTGACACTTGCAAGACATTTCTTGCAAATACCCCTTCCAATGTCCATCCTTTCATAAAGAAAGTTTGTTCCCTTGGAGTTATTTTTGCTTTCTTCATTTGACTTCTCCTTTGACTACAATAGTCATGGTCCCTAAACTCCCACTATCTCTCTTGAAACTTGTTTCAATCGTGTTTTACACATCAAACAATTTGGAGAGCGTGTGGTTATTGTTCACCATATAGTTTACAATAAACTTAGTGAACGATTAGGATAGGGATACAAAGGTGAAGTCCTTATCTAGTTTCCGTCTCGTTAAGTGTTTTAACACTTCAACATACAATGATTCAAAATCATCATAAGTCCATGTTGATGGACTATTTTTGTCAACCAACCATTATGTTCTAAACATAATTACAAACATTCAAGAGTTGTTTAAGGCAACTCTCATTTCTTTATACAACGATTTGTAAGTGAAGAATCATAGCACATTAAGTGTCCATGCCCTTGTGCTTACTTCAAAAGTTCCTTGTTTATGTAACAAAGAAACAAGCACTAATGTTTGTGTTGATTTAAGGGTTGTTCAAAGCAACTCTTATTTCTTCATACAACATTTGTATTTGAAGAATTATGACAATTAAATTGTTGTCCTCTTTATGATAGACTTATCTATCATGTTCTTCCAATAATAAATTATCGATAGGAAGATTGTGAGGGTGAGACTACTTAGACACATTTACAATCCATTAAAGACAATCTATGGAATTGTAGTACTAAGTTCGGAAACTAAAGTATTCGGCTTTTCTTTGTCAAGTATTGGATAGCGTTTGCAAATATATTGGTAAACAAATACATAACGAATATAAATGATTGATTTTAAACTATTTGATTCGGGTCTTTAAATCATAATAGCACCACCCACTATTTTTGGCAAATTCCATATCCCTCATCGGAATTCGAGAGTTCTGGAGGAAACTCTTAGTAGGTTATGGGAGACTCACTATTACCAAGCCCACCTCACGATGATACGATGTTGGCTAGCATTAATAATAATGAGAGAATACACTTACTCCTTTACATCTAATGTAAGAACCCATTTTATTTGGCCTCTAGAGAATGTAACCTCACAATGATATGATGTTGGCTTCATTGCACTTAGTTAAGTCATTCCCACCATGCGAGTTCAAGTTAGGGGTTCAAGAACAACCTCACGATGATACGATGTTGGCTATTCTCGTTGCCTACCTTTCACAACATCAAGTATGCATATAGAATCCTCCCCGAGTGTAAGCATGCACTTTGAACTCCCCCATGATAGGGTGAAGCCGGTGTACACGTCACAAACGTTTGGACCTACCACGGTGGAAGGCCACGAAAGAGTGTTCAAAAGCACTCTCACGCTTATCAACTTAATATTGGTTAGGTTGAGGGTTTTTAGGTCTCATCACATATAAACATACATTTTAATCCAATTAAAACAATTTTGGTCCTATCACAACTATTGGTCCATATGATTTATTTAGTTGTATATAATACTCCCACTAGGCTTTTAAAACGGTTTTTAAAGCAAGAGTACATGATACTACTAACATAAGGTTTGCATTCATTGATGGACTATATAGTTGCCTTAGGGCCTTAGGATGACTATGAACCTTTTATTTAGATCCAACACGAGCCTTGTGTTGAATCTCGGACTAGGGATGGTGATTGATTTTAGTTACGCGTTTAATCATATTAAGGCGTGTTGTCTTAGGGGCGTTGGACCCAACTGCTTCATTTTCATGCATATCAAATAAAGCAAGAAAGAAGTACTTCAAAGTAAAGAAGAGCTTATGCTCTTTTACAACAATTGATCAAATCAAATTACTTTAAATTAAAGAAGAGCTTATGCTCTTTTACAACATTTGATCTAATCAAATTACAACCAAAATATAATCTACACATTCCCATGGTTCAAACAAATTTGAAACGGCCTTTCACATAGCTCAATTATCGTAGGCTTAGGTTCATAATCACCCTTTAATTAATTAACACTTTAACTAATTAAATTGAATGCAACATTTTTCATTTGGTTTTTGTATCCATAAAATTTGATTTTAAATGGAGCTAACTAAAATGAAAATCCAATTCTCATTTAAAGAGACAAAACAATTTTTGTTCTCTATTTAATTTGGGCCAAAAAGTAATGACCTCAACTTATTTGGGCCATTATGCAATTAACCTCAACATTTGGGCTATTTTGCAATTAGCCACAACTTTTGGGCCATAGTGCAATTAACCACAACTTTTGGGCTATTTTGCAAATACTTAAACTTTTGGGGTCACTTTGTAAAAACACAAAAGTCCAATACTTTATGTAATCACAACTAGAACCCAAACTTTTTCACAAAAGTTAAAACTTCATTAAAGGATCAAAACAATTTGTCCTTTTAGTGATTTTGGACCTTTACGTAAAAACGTAAACTTTTGGGCCAAAATGCAAATACACAAAAGTATCAAAACTTTATGTAATTGCACAAAAGGCCCAAAATAACCCTAATCTATAGGGTGGCCGGTTTTGACAAGATTTTAAAAAAAAATTTCAAAGTTTTTGTGAGGTGGTTTTGGTTTCATAAAACCATGCAAGGTGTGTGTGTGAAAGGAAATTAATCATTTCACACCACCAAAAATACTTTCATCTTTTATATTCAAATATCTAAGATATTTACAAAGTTTTTGACTAACATTAAAAATGTTAATCATTAATAAATATATGAAAATATCTTATAACAAAACTTTATGAAATAATTCAAAACTTTGAATCAAAACCACAAGTTTTATTGTTCTTGGCAAGAACATCAAGAACATGAAGAACATTCATGAGAAACCCATAAAAGTTCCATGAACATTTTTCATCCAAAAACATTTCAAAATCACTTAAACTTAAGGGAAATAACATATAACCAAACTAGGGTACTTAGGGGTTCCAAAAGTCACTTGAAAAACACTTTAACAAGACAAACAAGAACCCAAAAAATCACCCTTTTAATTTGGCCGAAAATCCCAAAATTCTTGGCACCAAATTTTAGCTTCAATATTCATGCTCATATGAACTACATCTACAACATTTGAGATGCCAAAATTTCCAACAAAATTTACTTTCATAAAACAAGAATAAAGCTTGTAACATTTTACAACTTTTAAATCACATATTATGAACCACAAAACCCAAAAGGATTCACCAACTACTAGACCTAGGCTCTGATACCACTTGAAGGATTATTTTGGAAGATCATGTTCATTTAAGCAATATCATTAGCATGCAATTAACAAATTAAAGGCGGAATCATGCTTGCATATACTTAAAAACAAAACATTACCCATGAATGTTCAAAGCCTAGTAGTTTGGTGAACCTTTAAACAACTCAAAACAAAGTGAGTTGAGATTAATACCTTTGTAGATTCCTCTTTGCATAAGCAAAGGCTAATCACCCAAAGAGAGGGCCTTCATTCCTTGCATCTTAAAGCTATGGATTTATATAGAAAGGATAGGTTCTCTAAGTTCTCAAAATTGAGAACCTCTAAGTTTCTACACCAAGGTATGATTTAAGAAGAGATGAGTGACCTTGGAGGAGTAGGATTGCTAGCTAATCCCTCCAAAGGGGGCCGGCCATTCTAGAGAGAAGGGAGAGCATTTCATCTCTCCAATTTCCCCAAAAACAACCCTTAATGAATTTTGGCTATAAAATCATATTTATACCTTAATTCATTTGAGTGGCAAACTTGTAAATAAGTCCAAGTTTGCTACCCTTCACAATATGGCCGGCCTTAGGGATTAATTGGGCAATTTGGTCTTTGTGAATCATTATTCATTAAGTTGTCATACAACTTAAGTTAATGGACTCGACGTTCGAAGCCCATTGGGCCTTAAGGTCCAAAACCATCCCGAGGTCTTTAACGAACTTATTCGTTTGATTAATAATCATATTAATTAATCCTTGCCATAAATAATTAAACCATTTAATTATTCTTACTCATCTCCGTTGAATCTTCAATCTCTACCTTACACGGTGTACGATCCATTAGGTTCCTTTTAGCGAGGCAGTGGGCGATTCAAACTCTTTCAAATCGATTGTGAATTTGAAACTAACTTTCAATTCTCCCTTTAGTGTTTACACACGTTTAGGGCTTCCACAAACCATGAGTGACACCTAGCAGCATATCATGGTTACCCAAGCTAATCAGAAGAGGTGGAGAACCTATTCAGTTTAGGATTACAAATGCAATACGGTCCTTCTCTAATACAATACTCTTGACCACATTGTTTGGCTTGATAGTTTATTCATGTCTACTATCCAATGTGAATCTCATGCTTATATGATTACCTTGAATGTGATCTGGAACGCATTCCAACATCTCATTCATACTCTGGCCAGAGATTCTAAATCATATCATAGAGTATTCTCCCTCAACGGTTTGAAGGTTAGAGATCCCTTGTTGCGCATTCACTTATCTCCATGACTAGATAGCTTGACCCCAACCATGCCGTGGACACTCCAAAGGAATGCCATTTGACACGATCAAAGATCAAGGACCTAACCACAAGACAACTATGATGCCTCAGGTCAAAGGACTAATTTGCATTATCCTAACCATGAGTTCTCACGTGACATGAATATGAGAACTCGTCGTTGATCGTGTTCAGTGAACTCATTCTCTATTGAGCACCTACGTACTTGTCTTGGTGTCACTCACATCAATGACTCGAGACTAGTCACTCTCCCTGAGAGAAGACATAGCACGTACTGATCTTAACGGACTGTCAATGCCCAATTGGCAATCCTATGATCAGGAACGTTTAGGATGTGTCTATGAAAGAATGGTCTCATGAATCTAACTATTTAGATCGCATTCTCCCAATCACATATTCCTTGGACTTTATCGTTTAAGCATATAACATTTATATGAGACCGCTCAAACAATAATCTTTGCCCTTGATATTAAACTAGATTAGTTTAATCATGTGAAATGTCCGTAAAGTATCATCATATGATTGGTTTTAGGGCACATTTCCAACATTTTCAGCTCAGGGTGTTCAGGTTGACCCTCAGAAGATTGCGGCTGTGGAGAATTGGGAACAGCCACGAACCGTCACCGAGGTTAGGAGTTTCCTTAGTTTGGCAGGTTACTATCGACGGTTCATTAAAGACTTCTCGATTATGGCGCTACCATTGACGAAGTTGACCAGGAAAGACGTTAAGTTCGAGTGAGATGATGATTGTGAGCAGAGCTTTCACCAGTTGAAGTATTGTCTCACTCATGCTTCTGTCTTGACGCTTATTGGCGATGATGGTGACTTTGAGATTTACAGTGATGTTTCGTTGAATGGCCTGGGTTGTGTCTTGATGCAGCACGGTAGGGTGATTGCTTATGCTTCGCGCCAGTGGGAACTTCACGAGAAGAATTACCTTACACACGACCTGGAATTGGCTGCCATTATCTTTGTTTTGAAGATTTGGAGACACTACCTCTATGATGAGAAATGCAGGATCTTCTCAAATCATATGAGTCTCCAGTACCTCTTCACCCAGCAAGATTTAAACCTTCGCCTGCGTCGATGGATTGAATTGTTGAGCGACTACGATTGCACGATTGAGTACCACCCTGGTCGTGCAAATGTGGTAACTGATGCTCTTAGCAGAAAGTCCCAGGGCAAAATTAACGCGTTCCATGCGAGCCGTATTCCGCTTCTTACAGAGTTGAGATCGACGGAGTACAGCTAGAGTTGAGAAATTCGGTAGTAGATGATCGAGGAAATGCTTTACTTGTTAGGTTTCAAGTTAGGCCAAATTTGATTGATCGTATACTAGAGACCCAGTTTAATGATGAAGGAACACAGAAACTTATTTAATTACGGAACGAGGAGAAAATGAAAGACCTACGAATTTGAGAAGCAAATGGTATCCTTATGTAAGAAAGTGCGATGTATCATACCATTCGATCGTTTTACTTTTTGGTCGGGTATGAAAAGAGAAATTGTAAAGTATGTCGGCAAGTCAAGGTCGAAAGGGAGAAACCATTTGGGTCGATGTAACCACTTTCCGTTCCACAGTGGAAATGGGAAAATGTAACCATGAATTTTGTGTACAAGCTCCCTCGTACTCAGAATGGATATGATGGAAATTGGGTGATTGTCGATCGACTCACGAAGTCAGCGCATTTTATTCCAGTCGGGGAAAAGTTTTCGTTGAATCGGTTAGCTGAGTTATTTATATCGAAGATCGTGAAGTATCATGGCGTTCCAGCGAGTATTGTCTCTGATCGCGATCCTCGATTCACCTCTAAGTTCTGGACTGCTTTCCAGAAAGCTCTAGGTACGAGATTATCGTACAGTACGACGTATCATTTTCAGACGAATGGTCAGTCAGAGAGGACTATTCAGACGTTAGAGGATATGTTGAGATCTTCGGTTTTGCAGTTTGGCGACTCGTGGCATCAACGTTTGGATGTGGTGGAGTTTGCCTATAATAATAATTTTCACTTTAGTATTGGGATGGCACCATTCGAGGCACTTTATGGGAAACCGTGTCGTACACTCTTATGTTGGTCAGAGGTTGGCAAAAGAGTTTTAGTGGGCCCTGAGATAGTAGAGGAGACTACTCAGAATGTTCAGGTTATTAAGGCTAACCTGAAAACCGCCCAAGATCGCCAAAAGAGTTTAGCAGACAGATATGCCACTGACCGAGTGTATAATGTTGATGATTGAGTGTTTCTTAAGTTATCGCCTTGGAGAGGTGTGGTTCGATTCAGAAAGAAAGGTAAGTTGAGTCCTAGGTACATTGGACCTTATCGGATCACCGAGCGAGTCGGTGAAGTAGCTTACAGGCTTGAGATGCCGTCGGAGTTATCCAGAGTTCATAATGTATTTCATGTTTGATGCTTCGACATTAAGATTCTGATTCGTCGCATGTGGTCCCTCATCAACCCTTAGATATCAGTTCAGATTTGACTTATGACGAGGAACCGGTGATGATACTTGATTGGAGTAATATGGAACTCAGAAACAAGACTGTATGATTAGTGAGGGTTTTGTAGAAGAACCATTCAGTAAAAGAAGCCACCTGGGAGACCGAGGACAGGATGAGAGAGATGTATCCGAGATTGTTTTTATGGATACTAGTTTATGTGTTGTATGAAATTTCGGGACGAAATTTTTATAAGGTGGGTAGATTGTGACAGCCCGTCCCGGGATTTCCAATTTTACAATATGAAAAGACGGAATTACCCACGAGGATTTTTGTATGTGTGCGTGTGTGTGGTGTGAGGACTAATAGATGGTGGCCCTCAATTATGGGAGATTTAGTATGTTATTATTGTGGAACAATTAAGACCACACCCACACATCAATGCACCCTCTCCCGTGACCTCTCTCTGTCACCCTCACCCTCAGACTCTCTCTCTCTCTCCTCACTCTCGACAGTCTCTCTCTCCATCTACCCTCAAGTGTACGGACACACACACAAACCTATCAAACCTTCACGGATCGAGCAAACAAGTACCACCATTCGACTCCTGGAGGCCATACGAACTCAGTGGTACCAATTTCAGGTAAGAACCAAGTCGTTTTCGCGTCGGAATCACCACCTCCGATTTGGGTACTATTCATGAACTTTTTCTTGGTTGATTTTTAGGAGATTCTAAGCTTATAGCGTGCTTGCTGAGGTCCTTAGGAGGCTTGGAGTAGTTCGTTGGAAGTTTTTGGTATAAAGTACGTCTCGTCTCGTCAATACCTTCATTTTGATATAAAGTACGTCGAAAATGGTTAAGAAATGAAGAAGTTATGACACTTTGAAGTTTGCCCAGAAATTCCGGCAAAACACCCACTTCCGGCGAAACCAGTCCGGCGAATCAAGGAAGAAGACGACGCGCGTGGGCAGATCTTCTTGGGGCGCGTGAGGGCGCGTGCGGGCTCCAAATCCAGTTCTGAAAATTGTCACGTGTTCGTGACGTCGTGTAGTTCACCGTGGTATATTTACATGTCATTTTTGGAGTTACGTATGAGAAGTTATTCCCGTTTTAGCGCGTAGGTGCTTAAATAACGTATTTTTAGTAATTTCTCTTATAGGTGAGACATATACTGAGGACGAGCGTAGCCAGGCTAGACGCGGGGGCTCCGACCCAGCTACATATCAGTGAGTGGGCAGCTATTTACCGTATTTACCTATATATTATACTTACTTTCCCAGAAAACGATAAATGAGCAATTATATGATTTTGATGCCATGCAAAGTGTTCATATACTATATTAATGCATTAATGATTGCATATTCGCATGTTGGTGCGGCGGACGCACAGGTAAGTGCCAGGTGAGGGCATGCATTAATGAGAATCGATAAACTAACAGTGATGAGATTGATGAGAATGAATGAGATATATATGCAGTCGAGGGCTGAGATGATTATGAGATATATGTGCAGCCGAGGGCTGAGATGATTATGAGATATATATGCAGCCGAGAGCTGAGATGATTATGAGATATATATGCAGCCGAGAGCTGAGATGATTATGAGATTTATATGCAGCCGAGGGCTGAGATGATTACCTGACATTTAATCACATCAATAGTTTATGATTGAGTTTCTGTTTTGAATACTTTGGCATGGCATACATACTCTTTTCAGCATGATTTTGAGAACCTACGTGCATTGAGTATATATTTTGATTCTGGGAAATTATACAGGTTTTACGGTGAGGGGCTATATATATATATTTTGAGCAAAGATTGGTTTTAAAAGAGAATTGTTTTGCTGACCCACTCAGTTTTGTTTTTCGCCCCTCCAGGTTCTAGGTAGCGTGAGATACGAGGTTGGCACTTCGAGGACTTCCGGCTTTCTGACAGCTTTATTCATATGTATGGCACCGAGGGTGTAATTAAACCCTTTTTATTTATGCTTGACTGCAGTTGAACTTAGAACGCTCTGATTATGTATAAGTACTTTATTATGCCTCTAGTACACTATCGTATCTAGGTTGCTAGTGGTTTTGTTTTTAATTAGTTCGTTCTTAGTTTTCGATCCTAGCTTCCGCACAGTGCACATGGCTACGTCACACTCACGTGACGGCCAGCACGCCCCATTCTCGGGTGCGGGCGTGTCAAAACGGTTTGGTTTCATTTCGGTTTTAGCTTCAAAACAACACCGCACCGCACCGCAAAAAGTTTCGGTTTCGGTTGCGGTTTCACTCGAAACCGCACCGAACCGCACCGCGCCCACCCCTACTTGTTATCTCCCACAGACCTTTTTCAAAATTTAAATATTTGTTTGCTCTTATTCAAGGCCCACCTCTAAGATAAAACAAAAAGGATGAAAGTGAAAACAAATATTAAAAAAAGAAGAAGAAGATTTTGTGAAAAATATAGTGTGTGTGAAAATGATCACCCTATATAATTTAATTACATAGAGTTCTAACTATATACATATGTATGCATCATATAAAGCTTGAGGATTAACATTAGGGGTTTGACAAAAACTTCATGCCATATCAATGTGCTTAAGAGTATTTATTTAGTGAAGAACCGTGTTCTATATTTCAACCGAATGCATTCTCTGCTTTTTTTTACTTAGCTTGGGTGTCCATGATGTCCTGCTAAATGTCACTCATGGCTTGCGGAAAGCCATAAGGAAGGGAGAATTGCATGAAGGTTTTAGTTTATAATCAATTAGTAAGAATTCTAATTCTCTACTACCTTTCTAACTATCACCTTGGATCGCACATTGATAAGCTTAAGTTTTGGGAAAACAAAAAAAGGATTAAGTTAAATTAATTTAAAATAATTAAAGCCTAAACTCAATTAAGATTGTTAATTGAGATTGATTAAGTTTGTTAAGTAATTACAAGGTTCTTCACTTGTAAGTGAGAGGTCTTAGGTTTGATTCTCACCAAAAATGAATTTAAGCGAATTTGAACCACATTATTGCTAACCCATTGTGAGGATAA
The DNA here is from genome assembly GCA_963580275.1 of Crataegus laevigata. Classification (NCBI taxonomy): domain Eukaryota; kingdom Viridiplantae; phylum Streptophyta; class Magnoliopsida; order Rosales; family Rosaceae; genus Crataegus; species Crataegus laevigata. The sequence continues at coordinate 29,361,864 of OY756940.1, read as the reverse complement.
GCCACCCCTTCCTTCTTAGTGTAGATAATATCATTTGTTAAAAAAATGAAGTAATTACAGGATTAATTACACATACACCCCCTGAGGTTTTTCTGTATTCACAAAACCTGCTCACACATCACAAACATCCTTTGACATTTTAAAATCATTTCACTAAACCCTCTTTTTACGGTTCTGTTAGTTTTATGCTAACATCAGTATAAAATAATCTTAAAATAGAAAAATTAATATGTATGTAGCCAAACGCCCCACTTCATCAATCTCTTTCATTGAATAGACTAGTTTTTTTTCATTCGGTACTCTTTTCTTTGATCTGCCTCTGGAGTTAATCACTCAATATTGAATTAGAATTAGGGGTGGAATTTTTTCCCGAAATTCCCCAAGCGCCCCGATCCCGTCCCGACTTTGGACCGAAAAATTCCCGAACCGAATTTTCCGAAATATTCGGTACCCGAAACCGATCCCGACCCGAAAGTTTCGGTTTGGGATTCGGCCACAGCTTTGAAAGCTTTCAGGAATCCCGATCCGAACCGAATATAATATATATATATATATATATTTATTTATTTATTTTTAATTAGAAATCACTTGAACCGTTGGATTTGTTAAAATCTAATCCAACCATCCATAGTTAGGTCATTTGTTTGTTAGGTTTAGACTCTCTCAGACTCTCAGTCGCTCTCGCTCTCTCACGGTCTCACCTCACTCACTCACAGAGTCACACACACACACACACACACACACACACTCTCTCTCTCTCACACACACACACACACAGAGTCCCGCCGAATCAACGCCACTCCTCATCGTCCATCACTCCAGCACTGCTTCTCCATCGACTCACACACTCGAATCCGACACCAATCGAGTCCCAAAATCCAAGTTAGGGTTTCTGATTTTTTATTAACTTGATTTCTGAAATTCTGAGCGAGTATTTTGTCGATGGCGAGTCCCATTTTATGCGTTTCTATAGGGTGGGTTTCAGGTTTCATGCAACATTTCTGTAGGGTGATTAACACAACAAATCTCACAGAGAGAGAGAGAATGGGAGTGTGTAAGAGAGAGAGAGAGAGAGACTGAGAGAGAATCAATTTCGAGCAGTCCTAAATTCATAATCATCTTCTTGTTTTTCTTCGTCTTCAGTATCTGTGATTCACTATACAGACCATCATCGCCAGTTCTTCAGCTAACTCCTTCCAACTTCAAGTCCAAGGTAAATGTTGAAACTTTACCAGTAAATTTTCATTTTTCATTTTAGATTTGGATGCCCTGCTATTTGGATTTGGATGCCCTGCCATTTTTCATTTTTCATTCCAGCAAATATTTTGATTTTTCATTTTGGATTTGGAATTTGGATGCCCTGCTATTTTCATTTTTCATAGCTGCAAATATTTTCATTTTTCATTTTGGACTTTGTATTCAGGTCAGATTTTAAAGCAGCTATCAGAGTCTGAGATAACTAGCATTTTTTTTTTCTGATGAAAAATGGGTGGGCAGTGGGCTTACTTGTTAAAATTGTAAAAAGTTTTAAAAGCCCAACATTTTGGGCTTCAAGGCCCAATCCCAAAGTGACCCGAAAATCCGGAAACACTTTCGGGAATCTCGAATTTCGGGAAATGAAGAATTTCGGTTCGGTTTCGGGATATAAAATCTCATCCTGAAATGTTTTGGTTTGGGATTCGGGTTTGAGGTTTCGGTTTGGGATTCCGACCCGAACCACCCCTAATTAGAATGGTGAGTGAGCTTTAAGCATTAAAGTAATATACAACCAAATAAAACTTAGCACGTCTGATTTAAAAACAATCCAACATTTTCATAACAAATTGCAACAATTCAAAATAAAACTTAACATGATAGATTTAGGAAAATGTAAAATCGAACATAATATTTCCCATATTATACCCAAAATCCAAACCAAAAGTCAAAACCCAGCTATAGCAACTTCTTCAAAATGATTGATTACCAACAAATTGGTTTGTTGCAATGGCTTGGCTTCTAATCTCTTGACATGGTTCAGGAGACCAACATTCCTTCAATTTGGAACCAACCTTCAATTTGGTTTGTGAAATCAACCTTTAATCTGGAGAATCACCAGGAGCCACTTCACGAGGATATTCTTGATGGGGTTGCTAATTCTTTTTTTTTTTATTTTTTTATTTTTTTTATTTTTTTTAAATTTATTTATTTTTAATCTGGAGCAGAAATTGATAAAAGTTTACTTTTTAAAACAAACAAGTATAAAGGGAAAAATATGCTTGTGTTTTCAAGTCTTCATTCCGCAATATGTGTTTTCACACCACAGACTGTGTATTCCAACAAATGAGTTGTTTTATGCAGTGAAAAAAAATATCATTAGGGTTTTTTTTTATATGATAGCAATTGGCCAACCAAAACTTGTAGCCAAACACTATTTTGACGTAGTAAGATTTTTTTGTGTTTTCACTTCTGTTAGGATTGTTAGGGTTTTTTTTTAGTCATGGAGGGAGGTTTGTGAAATTATTTTAAAACATCAGGATGTTTGTGATATGTTAAAAACCTGAAGGAGTTTTATGAAACCACAAAAAACTTTAGGGGGTGTATGTGCAGTTAACCCATTAATTACACGAGAATAAGATGCTAGAACGAGCCTTAAATTGTTTGTGACCAGGGATAGGTTTGATTTCAATCGGTTAAGTTTTTTTCCAACACCGAAAATCAAACCGAAATTTTGATTCGGTTTTGTTCAGTTATTGTTCGGTTCGGTTTTTTTTATCCGTTTAATTTGTAAATCAAGTTCATCATAGAATTTTGCTCCAAGCGTAGAATTTTCAGCATCATTACAATTAGTCAAATCCCAATACCAAATAACATACCTAAAATGAACTTACCATTTTGTAGAAGAGTAATGCTAGGTAGACTAAATTTGTGGACAAAGTTATGAAAACTAAGTGACATGAAAGTTGATGATTGGTTTATTACTTACATATTGATATACATGTTTATTCTTATTGGTGACACATAATTTAGTTCGCAAATATAGTCTCCAAATTTGGTCTCCCTAGTATTACCCTTATGTAGAAATGAAGGCCCACGAAACGAATTATTTTTAAAACAATTGGGGAAAATGAAAATTTGAAATTCACACAGGATATGGTGGCCGTGGAGAGTCGCAGAGGTGAACAGACCTGGCCAAGCAGAATAATTGAATCTGTTTGTGATGTGGAAATGAGGGAATGAGAAATTGGGTTTGGAAAAAAGGCTGAAATGATGGAGGAGAGGGATGTGACGAGAGCTGAGAGATTGAGACAGAGAGGGAGATAGAGTCGAGGAGGAGGAAGAAGATCTAGGATATTTATAAATAGTTTACTAATTCAATAATAGCAACAAAAAATCTGTTGTCAAGTTGGCTTGAAGCAAACATTTTCAACCTGGAGCGAAAGAGGTTCTGGATCACTGAAATTGAAACTAAATAACAAATTTTGGTTCCATTTTTTGACTTCGGGTCGGTTTTCTGCTCGATTTGGTTTTCGATTTTTTAAAACCCACCCTTATTCGTGACAACTTAAAATAAAAAGCTCAAATAGTTGGGGAGAAGCAGGGAAATAGTTGGGCAACTTTCGGGTTCTAAAAGACCTAGTTGTAATGTATGTTAAGATTTTTACACCAACCGTTGAAATTGATCTAACAAAAAAAAAGTGCAAATATTGTGTGGACAACGGACATACATGTTCATTAGAGAAGTTCTCTTGTTTGTTTACCAGTTTCTTTTTAATTTTTTTAATACAACTATGTGACAGCCCGTGCCGAAATATTTTATTGATAGCGTGGAAATGACGTTATTGCCCTTAAGTGTTAGTGATTGTGTGTGTGTGATTGGGCTACGTTTTGGGCCAATTGGGTTTCTCCCTATAATTTTGGACCCAATTGGAAACTAGGCCTTGTTTTGGTTTGGTTGGTTTGTGATTGGTTAAGAACACAAACACACACACTCACATGCACATGTGCACACCCATTTTCCATTTTTATTTTGGTCTCTCTCTCATTCTCGAGTCTTCTTCCCGTTCCACTACAATAGTACGGACACACATATATCTCACAATCTTAGCACGGATCGTACCCACAAATACCATCACCGTCTTCCTTGTAACTTAACAAACACAACCATACCCTTATTTTAACACGAAACCTTAAAAAACCCTTGGATCCGTGAAGTTCCATCTAGGGTACTGTTCACGTACTCGTGATCTAGGAGGTTTTAGCGAGCTTCAAGATCATAGGGAGCCTCTAGACACTTTCACGAAGCTCGGGGGAGCAACTTTAACACGTTTTGGACGTTGAGATAGCAGGTTTATAGGTTGACCAGATTTTACGAGATTTCTCTGGCAAGATTCCGGTGTCGTTGGGATTTTAAAGTGGTATAATTCTCTTCTACTCATCCTAAACTTCATTTTGGCATAAAATTTGTGAAATTTGGTTGAGAAACGAACGAGAAATAAGGTTTTAAAGATTTTCCAGAATCTGGCGACGCAGCAATGGCCGGCGCCAGATTCTGGCGAACCAAGGTAGGGGAAAAGGGAATATTCTGTCAAAATTGACAGAATATTCCTAACGGAGATTAACGGCGTTAGATTAAAGTTAGGACTGGTTCGGTATGGGATCCCGTCCCGAAAATGGGATCCTGAATCCCAAACCGATCCTTTTAGGGATGAAAATCCAAATCCCGATCCCAAGCCAATCCTTAGGTAATACCGAATTTCGGGATTCCTGAAATAAATTCAGGATGTCGGTATGGTTTCGGGATTTCAGTAGGGCAGAAATTTGGCTTATTGTTAATGGAAAAAGCTAATAAATTCAATTCAAACCTACAAATCAAGCATGCAAAGAAGAAAAGAAATCAAACATGCAAAGCAAAAAAGAAATCGAACATGCAAAGCAGAAATCGAACATGGAATTCTAGAAATCCAAATCAACCAAATCCACATAAAATTAATCTAGAAATCCCCAGAAAATTAATCAAGAAATCCAGATCCAAATCGAAATCGAAAAATCAAAAACTCTAAATCGTAAATCCCTAATTTGTAAATCTTCATTCGAACCCTAATTCAGAGAAAGCTTTAGAGAGGATAGAGAAGGAAATGGGTCGATACTAGAGACGAGAGAGCTTCGAAGATTTGAGAGAGCTTTTGGTAGTAGTAGCTCATTCCTCTCTCTGTTTCTCAACATGAAGAGTGCTGCTCCATCCTCTTTCTACTCCTTCCTTCTTCTGTTAGTGGGAGCCAAAAGGTTCCTTTTTTGAGTTGGGAAGTGGGAGCCTTCTTTTGAGTTGGAAAGCGGGAACTGTGCCTTCACTTTATTTTTATTATTTTGTGCGCCAAAAGGCTCTTTTTTTGAGTTGGGAAGTGGGAACTATGCCTTCACTTTTTTTTATTAATATTATTTTGTGCCTTCTATTAGTGGGAGCCAAAAGGCTCTGCTTTTTGAGTTGGGAAATGGAACCGAAACCCAAAAGTCAATAGAAAACTGAATACTTCGGTACTTTTCAGGATTTCGGGATTACCAAACAAATGGGATTTGAAAACCAAACCCATACTAAAAATTTTGGTATTTTTCGGGATGAGATTACCCAACTTCGGGATGGTTTTGGTTTGGGATTTTTCAGTTTAGGTTCGAGACTTTTTCGGTTTGGTTTAGAATTATCGGTAATTTTTCCAGCCCTAATTAAAGTTAACGAAATATTCTGGTTTCTGACATAATATTCCCTAACGGCGTTAGGGAATCCGCCAGTGTGCTAGGCACGTGTCTGAGCGTGTGGCCGTGCCTTGGTCTGTGCGTGGGGGTGCGTTAGACATCGAATTTTTTTTATAAAAATATGGGGGTGTTCGTGGGATTGAGTAGAGCATGTTGGTATATTCAAACACCCCAATTGAGCAATGTATGAAAAGTTATTACATGAGGACGAGTGCAATCACGCAAGACTCGGGGGCTACGATCCTTCTACGTATCAGTGAATGGGCTTTTGTTTTCAGTATATATATATGCTTGGTATTTTCCCAGAAATTATGTTTTTAAAGGGTTTTACGAGTTAGAATGCCATGTCAAATATCATTATATTTATATTAGTTTTGTGATGATTATTGCTTGGCACTGCGGACTCTTAGGTAAGTCAGGTGAGTATATGTTTGATAGTGATGGTTATGATGATGATGATGAGATTGGTATATAGCTCATACTCCTGCACCCTGGTGTTTGTGCTCCTCCAGAGTTTAGGACTTAGCTTTCACGTGATCATTCACCTCCCGCACCACACGCTCACCTTGGATCCAAAGCAGGTGCCAGCCTGTCGTAAAGATCACTTTAGGTGGTTCCGACTCGTACGTGACTTGTGATACGTCTCGCAGCCTTCACATGATCGTAGCACGTATTTATATACACCTAGCCTATCGTACAGACCACTATAGGTGGTTCTGACTCGTGTGCAAGATATTGGTTAAGGAGCTATAGATTTAGCCGTACAGGTCACGTTAGGTGACTTCGGCTGACGTATTGATATTGCCGGCATATTGTGGTTATTGATTTATCTCACCTGATTGGTGCATATATTGCTTGGTTGGATATTTTGACATGGTGTATTCTGACATGGCATATTTGAGATTTATCATTTTCCAGCATGATTTGCTATACGATTACATATGATATTTTCTAGGAAAGTATACAGGTTTTATAGAAAGGGGTTATTACTTTTGATATTAAAATGGTTTTGAAAAGCTTTGTTTTTACCCACTCACGTTTTCTGTTTTGCGCCCCTCCAGGTTTTAGGTAGCTGTGACTGTTTGTGGCACACGAGGCTTCAAGAGCAGTTCTGACAGAGCACTACCTATGTAGGTTTTTCCAGATATCGTTTACTTAGTACTTGTTTGTTTCTGGACTGCACCTGGGTTACTAGAGCTCTGGTGTTGTGTATTATTCTTTCATTTCCATCACTATTACTTGCTTATCTTTATATTGTAAATTATTCAGTTTGCTTTTCGTTTCCTCATATTTTCACTCTAGTACTTCCACACAACGCACTTGGCTACGTCACCTTCACGTGACGGCCAGCACGCCCTGATTTTGGGTTGGGGTGTGTCAGTTTGGTATCAGAGCCAAGTTTGGCAGTCCTGTATATCTTGTGAATATTCTAATTATTTTGGTGTCTTCTATCAGAACTATGCCACCTCGCTTAGAGCCACGTCCATCTACTGAGCCTAGGTTCCCTGACATAGCCCAGTTAGGGGAACCTATAGCTAATGTTATATAGTTGACGCTTTAACCTCCCTAGAGGACCCATCTGGAGACTGTTTATAATTTGAAGTTAAACACTTTTATGGGCAATAAAGGGCACAAAGGTGCCGAGAAATGGTTGAATCATCTTGAGAAGACTTTTATATTGATGCAGAGTAAGGGGAGTCTTCCTGCAGACAGATGGGTAGAGAATACCACTTTGTTTTTGGGTAAGGAACCAGCATCATGGTGAGAACAGTAGGCTGATGAGTTATCCCTGGAGGAAGTTGCATATTGGGAGGTATTTAAGCAGTTGTTCCAGAAGATATTTATTCCTTCTGCATACATAGACAGCAAAAAGCAGGAATTTGCAAGTTTGAGGAAGAAGAAGATGACAGGGAACGAGTATCATAGGAAGTTCACGGATTTGTCTCGATATTATCTAGAGGTTTCGGCGAACTGGGTTTCTCCCTATAATTTTAAACCCAATTGGAAAATAGGCCTTGTTTTGGTTTGGTTGGTTTGTGATTGGTTAAGAACACAAACACACACACTCACATGCACACGTGCACACCCATTTTCCATTTCTGTTTTTGTCTCTCTCTCTCTCTCTATCTCTCTCTCTCTCTCTCTCTCTCTCTCTCCTTCTCAAGTGTTCTTCCCGTTCCACTACAATCGTACGGACACACATATATCTCACAATCTTGGCACGGATCGTACCTACAAATACCATCATCGTCTTCCTTGTAACTTAACAAACACAACCATACCCTTAGTTTAACAAGAAACCTTCGAAAACCCTTGGATCCGTGAAGCTCTGTCGAGGATACTGTTCATGTGCTCGTGATCTAGGAGGTTTTCAAGATCATAGGGAGCCTCTAGACATTCTCACGAAGCTCGAGGAGCAACTTTGATGCGTTGTGGACATCGGGATAGCAGGTTTCAAGGTTGACCAAATTTTACGAGATTTCTTCGGCGAAATTCCAGCGTCGTTGAGACTTTAAAGTGGTATAATTCTCTTCTACTCATCCTAAGCTTCATTTTGGCATAAATTTTGTGAAATTTGGTTGAGAAACGAACGAGAAATAAGGTTTTAAAGATTTTCCAGAATCCGGCAACCAGCAGTGGCCGACGATGGATTCTGGTAAACCAAGGTAGGGAAAAAAGGAATATTCTGTTAAAGTTGACGGAATATTCCTAACAGAGATTAACGGTGTCAGGTTAAAGTTAATGGAATATTTTGGTTTCTGTCTGAATATTTCTTAACGGCGTTAGGGAATTCGTTAGTGTGCCAGGCACATGGCTGCGCGTGTGACCATTCCATGGCTGGCATGTGGGGGCGCGTGAGACATCGAAAATTTTTTATAAAAATATGAGGGTGTTTGTGGGATTGAGTATAGCATGTTGGTATATTCAAACACCCCAATTGAGCAATGTATGAGAAGTTATTACCTAGTTTTGGTTATGTGCTTTAAATTGACAGTTTTATAGTTGTTTCGCATATAGGTGAGAACTATCCTGAGGACGAGCACAATCACGCAAAACTTGGGGGCTACGATCCTTTTACGTATCAGTGAATGGGCTTTTGTTTTCAGTATATATATATGCTTGGTATTTTCCCAGAAATTACGTTTTTAAATGGTTTTACGAGTTAGAATGCCATGTCAAATATCATTATATTTATAATAGTTTTGTGATGATTATTGCTTGGTGTTGCGGATGCTCAGGTAAGTCAGGTGAGTATATGTTTGATAGTGATGGTTATGATGATGATGAGATTGGTATATAGCTTATACTCCTGCACCCCAGTGTTTGTGCTCCGCTAGAGGTTAGGGCTTAGCCTTCACGTGATCGGTCACCTCCCACACCACATGTTCACCTTGAATCCAAGGCAGGTGCCAGTCTGTCGTACAGACCACTATAGTTGGTTTCGACTCGTAGGCGACTTGCAATACGTCGCACAACCTTCACGTGATTGTAGCACTGAGTGTATTTATATACACCCAACCTGTCATACAGACCATTATAGGTGGTTCCGACTCGTGTGCATGATATTGGTTGAGAAGCTCTAGATTTAGCCGTACAGGTCACATTAGGTGACTTCGACTGACGTATTGATATTGCCGGCATATTGTGGTTATTGATTTATCTCACCTGATTGATGCATATATTGCTTGGTTGGATATTTTGACATGGCATATTCGAGATTTATCATTTTCCAGCATGATTTGGTATACAATTACGTATGATATTTTATGGGAAAGTATACAGGGTTTACAGAAAGGGGTTATTACTTTTGATATTAAAATGGTTTTGAAAAGCTTTGTTTTTGCCCACTCACGTTTTCTGTTTTGCGCCCCTCCAGGTTTTAGGTAGCAGTGAATGTTGGTGGCACACGAGGCTTCGAGAGCAGTTTTGACAGAGCACCACCTATGTAGGTTTTTCCGGATATCTTTTACTTAGTACTGGTTTGTTTATGGATTGCACTAGTACTGGTTTGTTTATGGATTGCACCTAGGTTACTAAAGCTCTGGTGTAATGTATTATTCTTTTATTTCCGTCACTTTTACTCGGTTATCTTTATATTGTAAATTATTCAGTTTGCTTTTTGTTTCCTCACATTTTAACTTCAATACTTCTGCACAGTGCACTTGGCTACGTCACCCTCACGTGACGATCAGCATGCCCTGATTTTGGGTCAGGGTGTGTCAACTATATTAGTTTCTAGGGCAAATTAGATACAAGTCCATTTTATAAATCTATACTGAATAAAGTTCAATGTATACATATTTCATAATTGAAGTTGAATAACTAGGCACATAACCATGTCAGTTATTTTTTTGTCTCCAAAACTTATCACTTGAGCGTACGAGCCGCCACACATTTTTTGTGCTTTGTAAAATTTCATACTCCCTATTCAGGGTGGTTATTTTTATTGAAATTTTGTTGATTGTTATGTGCTTGACACACAATTTGTTGCTTTCAATTATGAGTGTGTTCAAGTGTGTTGAGTTCTAACAAGTAACACTACTAACACAGGCAGACTGAGGGAAAGAGGTGGTGTGAACACTTGAGCCGGTGTGAGCACTGGAACCCACCTTACTAATGAACCACAACAAATTGTGGTCAAATGTTATTGCATACCGAATTTGGAAAAAAATTGATGAAGGATGGAGTGAAGTCAGAGAGAAAGAAGCGGAAAACAACAAAGATCGATGATGGCTGAGGGGTGTGAAGATGGAGGGAGAACATGGTATAGAAAACATATAATAGTTAATCCAAGGATCAATGACGTGTAAGTTGGAAAGATCAAGTAATTTGTTAACGAGAATAGTGGGAAAACAGTAACACGAAGAAAGAAAAGGGAAAACAAAAAGAAAGAAGAGGCTGCCACCGAACCTGGCCAGAGCTAGGGTTGGCGGTTGAATGAAATTTTGAACAAAAATAAAGGACAACCTCACACAAACAATGAGAATCTCTCTCTTAGACCATCTCCAACCCTGCCTTATAACCTAAAATTTCCCCTTTTTTTTCCCCCAAAATCCACTCCAACCCAAAACCTAAACCAAACTTAAAACCTAAAACTTAAAATAAAGTCAAATTCCCCTCAGAAAATAGCCCACAAAAGTAAAGTGGGACCCACGAAAACAGACCAGAAACAGAAAAAGGCAGTCATTCAGCCGAGGTGGACCCCCACCCACGTGGGTGTGTCCCCCGGCGTGGCAGAAAGCATAAGTAGCCAACGGCTACTTTTTTGAGTTGAACGGCTGTGATGATTGGACCGTTGGTTAATCCAACAGTCCACATTCAAATTATTTTTTTTTTAGTTTTATATTTATATATTTATTGAATCCAACGGCTTAGATTGAATATAATCAAATCTAACGGTAAAAAAAAAAGATCTAACGGTCCAAATTTAAATCCAACGGCTAAAACAATTTAAAAAAATTATTTAACTTAAAATTCAACCAAAAACTCTATAAATACCTACATATTTGTTCAAACATCCACACAAAACTCACTTTTATTCTACAATTCTTCCAATTTTTCTTTCTACCATTTCTTCTCGTTTCCAAAATTTTCAAGATGGCAAAAGAGCATGTTAGAGGTCGTAATTGGACCTTTGACGAAGATATTGCTTTATGTTTGGCATGGATTTCTGTTAGTGAAGATGGTGCCATCGGCACCAATCAAAATAGAAAAGAGTTGTGGGGTAAAATTGTTGATAAGTTCCATGAAAACTCCAACGCCGGTCGAAAGGAAGTTGGTGGTGTTTATGATCGGTGGAAGATTATCAACAAAGCGTGCACTTTGTGGAAAGGAAGCTTGGAGAGAGCCATGGTTGATATGCCTAGTGGAAGGGGCGCCTCATAAATTGTGAGTTTCTTTGTTGATATTTTAGTTGTCATGTACATAATATTATTTTGCAACTAATTATTTTTATGTATTTGTTGCATAGGGTGACAAAGCAATGGCAATTTACAAGACAAGAACTACACCAAAAAATCAAGCTTTTAAGTTGCATCATGCTTGGAACATCCTCAAGGTTTGTCCGAGGTGGGGAACTGATGCGAATCAACAATGTGGAAGATTATTTCATAATGAAGCCCCACCCCAAAATGATGTCAATGAAGGTGTCGACCAAATGACCCCAACTTCTTCTTTGCCAAGGCCCTTGGGTAGAGATAAGCAAAAGGAAGCAAAGAGAAAAGGGAAGTCCCAAGATCCGAGTTATGCACAATTTGCTAGCGAAATGGTAAAAATGAACGAAAACCATTGCCGTCGGCAAGAAGAATCGGCCCAAAGGTTTTTGGCCATGAAGCAAGAAGCGGATAGGGAGCAAGAAAGGTACGAAACTAATTTGATAATGGAAGACCTCGACAAATACACTCCAGAGAGGAAGAGATACTTACGTGGTAAGCAAAAAGAAATTATACGAAGGAATGCCACAAGGAGTATATTTCAAGATGATGATTCATCTCAAGACTATCACCCAAGTCCATCGCCAAGTCAAGATGGTGGATATCATTATTAAGTTTATGGAGTCCATGAGTTTTCGATTGTATTAAGTTTATGTGGTTTATTAATTATTATTTTTTTTTAAAGTTTATGTGGTTTATCATGATTTTCATGTATTGATTTAGTGATTTTTCAAAATTTATCGGAATTTAAATATTTTTAGGTAAAAATGTTCATAAAATTAATTTAGGATAGTCTACATAATTTTTTTTTTAAAAAAAGTTAATTTAAAAAAAAATAGCCTTAATTCATTCTTTGATAATTTGGGGCTAAAATTTTAGGCCAAAAAGGTTGGAGTAGAAAAGCTATTTCTGGGCTAAAACCTAAATTTTCTGGGCTAAATATTTTTAGGTTTTAGGTCAGGGTTGGAGATGGTCTTAGTGGGAGAGAAGGAAGGCTTTTGCTCACACGCACATTTTTTCACACGTGAATGGTTGATGTTTAACGAATTTCAGTTAGTTAAATTTGAATCGTTAACTCGTGAGGAAAAAAGCCCAAAGTGTTTTGGGCCCTAGTCTCCATCACCGGCTACATCCTCAAATCCCATCATTTCTTCTCCGAAGTCTTCCTCGATTTCTAGGGTTAGGATTTTCCAATTCACTCTCTGTCAAGTGCATCACCACAATGGCGATGAGGAGATTCTACAACGAGATCAAGGGGTTGAAGGTGAAGGAATTGCCCGACCACATTAAGCCGATGCTGTCCTTCGATTACGCCAAGAAGGCTGTGCAGAGAGGCTTGGACAACTACCACGCCAAGTACATCCAGACCAGCTCTGTCGATCCTCTCCTCCATGTCTGCTTCGGAGGCATGATCTTCTCCTACCTCGTCGCTCTTCCCGAGGAGCGCCGCCACCTCGAGCACGCCAAGCACGCCAAGGAGCATGGCCATTGACCTTGATCATACAAATGGTATATTCCTAATATTTTTTAATTTTTTTAATTTTCATTCAATTTTTGGATAAATTCGATAAATGTTTTTTTTTTCTTTCCAATCGGGTCATTGTAAATTTTCTGATTACAGATGCAGTTTATGTTCCTTATTTATTTGTGGTTCAAAATGGGTTACTGGGTGATATTTATTTTATTTTGGGTTGTTGTGTGAGAACATTTCAATGTATATATTTTCGGTCAGTGGATGCTTCAATTTTGTATCTTTTCGTAAATATTTGTTGATTTGATGATGGGTTCTACTTGCTTGTCTAATCTAAAGGCGTTGAAGAGGGTGTAGTAATTTTGTAGATTTGATTAGATGGGAACCTGAAGAGGGTGTAGTAATCTAAATATTGTGTGAGAGGGATTTGATTTGAAGAGTGTATAAATCTAACTATTTTAAACAATGTTTCACCTTTGTTTGCTTGAAGAGGATCTTGATTTTCTGCAGACCGTTTGTTTTGTGTGTATATTGCTGCATTTATTTGCATTGGTAAAAAGGAAGAATCGTTGCGGAGAAATGCTTTTCCACCTGTCTTATTTGGCTTGATTGAACTTATCATGTTGTTGATTTTAGGAATAAAGTTGCATACAGATTTGAAATTGACGAAGTGGAAAAAAATAAAAATGTTTTATGTTGGATTTTTCAGTATTCTATGTAATAGCATTATAGAGTAGATTAGATGTTATAGGCTATGTTTGGGTCAGGGATTTCCAAGTCCCAAGGGTTTGAAGTTGAGTTATTAAGAAATTGATCACAAAATGTTTGATAGGAGGGATTATAAAAGCCCTCTAGGACCATTACAAAAGTATGTGAGAGGATTTGCAAATCCCTACTTGGAAGGTTGGAAGGTGTCATTTGCAAATCCCTTGAACCAAACCCCACCACACACCCCACCCCCACACCCCCCCCCCCCCCCCCCCTCCTCCTCTTCTCTTCTCTCTCTTCCTCTCCTTTTGTGATCCATTCCATACTAACTTGGTCTCAATCCCTTGGAACTTGGCAGTCCTCACTCAAACATAGCCTATACTCCTTATATTCAACCCAGTGTCTTATTTTCCTGCATTAGAGCCTGATTTAGTTTTGAACTGATTGGTTTAATTTGTGTCAGAGCTGTTAGGCTATTCAACATATCCCTATAAAACTTCAGTGTATTCCTTACTGATTGATCTTCTGTTCACTTTGCATATAGTTCTAGGCTGGATTGAGTTTCAACCCCTTTTTAATGTATTTCTGTTCAAATTGGTCATAAACCTTTTTCTGAATGTAAAATTTTGGTATATTGAAAGAGGGCCAGAATTACAGGGCCCAAATGTCATCATTTGGTATGCAATAACGTTGGTTTAGTTAGTACATTGAATTGGCAACATTTTTATCCTTCAACAACACTTTTGCAATTTCTTTTAAGTTAATACTATTATGTCTTTGCGAGCTTATCTTCTTTTTTATTTATTTATTATTTTTTATTTTTTTAACTCTTAAAAGTTGTCAAATGTGAATATGGGTGCTTCTCTAATGTAGACAATCCGCTATTTAGGAAAAGAGTGGATAATAGTTTTGCCCCCCAGGCGCCTTCCCTTCACACTCTGTCCAATGATTTGAGCTATTGGCTTTTCAGGTCACTTTTTAAGAATCACCTTTCAAGACATCAGCCAAATGAGAAATCTCGTAGCCATTTGATAATTATCATGCTTTCAGTGTTTGTTAAAATAATTTGTTTTGTCTTATCATAATTAGATGGTTAAGTGAGTGCTGAGTAAACTAACCTTTCCTAAGGTCCACTGAGTTATAAGCATTTTCCCTCCATCTATGAATGCACTAGTTGTGTTGGCAAGAAACATGGTTTCACAAAAATGATTGAAGACCATAAGCTAATAGGATGGAATTAACCTACCATTGTTGATAACCATATTTTTTCCTGGGCTAGAAAATTTCTCTTTGCTTTCTCTTATTGAAAGCTATCTACCATATGGCTTTTCATGAGTGCCAATATATCATTGTTTGTTGTGCTACTGAATATTCTTTGCCTCTTGGTGTTTCTTTGCGCTTTGGTTATTAGGAAATAACATTTTGACTTTTTAATTTCTGCAGGTTAGTGAGGGCTTTGGGTGTTTCTTTGTCAACACATGGTATCATTGTGATACAATAAAATTCTCGTGGCCATGGGTATCTTACCTATTTCTTTTGACATTTGACCATTAAATGAGTTGTTATCAGAAATAAGCAACGTTTGTCATTTATGCGGACGCTTACTGATTTTGTTATCCGCCTGACTCTGTCTTGCTGCCTCTCACATTCTTAATGATGTTTTGATTGTCCTACTTTAGTGTTGTTATTCAGAGGCCTGCATAGCTAAGTGAATGCTAGTTTGGTTAGGTTTCTGAAATGGCGTTTTCTTGTTGCCTCCTTTGCTACAAACACTTATGATCTGAACGTAGTTGGCATGAATCTTTCATTTTTACGTCTTCCTTGATAGGAAACTACTAAACCGTTGCATTTTTTTTAGCTAATTTTGTGATAGTTGCTGGGTGTTGTTGCACTACGCTTGCATGCATGCCAATGTTATCAAAGAGTACGAAGGTAATAGGAGCACAAAATCGAAAGAGGGAAGCAAATTTCACGCTCTTTATTCTCCCGCCCTCTTCCAACTTGTTTTAGTCCATTGATTCTCCTTTGAATAACTTGATCATGGCTAGGAAAAAGCGTGTGCACGGCACACCTCTTTTTACTTCTCTCACACCTTTTTGGATTTCGGCTGTCGGATCGGATAAATTGAAGAATATCTAACGGACAAAAAGTAATAAGGGTGTGTGAGAAGTAAAAAAGAGTGTGGATAGCACACTCCTAAAATTTAAGTGTAGTCACTCGGTTCTCGTTAATGAAGTTGCTGCTGGGACACTCGATGCTTTTATTCTCGGCTTATTATTTGCATGTTTTTCAACGGAAATCCCACTCTCAAAACCTCCACTGGTTGTCTTGCGTCTCACTTTGCCCATTTTTTTAACTCCGCTATCAACTGTTAGTTTGGTTCTGTGCCAAGTGTCGTAATCCAAGTGGAGAGCTATTTTTCAGTATCATTATTATTTTGTTATGTTGTAACAGGGATAATATCATATTTTACATTATTTTACAATCAGATTAATTTTAAGGGTTGAAATAAAATAGGACCTCACAGGTCCTCAAAATGAGAACCTTAGGAGAGCATTTCTGTCTACCTGTATAGTTATATTATGATATGTTGTGTACCTTGTCTTTCGGGTATTTGAAATTTTTTTCGGATAGGCAGACCATGTGTTTCTCTTTGACTATTATTTTAGTTTTTTTAATAGAAAACAAATCTTGTGGTGGTTTTTTTTAAGTTTTTTCAACGTTAGCAAATAATTGTTGCAAGTTCAGGGAGAAGTAAGAATTTATTTATTTATTTATTTTTCTCAAAAGCTCAAGCGACATGCGGGGTCTTTGTTTGATAGTTGATAGTTGATAGTTGATGTATTGTGAGCCCTACCATTGATACATGCAGGGCTTATTAGCTTTTACACATATCAGCTATGAGAACGACTAATCATAGTATATCTCAAGCTCAAGGTAGCAGAACTTTCATTGATTGGAAAAAATTTATCCAGGTTATAGAGCACTCCAGTGTAAGTTCATAATTGAAGCTTTAACGAAAAGAGTTTTACAAAACTTTTGTTTGATTTGAAAATATAGGTCAGAAAAGAAAAGAGTATTGTACTTATTTTTATACAAGCCATTTATCTAAAGGGATCCTAGGATTTGTTGTAGGGTTCACTCCACGTGAATTTCAACGATCCAAAATTTCTGTTTTGTAAGCCTCAATTTGTAGATCATCATTACAAAAACTCAATTTAATTCGAAACCATTTATCTATTTAATTATCATGATAAAATTTTATTATTTTTTTTATAGAGCAAAGTGTTCGTCAAATTTTTTGAACTCAATTAGATGTCTCAAATATTTCTAATTGGCTAATATATTGTAAGAATGATTTATGAGGTCTAACTTGAAAAATAGACGGTTCGGATTGTTGAAGTTCGATGTGGTGTGGACCCCACAACTAGTCACCATTTTTTCAAAAAAATGGAGAACCCTTCCTTTAAAGATCCCAGTGAATTCCGAAACATAATGAATGAAATATCCATCACTTTTTCATTTTTTACATTGATGATCTCATTTATTCAAAGTCAATTGATGAACATTAGAAACATTTAAATATGTTCACCAAAATAATTAAGTCAAACGGATTAGTCGTTTCATCTACAAAAATAAAATTGTTTCAAACCAACATAAGATTCTTAGGATACAACATCCATCAGTCAATAATTGAACCTATAGACAAAGTCATCCAGTTTGCAGATAAATTCCCAGATGAAATCACTGATGAAACTCAACTCTAGAGATTTCTAGGATTATTAAATTATGTTGCAAAATTCTACCCAAATTGAGAGAACTATGCAAACCATTATTTGACAGGCTCAAGAGTAAATCCCCATCTTGGTCTCCTACTCATACTTCCATAGTCAAACGGATCAAGTCTCATGTCAAGACATTATCCTATCTTGGTATTCCTACAGGCAATTAATTCAAAATTGTTGAAATTGATGCCTTTGCTATTGGTTACGGAGGTATTCTTAAACAGTCAACTCATCTTGGTTCTCCTAAACAAATTGTTCGTTTCTATTCAGAAGTCTAGAATCCAGCCCAAAGTAATCATAGTACTATTAAAAAAATACAATCTATAGTACTATGCATATAAAAATTTCAAGATGATTTGCTTAATCAAATTTTTTAGTAAGAGTTGATTGCAAAAGTGCAAAACATAAGAGAGTTTCTAATTTCCTAACAAGAGAGTTTCTATAAGGAAAAAATGTCAGGACGAAATCCTTATCAAATGAAGCTTCTTGCCTCTCTCAACCCAGTAAAAAAAAAAAAAGAATCAGTCAAACAAGAGTCAGGCCTTGTACCTTACTCAGCCAGCAATTTAGTAAACCGTTTCACTTCCTTAGATTCTACTGTAGGGAATTTCCGACCAACCTATCAATCAGCCTTAGTCAATCCTTATGATCCCTACAAAATCTCAGTAAAACCATCTCAACCAATGATCAATTACAGTCAAACCTCCCCTTACATTCCAAAATCATCTCGTGAATATTTGCTCAATTACCCTCCAGATCTTATTCCAAACCATGGATTTAAATATCGATATTATCGGCGAAATATCGCCGATAATATCGTTTTTTCCCCCAACGATAATTTTTTTACTATCCAAATAATTTTCGTTAAAATATCGCGATATTATCGATAATATCGCGATATTAAACCCCAAATATACTTAAAAATACTAAAATATTAATTTAATATCACGTGAACCATTAGTCCACATATTAGATATTAAACTAACAAAAACTTATACTAAACCTCACATTAGCCAAAAGGCTGAAAGGTTAATCAAATAGGATTTGGAATGAACGTTTTATAGCCCAGCGAGCAGGCTCCCAGCCAACCCACAGGCGATGTGGGACTGGCAAACTCTAGCATGCTCTTCTATTGCCCAGTTTTCCGACGGGAACCCTCATTTCGAGGCGTTTTTCGGCCAAACCACGGCCATTTGGCCGGCGTGCATGGTATCAATCTCTTCATCTCGTCGAGTACTACAATATTCATGTTTGGATCACTTAATTTGGTTGAGTAACGAAGAAGTTATGGACGTTCAAAGTTAGGGTAGAATTCCGGCCCTTTGGGCAGCACCGCCCCTTTCGAGGAATTTTCCGGCCAAACCACGGCGAATTGGCCGGCGTGCAGGGTATCAATCTCTTCATCTCGTCGAGTACTACAACTTTCATGTTTGGATCACTTAATTTGGTTGAGTAACGAAGAAGTTATGGACGTTCAAAGTTAGGGTAGAATTCCGGCCGAACTCATAAACCGTGATCGTTTGGCCATCTTTCATGTCATTTTCCGGTCAACACCGGCCACCACTCGGTCCTCACTTGGTATGAACCTCTTCTCCACATTCCTAACTACATTTTAGCTTTTGAATCACTCAATTTGGTTAAGAAACGAAGAAGTTACAAAGCTTTGAAAATTGCCCAAACCTTCGGCCCAAAACCCAGTTTTCCGACGAGCACCGCCCTTTTCATGTTTGGATCACTTAATTTGGTTGAGTAACGAAGAAGTTATGGACGTTCAAAGTTATGGTAGAATTTCGGCCGAACTCCGGCCTTTTTCTTCCTTGGGTCCGGCGACCCATCAACCTTAGGCCCTTTGGGCCGTTCCTGCCAAACCCAAAACCTGGGCAGCCCCAACCCATTTCTTTTTCCTTTTCTGTTTTTATTTAAATTGTTTAAAATGCCTTGGGCCATTTTAATTTGGGGCCTTTGGCCCGTTCCTTTTTTAAAACACCAAGGGGATTCGAACCCCTCCAATTTTACTCCTTCAACACTTTGACCACCATATCACTTATGTTCTTGTGAAAATATGCTAAAATATTTACATATTTTCTACACTCACAATGTTTGCCAGCTTGCTATATAATCAACTTAAATCAGTTAAATCCATCATGCAATGCATTTCCTTCCAATTTTTTGTGATAAACTAATAGATAATTGACTAAATAAACATCCTGCAAAGTTTCAATAAAAATTTCCAACTTTTTCTTACAATTTCCGTGGTTTCCATGTAATTTTTATCGATATCGATATTTTATCGATATTTCCGTCGATATTTCCGTGTTTTCGGACTACCGATATTTCCGATATTACCGATATTTAAATCCTTGTTCCAAACCCAATACCAGCAAAGTTAGCCAAATTATGGTTTCCCCTAAATTTTCACTACCAGCTAGAAGAGTCATACAAAATCCTTGGATTTTACAAAAGCATTCTCTTTGAAACTGAGTCAATAACCATTAAGTCCATCACCAATCACACAGATGAAAACAACATCCTTTATCATAATTTACACATCGAAAAATCATGTCAGAAAAGGAATAGGGAATCCCCATTTACAAACACAAGTCCCTTCACACCCCAACCACCAATATTCAATACAATTATTATGATTATATCAATGAATGGACCAATATTTTCCTTTATTAGAAAGAGGATTTCAGTCACTCATGGTTTATCAACTTCGACAAGAAATTTCAACCAATATTCCCAGCTTAATTCTCTAAGTGGTGGTCAGTTCATGGCCCAATAAGCACTCTCATCCCAAAATCACTCATGCACAGAATCAACCATTTTCAGTCAAGGTTTATATATACATATATATATATATACATATATATATATATATATATATATATATTATAAATAGGCAAAAGTTAGAGAGATAACCTTTGCTAGAGACAAGAGCAAAGCGGGTGCAATGTATTACACTGTTTGTTCGTAATTATAACACAAAATGATTGTAGGTAAAGAGAAAAAGGAAGGGATATTGATATTATTGCTTTCACTTCTTTTCTGTGTCTTGTGATCACTCACGGAATGCTCTTTATATAAAGCCACATCCATGAAGATTTACAAAAGTGAAATGAGTGCCTTTTGAAAAACATCATACAACAGCAAGAAGGCTACTATTCTAAAGTCTTCCTCAACTTTGGCTATATGGGTATTCACTCCAACTTTTAAAACACTCCCCCTTGGATGCCCACATTTCAACATTAGTTGCCTCGTTAAAACCTTGCTCAGAAAAACCTAGTAGGAAACAAAACCGTAACAAAGAAAAAAGAGTACAACTTTGCTTGGATTGTTGATATAATGTTAAGTACAACTTTGCTTGAAAAACCTAGTGGGAAAAATCCTAGTCGAAGGAAAAAGAGTACAACATGCATGTATCATGGATGTTTCCCTTGATATGTATCTCCTCCTGATTCTACATTCTTCAAATTTAACTGATTATAAGCTGACATAATCTGATACCATGCACTAGCTTTTGGAATGCGCACTTTGGCAGGGATTTGGTGAATAGGTCTGTCAAATTTTCATTGGAATGGATTTGTCTGACTTCAATAACTTTAGCCTTCCGAAGCTTATGTGAACTGAAACTCTGGAGATATGTGTTTAGTCTTATCGCTCTTGATGAATCTTTCCTTTATTTGGGCAATACATGCTACATTATCTTCGTGAATGATAGTTGGAGTGTCTATCTTCGAAGGTAGATCACATGAATTTCGAATGTGGTGGATCATTGATCTTAACCAAGAACATTCACGACTGGCTTCATGTAGAGCAAGTATTTTTGAGTGATTAGAAGATGTAACAACTAATGTTTGCTTCGTTGAGCGCCGTGAAGTTGCTACATTTTCATAATTGAACACATATCCAGTTTGTGAGCGGGCTTTATGTAGATCAGAGAGAAAACTAGAATTTGCATATCCAGCAAGGTTCTAGTCATTTATGGATTTCTCAGAGTAGAAAAGACCCATGTCTGTTGTCCCATGAAGGTATCATAAAACATCTTTGACTCCCTTCGAATGACAAATTGTTGGAGCAGAGTTATACCTTGTTAACAAGCTGATTGAAAAAGCTATATCTAGTCTAGTACATTGTGCTAAATACAATAAAGCACCTATTGCACTCAGATATGGTACTTCTGGACCAAGGACCATTTCATCATCTTCTTTTGGATGAAATGGATCTTTCTTAATGTCCAGAAAAAGAATAACCATTGGCGTGCTGAGTGGATAAGCTGTGTCTATGCCAAATCGCTTTAGAATTTTTTCAATGTAAGTTGATTGATGGACCAAAATTCCATTAGTACAATGCTCGATCTGCAGGTCGAGACAATATTTTGTTTTCCTAAGGTCTTTCATTTCAAATTTGCTTTTTAGATATTCAGTAGTTTTATTGAGCTCTTAAGGGGCTCCAACTAAATTCATATCATTGACATATACTGCCACTATAGCAAATCCAGAATTTGATTTCTTAATGAACACACAACGGAAAATGACATTGTTGGTATATCTTTCTTTGATCAAATACTCACTAAGACGATTATACCACATTCATCCAGATTATTTTAGCCCATATAATGATTGACTTAATTTGATTAAGAGCATACATCGTGATTTGTTAGTCGTTTCAGGCAACGTAAGTCCTTCTAGGACCTTTATATATATGTCAGTATCTAATTCTCCATATAGATACGCGGTGATGGCATCCATAAGTCGCATGTCAAGTTTTTTTAAACCACCAAACTTATTAAATAACATAATATAATTACGTCTATTACAGGAGAGTATGTCTCCTCATAACCAATTCCAGGTCTTTGTGAAAAACCTTGGGCAACGAGTCATGCTTTATATCTTGCAATCTCGTTTTTCTCATTGTGCTTTCTTGTGAATACCCATTTGTAACCCACTAGGTTTACTCCAGGCGGGGTTTGGACTACTGGTCCAAAAACACTTCGCATTTCCAAGGAATTTAATTCTGTCAGGATTGCATCTTTCCACTTTGACCAATCTTATCTTTATTTGCATTCATCAATAGAGTGGGGCTCAATATCACCACTTAATATGATTTCAGTGGTTATTGCGAATGCTAACATATCGTCGACAGTTATTTCATTTTGATCCCACAATTCATTATTACATGCATAATTTATGGAGATTTCTTTGCTTTCATGTACTTCTATCTCTTTAGGGACATTTGCCTCATCAAGGACTTTTTTTTTCTTCTGGAAGTATAGAATCATGGGTTGTGGATTTTTCATTCATTTTTCTTTCTTAAATGATTGCATTTGGATTTAGTTGTGCCCTCATCTTCCTCTTTCGAGGGGTTGAATCTTTTGAACTTAAAGGTCTACCATGCTTCAGGTGTGCATTGGATGAATCATTTGTTGCCATTTTATTTTGTCCAACAAGGACATCAATTCTTGCAGGTGCATTTGTAGCTGGTATATGTGATTTTGTCACATTCATGTCATCCATTATAAGGGCTTTCAAGGTTTCATTTGTTCCTTGGTTAGGATTTTTAGATTTTCAAAAGGATAGTGCATTTAGACTGGAGCTATCTCTTAAGCTTCTAAACCAAAACACTAGCCACAAAACCATCTCATGCACAAACACTCAATCACTGCGCATTAGGGTTACAATGTTTTAATGATTTTGCATTAAGATTTTGGTCTAAACCCAAGTTTTCATATCCTTCATAGACCAAATCTCTCGGATTCATGTTAGGTTCTTCTTCAACTGCTTGACTGAAGAACTTGATTGGTTAGTTGAATCTAAATCTCTTGTGCATACCATTAAATTATATCACATCATTGATTGTGTTGATCTTGGTGCCACAAGGTGATGGGCTCAGGAGGAGCTGCCACTTCATGAAGACCGAAAGAGTCCGTCTCGTGTAAGGAAAGATTGCACAAAGGTAAAGCTGTTCCTTAGATAGGGTTGTAGGAATTAAGCTTTATGTGGATCTTTGTATGAATCTTTGTTTACACTAGTGGATTGGACTTAGTGGAGAGTCCATAGTTTTTTAACCCAAAAGTGGGTTTTTTTTCGGCCAAAAACTTCCTTGTGTTCAATACTTTACAAAGCCTTATTTATAACCTTGTTAGAACTAAACATTGTAAAGTTTGCTAGTATTGACACTTTATTAATCAAGTGAACTTAACTCAAGTACTAAGACTAAAACTTAACTGAAGTTCACATTTTTAAGTTTTAATCTTTTAAGTTTGTTTGATTTATATGCTTGTGCGATTCTAACAATCTGCACTCAGTTGGCTAGTACGTTGGCTAGTCAGTACAGTGGCTTTTAAGTTTTTATTATAAGGTATTCCACTTGGTACCAATTTCAATTAGTATTAGAGTCTTGCTCTAGACATACATAGAGTAATCTCTAGGATTTTACTGGTATTGAGTGGTCTCACATCATGGATTGTGTAACTCTCCTCCATTCTTTGATGGCGTGAACTATGCGGGATGAAGTGAGAATTTTTAAATATTCTTGAAGGCACAAGATTTCCTTGCTATTGATTATCTTACTCTTGAGTGGATGGCTTGTCTAGAGTTGTTGATAGTGAGTTGGTGATCAAACCTAAAAGTGAATGGACTACTAGTGAAGTGACATCTTCCATGGCAAATAGGAAAGCAAGAAATGCCATTGTATCTGCCATATCGCCAACTCAATTTGCTTATATTTGCTACTGCACAACTGCCAAGCAAGCTTAGGATAAACTTCGAATCCTTCATGAATGTGACAAACAAGTGAGAGATTTGAAACTTCAAATGACCCTCTCAAAGTTTGAAGATCTAAGAATGCTTGAGTCTGAAATCTTCTCTGCCTTTTATGAAAAAAAATGAAATGTTGACGAATGAAGCCTTGGAATTAGGGAAACCAATCTGTGAAACGACAAGTGTCCAAAAGATCTTTAGATCTTTGCCCAAAAGATTCCAAGCAAAGAAGGTTGTCATCTAAGAGTTTCAAGATTTAAACGAGATTAAACTCGGGAAGTTAGTTGGGAAACTCATTACTTATGAGATGGAACTAGACATGGATGATGGCATCTCAAATAAGGGAAAAAGTGTTACTTTTTCAATGCTGAGCTTACAAAAAAAAGGTATCTCTGTTGCAAGAAGAGGTTGTGTCTCTCCGACTAGTCATACCAGAACTGAGTGACAAAATCATACTGTTAGAGGATGAACTTCACAAGCTAAATTAAAGAGGCTCCTTCTATGGTGATGATGATGATGAAAAAGATGACTTAATCGCCTCTCTTGAAGATCATGTTCAGAGTTTGATGATATCACATGAAAGTTTGCTTCAACAAATCCATTTGCTGTTGGAAAACGATGAATTGTATCAAGAATCTAATTTGAAGATGTTTTTTGAATTGAATGAGGTTACTTGCAAGTTAAACTGTCTGTCTATGGGAGTTGACTCATCAGAAAGAACATTCACTACAGGAAATCAATTAGAAGGTAATGATGCGGTTGCTTCTGAGGAAAGTAGTTCAAGTTCCATGGGTGTGAACTTGCATGCTCCTAAGGAATGATATGTTATATCTCATTTGGCTGACTCTACTTTAAGGTCTAGATTCATTCCCAAATGTCATCATTGTGGGGATCTTGCCATATTAGACCTAGGTGTAGAAAACTACATTTGGAAAGAAAAAAAAAGATCTAAATGAACAAGTGGATCGTTTAACCATAGAGGTTAGCATAATGTCCAATATTGCTAATTCTTCAAGCTCAAGATTTGTACAGTCGAGTTCAAGTGGTTTTCAGCGTGATTTTGGGAAGTGCTTGATTGCTCAAAGTTCCACATCATTCTGTAAGCCTGACACCTGCCACCTTGACAATAGGTGCTCTCATCACATGACTGGTGACAAAGATGCTTTCAGATCTTTTATATCATTTAAAAGTGGTATGATTGAGTTTGGTGGAGGAGACAAGGCCGAGATTGTTGGAAAATGAGTGATGGAAATCCTTGGACTTCCTATGCTTAAAGATGATTACTATGTGACTCGGTTGTCAACTAGTCTTCTTAGTATTGGTCAACTATGTGACAAATGGCCAATGAAGTAGGTTTTTCCAAGACAAGTTGCAGAATTGTTGATAAACGTGGGAAAAACATATTGGTGGTTCCAACATTCAAGGAAATTGTTATTCAATTGTTGCCTCTGGGTGTGATGATTGCTCAAGTTGGAACACTAATTCTCTTCATCAAATGGTCCGATGTGAACAGTTACAAGTCTTTATTTTTTAATGCTACTTGTGTGAACCTTGCACTTTGGGAAGGCATCCTATTATATCTCACACAATGGGGTAATGCTCAGAACTTACCAAAGACTATTGTCTAGAGAATGAAATTCTGATCACTTAATCTCCATTGTTAATTCATGGTGGAATGCCTCTTATTTTAATTGCTGTAAGTATTACAACACCAAGGTATGTTTCCTTCTCTTCATTGAATGCAAGCTCTCCATATACCTTGTTTAACTGTATCTCTGTGTTGTGGTTTGTTCTTCTATTTGATGATCTTAATTTGATTTATGATATGCATCTTGATCAAGATTATGCATTAATTGTTTGGATAATCATTTTCAAATATTTAACTTCAAGTGGCTTGGGAACAAACATCTGTCTCTTAAGAGATTATTGCAAAGAAATGTTGATATAAACTTCATGCCATCTAAAGAACAATTAGTTGTGTATTTCATAAGTCTTTTGGAAAATCGAAGACATAAAAATCTTCGAAGGTCAATTGACTTATGTGCCTTTGACTAAATAGGTTGAGTAACCTTGGTTCCATTATGTTATTCAAGCGTGCGTGTTTCATTTCTTGTTCTTGTGTCTGCCTTGTCAATCAACTCATCAGTTAAGTCTATTTGTCACTTTGTGCATTTCTTAATTGTCTCACTTATTGACATTTTGTATATTAACCTTGATTAATTATTCCTCTGTGATGTGAAAGGTTCTCCCTATTATGGCTAATAGCTTCTAAACAAAAGCTCTTGTTGATTTATGGGTTAGGTATACTTTGGTCTAGATTAAGGTGTAGTGATAATTCTTCTCTATATGGGCTAAGTGTCTCTTCCTATGCGAAACACCGCCTAGTTTGTCATTCATTGTGCTTAGACCATCTCAAAAGTAAAATCATATATCTGCGTTTCATTCTCTACAGTCATGAGCAAAGTTCTCAAAAAAAAAAAAAAAAAAAAAGTGAAGGGAAAATTCCAAAAGTTTCAAAAGTGTTATCTCATGCAATGTCATGAACATTCGATTCTTTTTTCCCTGTCTCAAGGACTCAAAATGTGTCTTGGATTGTTCAAATGCAATTCTCACCTATCCTATCAATGGTCGTGTGATCCTTATCACATTTGCCAACTTAAAAGTTCTATTGGGCTGGGGTCTTCATTGTGAGTAGTTTTGTTTTTAGATATTGGCTCACTTTATATTGCAAGGATTGTGTCTTATTCTCAATGGGTTATTAACAGTTTGGTTAGCCTTTGAATTAATTCTTTGCTTAGTTACATGAAACTTTGGTTTTAAGCTGGCTATCACCAATCACTTTCCCATACCTTGACACATCATGGTTGTTGTATGAATGATTGTTAATCTATATCATGCTACTTGTGTGACTCTAAAGATTTGTCCTTGAAGTATTGCATTGCATGTTTCTTTTCAAATGTACTTACTTTGTCAGAAAATAAAAGTTAAATTTGTCTTGGAAGCTTGGTTATTGAATTTGTTCGAACTTGGATTTTCTCTATGAATTTCCTAGTTAGTTGTAGCTCAAATGGTATTAAGTTTGTAACTGTAGTGTGTTTTCTCTTGTTGTTTGTGTTGTAGTCTCACTTGGTTACATTCTGTTGCACATAACTAGTTTTATTGCAATTATTTTCAACATTCTCACTAGTCACGTGGTATAATAAAAAAGGTGAGGTTATTAAGGGTATTCTTGTATTTTCAATGTCTGTTTTTAACTGGTCCTTTTCATCCATTGGTTTTTCATCACACAACTTAGATTTCTTCACAGTGTCCTAGGTTTTAACCTTCTCTTACTCATCAAGGGTTTTACCATACCTCATTTTGTGTCGTTTACTTTGAGTTCTTTTTCCCTCCCAGTCTGTATGACTTGAGTGCCTACCATCATGAGGCTTATGCTGATATGTCTATTCCTCTTGTTAAAGGTCAAGTCTCAAAGGTAGCCTCAAACCCTTTTATAGGATTTGGACTAACTTTATCCGTATAAATGTTCTAGGTACATCAAACAATGGTAGCCTTACCCTTGAGTCAGCTAGAGTATTATTTGGCATGTTCACTCGTTGTGATGTGCCTTTTGACTTTCTGATTTTGAAGCCTATTTTGTCCAAGTCCAAGCGTGATGGAATCCACCAGAGAGGGTATACCATTCACCCTTGTCTGATCACTCAGTTATGTGAGCTTGCTAGTGTTCAAAAACATCCTGATGATCTGTGTCCTAGAACCACTAAGGACCTTGACAGAAACATGATGAATCTCAGTAATATCATGTGTGTCATAGCTCAGGGTGATCCTAGACCAGTCCCACCATCAATCGCCTCCCAGGATAGGAAAATAGCATACCTTGAGTCTGAAATCAACTCTTTTAGAAAACAATTTGTTAATTTTAAGTCTTTGGTTGATAAATCAGTGTCTTTACCACTTGTTAATAACTTATTCTCCTCGCCATCTTTGAGTCAAACCTTTCTGAATCCTCGTTCATTTGTCCACGAGCCTTCTCTGCAATCTCCAAAGCTTGTCCTTCATCGTCATGCGGATCCTTCATCTGTATCCTATCACATCGCTACTTCCTCTAGCCATTCTAGTGCAGTTGCTGCCAAGATGGTTGCTATTTACACGGCTAAAGGAAAATGAGTGTCTATCAATATCCACCAACATTTCTTTTCCACTCCTACCTCAAAGGGCAAACACATCAGGTTCACATATTCCTCTGATGAAGATCAAGATGCAGAATGTTTTGGTAGTGGAACTCCCATTGGAGATGCCTTTGTTCAAGATGCCATTACTGATGGAACTCCTGATGGCTCAGATGACTCATCACAATCAGATGAGTTCTAGGTTTACGGTGGAGTTCTTGTACGAGTTTTTAGTTTAATTGAGAGCAAGTGTGTTGAGGAAGTTCTGCTTTGTTACTATTGAACAATGTTTGTTAAATTTGAAACTCCAATTTCTTTTGGCTTTTGTTGTAATTAATCTTGCTACTCTTTTGACTCTATCTTGAATCTTGTGGGTTTTGAGCTTAAAATTGTTAGATATTATCATTTTATTTCTAGACGTTGCACCATAGTGGGCTGTTTAGTTTCTTCGCGTTGCATTTACCCTTCTTTCTTGTGTGTTATACTTCACCTTTTATTCCTTACTATGTGTTGTGCTTCATTGTCATTTTCTACCTTTGTCTTTCCATGATAAAATGGGGGAGACAAAATTGTGGTGACATTTTTAACATGTGCTTATGTTATAATAACCCATGATGAATCTCACTTGTCTTTTGTCGAGAAATGTATGTTTGTTGTAGGAGTTGTTACTTGCTCTTCTCTTGTCACTGCATGATTTCTTGAGTGTGGGTAAAGTGTGTATCTAGTTATAAGTTTGGGGTTATTTTGTCGAGGAAAGCCAAAGGGGGAGATTGTTAAGTACTAGGTTTAATGTTTGGCTTCTCTTGTAAAAAAATTATAAATGTTACCACACATGCTCATAATTTAGAGTTAAGGGTTTAATGTTGATATCATCTTCGCTACAAAAGGTTTGAATCATACATTTGCATATGTAGGTCAAGGGGGTTTTTTTTTTTTTTTTTTTTTTCTAGAATCCTTTTGTCTAGTATAGTTGTCTAGTCAGAATTTTTGTTTGTTTTCTAGTTGTTTAGGCCCGCAAAATAAGACAGCCCACATGGGCTACTTGACACATTTTCCTGTGTGTGGATCTCTCACCCTTGATCTTGGAAGGTTTCTTTGGCTCGTGACACGTGTCTCCTTGTTCCCCTTGTCTGAAACATTCATCTCCTCATTATAAGGGCTTTCAAGGTTTCATTTGTTCCTTGGTTAGGATTTTCAGATTATCACAAAGATAGTGCATTTAGCCTAGAGCTACCTCTTAAGTTTCTAAACCGAAACCCTAGCCACAAAACCATCTCATGCACAAACACTCAATCACTGCGTATTAGGGTTGCAATGTTTTAATGATTTTTCATTAATATTTTGGTCTAAACCTAAGTTTTCATATCCTTCATAGACAAATCTCTCATATTCATGTTAGGTTTTTCTTCAACTGTTTGACTGAAGAACCAGACTGGTCAGTTGAATCCAAATCTCTTGTCATAAAATCATATCACATCATTGATCGTGTTGATCTCAGTGCCACATGCTGCTAAGTTCAAGAGGAGAAAATCATATCACATCATTGATCATGTTGCTCTTGGTGCCACAAGCTGATAAGCTTAAGAAGTGTTGCCATTTCGTGAAGACTGAAAGAGTCCGTCTCGTGTAAGGCAAGGTTGCACAAAGGTAAAGCTGCTATTTAGATAGGGTTCTAGGAATTGAGCTTTGTGTGAATTTTTGTATGAACCATTGTTTACATTAGTGGATTGGACTCAGTGGAGAGTCCCCAATTTTTTTTTAACCCATAGGTGGTTTTTTTTTCGGCCAAAAACTTTCTTGATAACCTTGTTAGAACTAAACATTGTACGGTTTGGTAGTCATTGAATTTAGTAAATTGTATATTCATCATAAAGAAACCAAGTACAAGCACAACCAATAAATATATGCTAGAGAGAAGAAACAAGACCTCTTACCCCTCCTTGATTTATGCCTAAAGCTAACAAAACAAGTAAGATACACAAGATACACATCTCTTGAATTAAGGGGATTGACAACAAGGGACAATTGGTGATACCCATGCTTAAGGTGGCATAAACCAGCCACTCTACACGGTACATCACACTATCACCCTAAAACTAGGTTAACAACTTTGTACAGTGGACATACAACCTAGCCCTTATTGGCATATTTCTTCCAATACTTCCAATACTCCCTCTCAAGATGGATCAAAGGGATTAATTGATCCAAGCTTCAACAAAAGACGCTGAAAATCAGCAGATGACAATCCTTGTGTGAAAATATCCGCAAATTGATCATGACTGCGTGTGTAGTGAGTATCGATCACCTTGGATTGAACTTGATTTCGAACGTAATGACAATCAACTTCAATATGTTTAGTTTGCTTATGGAAGATAGAATTTGATGCGATGTGCATTGCAGCCTGATTATCACAGTGTAAGGACGTGGGTTGCTGATGAGAAAAACCTAAGTCCAACAGAAGGCTTTTGAGCTAAATAAGTTCACAAGCAGTCGATGCCATAGCACGATACTCTGCCTCTACACTAGAGCGTGCAACAACACTTTGTTTCTTGTTTTTTTCCAGGTAATTAGGTTGCTTCCCACAAATGTACAAAACCCAGTGGTAGACTTGCGAGCAAGAGAATTTCTTGCCCAATCAGCATCGGTATAGCCTGAGATGTGAGTGTGACTATTGTTGCGCATAATAATTACTCTATCAATAGAGCCCTTGAGATAATGAAGCACACGATGAACAATCTTCAAATGATCCATACTTGGAGAGTGCATAAACTGGGTAACAAAGCTGACGACATATGATATATCAAGACTTGTGATAGTCAGATAAATGAGTTTGCCAACCATTCTTTGATAGTAGCTTAAATTGGGAATAAGATCACCATGAGTTTCAGCTTCAAGTTGCTATATAATGGGGGTGCGAGCAAGCTTGTAATCTGTCATTTTTTCTTCATGAAAATGATCCATAACATACTTGCGTTGGTTGAGGAAGAAACCCTTGTGCGCCATCTCGATGCCCAGAAAGTATTTGAGAGTGCCAAGATCCTTGATAGCAAACTTGTTGTTGAGATACTGTTTAAGACCATTAATCTCTGACATATTATCACTTGTCACAATTAGATCGTCAACATAAATAAGCATAATGAGTTTACCCATTGAGCTAGAGCGAACAAATAGGGAGGAATTAGCAGTACTTCGACAAAAACCAGCCCTTTCTAGAACATGACTGAGCTTGGCATACCATTCATGTGGACTTTGCTTGAGATCATATATGGATTTATGAAGTTTGCACACCATTTCTTGGTTGTTTTATTGAGGATGACCTGAGGGAAGCTTCATGTAAACTTCTTCTTGAAGTTCACCGTGTAGAAAAGCATTTTTAACTTCCATTTGAAAAAGAGGCCATGCATTGTTAATTGCAATTGACAACAACACCCTAACAATGTTCATTTTTGCCACGAGAGCACATGTCTCCTTATAATCAACCCCATATGTTTGTGTAAAACCTCGAGCAACCAAGAAAGCCTTATTCCTTTCAATCGTGCCATTTGAATGAAACTTAGTTTTGTACACCTAACGACTCCCCACTGCTTTTTTCCTTTTGGAAGTTTCACTATGGTCCATGTGTTATTTTCATGGAGAGCTTGAAGCTCTTTTGCCATAGCAATTCTCCACTCACTGTGAAGATTGGCTTCTTGAAAACTTTGTGATTTGTGAGCCTCATTAATGGCACTTAGGAATGTAGCAAAAGAAGGTGAGACTTTGCTATAATCAATAACATTAGTCATCGGATACCTGGCAGTGTAGGTCACATAATCATGCAACTTGGATGGAAGTTTCCTCTTATTGGCAGTGATGAGTCGATATTTTACTACATATTTTACCTTATTCTTAGTATTAATTTAGTGGTTATTTTGTGAGAAGTTCGATACTTTGATTTATATTCTTAATATAGGACTTTCGACTTCCTCTGGAGAAAAACATGGTCAAACGGATGAATTTTGTAGTAATTCAAGTTGGAGGATGTTAGTGAGTTACTTGGATTGATCGTGTTAAAGTTTCATGGTTTTCTACTAAGCGGTGATTTTCTGGCGATAAAATAAAGGAGCGATGCGTAGTGCTGGAAAAGTGACGTTTTGGGCTTGAATTGCGTTTTTTGAGCTCAAGATGACCTTGGATGGGTTCATGGCCTTCTGGAGATGTGTTTGGAACGTCCTGATCTTCAAAACAAACTATCTTGGGCCGGATTTGGAGGATATTTGAGACTAAAATGTGGCTCAACAGTTCCCTTGTAGATTTCTTAGCTTAATTAGGATTTTATTTTCTAAGATATTTTTATTTATTATTTGGTTTCCTATTTGGAAATAAAGACTATGTTCTAGGGTTTGGCGTTGGATTCTTAGAGAGGTTTATAAGGTTTTTGCTGTGCCTAACTTTTTGGGGACGTAACATTGGAGGAGAGAACGCATGCTCTAATTTAGAGAGCCATTGAAGTTTATTTTTCTAGGTGTTTTCTATCCTTGTTTTTAATAATATTTTGTTTATGGTTGTTTGTAACTAATTTTCGTTTGCTAAGGTGAAGCCTTGAACCTTAGCATGAATATGTAGTTTTTATTTAATTTCTAATGAAACTCTCTAATTGTCTTAATGCTTAGCTACCATTAGGATTTTTAGATAAGTAATTGGAAGCAATTTTGGTCGGAAGGTTCCTTGAAATTGACGCTGGCTGCTTGTGATTAATAATTGTAATTTCACTTAAGATGAACACCACGTCTTAAGGGTTGCATGGTTTTTCAAAAGGTTTTCATAAAGCATAATGAGTCTCTCATGTTCAGATTTGATCCGAACGTCCAGACAGGTTGCATGTTAGATATACGTTCTATGTTGAAGGTTCCAAGTAGAATATAAATTAGGAAAGCCTAACCTTCAAAGTTGCATGTATAATT
This sequence comes from Crataegus laevigata, assembly GCA_963580275.1. Taxonomy (NCBI): domain Eukaryota; kingdom Viridiplantae; phylum Streptophyta; class Magnoliopsida; order Rosales; family Rosaceae; genus Crataegus; species Crataegus laevigata. The sequence continues at coordinate 29,328,370 of OY756940.1, read as the reverse complement.
CATAAGTAATTGGTAGAACTACATAAGATTGTTAAGGGGACAGCGAAACCCTAGGCTTTTAACCTTATTTTCAAAACTATTTCCATTAGTTTATGTAACAGCCCATTCCTAAAAATTATAATTTTTGTAATTTTAGAAGTGAGTTTACAAAAATGCCTTTCGAGGCACGTACGTCGATTCATGTTGGCCGACTCATAGTGATAGGTAAGGTTCCCTTTCTTGGCATATCCTTGTAATACTCGTCGCTACGGACGCGTGGGTGCAGACAGAACGTGATTTGGAGCTACAACGAAGAAATTATTAATGTTCAAAGTTAGGGACAAAATTGTAAAATTATTATTTTCTGAAAAATTTCAGAAACCTTGGGGTGCCACATGTATGGCCATATTAGAAGAGGAAAGGAAATGGGTGGTTTGGATGGAAAGGCAAAGGAGAGAAAATGAGAGAAAAGGAGAGAGATGAGTGGCACCCAACCAAAACCTTCATCCCTTCACTCGTATACCCATGCCTAACTCGGTTCCAGAAGGAGTTCCGACACCATCTATGGCATTTTCCGGCGAATCAAGCCGAGACACTACCTAGAAATCATTCCACAATCCTTCCTCTTCCATTTCCACCCAAAATTAGGGGGGATTTGGTGATAAATTATTCAAAAACCAAAAAGGAGTGTCGCGGGAACCATGCTTAAAATCCAACGATCGTGAAAGGTTTTTCCTCAATTGCCACCACCAATAGACTCCCCTAGAACCCATAAACAAAGCCTAGGCAGTGGTGGAAGCGTTGGAGTGAGTTTGGAGGTCGAATCGAAACACACCCACTTAAGGGTTTCCGACGGTTTTGGATGAAATTGGACCACTTCCAGGCCAAATTGGCCTTGGCCACAGGTATGAAAGTTATTCTATTCATTGAGATCTTTAATTCTGCAAATGTTGAGAATTTTTTGAGAAAGTTGGATTTTCCGGCGAGCTGGGGCGGCCGACCGCCACCCGCAGTGGCGTGTGGCCTGTGGGCCGGCAAAGTTATTTTTAGGCTTTATTAGATTCCTTGAGTTCAGTATTGAGGATGGATTGACATAGATTGATCGTTAGGACCTAAATTCACTACGATACGGTAATAGGTCAATGTATGAACTGATGATCCAACCGTTGGATCGTCATCAAACTTTAATAGGTCGTTATTCATAATTTTGAGGAATGTAGGAATTTACGGATTGGGAATCCGTCATACGGATCTTCCTGAATTGGAATTGTAAGTTTGTAAATAAAATATTAACCGCCACTTGGTTTTGACAATTGGCGGAGATCAAGTCGTTAGATCGTAACGAAACTTTGGGGTATTGTTCTAGAAGAATAATGTATATGTTTGGAAGTGACAGATCGAAGATTTATGATACGGATCTTCCAGATCAAATTAAGTAGGGATACGTTGTATGTAAATTATGTATTCTCTCAGTAAGAATTCTGAGATGTGATTTGATATTTGTGCTAGGCGATGATCATTTAGGATCATTTAGGACGTTTCGATAGTCGTGCTAGGGGGTTGTAGCGTGGACTCCAGGTGAGTGGATCTTTTCCTTCTGATTATATATATATGTGTGTGTGTGATTGATAATTCCATAAATGCTTTTGAATGGAATTAAGAAATTTATGCTATGTTATATATATATTCATATATTATGAAATACCAAAAGAAGGTTAAGTGTAGATTATATCATGATATATTCATACGCTATTACCTGTAAATAATTATTGTGGACTACGATTGGCTTGATCCCTATTTAGGGTACGTAGGCAGTCTAACAAGACGTTAGATGCAGCCATGTGATAAGTGAGATTAACTAACCAAGGCAAAAACTTTGTTTGGTAAATTGACCAATGTGAAGGAATCTGATGAAAAATATGAGATTTGAACCTTATGAATTGGTGAGTTAGTATTGGTTATTCTTGTGTGAGGAAATCTGAAATGGTGGTTTTATGTTTTATAAATGCTAGACCGTAATCGGCTTATATTTTATATGTGAGATTGGTACAGTTTGCACAGTGATGCGCAACAATACGGAGGCCAAGGTAAGATCAGGTGAGTATAATGTTGGTATGATAGAATAGTAATTAGTGATAAATGGATATGAGGAGAATTGAATGTCCTACACCTCGGTGTTAGTGCTCCCGCCTGTGGCAACGGCCAGCCTTCACATGATCGTTCACCTCCCGCACCTTATGCTCACCCTGGATTCCAAGGTAGGTGTCAGCCTGTAGTACTGACCACTTTAGGTGGTTCCGACTTGTAGGTGACTTGTGATACTTCACACAGCCTTCACGTGATCGTAGCACTTGAGCGTATTTATTTACACCCAGCCTGTCGTACATACCACTTTAGGTGGTTCCGACTCGTGTGCAGGACCTGATTGAGGTATATGATTGATGAGATGTGGGTGAGTCGTACATGTCACTATAAGTGACTCTGACTCACGTGCTAGCACCTGATTGATGTTATATGATTGATGAGATATATGCTAGCACCTGATTGATGTGATATGATTGATAAGATATGCGCTAGCACTTGATTGATGTGATATGATGGACGTGATAAGGATAAGTCGTATAGGTCACTATAAGTGACTATGACTGACATTCATTTATCTTGGTTTAATTCATCTTGCTTACATGGTTGTTGCTAAGATACTCGACATGGTATGTTTTGGTTTTTCATTCTTCAACATGAATGTTACATACCTAAGTATTGGTATTCTCTAGGGAATTGCACGGGTTTCAACGAGGGGTTATTGGATTGCTAAAAAGAAAGATGTTTTCGAAGTTTTATTTTGTCTACTCACATTTTTGTTTTGTACCCCTCCAAGTTTTCGTTGATGATGTTCGTATCGACGAGGATTCTTGGCAAATCTCAGGATTAGTGACTATTTTTGAAGGTATAATTCTTACCCGCTTTACTGTAATTACTTATGCTCTGAAGTCACGTGTGAGATGGGTTTGCTCCCGCTCACGAGCACACTCTGGTGTTTAGGCACTTTTAGGTTTAAATTTATTCACTTTTTCCACGTCACTACACTTTATGGCTTGGTCACCTTCCAAGTGTCGGCCAGCACAGCTCGACTTCGGAATCCTAATGGACATTCTGGGTTGGGGTGTGTCAGTTTATCTTTGTCAATTTATTTAGTTGGTTTTATTAAATTCGTTTTTATTATTTAAAATTCTAAAATCAACATTTTCCAAATCTTGTTTTAAAATAGTTAATTAAGAATTAGTTCAAATACAAATTATTCATTCAATCCCTGTGGAAAACGACCTTACTTGAGCTGCTATACTACGACTATCTTGTTCTCTTGCAAGTATTTTTGAGTGTTTTTATCCCTACTTTTGGTAACGGTAAAATACCTATTAGACAGGATTGCGACAAACTGGAGGAGATTGAGCTACAGGAAAGGTCGAAAATATCGGTAGTCCAAAAACACGGAAATTTCGATGGAAATATCAAGATATTATCGATATTGATAAAAATTGAATAAAAACCACGGAAATTGTAAGAAAAACTTGGAAATTTTTATTGAAACTTTGCGGGATTTTTATTTAGTCAATTATCTATTAGTTTATCACAAAAAATTGGAAGGAAATGCATTGCATGATGGATTTAACTGATTTAAGTTGATTATATAGCGAGTTGGCAAACATTGTGAGTGTAGAAAATATGTAGTAATTAATGAAAGAAGTTTAAACACACCATAATCATTTATATATAATGAATTAGTACAATGGGAGGGGTTCGAATATGTTTGCATATTTTCATATTTTCACAAAACCATAATCATTTATATATAAAGAATTCAAAACAAAACCATATATATAAATATTTTAGCATATTTTCACAAAAACATAAGTGATATGGTGGTCAAGGTGTTGAAGGAGTAAAATGGGAAGGGTTCGAATTCCCTTGGATGTGCAAGATTGAGACTTTTCAGCATTTTTCAAGTATTTTTGGGTTTCATCTCGCGATATTATCGATAATATCGCGATAACTGTGAAAATATCGTCACACGAAAAAAACGATATTATCGGCGAGATATCGCTAATAATATCGATATTTTGGTCATTGGTTGTAGGTAACTGAATAGTATCATGGTTGAAAGGATCTCTGGAGGGTGCAGGTTGAGTCTCTGATGAAAAAGAGGTTTCATCTTCAAGATGTGCTATCGAGTGCAGGTTAACATCATCCGGCACATGATCGCTAGGAATGCATGTTGTCGTTTCTCCATTTGGATATGGAATTGGAAATAAATCCAGCAAATGCTCCCCTTGTGTAGAGTAATCCAGTAATTGTGAGAAATAATGAACATGTTCTTCAAATTTAACATCCCTTGAAACAACCATTTTTCTAGTTGTTGGATTATAGCACTTGTAACCTTTTTGGGTGGATGAATAACTTAAAAAGACACATTTGGCAGCCCTTGGGTCTAGCTTGTCACGATTTTGTACTTGAATGTGAACAAAGCATGTACACCTAAAGACTCTCAAATGGGAAAGGTTGATCCTTCTATTTTTTAAGACCTTATAAGGTGATTTAAAATTCAACACTTTATTAGGCAATCTATTAATGAGATATGCCGCAGTAAGAACTCCTTTGGACCCAAATTTGTTGGGCACATTCATGTGAAACATAAGAGCTCTAGTCTTCTCAAGTAGATCTCTATTCTTCTTCTTGGCCAGCCCATTTTGTTGAGGTGTTCCAACACAACTTGTTTGGTGTAATATACCATGCGTGCTTAAGTAGTGTGACATGTTGTGGGACATATATTTGGTGCTATTATCTGATTGTAAAACATGAATTTTTGAAGCAAATTGTGTGGTTACAAGTCTATGAAAATCTTGAAAAACTTGCATCACTTCACTTTTAAATTTCAAAAGGTACAACCAAGTGATCCTTGTGAAATCATCCACAAAAGTTACAAAATATTTGTATCCATCAAAAGACTCTAGGATTAGTCCCCAAACATCGGAATGCACGATTTCAAAAGGATTACTAGCCCTAGACAAAGAGGGAGTAAATGGTAATCTTGTAAACTTAGAGAAGACACAAACATCACAAGGACTTGTAACTTTGCACAAGTTTGGGAACAAGGTGGATATGACTTTTTCATAAGGATGTGCTAGTCGTTGGTGCCAAAGTTGTTGTTCTTGAGCTAAGCTTGAAGTGACTTGAAAAACCTTGGGAACTTGAATATGCTTGGAAAGATAGTAAAGACCATTTAAGAAAAATCCTTCACCAATCGTCTTCTTAGTGACTACATCCTGAAAAATCACATTTTTTTAGAGAGAAAATAACGAGACAATTTAATGAGTTTGTGATCTTGCTAACATATAAAGTTGAAAAGGGAATGAAGGAACATAAAGAGCCTCAGACTCAACATCACTTAAGATCAAATGCGTTTTCCTTTTTCCTACAACCATAGCATTTTTGCCATCAGCAATTGACACTTGAGATGGAATTGAAAGTTTTTCAAAATTATGCAAGTTTGTAGACTTGTTAGTCATATAATCAGTGGCTCCAAAATCTATAATCTAATAATCATGCACATTACCAATGTTGAGAGCAGTTGAGAAGGAGTGTAAGATACCCGGACGTCCCATTGTGCCACGCCTTCATTTCCAGCCAAGAAGCCAACAAACTGTCCTAGTAGTGCTGTTTAGGTGTTGTCACACTGATTTGGTGGTCCTTCATTATCTCCAAGACCTTGTTTCTTGTGAAGAAACACGGCAAACCCACTGATCAGTGTGGCTGGATTAGTGGTGAACTTCCGTGCTCCCTCGGAAGAAGTTGTGGCAACATGATTTGCCTTGTAAGAAGGGTTGTACGAGCCATTAGAGACACCTTTGTTATCCCTAGGAAACTTTGGTTTTAGCTTTAGATGAAGAATCCAGCATCAGTCCCTTGAAAGCCCACCAACATCACAATGGTTATATTTTAAGCCACTTTTCTTTCCTTTGTAGCCCCTCACCTCACCAACTTTGTGGTTAGAGAAATAAGCCCTAGCTTCTGGTATATTTGCCTTTACTTCCAAGGTCATGGCCTTCCTTCGAACCTCTTCTCTTTGAATCGTGGCACACAAACTTGAAAAAAGAAGGCAGATCAGGATTCATAAGGATATGGCTTCAAAGATATTCAAATTCAGGGCTCAGGCTTGCTAGGAGTTGGAATATTTTGTCTTCCTCAGCTCTTTTAGTTAGTACAGCAGTGTTGATGATGTGTGGTTGATACACATTCAACTCGTTCCACATAGTGGTTAGCTTTCCAAGATGTTGCACAAATGGCTTTCCTTCTTGTTGCAAGCCAGCAATATCCTTCTTCAACTGAAACACATGAGCTGCATTATTCTGATTTCCATACATTTCCTTGAGATTTTTCCAAAGCGTCATGAATGATTTAGTATAGCTGAAAATTTCTACAATTTTACGATCCATGGAATTGAGTAACCACGACATGACCAACTAGTCTTCGCATAGCTAAGCATCGTAATCCAGTGAGGTAATCTCAGGCATTGGGATGGCACCATTGACATAACCAAGCTTTGATCGTCCTCCCAGAGTAAGAGTAATTGCTCTCTCCTATGAAAGGTAGTTAAACTCATTCAGCAAGATAGAACTAAGACGTTGATTTAGGTTGATATCAACATCTGAACATGGTGATTATGGAGCAATATAGGAGCTGTCTCCTTCCAAATTCACTAAGCTCTCTTCACCCATGTTTGAAGGACGAGAAGAAGCTCACAAATCTCTCAAGAAAATCCACAGAGACAGGCTGGTTAGGGTCACTGCTCTAATATCATATTGAATTTTATAAATTGTATATTCATCATAAAGAAACCAAGTACAAGAGATAGCCAATATATATGTGTAAGAAGGAAGAAACAAGACCTCTTACCCTTCCTTGATTTACGCCTAAAGCTAACAAAACAAGTAAGATACACAAGATACACGTCCCTTGAATTAAGGGGATTGACAACAAGGGACAATTGGTGATACTCATGCTCAAGGTGGCAAAAACCAACCACTGTAAATGGTACATCACACTATCACCCTAAAACTAGGTTAACAACTTTGTACAGTGGACATACAACCTAGCCCTAGTTGACATACTTCTTCCAATACTTCCAATACTTCCAATACTTCCAATACTAGTATTGACACTTTATTAATCAAGTGAACTTAACTCAAGTACTAAGACTAAAACTTAATTGAAGTTCACATTGTTAAGTATTAACCGTTTAAGTTTGTTTGATTTATATGCTTCTGGATTCTAACAATCTATAATTAGTTGACTAGTACATTGGCTGGTCAGTACAGTGGCTTTTTAAGTTTTTATGGTAGGGTATTTCACCTAGTACCAATTTCAACACCTGTCCTTTGCGTCCTGTAGTAAAGGCCGGTGTGAGTTGCAAAGAGTAGTGGCGACTAGTACTGTCCAAAGCATATTAGACGTGTACATATCGTTTGGTCCTTTTTGGCCCATCTAAGAGATAATCGGCATATACATCTCAAGGTCCGAATGGTCCATATACGTGTCCAATAGTGTACGAGTTGCCACAAGATTGCGCTGCTCACACTGGCGTTCAATACAGAACGCTGAACACAAAAGCCAATGAAACAAGACTTGGACGGAAGCATGAGAAGGAATTATAATAATGTTTGGCTGGTGCGATTAGATGACAACACGGTGACCATGCTACTTGTGGGGGTGATAAAAGAAAACGAGAGGTCGAAAGAGGAAGAATATTATTCCTAGTAATGAAGCGATTGCTAAAACAAGCACGTTGTGTAAGAAGAGAGGGGGGTTTTTGTTTGTTTGGGGGGGGGGGAGGGGGTGGCGGGGGGTGGGTGGTGGGGTGAGATGGGTGGGAGAAGAGGAAACGAACAAACCACGAGCTGAGCAAGGCACACAAGTTAAAGAACTTGAATGGGTTTTTTTTGTTCGTCTTTGGTTTTGCCGTGTTGGGTTATATAGGGAAGTTGGGATGAACTTTTTTCGGGATGCTACTATGGTATTTCATGAGTTCTTGGATCAACAAAAGATTCCAAAAGAAGAGAAGACCACCATTATATTTTGCAAATACCGAATCTATGCATTTTAAGTTCATAAGGAAAAATAGTCATTGAAAAGTTAAAATTTGAGGCCTTTTAAATTTCGATAAATTCAATATGTTAGTTTTTGAATTTATAAGAAAAAGAAGAACAAGAAAACTGAAATCCGAGGGCATTATGTTTCAACAAGACCCAATCTATGCGTTTTGAGTGCACAAGGATAAAAAGTAACTGAAAAATTAAAATATGAGGCCATTGTGTTACATAAGATCGAATATGTGGGTTTTGAGTTCATATGAAAATAGAGTAACTGAAATGTTTGAGGCCATAATGTTTTGATAAAACCAGGGCATTTTTTGTTCATAGGGAAACATAGTAACTAAGAAATTAAAATTCAAGGCCTTTATATTTCAGTGTTACTGCTTGTACATTTTTAGTTCATGAGACAAAAGACTAACTGAAAAATTAAAATCTGAAACCATTATGATTCAATAAGACCTAATCTGCGCATTTTGAGTTCATTAAGAAAAATAGTAATTGAAGAGTAAAACACGACACTGTTATATTTCAATTAGACCAAATATGCATGTTTTGAGTTCATAAGGAAAAAGTGTAAGTATTGAAAAAAGGCTTATTATATTAACACCCTATAAATTATTGAATAAACCTCAAATTCTTAATACACCTCACATTTTCTTTTTCACTTAAAAATTATCTTAATACACCCCACATATTTTCCCATAATGCCCCCACACCCCAGATTCTCAATATACACCTTATATTTTGTACATACACCCCACATCTTCTATACACCCCACATTTCTCAATATACACCTTATATTCCTCCAAAACAACACATTCGTAACTGCAAGATTAATGTAATTAATTACTAATCTATGATCTTTCATGTTCGATTCATCGCCATACCTTCTGAGTTGGTTAATTACTAATATTGTCATAGTTTGTTATATTTCTTAGTCATTAAGATAGGTGGTTATTGTGTATGTGTAAATGATGGTATATAAATATCTTAGTGTAATCTTATTGTGAAATAGGAAAATCACAACTTTATTTCACTCTTTCTCTCTTCATTCTTTCTGAGCTAAACCTTCTCTCTCTCTAGACTTTAACATGGTATCTATCGCTGGTGTCTAACGACCTCTGTCGATCCTTCTCTTCCGTCTCTTTCTCTGATTTCTCTCTCAAACCCTAAGCCACAACAATGGCGGCATATTCGTCGCCTGCTTCTGATTCTACTGCTTCGCTTCCTCTTGCCCATTCTTCCATCCCAAATGTGTGCCCTAATTCCGTCAGTTCTTCGATCACCATCCAGAACATTGGCTCGTTGGTTCCGATCAAATTGACAACCACAAATTGGCTTACCTGGAGTGCTCTCTTTGCACCGATCTTTCGCCGGTACAATCTCACCGGATTTGTTGATGGATCTATGGTGGCGCCGCCGAAGTATCTTCTCGACTCTTCTGGTTGTTGCACTCAAACTCTCAATCCTCAATATGTGGCGTGGTTTGAGACTGATCAGAACATTCTGATTTGGATTAATTCTACACTCTCGGATTCTTTGATTCCCTACACTGTTGGTGTTGCAACCGCTCGAGATCTCTGGTCAAAATTGGAGTCGCGTCTTGCGACGGCATCTCATTCGCATATCCATGAATTAAGATCTCGTCTTCGCACAATTACAAAAGGCGATTCTACTGCTACTGCTTATATTCAACAAATTGAAGCTATTGCGGATGCTCTCGCCAGTGCTGGGGCTCCGGTTGATGATTCGGAACTTATCTCTATCACTCTTCATGGTCTACCGCCTGATTTTGATTCGTTTGTGGATGCCATTAAGTTTCGTCTTGGTTCAACTACCATTGATGAATTGCATGGCTTATTGCTCAGCAAAGAGATTCAATTGAACAGTCGCAACAAAGTTTCACCATCAGCACCATTTCAGGCTTATCATTCGTCCTCTGGCATTCTTCCCACTCCACTTGGTGACTCAAATTCTCAGGCGTATTATGTTCAACACAGCTTCAATTCCAATTCCTCACAAGGCCGTGGCATGGATCGCACTTTTTCAAACCCTAGAAATTCACAGAATCGTCCTCCTAATTCTCGATCCTTCAACAATTCTCGTCAGAATTTCTCTCGCCAAGGCAATCAGAAGTTTAATCGTGGTTCTAGATCTAATTTCACAAATTTTCCCAGAAGAAATGCTTGTCAAATCTGTCGGCGTTTTGATCATGAGGCAATTGATTGCCCTCATCGGATGGATCCTAGTTATGGTAACAAGCCTCCTCCAACTGCCTATCATGCTAGTACTTCATCGGCGCCTTCTCCTTGGCTTCTTGATATTGGTGCCAACTTTCATATGACCAATTCCTCTATAAATCTTCAGAATTCTAAGCCCTACAATGGTCTTGAGCAAGTTTATATTGGTGACGGCAAAGGTTTGCCTATTACTCACTCTGGTTCTTCTCGTCTTCTTACATCTACTTATACGTTTGCTTTGCACAATGTGTTACATGTTCCTGATCTGAAACAAGATTTGATTTCTGCAAATCGATTTATTCTTGATAACTGGTGTTCTGTTTATCTATATCCTTTTCACTTTATTGTGAAGGATCTTATTTCGGGGAAGAAGTTTTTTAAAGGCCCTGTCAAGGCTGAATTCTATCCGTTTCTTGCACCATCTGCTGCTGGTCATCAATCTACTTATGTTGTCAATACTAAAGCTTCTCAGAATATATGGCATCAACGCTTGGGTCATCCATTGTTCAAAGTTCTCAATAAACTGGTTTCTCAGTCTTGTATTTCTACTTCAGATAAGATCAATAAATTTGTATGCTCCAGTTGTGCTCTAGGGAAATGTTCAAGGAAATCCTTTACTTCTGTTCCCTGTACTACCAGCAAGCCTCTTAAATTGATCCACACTGATGTATGGGGTCCTGCACCTATTGTTTCTGTTCATGGATATCGGTATTACCTTATTTTGGTTGATGACTTTACTAAGTATTCGTGGTTTTTTTCCTCTCAAGGCTAAGTCTGATGTCTATAGCACTTTTGTTCATTTCATAACTATGGTTGAAAATTTGTTGGGTTTCAAGATCATAACTGTGCAATCTGACTCTGGTGGTGAGTTTGTCAATCATAATCTCTCTAACTTCTTTCAAGCACAGGGGATTTCTCATCCACTTAGTTGCCCTCATACTCTAGAGCAGAATGGATGTGCTGAGCGCAAGCACCGGCACTTGGTTGAAACTGCTTGCACTCTTCTTGCAGCTTCTCAGGTTCCTCACATTTACTGGGTTGAGGCTTTTTCCACAGCTTTATATCTTATTAATCGCATGCCAGCTGGTGTTCATTCTTCTCCTTGGGAATCTCTTTTTCATAAATCCCCTGATTACACCACTCTCAAGATTTTTGGATGTTGTTGTTTCCCGTGGCTCAAACCCTATACCTCTTCTAAACTTGATCCTAAAAGTAAACCCTGTGTCTTCTTAGGCTATAGCCTCAATCATAAAGGGTATCGCTGTTTGGATGTTTCCACTTGGCACATTTATATCTCTCGGCATGTTATCTTTGATGAACTTACATTTCCTTTTCTTCATTAGTCAGCTACTGTGTCCTCTGTACCCTATTCTACTTCTTCTGTTCTTCCACCCTCTATACCTCCATCTTTAACCTTTCCTATCCACACTGTCCCGGATCAATCCTCTTTTCTCTCTTCTTCTCTCAACCCAGCTAAATCTTTATCACCTATACAACTTCACCCTTCCTCCCCCTCTTTACCAATCCCACATTCTCTTCCAACCAACATTCATCCCATGACTACTCAGTCCAAATCGGGTATTTTCAAACCTAAGGCTTTCTTGGCTACTAAGCATGCTCTGTCATCTGATCTGTCTCCTGATTTCACTCATTCTACTTATCTTCAAGCTTCCAAGTCTTTGCATTGGAGACAAGCTATGCAGGAAGAAGTTAATGCTTTGATTCACACTGGTACATGGTCTTTGGTCCCTCCTCAGTCTTTTCAGAACCTAGTTGGCTGCAAGTGGGTGTTCCGTATTAAACGTAAACCTGATGGCTCTGTTGACCGATACAAAGTCAGGCTTGTTGCTAAAGGATTTCATTAGCAACAAGGACTGGATTATAATGAAACCTTCAGTCTGGTTGCTAAAGCAGTCACTATTCGCTTTTTACTCACTTTAGCATCTCAGTTTGATTGGTTTTTAAATCAGTTGGATGTTAACAATGCCTTTTTGCACGACAATCTTACTGAATCTGTTTATATGGTTCAACCTCCCGGATTTGAGGATCCTGATCATCCACATCATGTCTGCCATCTTCATAAATCGTTGTATGGTTTGAAACAGGCTCCCAGAGCTTGGTATGACAAGTTGACGGCTGCTTTACAGTCTATTGGTTTCTCTGGCTCTCAGAATGACTACTCTCTGTTTGTTAAGAAGGTTCCTTCTGTGGTTTATGTTTTAGTGTATGTTGATGATATTTTGGTTACTGGTCCTGATTCTGCAGCTTGCAAACTTGTGATTTCCCAACTTTGTGAGTTATTTCCTGTCAAAGATTTGGGGCCCCTCCACTATTTTCTGGGCATTGAAGTTAAAAGGTCTTCCAAGGGCATTTTTCTTTCCCAAACTAAATATATCTTGGATCTGCTTAAGAAAGCAAACATGGATGGTGCTAAACCTTGTGTTACTCCTCTAATTACATCCAAGCTTGATCACTCTTCCCCATTGCTTCCCAATCCTGAAGATTACAGATCCTTAGTCGGTGGTTTTCAATATTTGACGTGGACTCGCCCTGACCTTTCCTTTGCGGTTAATCTTGTTTGCCAGTATATGCATACTCCACGACAATCTCATTTCCAAGCTGTTAAACGCATCTTTAGATATTTGAAGGGCTCTCTTTCTCTTGGTCTTTGGTTTCCCAAATGTTCTCCTCCTCTCTGTTTACGTAGCTTTTCCAATGCAGACTGGGCAGGATGTTCCTTAGATTGTCGATCTACCGGTGGTTTTTGTGTTTTTTTGGGCGACTCTCTCATTAGTTGGAGTGCCAAGAAACAACCCACTGTGGCCTGCTCCTCCACTGAAGCTGAATATCGCTCATTGGCCAACACAGCTGCTGAGTTAACTTGGATTTGCAAATTGTTGAGTGATATTGGTTTTGTTCTTCCATGTTCTCCACAGATTTGGTGTGACAACATCTCTGCCTTTTCTCTTGCCAAGAATCCTGTCTTCCATGCTCGAACTAAGCATGTGTAGATCGACTATCATTATATCCGGGAAAAGGTTTTGGCAAAATCTGTTTCAGTTCATTTCATTTGTTCACAGGATCAAACTGCAGATATCTGTACCAAAGCTCTGTCTAAGGATCAGTTTCTTCTTCTTCGGGACAAACTTTCTCTTCGCTTACCTTCGTTCCGTTTGAAGGGGGATATTAAGGGTAGTATTGTAAAGAAGTAATGGCTAATATTGTCATAGTTTGTTATATTTCTTAGTCATTAAGATAGGTGGTTATTATGTATGTGTAAATGATGGTATATAAATATCTTAGTGTAATCTTATTGTGAAATAGGAAAATCACAACTTTATTTCACTCTTTCTCTCTTCATTCTCTCTGAGCTAAACCTTCTCTCTCTCTAGACTTTAACACGATTCATCGCCATACCTTCTGAGTTGATTAAACTTAATTATTTGTATGAGTGCTGTTAATTGATGATACATGTTCATCATCACCAACTTAAATATGATCGTGATTTATGCGAGGGGTTCTAAGCTTGGAGGCCAAGTAAGCTTGTATAAAGTAAGAAATGGCTTGGGGAATTAGCTCAAATATTTTTCAAGGTTGCCTTGCATGCCCACTAGATACCATTAAAAAATAAACCTTTTTCAATCCTTATCGACTATAAGTATATGCTCTGTTAGTCTCATGCTTTAAGCAAATTTGTTCTTTCAAATAATTTGGGTTCAGTACCAAAGATCTCGGATGCTAGGGCTGTAGTAACCTTAGTTTAAATAGTCTATTAGGAGACCTCATATTCAATCTATTACTAATTTCATGCCAGTAACCAGATTATAGAGTTTCTCAGAGAAAAACAAAGCCCAAAAATCAACAAAACTCTATTAACAAAGAAATTGATGAACAACCGCATAGATCCTTGTGATTCCTAAAACAATGAAAAATTTGAAGTCTTACCTCATATGAAGCTTCCGAAACATCGATTTCATATTCCATTCGTCAAAAGCAATTTTTCTCAATCAACATGTTTGTAGTTTCATTGACAATGGAGGGTGGGAGGGTTTTGATAGTTGACAAGAACAATAAAAGTGATTTGGGGTGTATTTAAAATTTTTTATTTTTTTTTAAAACCTAATAAGGTCTTAATTGTCATTGCATAGTGGGGTAAATAAGTCATTTAATATTAAATTTTAATGTGGGGTGCATTCAACATTTTGTGGGGTGCTAATAAAAAAAGTCTTGAAAAAATTTAGATTTGAGGCCATTATGTTTTTATAAGACCAAATCTATGCAATTTGAGTTCATCAGAAGAAAAAAAAAAAGAATAACTAAAAAATTAGAACGTTTTTGTCATTATGTTTTGTTAAGACCTAATATATGCAGTTTGAGCTCATAACAAAAAAAAAGTAACTGAAAAATTAATACATGTCCCAGTTACGTTTTGATATAAGACCGAATTTGTGTGTTTGAGTTCATAAGGAAAAAGAGTAAATTAAAAATTAATATATGTCCGCATTATGTTTCAATAAGATCATATTTGTGTGTTTTGAGTTTAGGAAAAAAGAGTGACTAAAGAAATTAAAATCCAAGGCTATTATGTTTCAATAAGGTTGAACTTGTGGATTTTGAGTTCATAATGAAATAGAGTAACTTAAAAATTTAAATTGTTGACCATTATGTTTCGATAGGACTATTTGTGCATTTTGAGTTCATAAGAAAAAATGAATAACTGAAAAATTAAAGTTCGAGGCCATTGTTTTTCGATAAGACAAAATTTGTGCATTTTTTAGAGAGAACTTGACAGGTGTGAATGAACCGAGTACAAAAATGCTCAAGATCGTCTTAATTGATGCTCAAGTTTGGCTTAAGCTCGAAAAAGGATAATAAAATGATTTTTATTCAAGCTCGAACTCGGCTCGGTTGGTTTGCAGACTAAACTCGGGGTTTTGTTTGGCTCAACTTAATGAAAACTCAAAATTCAAATAAAAAGCTTAATACCAAAATCGTTGGCATTGATATTGAAATATTATATGCTAAAGTAAACTAAAAGTAAACTGGAGCCGAACATTTACACCCTTAAAAATCTTCTTTGGATTATAGGCAACTCAATTCTTCAAGTCAAGTGAATAATAACAGTCTAAGTGTATTTTATCTACTAAACTAGATGACCCATGCAATTTGTATTAAAATATTATTATTTTTATTATAAAATAATAAAACATAATTTTATTTTATAGATTATTTAGATATAAGTCCATACAACTCATAATTTTTAAATTAAAACCCACCTATCTTTAAACATCCAATATAAACTCAAAATTCAAATGTGTTGCGACATCAGAAATTTAATGACCTATTACTTTAGATAACTTACAACATATGCCACAACCCTTCTTACGTTTTCTCACACACAACCCTCCAATTTTGGCTTCAATCATGCCCACATAATATTGGCATTAAATTATAATTACTCCTCTTGACACTTTTTTTAGCCACTTATAATTACATGTATTTGAAATAAAGTAATATTTTTATATTTTGTAGGTAAACCATTACATTTATACATTTCCCACATTATTATTATGGCCTGTAACATAATTTACCTATATTTATATGTAATATATAGGTAAATTAATGTTGTAGTTAAATTAATTTGCATGTATTAGTACATATAGCAGGCTTGGATAAAAAAGGTACAAATGTTAGGCACATTTTATTGTTACCATATATGTCTGTGTAAAGTAATTACCTATATCTATATGTAAAATATAGGTAATTAACTTTGAATAAAATCAGTGGCGAAGCTAAGTGGAAACGAGGAGTGCTACATGGTTGTTTGTTTTCCTTTTTCACTTATACAACCCCCACAAACTCGTCCCACCCGCATGTCTATTATATATAAAACTAGTGCCATAATAATTTTATTTTATCCTAAAACCAAAGAAACTCGTATTAATTATAAACGTACCTACAAAAAATTGTTTGAAAACTACTTTGGTTTCGCTTTTTTTGTGTTACTTTTTTGGAAACTAAATTTGTTGTACTTTCTGCTTACATCGACTTTGATATTATTGCTCATAACCATTTTAGTGGAGAGACTATTTTCTACTATGAATATTGACTCAAAACTTTGTACTCTCCAACGTGAAAGCAACCGCTTCGATTGAACCTTGCACTCTTTAGAATTTCGCCCATTCCCTCGGCAAATCCTAGTTTCGCCCATTCCCTCGGCAAATCCTAGTTTCGCCACTGAATAAAATAACATTTTTATATGTTGTAGATAAATTATTTTACATGTATTAATATATATATATATATATATAAGGCACGTTTTATTATTATTATATATGTGCGTGTAAAATAATTTGCCTATATTTATATGTAAAATATTATTATTATTATATATGTGTGTAAAATAATTTCCTATATTTATATGTAAGATAACTTTGAGGCAAATAACATTTCTTTATGTTGTAGGTAAATTATTCTCCATATATTATCACAACTATTAGGCACATTTATTGATTCCCCATATATTTGTTAAATTACATCATATATATTGTGATCGAATCACATTATGAATATTAATGCTTATTTCTCTTTTCAAGAATCACTAATCCACCTTTGAACCTGTATACAATTAATTGTATAGGTCAAAAATGTAATTAAATGCTATTCATACTATGTTTTTATACCACGTTTGGTGGCATCTGATGTGGACAGCCACATCATTTGAAAAATTTACAAAACCCAATGAAAAGAAGGAGAAAGACTCCTCGTATACCACAATAATCATTTAATTAACTAGTTTTTCTTAATTATTAGTTTCTTAAATAATGAACTAAATTTAAACATATGATTAATTCAAATGATCTGGTTGTCCACATCAAATGCCACCTAAGGTGGTATGAAAATGCAAAAATATGGTATGAATAGCATTACTCTTCAAAAAATGTACAATGGTGAAGTCAAACATAGTTAATGAATTTGCTTGTGTGGAGCCTAGTCAATGGGTTTTAATCAAGTAAAAAAATTGTTGGAAATGTGCCCTAAAACCAATCATATGATGATACTTTACGGACATTTCACATGTTAAACTAATCTAGTTTAATATCAAGGGCAAAGATTATTGTTTGAGCGGTCTCATATAAATGTTATATGCTTAAACGATAAAGTCCAAGGAATATGTGATTGGGAGAATGCGATCTAAAGAAGTTAGATTCATGAGACCATTCTTTCGTAGACACATCCTAAACGTTCCTGATCATAGGATTGCCAATTGGGCATTGACAGTCCGTTAAGATCAGTACGTGCTATGTCTTCTCTCAGGGAGAGTGACTAGTCTCGAGTCATTGGTGTGAGTGACACCAAGACAAGTACGTAGGTGCTCAATAGAGAATGAGTTCACTGAACACGATCAACGACGAGTTCTCATATTCATGTCACGTGAGAACTCATGGTTAGGATAATGCAAATTAGTCCTTTGACCTGAGGCATCATAGTTGTCTTGTGGTTAGGTCCTTGATCTTTGATCGTGTCAAATGGCATTCCTTTGGAGTGTCCACGGCATGGTTGGGGTCAAGCTATCTAGTCATGGAGACAAGTGAATGCGCAACAAGGGATCTCTAACCTTCAAACCGTTGAGGGAGAATACTCTATGATATGATTTAGAATCTCTGGCCAGAGTATGAATGAGATGTTGGAATGTGTTCCAGATCACATTCAATGGAATCATATAAGCACGAGATTCACATTGGATAGTAGACATGAATAAACTATCAAGCCAAACAATGTGGTCAAGAGTATTGTATTAGAGAAGGACCGTATTGCATTTGTAATCCTAAACTGAATAGGTTCTCTACCTCTTCTGATTAGCTTGGGTAACCATGATATGCTGCTAGGTGTCACTCATGGTTTGTGGAAGCCCTAAACGTGTATAAACACTAAAGGGAGAATTGAAAGTTAGTTTCAAATTCACAATCGATTTAAAAGAGTTTGAATCGCCCACTGCCTCGCTAAAAGGAACCTAATGGATCGTACACCGTGTAAGGTAAAGATTGAAGATTCAACGGAGATGAGTAAGAATAATTAAATGGTTTAATTATTTATGGCAAGGATTAATTAATATGTTAATTAATCAAACGAATGAGTTCGTTAAAGACCTCGGGATAGTTTTGGACCTTAAGGCCCAATGGGCTTCGAACGTCAAGTCCATTAACTTAAGTTGTATGACAACTTAATGAATAATGATTCACAAAGGCCCAAAGAGCCCAATTAATCCCTAAGGCCGGCCAACTAATGAAGGGTAGCAAACTTGGACTTATTTACAAGTTTGCCACTCAAATGAATTAAGGTATAAATTTGACTTTATAGCCAAAATTCATTTAGGGCTTTCTTTTGGGAAATTGGAGAGAAGAAAAGCTCTCCCTTCTCTCTAGAAATGGTCGGCCACCCTTGGAGGGTTTAGCTAGCACTCTAGCTCCTCCAAGGTCACTCATTTCTTCTTAATCAAAACCTTGGTGTAGAAACTTAGAGGTTCTCAATTTTGAGAACTTAGAGAACATATCCTTTCTATATAAATCCATAGTTTTAAGATGCAAGGAATGAAGGCCCTCTCTTTGGGTGATTAGCCTTTGCTTATGCAAAGAGGAATCTACAAAGGTATAAATCTCAACTCACTTTGTTTTGAGTTGTTTAAAGGTTCACCAATCTACTAGGCTTTGAACATTCATGGGTAATGTTTTGTTTTTAAGTATATGCAAGCATGATTCCGCCTTTAATTTGTTAATTGCATGCTAATGATATTGCTTAAATGAACATGTATTCTCAAAATAATCCTTCAAGTGGTATCAAAGCCTAGGTCTAGTAGTTGGTGAATCCTTTTGGGTTTTGTATTTCATAGTATGTGATTTAAAAGTTGTAATATGTTACAAGCTTTATTCTTGCTTTCTTTGAATGTAAATTTTGTTGGAAAATTTGCCATCTCAAATGTTGTAGATGTAGTTCATATGAGCATGAATATTGGAGCTAAAATTTGGTGCCATGAATTTTGGGATTTTCGGCCAAATTAAAAGGGTGACTTTTTCGGTTCAAATTAGTCTTGTTAAAATGGTTTTAATGTGTTCTTTGGAACCCCTAAGTACCCTAGAGTATTAACCCACTTTTGAGTTGTGAAAAATTGAGTTTTGGTGAGTGAAAACATTCATGGAACTATTATGAGTTTTCATGAGTGTTCTTCAATGTTCTTGAAGTTCTTGCCAAGAACAAAAAGTTTTGAAGTTTTGATTCAAAAATTTTATGTTTTTCATAAAGTTTTGGTTTATCTAAATTGTTTAAAGGTTATTTGTAAAGTATGATAAATATCTTTTATGTTAGACAAAATTTCTTCTTACTTGAAAGATATTTGATTTTAAAACATTATCATGCTTTATAGATATTTGTCTATTAAATCAACTTGCAAAAATTTTTAAAAATTTTTCACTTGTGCACTCAAATGGCCGGCCACCCTTCAAGTAGGGTGTTTTAGGGACTTTTTTGCAATTACATAAAGTTTTGATACTTTTGTGTATTTGCATTTTGGCCCAAAAGTTTACGTTTTTACGTAAAGGTCCAAAATCACTAAAAGGACAAATTGTTTTGATCCTTTAATGAAGTTTTAACTTTTGTTGAAATTTTTGGGTTCTAGTTGTAATTACATAAAGTAGTGAACTTTTGTGTTTTTACAAAGTGACCCCAAAAGTTTAAGTAATTGCAAAATAGCCCAAAAGTTGAGGTTAATTGCATTATAGCCCAAATAAGTTGAGGTTATTAATATTGGCCCAAATTAGGTAGAGAACAAAAATTGTTTTGTCTCTTTAAATGAGAATTGGATTTTCATTTTAGTTAGCTCCATTTAAAATCAAATTTTATGGATACAAAAACCAAATGAAAAATGTTGCATTCAATTTAATTAGTTAAAGTGTTAATTAATTAAAGGGTGATTACGAACCTAAGCCTACGATAATTGAGCTGTGTGAAAGGCCGTCTCAAATTTGTTTGAACCATGGGAATGTGTAGATTAGATTTTGGTTGTAATTTGATTAGATCAAATGTTGTAAAAGAGCATAAGCTCTTCTTTAATTTAAAGTAATTTGATTTGATCAATTGTTGTAAAAGAGCATAAGCTCTTCTTTACTTTGAAGTACTTCTTTCTTGCTTTATTTGATATGCATGAAATTGAAGTAGATGGGTCCAACGCCCCTAAGACAACACGCCTTAATGTGATTAAACGTGTAACTAAAATCAATCACCATCCCTAGTCCGAGATTCAACACAAGGCTCGTGTTGGATCTAATCAAAAGGTTCATAGTCATCCTAAGGCCCTAAGGCAACTACATAGTCCATCAATGAATGCAAACCTTATGTTAGTAGTATCATGTACTCTTGCTTTAAAAACCGTTTTAAAAGCTTTGTGGGAGTATTATATACAACTAAATAAATCATATGGACCAATAGTTGTGATAGGACCAAAAATGTTTTAATTGGATTAAAATGTATGTTTATATGTGATGAGACCTAAAAACCCTCAACCAAACCAATATTAAGTTGATAAGCGTGAGAGTGCTTTTGAACACTCTTTCGTGGCCTTCCACCGTGGTAGGTCCGAACGTTTGTGACGTGTACATCGGCTTCACCCTATCATGGGGGAGTTCAAAGTGCATGCTTACACTCTAATGTGAGAATTTCTTGACACACAAATTAAACCCTATTTGTGATAATTGTAGTAATGATGTAAGTAGGGATCGTTCTAACCGGGGATTAACTAGGGATGCTAACCAAAGTAAAATTAATTTAAAAACGTAAAAACAAAGTTTAAAACACTAAACTAGACTCAAAACACTTAACTAGAATAACTCAAAATAAAACTAACAAATAAACTAAAATAAATCAAAAGACTCAAAATAATTCAAGACTTTAGAAAACACAAACTAAATTGATTTCTAACAAATCTAACACTTTAAAATAAATGGGGGATTGATTTTGATGAAATTGAATTTAAAACATAAACTTTGAAAACAAACTTAAAGCAAAATAGATTGTGATGAAATAGAATGATGAGAAACTAGTTAGAGGGTTCCTTATCCACACATGAACATATGCATATAATTTGATTCCCAGTTATGAATTCAACAAACGAATGAATGACAATGCTCCAAATTAATTAGGTCCGCTTAAATTAACTTTCAGATTTTCCTAAAGTCATTAGATTGGATGATTGCATACGACAACCCAAAACATTCCCCACAAGTTCCCTACATGAATTGCATAATAGAGATACAAGCAAGAATCATTAAGTTCTATGAAAACCATAAGCATTGACGAGGCACTTGTTACTATGAATTGCATGAAACTTATGCCAAGGATTTACTTAACGCGATTGTGACTAGCAACCTTTACTACTTGTGAATATAAGTTCATAACGATTAGGTGAAATTCCCTTATATCCTAGCATCAAGTTTAGGCATGCAAATTAAGTGTCGACCCTTAACCCACATACATAAACAAGTTCTTAATCAAAACAGAAAAGTAAACCACATCCAACATTCATAAATTCATAACTGGGGTAAATCAAATCATAACCAACATATGTCCATGGCTTCAAATTTGCCTCTAACTAAAAAGAAATTAGTTCCACATGTTTAACATAATTGAACAACAATTTAAATTAAACATTGAAAAACAAAAGTAAAAGAAAGAAAACACCTAAACTTTCCAACGATCCAAGCGCATCCAAGGACTTTCCTCTTCTTCTCTTTGTTGCGGCACAAGGCTTTGAATGATGTTGAAGGGTTGGTTTATGGAGGAATGGATGGGGGAAGTTTAGATATGTAGGGAGAGGCAAGGAAATGCTTGTAGAATGGTTTATTCTTGGATGATTTGAATGAGGTTGCTACCATGGGTATTTATAGGAGAATGATGGACTTTGTTTAAGCACAATTTCTGGTGGGAACACCTAAAACTCACGGCAAGAGTGGGATTTATTGGTGGTGGTAGGTTTTGAGTCATCCACTTCACATGTCATGGTGAACTAAGCATTGCATCATCCACTCACATGTCATGGTGAGTTAAGCATTGCATCATCCACTCAAATGTCATGATGAGCTAAGCATTACATCATATTTTTAGGCCCATTGAAACAGATTTTTGGGCTTCTTTGCATCAAATTCTTGGGCTTCTTTGCATCAAATTCTTCCATCCTTATGCTTCCATGTTTGCACTATCCAATCTTGGCCCAAAAATGCTCTAGAATGCTCCAAATTGCTTCTTTTTGCATACTTTGACATATAAACCTACAAACACATGAAAATGACTTTAAACACTATAATAAATACTAAATAATAACCAAAATGCAAGAAAACAAGCAAGCTAAGTCGCATAAATATGCTCCTATCAAATTCCCCCACACTTAGCTTTTGCTAGTCCTCGAGCAAAACAAAGAAATAAAACAAAACAAATAAACAAACATAACCTAAACCTTCCAACGTTTGCCTCAGGGATTTCCAATGCACATGACATGTTAAAGATTATCATTTCCACAGATTTGAGTCAATTTAACACTTAAGCACATACTTAATCATAGTCACTACTTACTAGTTCACAATGAACCAATTAAAACAATGTTTTGAATGTAGTAACATGCCTTAGAGAATTCCCTCAATCCTTACAAGATATGCACTCTATTTTCACTTGGATTTTCTAACAACACGCCCTATACTAGTTATATGTGAGAGAATTGATGTATATATAAAAACGAATGCTCACATATATGTATCACAAAGAACGTAATTTCCGGAGTTAATAAGCATGTTTAGATATGATCTCATGAATGGAATACTACTACTTAGATGTGAGAACCAATGCTTATGCTCATACCAAATTCAAACTCCACAAATTGAAACACATATCACTCAAGAAGAAGTCAAGGGTTGCAACGAGGCTTGTGGTATTGGTTAACAAAGAAAGGAAAGGGAAAACAAACGTTCTTCAAGCATTAGTAAGCAAAGTAATGAGATTAAGACTTAGAATTCACTTAGATTGCGGAATTTAACTTAAAAACACAAGGGGAAGACTTAGACAACTCTTTAGGGCCGATTTCATTGTTTTGGACCCTTACTTCAACAATCAATACTTTGGAACTCCTTTTTTACATCTTTTCAACTTTTTTTTTTTTTTTTTTTTTCCGTGCCTATGGCACACAATTCACAAAATAAAAACTTCCCCCACACTTGATTTCTGCCACAAAGGAATTCAATTTGAATCATGCTTACTTATACTTTAAGAACGAGGGTGGCTCTTTGGCTAAAGTGGTGGTCACTACACAACTTCTTCTTGAATATGTGATATGCAAATCAATAGCATGCTTTGAATGAATTGGGCATGAATACTAGCATTTGGAACTAAACGATGAAACGCCTTCTAAGTAGCAATCAAGCAAAGAATAATGAGATCATGCAACGACTTAGAAAAGCAACAAGTTCACAGATTATTAACTCTCCAAATAAACGTTTAGGCTCAAATCTCACAAGGTTGTAGCGTTAGTTTGAGTTACTTCCTTCAAGCATGTTACAAAAACTAATTTTTCCTTTATGATTACATGTGAATTCATAAGTTACAACCACAACCAAGCATAAACCAAAGAGTAAATCAAACTTTTATCCATGTTTATAACTTTCTTTAACCGTCATGCAATTACAAACCGAATCCTCATCATTGTGTTGGAAGGTACCCTAAGACACAAAAACACACAAAAACAACTCTTTTTGGGTTTTTAAAACAATTTTTCAAATTTTTATGGGATTTTCTGTTATATAACACTAAAACACACTAAAAACATTTTAAAAACAGTGGGAAACAACATGTGAAGTGATAGGTGATAAAATCCCATGAATTTCATGCAAAAATAGCTTGTTTACCCCCACACTTAAACCAAACATTGTCCTCAATGTTTCAAACATATATTAACACAAAAACAATCAACTAACACAACTCGCAAACATAACACAAATGGCAAAGTAATAGCAATAAAGAGACAGGTTAGGGACGCAAATCTGGGTTTGGAGTGAAAGTTCCTTCCTCTCGTGTTTCAACACATGGGTTGCCTCCCAAGAAGCGCTTGCTTTAACGTCTTCCAGCCGGACGGTACCTCCGTTTAAGCTCCCCCAGGGTCCACAGCAGTGAGGGCTACATCCTCCACGACATGCTCCTTGAAATACTCATGCATTGGGTCTATGTATGGCATTGGATAATGATGGTCCCAGATTTTGCCGTAGAGCCTCCTAAAGTCAATGTAAGCACTCCCACTCTCATGCATTCGATTTGGTACCTGCACCACAGAAGGCAACAACCTATCACTCAAAATAGGAATTGGAATTAAAGGAGGAGGCTTACCACTGCATGATGACTCAAAAGGGGTAGCACAGGTGATGTTCTCGGCATGTTTCTTATGCTCTAAGCCAATCCCCTCTTCGATGATGCTTCTAGGTACATCCTTCTTGATTGGTGTGCATGAATGTTCCTGCTCCACATTTTTAATCATATCTGTAGCAAAACAAGAATGAACATCATTAGGCTTCTTAACAGATTCAGGAACTTTGAATTTAATCATATCACCACCAAACTCCATTGTTAACGCTCCCTTAGCCACATCAATCTTGGTTTGGGCTGTCTTCATGAAAGGTCTCCCTAAAAGGATCGGCAATGGGGTAGAATAGGGTGAATCCTCCATGTCAAGCACATAAAAGTCCGCTGGAAAAATCAAATGACCGACCTGCACCAAGACATCTTCCAAAACACCCTTTGGATATGCATTAGAACGATCGGCTAATTGAATAATCACACCATCATTTTTAAGTTCACCTAAATTCATAGATGCATAAACAGAGTATGGCATAACATTAATCGAAGCCCCTAAGTCTAACATGCATTGTTCAAACTTAGTTTTTCCAATAACGCACGGAATTGTAAAACTACCCGGATCTTTGCATTTAGGGGGTAATTTCCTTTGTAAAACAGCTGAAACATTCTCACTTACCTGGACCACTTCTTTGTCCCGAATTCGCTTCCTTGATGTACAAAGCTTCTTCAAAAATTTCGCATACTTTGGAATTTGCTTTATTGCGGCAATGAGTGGGATATTGACTTGGACTTTCTTAAAAGTCTCGAGAATGTCACTGTCCTCTTCCTCCTTCTTTGATTGCCTAAACCTACCAGGAAAGGGCACATTGGGTGGAATAATATTAGAATTAACCAAACTTGGACTCATCTTACCTAGGGGGGATGAATTGGAAGGCTTAGGAGCCATGGATGCTTGCGGCAAAGGTTGCTCCACCTTTGGTGTCTCCTCTTCAGATTTCAACTTTTCCTCCTCTTTAGGTCCGAATGTTGGTGGTGTAGGACCTGCCCTTACTTCTTTTCCACTCCGTAGCATGATTGCATTTGCGGTTTCGAACCCACCCTTTGGATTCACTACGGTATTGCTTGGTAACTTGCCTTGCTCACGAAACTGCCCCATAAACTCGGCCATTTGCCCAATTTGTTTCTCCAAATGATCCACTCTTTTGTCTCGGTTTTGCATAGCCTTAGCTTGATCTTCCTGTCCAAGAGACAATTTAGTTAGTAACTTAAGGAGTGTATCATTGTCAAGAGACGTACCTGAAGAGTTTGAGGCAGATTGGGGTTGGTTTTGAGGTTGGCCGTATGGCTTGGTAAAGAACCCCGGGGGTTGTTGCCTAAAGCCTCCTTGGTTTTGAGGTTGTTGGGGCTCCCTCCACTTGAAATTTGGGTGGTCTCTCCAATCGGGATTATATGTGTTTGAATATGGATCATTTCTCGATTGGTTTTGATTTTGGAATCCAATGGAATTAGCAGATTCCCACCCGCCGTTCTCAATCAATTGAGGGCATTGATCATTGGCATGTCCTTGCATTGAGCATACGCCACAAACATGTGGTCCATGAATCTTTATTCCCTCGGCCAACTGAGAAACAACAGAAGTAAGGTTAGCTAATTGGGATTGAATGTCGGACGAAGAACTTACCTTATTCACTTGTGGCCGTGGGGGGTCTCGTTGCCCAACACCTTCATATTGTTGTGCATTATGAGCTCGGTTGGCAATTAGAACTTTTGCAGCCCCCGGAGTCTTATCCACCAATGCACCTCCCGCCGAGGCATCAAGCATTTGACGTTCCATTAGGAGGAGTCCTTCGTAGAAGTATTGAATGAGTAGCTCCTCCTTCATTTGATGTTGTGGACAAGAAGCAACAAGTGATTTAAATCGTTCATAATAAGAAGGAAATGATTCACCTTGATTTTGTTGGATGCCACTAATCCGTTTCCTCAAGAGGATGACTCTTGAAGTTGGGAAAAACTTCTCCAAGAAAGCTCTTTTCATACTATCCCAAGATGTAACCGTTCCGGGTGCTAACTCATAAAGCCAATCCTTCGCCTTTTCCAAAAGTGAGAATGGAAATGACTTCATCATCAGAATGTTCCCATCGACATTGACGGGTGTCATGCTCGAACAAACCACCTCGAACTCCTTGAGATGCTTGTTGGGATCTTCCATGGACAGCCCATGGTATTTTGGAATGTGGTGCAACAAGCTTGATTTCAACTCGAACTCAGCAGTCTTGCCTAGGGCAGCCGCGGGGTATTGAATGCATAATGGTGCGGCATTGGTCAACCCCGAGGCCGAAAGCTCTTTAATGGTCCGATTGTCCGCTGCCATAACCTCTTCTTTTACTTCTTCAAACTCAGATTCGTCCTCTGAACTTGAACTAGGTTCACTAGGTTCGCTAGGTTCGCTAGGTTCGGGATGCCTCCTCTTTCTTCTCAAATCACGTTCAAAATCGGCGTTAAAGTCCAAGATATGCACAGTTTGAGAACTCCGCGTCATGCATTAGTACCTAAACCAAGAAAACAAAACAAAATAAGAAAACTAGGTAAATTACACTAAAAACACACGGCAAAAAAAAAAAAAAAAAACAAGGGATTAGCAATTTCGCTAATCCCCGGCAACGGCGCCAAAATTTGATGTGAGAATTTCTTGACACACAAATTAAACCCTATTTGTGATAATTGTAGTAATGATGTAAGTAGGGATCGTTCTAACCGGGGATTAACTAGGGATGCTAACCAAAGTAAAATTAATTTAAAAACGTAAAAACAAAGTTTAAAACACTAAACTAGACTCAAAACACTTAACTAGAATAACTCAAAATAAAACTAACAAATAAACTAAAATAAATCAAAAGACTCAAAATAATTCAAGACTTTAGAAAACACAAACTAAATTGATTTCTAACAAATCTAACACTTTAAAATAAATGGGGGATTGATTTTGATGAAATTGAATTTAAAACATAAACTTTGAAAACAAACTTAAAGCAAAATAGATTGTGATGAAATAGAATGATGAGAAACTAGTTAGAGGGTTCCTTATCCACACATGAACATATGCATATAATTTGATTCCCAGTTATGAATTCAACAAACGAATGAATGACAATGCTCCAAATTAATTAGGTCCGCTTAAATTAACTTTCAGATTTTCCTAAAGTCATTAGATTGGATGATTGCATACGACAACCCAAAACATTCCCCACAAGTTCCCTACATGAATTGCATAATAGAGATACAAGCAAGAATCATTAAGTTCTATGAAAACCATAAGCATTGACGAGGCACTTGTTACTATGAATTGCATGAAACTTATGCCAAGGATTTACTTAACGCGATTGTGACTAGCAACCTTTACTACTTGTGAATATAAGTTCATAACGATTAGGTGAAATTCCCTTATATCCTAGCATCAAGTTTAGGCATGCAAATTAAGTGTCGACCCTTAACCCACATACATAAACAAGTTCTTAATCAAAACAGAAAAGTAAACCACATCCAACATTCATAAATTCATAACTGGGGTAAATCAAATCATAACCAACATATGTCCATGGCTTCAAATTTGCCTCTAACTAAAAAGAAATTAGTTCCACATGTTTAACATAATTGAACAACAATTTAAATTAAACATTGAAAAACAAAAGTAAAAGAAAGAAAACACCTAAACTTTCCAACGATCCAAGCGCATCCAAGGACTTTCCTCTTCTTCTCTTTGTTGCGGCACAAGGCTTTGAATGATGTTGAAGGGTTGGTTTATGGAGGAATGGATGGGGGAAGTTTAGATATGTAGGGAGAGGCAAGGAAATGCTTGTAGAATGGTTTATTCTTGGATGATTTGAATGAGGTTGCTACCATGGGTATTTATAGGAGAATGATGGACTTTGTTTAAGCACAATTTCTGGTGGGAACACCTAAAACTCACGGCAAGAGTGGGATTTATTGGTGGTGGTAGGTTTTGAGTCATCCACTTCACATGTCATGGTGAACTAAGCATTGCATCATCCACTCACATGTCATGGTGAGTTAAGCATTGCATCATCCACTCAAATGTCATGATGAGCTAAGCATTACATCATATTTTTAGGCCCATTGAAACAGATTTTTGGGCTTCTTTGCATCAAATTCTTGGGCTTCTTTGCATCAAATTCTTCCATCCTTATGCTTCCATGTTTGCACTATCCAATCTTGGCCCAAAAATGCTCTAGAATGCTCCAAATTGCTTCTTTTTGCATACTTTGACATATAAACCTACAAACACATGAAAATGACTTTAAACACTATAATAAATACTAAATAATAACCAAAATGCAAGAAAACAAGCAAGCTAAGTCGCATAAATATGCTCCTATCACACTCGGGGAGGATTCTATACGCATACATGATGTTGTGAAAGGTAGGCAACAAGAATAGCCAACATCGTATCATCGTGAGGTTGTTCTTGAACCCCTAACTTGAACTCGCATGGTGGGAATGACTTAACTAAGTGCAATGGAGCCAACATCATATCATTGTGAGGTGACATTCTCTAGAGGCCAAATAAGATGGGTACTTACATTTAGATGTAAATGAGTAAGTGTACTTTCTCATTATTATTAATGCTAGCCAACATCGTATCATCGTGAGGTGGGCTTGGTAATAGTGAGTCTCCCATAACCTACTAAGAGTTTCCTCCAAAACTCTCGAATTCCGATGAGGGATATGGAATTTGCCAAAAATAGTGGGTGGTGCTATTATGATTTAAAGACCCGGATCAAATAGCTTAAAATCAATCTATTTATATTCGTTATGTATTTGTTTACCAATATATTTGCAAATGCTATCCAATACTTGACAAAGAAAAACCGAACGCTTTAGTTTCCGAACTTGGTACCACAATCCCATAGATTGTCTTGAATGGATTGTACATGTGCCTAAGTAGTCTCACCCTCACAATCTTCCTATTGATAATGTATCATTGGAAGAACATGATAGATAAGTCTATCATAAAGAGGACAACAATTTAATTGTCATAATTCTTCAAATACAAATTGTTGTATGAAGAAATAAGAGTTGCTTTGAACAACCCTTAATCAACGCAAACATTAGTGCTTGTTTCTTTGTTACATGAACAAGGAACTTTTGAAGTAAGCACAAGGGCATGGACGCTTAATGTGCCATGATTCTTCACTTACAAATCGTTGTATGAAGAAATGAGAGTTGCCTTAAACAACTCTTGAAAGTTTGTAATTATGTTTAGAACATAATGGTTGGTTGACAAAAATAGTCCATCAACATGGACTTATGATGATTTTGAATCATTGTATGTTGAAGTGTTAAAACACTTAACGAGACGGAAACTAGATTAGGACTTCACCTTTGTGTCCCTATCCTAATCGTTCACTAAGTTTATTGTAAACTATATGGTGAACAATAACCACACGCTCTCCAAATCGTTTGATGTGTAAAACACAATTGAAATAAGTTTCAAGAGAGATAGTGGGAGTTTAGGGACCATGACTATTGTAGTCAAAGGAGAAGTTAAATGAAGAAGACAAAATAACTCCAAGGGAACAAACTTTCTTTATGAAAGGATGGACATTGGAAGGGGTATTTGCAAGAAATGTCTTGCAAAGAGTCAAGAACACACTTTTCGAAGGTGTTGTAAAATGTTCTTGAAAAGTTCATAACAGTTGGTTCTTCTACTTGAATGCTTGATTCTGTATTAGTAACTATGTTTTACAAATCGTTGTAAAAGTGTGCTAATAAGAAGTAGAAGATTTATGAGAGAAGAGAAAGAACTTCACATTCGGAAAGTGAATAAAATATAGATCTCTGCGAAAGCGGATTGTACTTACTTCCTCATATGAACTACCAAATAAGAATGATTAGATTATTGTAATCTAATTAATTGTCTCTATAGTAGAGATGATGTGGTAGTGTTAATTGTTTAGAATATAACGATGCTTAAAACCCAAAAAGGTTGCAAGGTAGTGACTAATCCCAACTAAGTTGTGATACCTCTAAAAACATAAATTACGAGTTGGTCATGGATGGATGCTTTGGATCGTTAGATCCGGATCCAATGCCTTCTTGTTAAAATTGTATAGAGGCGAAATGTTCGAATCTTTATTCTTTTGGAAAGAAGAAAGAATCACAAAGTTGTTAAGGTTAATTCACTTAGATGTTAGTGGCACTAGTTCACAACATAATACTACTCATGTTATATGACATTCACCGAAGATCACTCTCGGTTGGACTATAGTTTACTTTGAATAAACACAAGTCCGAATACTTTGCAAAAGGTTTCAAAGAATTCAAAAAATGTAAGTTGATGAGTAAGACGTCTAAAGTATTTAACTCCTTAGATTTGATCCAAGGAAAGATAACACTTTAGATGAGTTTCCTTGAAAGATATCAAGGAAAGTAGCATCACAAGATAATGAATTTCTCCATTAGGAGAAGAACGAACTTGAATAAAGACTTAGTTCGTTGGTTATTATCTATTACCAATATATAGGATATATACTTCTAAAAACAATATGATTGTCAATTAGAAGAGCTTCCAAAATTTTTCATGACTCCATAAGATGTAGTTGGAAAGAAAGACAAATTATGTTAAGATTTGGGGTTGTGTGCTAATAAGCAATATTTGGTTGATAGCAATCTTGTGGGATATCCTTAAATTAGCCTTTGGATATCACTTCTATAAACCAACTAACAAATGTTGTTTTGTTGGGTAGTTCATTGTAATCCTACAATATGATTTGCCTAAAACGCAAATGAACGAGACATAGAACTCAAAGAATGGGTTCTTTGAGAGACAAGAAAGTGATCAACAAATATAACAACCTAGTTCCTATACCAAAAGCTCCAAGGTAGTCGAGAAGGATTTATAAACCATCTTAGTTGAATGGTTTGAACTTCATGACTATGTCATAGAGTTGTACCTCTTAAATCGAAAGAAATAAGAATGAAAATCCTTATGACTACATTGAGTGTATATACGATATATACTCAAGGAAATGGTAAAATACCATTTGACTCGAAATAATGAAACCTTAATAGCTAATTGGTAGCCTAAGGTGACTATACTCAAAGAGAATGGTTGACTTTGAAGAAACCATCTTTGACATAGTCTTAGTTTCAATTAATTCAAAGATTGCTAGCTACAACTAAATGTGATCGGACCATATTTATATACATTTTACATCAAATTTACTCGTCTTTTCTTAGTTAGTTCCTTATATTTTTGAGCTATTAACGTTGTTTTTGTGTTTTATAGAATTTGTTAATCAAAGAAAATAAAAATAGAATAAGTGAAGTGTTAAGTAATAATTTCGTCTAAACTATCTTGCTTGTTGAATAGAACTTATCTTTTGAAAAATAATATATATATATATATATATATATATTTATATATGTGATGATTGTGTGTGTGTGTGATAGATGCCAAAGGCACCGAAGAAAAGTCAATAAAGGAATAAATTAAGAAAGAAAATGATGATGCATGATGAAGGGCAGCATTATGGAAGAGAGGAAATAAAAACAGAAAACAAAGGCAGCGCCCATTGAGCTGCCAGGAAGCCAATCAGGAGCCTTGGGCTGCCAGGCGTGAAAATAAAATAAGGCCAGAGAGGCCAGCTAGAGGAAAAAAGACGTGAAAGGTGCAGTGCACCAGGAATTAAGAAAACAAAGAAAGGGGGAGCACTTGCGAAAGAAGAAGGCCTCATAAGGAGCGGCCAAAGGAGCCTGGGGGGAGAGCTGCCTTGAAGGGGCAGCTTGAGAAAAATAAAAAAAAAAGAATCAAGAGCCTCGGGGAGAAGCTGCTCCGAGAGCAGTGAATACATGCTGCCAGTCTTGCGTGAAGGGGGGCGAGAAATCTGAGCAGCTTGGCGAGGAGAGCTGCCCTCCACGTGCGGAGCAGGGTGCCAGAGGAGCAGCGAAGAAGCAGGGAAATAAAAGATTACAAGGGGTGCGCAGGCATCAAAGAGACCGGTGAGGCCAATCAGAAGGACAGAAACTGTACAGTGGCACCGAAGAGGACAGAAAGTTTTTGCACACCCTAATTTGGTTTAATCCTCCTAACTCTGTTTTTATTTATGTTTTTATTTATAAATATGTGTAACTAATTTTATTTTGGCTAGAGGATAATTCAAAACCATGATTATATTTGTAATTTGAATTGATACCTTCAGTTGTGATTTCTGAGTTGTGATTTAATTTGCTTAACTGCTTGATTAATAACTTATTTGTGTTTGTCAATTAAGAATGCATACTTAATTTACATGCATGAATTTGATGCTAGAATATAAGTGAATTTCACCTAATCGTTATGAACTTATATTCATGAGTAGTGAAGGTTGCTAGTCACAATCGCGTTAAGTAAATTCTTGGCATAAGTTTCATGCAATTCATAGTAACAAGTGCCTCGTCAATGCTTATGGTTTTCATAGAACTTAATGATTCTCGCTTGTATCTCTTTTATGCAATTCATTGAGGGAACTTGTGGGGAATGCTTTGGGTTGTCGTATGCAATCATCCAATCCATTAACTTAAGGAAAATCTGAAGGTTAATTTAAGCGTACCTAATTAATTTGGGGTGTTGAGATTCACAACTTATTGGAAGAACAACTGAAGGTCAATTTAGATTACATTTGTGTCATGTGTGGAGAAAAACCCTCTAGCCAATCCGTCGACCATCCGTTCACTTTAATTTTATGTTTTTGTCAATTCTGTTATTTATTTAAGTTTAATTTACGTTTCTTCAAAGCCAAATCCCCCCATTATTATATTGTATTATTTAGTTAATTTTTATTAGTTTTTATCTTTTAATTTAATTTCCGTCTAATTAATTTCCTAGTTTTTATTTTAAATTGTTTTCATTAGTTTGAGTCTTTTAAATTGTTTTAGTTTATTTGTTAGTTTTATTTTGAGTTATTTTAGTTAAGTGTTTTAAACTTTGTTTTTAAGTTTTTAAATTAATTTTAGAGGTTTTAGCAAGCCCTCCTAATCCCCGGCCTAGAACGATACCCTACTTACACCTATACTACAACTGTCAAAAAGAGGGTTTAATTTGTGTCGAGTTAATTCTCGCATCAAATTTTGGTGCCGTTGCCGGGGATTAGCAACTTTGCTAATCCCTTTATTTTTGTTTGTGTTTATTTTTATATTTGTGTTTATGTTTTTATTTGTGTTTGTGTATTTTACTGTTGATATTTGATTTAGTTTTCGTTCTTTAATTTTAGGTACTAGAGAAGTAAGACATGGATTTTGCTAGTATTCAAGCTCAATTGGCAAATCTTACTTCTCAATTGTCGCAGAATGCCGAACGGACCACAATGACAAGTGTCCCTACACTTGATGTGCCCTATGGGCAAGGATTTCAGACTCATCAATATCCTCAATTTTCTGCATATCTAGAGGATTGGGGATATCAAGGCTATGATCAATCAAGGGGCAATATGTATTCCGACGCTTGCAATTCGGATTGGAGGGATTATTCAAATCAAATGTGGGATGAACCTCAACATTTTCAACAAAGTGGATATTGGCAGCAAGACGAGTTCTATTCCAGACCTATGCAGCCACCACAACATCCCCCACAACAATTCCAATCGAATTCAAGTATGCCCGTGGATTATAATCAAATTCTTAATGAATTAAACTCTTTGGTGCAGGGGTCACAAAATCAAGCTAAGGAGACTCACCAAGGAGAATATTGGCAGCCATATGATGAGTTCTATACATCACCATCACAGCCACCACAACAATCTGCCCAATTCGATTCAGGTACATCTCTGGATAATGATACATTTAATAAGTTACTCACTTCTTTGAATCAGGGAGTGGAAAATCGAATCCAGGAGATGCAAGACCGGACCAATAAGGTGGATGAATTGGAAAGGCAAGTTGGGGAGATTATGGAGATCATGGCACAGATTCAAGATCAAAGTGAATTCTCCAACTCTACCATTGCAAATTCAAAGGCAGAAGTTGAAAATGAAGAAGCCATCACTTTGGAAGGTGATATGGAGGATGAGGCTGTTCTAGAACCATCCAGTCACAGCCCGAACTTGGATGAAGTGCCGCTGCAAGCAGAAGATGAGGAGGACGACTTGGGCAGTTTAGACGAATTCTTGTCTCAAACCCCTCAAGTCCCTATGTCGTCCAACTATGGTGAGGTTGTTCTAAGTTCAATTCATTCTGACATTTTTCTACCGAATGTCCTTTTTCCTTGCAGAATTTTAATTCCAAATTTTGATGAGAGTGAAAAAGACGTTGTGGAATTTCTTCCAAAGGTCCATAGTGAAATCCAAATTCTTGGTGCACCAAGAATAATGGTTCAAGATATCGAAGTGGTTGGGCAACATCAAGAAAACATCACAGAGGCAGTGCAGACAATCAAGGCCCAAGAAATTAAGATCGATGACACGGGACAGGCCACAACCATCATCGTCAATCTGGCCAAGTGCAAAGTCCCCGAAATATCCAAAGGCGTAGTTTTTGTATTTGAGTTTAAGTCGGAGAAAGACAGTAAGCCATTTTCTCCAATTTTAATTTTATTTTTATTTTATACTAACTTGTCTCTAATTTTAATGATTCAGGCGCCCACCCTTGAATTCAGACCGCTGCCGAATCATTTCAAATATCACCTCCCGTTAAAAGATAAATTTCATGCTTTGGAGCCAAGGGGAGGTTAATGGAAAGATTCGTCCGGCTAAAGACGTTAAAGCAAGCGCTTCTTGGGAGGCAACCCAAGCAACCAGATTTGCTTTTCTTAACCCTTCTTTTTATTGCCTTTACTTTCATTTTTGTTTTGTTTCGTTAGTTGTTTTATTTGGTTGATTTTTATTTAGTTTGTGTTTAAATAAATTTATGGCTATGTTTATTTTAAGTACGGTTAAATAAAGTCTTTTTGCATTAATTTACATATTTTATTTTGCTTAAAATAAACCTAAAAAAAATAAAAAAAATAAAAAAATAAAAAAAAATTTACAATAATACGAAAAACTAATAGTGTTCATTGGTTTTGGTTAGGTGGCGCCCCAGAGGTCGACGGAGCTCCGGGAAGACGAAGAGCCAGAGTTGGAATCTCCGGAGCCGGAATGCTTGGTGCAACTCCCGAGGACGAAGGCAACATAAACCTCGGGAGTAGCGCCATGAACCTTTCATGATCGCTCTGAATCCGACCGTCCGACTCCTGCAGCTGGTCCAGCTTCCTCTTCATGCTGGTCGAGTAACTAGTTGCAAGCATGTGCAACTCCTTGTTCTCGTGCCTGAGTCCTCTGACTTCTTGCCGAAGACTGGCCACCTCTGCCATCAGCGACTCCACTTGACGAGACCGGGCAAGCAGGCGCTGGCCCATGTTCGAAACTGAGCCTGCACTTTGGACGCTGAGGGCAAGAGATTCCTGAACGGCCAGCTCGTCCGACCGCCTAGATAGCATCCTATTGTCCCTTGGAGTGAGCAGATTTCTGGCAATCACCGTAGCGGTGATTTCATTCCTCATCATTGTGTCCCCGACTGTAAGAGGACCATTGGGGGATATGAAGGATGGATTCCAAATGTTGTTCGGAGAAGACGAGTCATCGTCTTCCCCGACATTCAAGTTAAGGCGACGGTCGGAAGGGCAAGACATTTTTAGAGGGGGTTGAGGAAGAAAAGAGTACGGAAAAATTAAGATTGCTGAAGCGGAAGAAGAGAGCGGAAGGAGTAAGATTAAGAAGTGCAGAAGAGAGTGTTTACAGAGGAGAGTGTTTGAGGAAGGCAGTTCAAGTGTGATGTGAAGCAGAATTAGTGCCTCTATAAAAAGAAGAAAATGAAGAGCGCCCGCTCCTCAGAGATCAAAGAGCGCTCCTCGGAGGTTGAAGACGCGTCCTCACGCAATTCGGAAAAGCTGGACGCTCCTTTCTCAAAAGAGCCGTTTCCTTTCTCAAAAGCTGGGCTTGACTCAGCAATCACGTGGCATCACGAGGGCTCAGTTTTTCCAGTTTGTCGTGACTCATCACGTGCAGCGTGGAGCGTTGCGAAAACCATGAGCCGCACCCGGTTTTGAACCCCGGTTTTCAAAAGATCATCATTCCAATTTGTCGTCACTCGTCGCATGCGCAGTCAGCTTCGCGGAAATTACGGACGCGTTGTCAGAAAGCGCGTAACGGGCACTGTTCATCCATCCACCGGCTGCCGACAAATAGTGAGGGAATAGTTCCGGTTGAGGAAGAAAAATTTCTATAAGTCTCGACCTTCGCCTTCCACAGCAAAGGCACACCTTCACACCCTCTCCACCTCTCAACCTCTCTTCCTCTCTTCATCTCCGATAATGTCTTCCCAAAGAAAGCTTTCGAGTTATTCAGTGTTCTTCATCCCTTGGATCACCCCAGAAAACAAACCTTCCAGAGCAAAAGTATTTCATATTAAAAAGGTTAAAAGCAAAAGTATCTCATATTATGCTTTCTCCTCTCCTTCATCTGAGGAACGTGGAGAAAGTGAGATCCTGATTGCTTACCTAGTCTTGCTCTCGAGTACTCATCTCAGACCCCTCCCAACCCACTTCAAAAATAAATCTGTGTTGAGGTACTTCTTCAAAAACAAAAGTACCTCACAGACGAAGCAGGAGGAGTCTGAGGTGCATCCAGATGAAGGCAGAGTCTGAGATGATCCAAGAGTTCAAGAAGATGCCACACCTGCGTGGAGACCGGACTACTTGAAGCATGTGGAGACACGTGCTGATTCATCCTCAACTAAGCTGAGGAGCACTTGCCAGAAGGAGGCCCATCCAGTTCAAGATGAAAGCTGTGGAAAATCAACAATCATGACCAATGATCGCCTATTAGTTCTTTTCATTATCTTTTATTTTCAATTTTTATTTTTCGTTTGCATTTTTCTATTTTTTCTTGCGTGCTTAACTGATTTATTTCTTTTCTTTGCAGGAACGTTTGGTTATTTCCTCCCTTGAAGTTGATTGCAAAATTTACGCTCGGGGGTCATCGCTTGGTTTTCTGCAAATTAGAGAAGTTTTCAGTCCCTTTTCTTATTTTGTTTCGTATTATTTATTCATTTTATTTTTATTTGCATATTTTTGTTTTATGACATTGGGGACAATGTCTAGTTTAAGTGTGGGGGTATAGAGTATAAAAAATGACCAAATTGAAAATTTTTTGTACCTTCGACTTTGAACTGGTCTCATTTGTTTCCATGTTATTGTTTTTGTTTTCTTAATTAGTTTTGTTGTATTTAATTTTTTTCGGAAAATTTAAAAAATCCAAAAATATTGTCTTGTTTTCCTTATTGTTTTAAATTAGATTTTTATTAGTTTCCCGACCCAATGATATAACTGGATGAAATTTGAACCATGATTATCAAGAACTTAGTTATCATGTGTTATGTGAAATTCCTTATTCTCTTGTTAGTATTGTACATGTTTGATCATCTTTGAAAATCCGAATGCACATAGCCTTGTTGATGTGAAATTAAAGCATGACTTAAAGCTTCATATGTGAATTTAGTGACCATATACATCCTATGTGAGTTTTTGAGCCTATTAAAAGTGTGTCCATTTTTCATACACTCCTATTCTTTCATGTGTGATGAACTTATGTGAGATACATCTCTAGAACTTGCGTAACGATCTTTCAAAATATTTGTCATTGATTGCATGAACTTGAAAATGATAGAGGCACTAGGTTTACCACCATGGCCCAAATAACTATATTTCCCAAAGAAAAAAAAAAAAAAAAATTATCATTAGATTGCCAATTTGAGCCGTATATGTGAACCTTTTATTTCTTATCTCCAGATATGTCTACCCTTATACCTCAAATATGTTTCCTTACCCTTTCCAAGCGAGCAATTTGAAACTGTCTTTTGAGAAATGTTTGTGAAGTACTTGGAAGGAGTTTGGCAAAAGAATAAGTGTGGGGGTATTTCATGTTTGTATTTATTTTTTAAAAAAAAAAAAAAATGAGAAAAGAAAAGAAAGATTGTCTACGAAGAAAATAAAAAGTTTCTAAAGTTTCAATTTAAGGGTGTGATGGGAGGTGTTAGAAGAATCGCTGGAGAGTTTGAGTTCTTATAAATCTCAATAAAAAGAATTGCTTGCAATGTAACTTGGAACTTGTGCTTTCCTATTCTTTCGTTTCAATAGCCCTATCCCTAAGCCTCATTACATCCAATAAAAGTCCTCTTGATTTAAGTTTTGCAATTATGATTGTGGAGAAGTGATTTTTATGCAAGCTTATGGTAGATCTTTCACATTTGCTTCTTTGAGCGAAACACATTAAAACTAAACACATGTGTGATTGAGTGCATATCCCGTGAGAAGGTTGCTGGTTTGCATATGATGATTTTAAAAATAAAAACTTGAAATTGCATTAGCATGACTATCTCACACACTACATTTCAAGGATGATTTAAAGATTACTGCTAATATTTGAATAAGGAAGATGAACTTGGATTAGTTTGTTTGGTGTTAGCTATGGTTCTTGATGATTTATGTTCTCGAAGGAAATTCTATGAGGGTCACATATGGGGAAGCTAATCTTTTTCATGTTTTCTTTGTTTTGCTCGAGGACTAGCAAAAGCTAAGTGTGGGGGTATTTGATCGGACCATATTTATATACATTTTACATCAAATTTACTCGTCTTTTCTTAGTTAGTTCCTTATATTTTTGAGCTATTAACGTTGTTTTTGTGTTTTATAGAATTTGTTAATCAAAGAAAATAAAAATAGAATAAGTGAAGTGTTAAGTAATAATTTCGTCTAAACTATCTTGCTTGTTGAATAGAACTTATCTTTTGAAAAATAATATATATATATATATATATATATTTATATATGTGATGATTGTGTGTGTGTGTGATAGATGCCAAAGGCACCGAAGAAAAGTCAATAAAGGAATAAATTAAGAAAGAAAATGATGATGCATGATGAAGGGCAGCATTATGGAAGAGAGGAAATAAAAACAGAAAACAAAGGCAGCGCCCATTGAGCTGCCAGGAAGCCAATCAGGAGCCTTGGGCTGCCAGGCGTGAAAATAAAATAAGGCCAGAGAGGCCAGCTAGAGGAAAAAAGACGTGAAAGGTGCAGTGCACCAGGAATTAAGAAAACAAAGAAAGGGGGAGCACTTGCGAAAGAAGAAGGCCTCATAAGGAGCGGCCAAAGGAGCCTGGGGGGAGAGCTGCCTTGAAGGGGCAGCTTGAGAAAAATAAAAAAAAAAGAATCAAGAGCCTCGGGGAGAAGCTGCTCCGAGAGCAGTGAATACATGCTGCCAGTCTTGCGTGAAGGGGGGCGAGAAATCTGAGCAGCTTGGCGAGGAGAGCTGCCCTCCACGTGCGGAGCAGGGTGCCAGAGGAGCAGCGAAGAAGCAGGGAAATAAAAGATTACAAGGGGTGCGCAGGCATCAAAGAGACCGGCGAGGCCAATCAGAAGGACAGAAACTGTACAGTGGCACCGAAGAGGACAGAAAGTTTTTGCACACCCTAATTTGGTTTAATCCTCCTAACTCTGTTTTTATTTATGTTTTTATTTATAAATATGTGTAACTAATTTTATTTTGGCTAGAGGATAATTCAAAACCATGATTATATTTGTAATTTGAATTGATACCTTCAGTTGTGATTTCTGAGTTGTGATTTAATTTGCTTAACTGCTTGATTAATAACTTATTTGTGTTTGTCAATTAAGAATGCATACTTAATTTACATGCATGAATTTGATGCTAGAATATAAGTGAATTTCACCTAATCGTTATGAACTTATATTCATGAGTAGTGAAGGTTGCTAGTCACAATCGCGTTAAGTAAATTCTTGGCATAAGTTTCATGCAATTCATAGTAACAAGTGCCTCGTCAATGCTTATGGTTTTCATAGAACTTAATGATTCTCGCTTGTATCTCTTTTATGCAATTCATTGAGGGAACTTGTGGGGAATGCTTTGGGTTGTCGTATGCAATCATCCAATCCATTAACTTAAGGAAAATCTGAAGGTTAATTTAAGCGTACCTAATTAATTTGGGGTGTTGAGATTCACAACTTATTGGAAGAACAACTGAAGGTCAATTTAGATTACATTTGTGTCATGTGTGGAGAAAAACCCTCTAGCCAATCCGTCGACCATCCGTTCACTTTAATTTTATGTTTTTGTCAATTCTGTTATTTATTTAAGTTTAATTTACGTTTCTTCAAAGCCAAATCCCCCCATTATTATATTGTATTAT
The DNA here is from genome assembly GCA_963580275.1 of Crataegus laevigata. Classification (NCBI taxonomy): domain Eukaryota; kingdom Viridiplantae; phylum Streptophyta; class Magnoliopsida; order Rosales; family Rosaceae; genus Crataegus; species Crataegus laevigata. The sequence continues at coordinate 29,287,382 of OY756940.1, read as the reverse complement.
TTAGTTAATTTTTATTAGTTTTTATCTTTTAATTTAATTTCCGTCTAATTAATTTCCTAGTTTTTATTTTAAATTGTTTTCATTAGTTTGAGTCTTTTAAATTGTTTTAGTTTATTTGTTAGTTTTATTTTGAGTTATTTTAGTTAAGTGTTTTAAACTTTGTTTTTAAGTTTTTAAATTAATTTTAGAGGTTTTAGCAAGCCCTCCTAATCCCCGGCCTAGAACGATACCCTACTTACACCTATACTACAACTGTCAAAAAGAGGGTTTAATTTGTGTCGAGTTAATTCTCGCATCAAAATGGTGATTCAATGTTTGGACATAATATGGGTTTCCATAACCATTATTAAGATAGTCTTGATAATGTATATCCAAAACTATAAATCACAAGACATGTAAGTTGTAGAGATCCATCCATCATGGATCTTAGCAAGCTAGTGGGAGCTATAACCGTCTTATGAAAGGTCAAATCGTTTGATTTCTCATAAAGATGTAAATGAATCTTTTGTTTACTAGGTTTACAAAAGATTAGTGGGAGTTAATCATATTCCTAAATTTAAATATATATGATATATTAATTTTTTGGAAATGAAATGAATACTTCTTCGTTAAAGTAATGACTTTAAACATTCTATAAACGATAGAATGTATATGGGAGATATAGTCTATGTATATAGGATTGAAATCTATAATGATGCATTTCAAGATATAATTGGATTATATCAATCCCTAAAATAGACAGAGAGATGCTAGGAAGTTTCTCATATGATGATAGACTTCAATTAGAATGACAATTCTAGTGAGACTAGGAAATTGTTCTTCTCAAAGGGAAATGTACCCTTTGACTCCCAAAGAAATAATGCGTAAATAGAATCCTTTATGCATACGCACAAAGGTGATTTATGTATTTCATATTGTATGAAAACATTGATATGAGTTGTACCTAGAACGGTACAAAACGATATCAGTGCAAGCCCAGGATCAGAACCATGGCAACTGTCAAGTGAGTCCTTAAGTATTTAAGAAATACTAAAGGATAGATTTCTCAATAATTGAGGAAGAATTAGAGTAACGTAATGGAAGCGTAAATGTATTAGATTATGAATCTAATCCATCATTGAATGTTTCTTCATTATGAATGAAGAGATAAACAGATATCTCTTTATTATGACTAAAGAGATATTTGGATGGAAACATTAAAGTAATGACTTTAGTGTGTTCCATTATGAATGCAAAATATATTGCCATATAGAAGCTTACAACAATGTTGTTTGGATGAGAAAGTTCATTTATGAACTCTCTATTCGGTTCCAACCAGAAAGTGTATGACACTAATGGGGCGATAGCTCAAGCCAGGGAATCAAGGTCTCATCAAGGTCCGAACTCATATGAGAGACTAAACCACATGATTGGGAATCATGTATAATGGTGACGTCGTTATTCTCAAGGTTGCTTCTGTGGATAACATATAGATATCCATTGTCTAGGCCTACTACTCAGCCATTTATGAAATGACTGCATAAGAGGTATCATCACTGATGACCAAGCTGATTGGCTCTAGTGCAAGTGGGAGATTGTTGGAAATGTCCCCTAAAACCAATCATATGATGATACTTTACGGACATTTCACATGTTAAACTAATCTAGTTTAATATCAAGGGCAAAGATTATTGTTTGAGCGGTCTCATATAAATGTTATATGCTTAAACGATAAAGTCCAAGGAATATGTGATTGGGAGAATGCGATCTAAAGAAGTTAGATTCATGAGACCATTCTTTCGTAGACACATCCTAAACGTTCCTGATCATAGGATTGCCAATTGGGCATTGACAGTCCGTTAAGATCAGTACGTGATATGTCTTCTCTCAGGGAGAGTGACTAGTCTCGAGTCATTGGTGTGAGTGACACCAAGACAAGTACGTAGGTGCTCAATAGATAATGAGTTCACTGAACACAATCAACGACGAGTTCTCATATTCATGTCACGTGAGAACTCATGGTTAGGATAATGCAAATTAGTCCTTTGACCTGAGGCATCATAGTTGTCTTGTGGTTAGGTCCTTGATCTTTGATCGTGTCAAATGGCATTCCTTTGGAGTGTCCACGGCATGGTTGGGGTCAAGCTATCTAGTCATGGAGACAAGTGAATACGCAACAAGGGATCTCTAACCTTCAAACCGTTGAGGGAGAATACTCTATGATATGATTTAGAATCTCTGGCCAGAGTATGAATGAGATGTTGGAATGTGTTCCAGATCACATTCAATGGAATCATATAAGCACGAGATTCACATTGGATAGTAGACATGAATAAACTATCAAGCCAAACAATGTGGTCAAGAGTATTGTATTAGAGAAGGACCGTATTGCATTTGTAATCCTAAACTGAATAGGTTCTCTACCTCTTCTGATTAGCTTGGGTAACCATGATATGCTGCTAGGTGTCACTCATGGTTTGTGGAAGCCCTAAACGTGTATAAACACTAAAGGGAGAATTGAAAGTTAGTTTCAAATTCACAATCGATTTAAAAGAGTTTGAATCGCCCACTGCCTCGCTAAAAGGAACCTAATGGATCGTACACCGTGTAAGGTAAAGATTGAAGATTCAACGGAGATGAGTAAGAATAATTAAATGGTTTAATTATTTATGGCAAGGATTAATTAATATGTTAATTAATCAAACGAATGAGTTCGTTAAAGACCTCGGGATAGTTTTGGACCTTAAGGCCCAATGGGCTTCGAACGTCAAGTCCATTAACTTAAGTTGTATGACAACTTAATGAATAATGATTCACAAAGGCCCAAAGAGCCCAATTAATCCCTAAGGCCGGCCAACTAATGAAGGGTAGCAAACTTGGACTTATTTACAAGTTTGCCACTCAAATGAATTAAGGTATAAATTTGACTTTATAGCCAAAATTCATTTAGGGCTTTCTTTTGGGAAATTGGAGAGAAGAAAAGCTCTCCCTTCTCTCTAGAAATGGCCGGCCACCCTTGGAGGGTTTAGCTAGCACTCTAGCTCCTCCAAGGTCACTCATTTCTTCTTAATCAAAACCTTGGTGTAGAAACTTAGAGGTTCTCAATTTTGAGAACTTAGAGAACATATCCTTTCTATATAAATCCATAGTTTTAAGATGCAAGGAATGAAGGCCCTCTCTTTGGGTGATTAGCCTTTGCTTATGCAAAGAGGAATCTACAAAGGTATAAATCTCAACTCACTTTGTTTTGAGTTGTTTAAAGGTTCACCAATCTACTAGGCTTTGAACATTCATGGGTAATGTTTTGTTTTTAAGTATATGCAAGCATGATTCCGCCTTTAATTTGTTAATTGCATGCTAATGATATTGCTTAAATGAACATGTATTCTCAAAATAATCCTTCAAAAATTATGTCGGATTTTATGTAACGAAAATTAAGTTTCAGGGGCTAAAGTCATATATTCAGTATTTTTAATTCGGATAGGATTGTTAACTAATCTGGTCACGCGACATGTCATCCCAAAAGTACAATTTCTATGGATAGATTTTCGAGTAGATTGTTAACCAATTCTGTAGGGCCACATGTCATAATTCTACAAGAATTTTGTGGATAGATTTCTGATAAGATTTTTAGCTAATCTCGTCGCCCCATGCGTCACTATCTATTTAGAAACCTTGAGAATAGATTTCGATAAGATTTTTAACTAATCACGGTGTGCTACATAACATTATCTACAACCTCATCCTTACTTTTTTCTCCATATAAAGCGTACAACCATCTTAAAGTCACACACCAAAATTAAAGTATCTCATAATCATTCTTCATCGTTTATAAATCTTGAGTTTAAATAAAGTACCTTTTTAAAAAAAAAAAGAAATGATGGCATTTTATTTGGAGAATGATAAATCAAACGTCATGAGAGAGGGTGTCCACAATCACATCTGAAGGCTCCTCAAACTAACAAAAATCAGATGAGAAGGAAACGGCCAACTTGGCCATACTAACCTGACCCAGAATATTCGCCTTCCATATAAACTTCCACACTGATACTCCCCTTGAAGAAGACTGTGAAGATAAAGCCTCAAACCAACGATTGAAAGCAACTTTATACGCACTTTTCACAGAAAATAAACCTTTTGCATCACAGTGCCATATCAACTTATCTGACTAAAGCCGACAGCTCAATGAAATTGCTAAAATTAACGCAGCCTCATCAGGAGGGAATAAAGTAGAGACCAACTATTCCAAGATGCTGAGTCCGCATCAATCAGATCATAAACATACTCCACTCCAAAAAGCGAAGAAGAAGGCATGAGAGGTCTAAAAAGATGCGGGCGATCCAGCCAATGATCATGCCATATTCTAATGGAACTTCCATTACCCACCCACCAACGAGACCCCATTTCCAAAACTGAACAGGCTTCCAAAATGCCTCACCAACAAATTGATGGAGAATAACCAAGTGAAGTCTGCTAGAAAGTATTATGAGGAAAATACTTAGCCTTCAGCAAACGAGCAGCCAAGGAATCTAAATTTTGAATTAGACGCCACTCTTGCTTAGCAAGGAGAGCAAGATTCAATTCATACAACGATCGAAATCCAAGACCACCATCCTCCTTAGGTGGAAACATATTTTTCCAAGACATCCAATGAATATGATAGGAGTCTTCATTACCCCCCCCACCAGAATCGACAAAGGATACGCTGAAGGTCCTCACAAAAAGTCTTTAGTAAAAGAAAACAATTCATTGAATAAATAGGAAGAGACTGACCAACAACTTTAATAAGAATCTCTTTCCCAGCTGCACTGAGCAATTTTTCTTTCCAACCTTTCAATTTTTTCCAAAGCCGATCCTTGTTAAAGGAAAATTTTGAAGTGCGATTCCTCCCGAGAACAATCGGTAGACCCAGATACCAATCCTGCACATCCACTCGTTTCACACCTAAGTAGGCAACCATTTGATCCTGTATATCCCGCCTAATGTTAGGCGAAAAATGAGACCGCAGATTTTTTAAAATTGATGCATTGCCCAGACGCATCCTTATATAGCTGCAATATTTGTTTAAGAAATCAACAATCCTTAAACGAGGCTTTCAGAAAAACAAAGCTGTCGTCAACAGATAACAAATGTGTAATACTTGGTGCTTTGCGGCAAATAGAGACTCCATGAATGAGACCAAGGTGCTCATATCGGGAAATTAAACTGGCAAGACCTTTAGCATAAATAAGAAATAAATAAGGGGAAAGTGGATCCCCTTGTTTTAGACCGTGAGAGGGAGAAACATACCCAATCGTGGAACCATTAACCAGGAAAGAGTACATAACAGTAGTAACACAACTCATAATCAAATCTATCCAGGAAGGATCAAAACCAAGTTTCAACATAATTTGCTTGAGAAAAGACCATTCCACACAGTCATATGCCTTACTCGTATCGAGTTTCAAGGTGAGAAATCCCCGTTTACCCTGTCGAATATTATGAAGATGGTGACCCAGTTCAAAAGTAACAAGGGAATTATTAGAAATTAAATGACCTGGGATAAAGGCACCTTGCTGTATTGAAATAATAGCATCCATTATACTTTTTAAACGATTCACAATTACCTTAGCTCCAATCTTGTAGAGAACATTGCACAACGTAATGGGGCGCAACTGAGTCATATTGGTCGATTCTGAGACCTTAGGAATTAAAGAGACCATGGTGTAATTAAGCTGCTCGAGGATTTGACGAGTAGAAAGAAAAGATTTAACTGCAGCAATCACATCTGATCCTACTATGTCCCAAAACTTCTGATAGAAAAGAAAGGGTAACCCATCAGGACCCAGAGTCGTGTATGGATCCATTTGAGATAGAGCCTCTTTTATTTCAATATTTGAATATTCAGTGCAAAGCAAATGATTCATCTTCGGAGTAACCCGTTGAGGGACCGTATTCAAAACTACATCAAATCGGACCTCCTCATTTGAAGTAAACATGGAGGAAAAATACCTGACAACAAGCTGTTCAATGTCCTCAGAATAAGTATACCAATTACCAGATTCGTTAACTAAGCCCTTTATACTATTTTTCTGACCTTTATTAGAAGCCTTTTGATGAAAATATCGAGTGTTGCAATCACCCTCTCGAAGCCAAGTGGTTTTTGATCTCTGCTTCCAATGCACTTCTTCTTGCCCAAGTAGGGATTGTAACTTGCTGTAAAGAGAGCTACCTATCTTCCATTCTATTCCATCAGTAGAGTGTTGAAACAAAACCTGCATTTGATAACGCACCATCTTGATCTCTTGCCGAACAAAATGAAGTGAATGTTTCCATTTTAGAAGCTCAACACGAGTCGCCTTGATCTTCTCACAAACATGGTACGAAAAGGTGCCCAAAACATTTTTTGCCCAACCAGCCACAATCACAAGAGCACAATCCTCACACTGGAGCCAAGCTTCCTCTAAATGGAATTGTCTACGATGTCTAGGACTAAACATCGAATTACACCATACTTGCAGCAACATAGGGATGCGATTCGAAGAGAGAGAAAAAAGATGTTTAACCTAAGACCGTCTGAACAGAGCACGCCATTCTGGGTTGGTTAAACATCTATCCAACCAGCATTTCATCAATGAATTGGCCCAAGTGAACATGTCTCCATTAAAGCCCAAATCCCCCAAATTGCACGAACCTACCGCATCTCTAAACCTTTGCATCTGAGAAGTATTATGAACCATTCCACCAGATTTTTCCGAGTCCAACAAAACCTCATTAAAATCACCAAAGATCATCTAAGGTAGAGAATTAGCATCACACAGCTGACGAATAAGATCCCAAGAGTTCGAGCGCTTAGAAGTAGCTGTATACCCATAGAATCCAGTGAGCCGCCAAGAAAAAGTATTCCTAGACATTGCAATATCAACATCAATATGATGCACAAACGAACTCTTAATAGTATGTAAAGCATCATCAGACCAAAAAAGTACCAAACCACTTGAGCGACCATTGCTATTAGCAGAAAAAGAACCATTGAAACGAAGACGATGTTGAATATAAGTGACTCTCTTCCTATCACACTTAGTTTTCGAAAGAAAGAGAACCCAAGGAACGTGATTGGAAACCAAAATTTCCAGCGATTGAACTACCAAGTTGTTCCCCAGACTACGACAATTCCAAGCTAAAAAATTCATGGCGTCCAGCGAGGCTACCTAGCTGTAGCTGCCATCGATTTAGATGAAACATGGGAAATAGATGACAGGACACAAGGTTTTTTAAATTAGACCAAATCATAACCTTCAATGGGGGAGCCAGGTCTTTTCTCACCAAAATGGAAACCAGGAAGAGTTGTTCGTTGTGAAGATCCCCGGAGATCACTTTAGACTTTCCGTCTGAAACGCCTACCTGAACTAGATAGAGGGCCACATATTTGTCTAATAATAAGGCTCAGATTAAATGGATCCGAAGTGTGAAGGCTAGATGGCCCATTAGGCCCATCAGGTAAGATAAACTCAGAGATAAGAGGGCTATGAGAAAGTGGGCCGTGTGAAGCCTCCAAATCGAGAGCCCCACCTCTTAAATTCACCACGTGTTCAGTGGTAGGAGGGACGACATGATTGATTGATTCAATAACGTCCGCTGAATGGTCATTTAGAGAAATAACAAACTCCAAATTAACTGGGAGTTGGTCAACGCAATGAGCATATGCCGCATTATTCTCTTGATTTAATTGTGAATCCCGAATATGTGGGGATGCTAATGGAACCCCAAAACATTCCATGTCTAGAATCTCTGTTACTGACGGTTGCTCAGCATCCGAGTAAACGGAGACATTATTCATGTCCAGGCCAAATCATCGTCCGTGAAGGTTGCGTCTGGTAGCACGTTTGACCTCCGCCTGCAACCAGGATCCATATAGTGCCTTATCCGATTCTATGACCCCCCCCAGCATACAAATGACATCCTAAACCCACATGATCGAAACAACCACACATAAAGCAATAGGCAGGGAGCCTTTCATAAAGTAAATCCACATATACCCGCAACCCGTTCGGAAGACGCACTTTGAGAAGCTTGCGCAATGGATGGAAAACATCTATAGCAACCTTGATATGCAGTAAATCACCCAAACGATCCCCATGCCTATTCTAATCAATCAACACAATGAAGCCAAGACTCTGGCTAATAATCTTCCCCATCTCAACGGTCATATAATTGAAAGGAATACCAAAGGCTTGAACCCAGAAAGCTTGCTTACAGAGATGAATTTGTCGAGGAAGATCCCCCTCTTTAACAAAATCTAGAATGAGTAACATTTTTTTTGAAAGTCCAAGGACCCTCATTGAAAACCTCTCGCCAATCCTTCTCAGATTGGAAGGAAAAGAGAAAACGATCACCACTTAATAGACAAATAGATACGCAAGCTCTAGAGCGCCAGAGATTTTTGAAGAAGGACATGAAATCCTCCATATTGTAATTCTTGTGGGCTAGCAGTTTACCCACCATGAAAAAATTCGAAATGCGAAGTTGTGAATCATCCCGAACAACAACCTCATTTTCCTCTTCCTCCGTCAAACAAACCAAAACGAGTAGCAAAAGAATGAACAACATCATCCATTTTTTGCAAAAGCCGAAGAATCACGCAACCAAAGGAAATCACTCCACTCCAGACAACATATCGCAACCGAAATGACTTGTAGAACAGTAAAATTTTGAACCCTCGAAACCCTAGTTCACAAGCAGGGAAAAATTTAATCTAATGTACCAAATTAAATAAATACAAAATTACATAAAGTAACAAATTAAATAAATACAAAATTACATAAAGTATGAAATTAAATAAATGGGAAATTACAACCCAAAGTGAATGGAAAATTATCGTCTCTGATTTTACAAGAAATTCCCTACAAATCACTTAACCAATTGGTTGAAAGTATTTGAAAATATTCAAATTTGGTGTAAGGTGGAAGATAATGTGTAACAACCCGTCCCGGGATTTTTATTTCGACGTTATGAATTTACGTTTATGCCCTTGACTTCGGGCGAACGTTTATGCATGGATTATTAATTTGGGCCAATTATGTGTTTTCCAAACTTTTGGGGGCCAATGAGGAAGTTAAGAAAATAATTTTGTGATTGGTGATTTAGGTCCACCGACACCTTTTCTCTCTCTTAGTCCCTTAGACCTTCTCTCTCTCTCTACCTCACGATCTCTCTCTCTCTCCCGTAGCATTCACACGGCACACCCACACCCATTTTCAAAACTTCATAGATCGACAAAACAAATTACATATTCTTGATCGTGACGTCCATACGAACTCAGTGGTACCATTTTCAGGTAAGAACTACGACGATTTCACGTCCAAAATTCGAGTTTTGTAAATGGCACTATTCATCAACTTTTTCTACGTTGCGTTTTAGGAAAATCTGAAATCACAGCGACCTTTGTGAGGTCCCAAGGAGGCTCGGAATGGTGCGTTGGATGTGGTTGGACGTCGGGATCACGTAGAACGGAGTTGGTCGGTTTTGGAGGTTGTCCCCAAGGAAATTTAAGACCTTTTTCAAGGTTTTTGAAGGTATAGACTTGTAGTACTCTTAATTTAGAGCCTGTAGGAAGAAAAATGGGACAAAATGGTTAAGAAACGAGTGAGATATCACACACGGAAGTTTTTCGGTCACCGGAAAAAGCAGTCCGGCGAGGACCAATGACAGGGGCGTGAGGGCGCGTGGGAGCTCCAAAATTTTTTCTAAAAATACCGCGACGTTCGTGACGTCGAGTAGATCGATTTCATATATTTAAACCCTATATTTGGACAATCTATGAAGATTTTATTTACGTTTCCGTTTATGTGTTATTAAACTAAGTTAATTAGAAATTTCACGTATAGGGAAACGTATTCCGAGGACATATGTGATTGAGCCAAGCTAGGAGGCTTCGCCTCGACTACGTATCTGTGAGTGGGCAGTATTATTTTCCGTATAACCTATATATATTTAATGATTTCCCAGAATCACATTTTAAATGCAAAGTACGTTTTTAAGCTATGCAAATGACTTGATTTTGATGCATGAGTATTTAATTATACATTTCATGCATATGTTGGTGCCGAGGACACCAGGTAAGTACCAGGTAGGTACATGCATAGTTGAGAACGAATATGATGAGATATGATGTGAAATGATGAGATATCATGAATTATTAGCTCATAGACCTGCACATACTGTTAGTGCTCACGCCCAGAGATAGGGGCACAGTCTTTCACGTGTCGTTCACCTCCCGCACCGCATGCTCGCCTTGGATCCAAGTTAGGTGAACAGTCTTGTCGTATAGACCACTTTTGAGTGGGTACGACATGTAGGTGACCCGCATTCATTCGCACAGTCTTCACGTGATTGTAGCACTAAAGCATTTATTATTGATACAGCGCTGTTAATGATGATGATATGATGATGATATTGATGTATGTGCAGTGTATATATATATGATGATGAGATAGAGAGATGATATGAGCTATATTACAGCCGAGGGCTGAGATGACATATAATAGCGATATGATTATGATAATGCATAGTATGGCATTGTTGATGAGATTCAGATGGCCTTTAATTGCATTGCACAACATATATTTGAGATACTTTGAAAATGTTTTATGATGAGAAAGATTGAGATATATATGTACGTATTATTTTCTGGGAATTATACAGGTTTTACGGAGAGGGGCTAGAATTTTGAGAAAAGAATGATTTTGAAAAGGATTTGTTTTTGCTGACCCACTCCCTTTGTTTTTCGCCCCTCCAGGTTCTAGATAGCTTGATTTCCGAGTTGGGCACATCGAGGATCTTTCGGCCTTTCTGACAGATTTGACATATGTAGGGCACCGATGGTGTAAATAAACTCTTTTATTCATGCTTGACTGCACTCGACCTAGTACGCTCTGAATATGTTTAAGTATGGAATTATTTGTAGCACACATTCATTGTTAGGTTGCCAGATTTCGGTTTTAACTTATTCGTACTTCGTTATCGATCTTCGCTTCCGCACATGGCTACGTCACACTCACGTGACGGTCAGCATGCCCTACTTTCGAGTACGGGTGTGTCATAATGGCTAGGTATTTATAGATATTTTTTTTATAATTTTTTATTAACCTAATTAATTTGGACTGTTAAATTAAAAAAAAAATGGAAATCCAACAGTCTAGATTGGTATACGTGGCCAACGGTAACATTTATGACCTTTTTTTTTTTTAAACTGAAAAAACTGGACCATTGATATGAAAATCAAACGGTCTAGATTGTGCCACGTCATCTAGCCGTTGGGTAGATTTCAAATTTTTTTTTAGCGTTTGAAATTTAACGGCCCAGAAAAATAGCGTTAAAAATCTAGCAGCTTAGGATCTGCCACCTCACCCACGTACATTGGTAACATTAGTGCGCCTGCACGCGAGCGCAATGCTTTGTACAACTGGTGGAGATGTGCACCCACTCACGGAGGCAGATTGTCTACCCTCTTAGTTTTGGTGCCCTTCTATTCCCTCCTATTTTGTGTGGTCATGATTAAGTCACATCAACATTTTATATTAATTTTTTAATAGGGATAATAATACAAAAAATAATAAAAATATTGACGTGATTTAATCGTAACCACACAAATAGGAGGGCATGAAAGGACACCACAGCTAGGAGGGCATGAAAGGACACCACAGCTATGAGGGCAGACAATCTGCCTCCCCCACTCACGCCTAGTTTCCACGCCCTTGGCGCAAAAATATATATAACACAGCTGGCGTCACACTGAAAGAAATTGAAGGGAGGGTTTTGACGGGACAAAGCATAGTGGGTTTAAATTTAAAATATTGAGTGAGAGGCAGAAGAGATTCGGAGAGAGGGTTTGAGTGAGAGTTTGAAGAGACTGGCATAGTGAGTTTGACTGAGAGGAGCTGGCAGCTTTGCGGAGAAGGGAAGGGAGAGGGAGCTTTGAAGAAGAGATTCGGCAGCTTTGCAGAGAGGGTGGCAATTATTTTACAGTTGCAATAAAGACTTTCAACAAACAATCATAAAAACTTTATAAGGGCTGGTTTGAGGTTCATATACAAAGTTTTTATATTTCTAGAACTATCAAAAGTGCACAGTACTACTTATGGAATTGCAGAGAGTTTTTATATTTCTGCAGGTTAGTGTGGGCTTTGGGTATTTCTCCGACAACACATGGTATCATTGTGATACAATAAAATTCTCTTGGCCATGGGTATCTTACCTATTACTTTTGTAATTTGACCATTAAATGAGTTGTTATTAGAAATAAACAACTTTTGCCATTTATGCAGACGGTTGCTGATTTTATTATCCGAATGACTCTGTCTTGCTGCCTCTCAGAGTCACCTTCTTATTGATGTTTTGATTGTCCTACTTTAGTGTTGGTTTTCAGAGGCCTGCATAGTTAAGTGAATGCTAGTTTGGTTAGGTTTCTGAAATGGCGTTTTCTTGTTGCCTCTTTTGCTACAAACACTTTTGATCCGGAATGTAGTTGGCATGATGCTTTCATTTTTATGTCTCCCTTGATAGGAAACTACTAAACCATTGCATTTTTAACGAATTTTGTGATAGTTGCTGGGTGTTATTGCATGACACTTGCATACCAATGTTATCAAGAGAAAGGTCTAAAATATTAATGATATCGGAAATATCGGTAGTCCAAAAACACGGAAATTTCAATAGAAATATCGGGATATTATCGATATCAATAAAAATTGAATAAAAACCACGAAAATTGTAAGAAAAACTTAGAAATTTTTATTGAAACTTTGCAGGATGTTTATTTAGTCAATTATCTATTAGTTTATCATAAAAAATTGGAAGGAAATGCATTGGATGATGGATTTAACTGATTTAAGTTGATTATATAGCGAGCTGGCAAACATTGTGAGTGTAGAAAATATGTAGTAATTAATGAAAGAAGTTTAAACACACTATAATCATTCATATATAATGAGTTAGTACAATATTTTACACTTTATACATTGCATGGTAGGATACATGAGTGACTTAGTACCACATAGAATTCCTATGAGGTTCAAAATTTTCACTATCTTCATTATCTCTATGTGTAGAGTAATTGTATTGTGAAGAGTAGTCATTAAATGATAAATCCCCAAAATAGATTTCCTAGATAATAAATATTAGCTTGCATGCCTTGCAGACATCTTAACGACCATATAAATATTACAGACTGAATATGTAATCACAAACACATCTATAGCGAGTTGGATAAGGCCCAGATGCGTGGTTGACAAAGGGAGGGGTTCAAATTAGGGGTGGGCAAATGGTTATTGGACTCGCAGGGTCGGGGCGGGTCCAAAAATTAAAAATCCAAAACGGGACGGGGCGGGCCCGTTCTAAAACTGGGAGAAAATAGGCCCCTGGCCTGGACCGTTTGTTGCCTAAATCTCTACCGTTTATCATCTATCTATCACCCTCCCTATATTTTCTCACCCTAAATCTCAGAAGCAATTCACTCAAACCCTCCCCTCACCTTCTCTCTATCCCGACTTCAAGTCTCCGACGACACCAGTCTGAGTCTCCTCCCTCGATCTCTCATCCTTGAATCTCATTTCCTTTCTCGTCTCAGACCTCAATCTCGAGCTCAGGCTTCCATCTCCGTACATCGACTCTCCACACTTGCTCATCCCTCACACCTGTAGTGACTGAGTTAACCTTGACTGTGTCGACATCACAGTAGCGAACCACCGTCACCATCATGGCATCCTCTCCTGACTCTCCATCGTGGCATCCCTAGGTAATTTATGAATTAGGGTTTCTGATTTAGGAAGTTAGGGTTTTTACATAGGCTTTTCGATTGATTAGGGTTTCTGATTTTGTGGGTTTCTGACTTTGTGGTTTTCTGATTTTCTAATGGCGATGGTGAGATCCCTGGAAGACTCAACAACGATAGCGATGGTGAAGAGAAGTAAGCCTGCCTTTTTGTTTTCTCTCCATTAATATTGATGTAATCAGTGTAATGATAGATTGATTGAGTGATTCATTTGATAAATTTGTTGAGGATCTGGAAAAATTGGGGATGAATCTATTAACTTGATTGTTTGTGTAAAATCCATGAATATGATTGATTGATTTGTTGTGCAGAGACTAGTACTAGTGCTAGTACTAATAATACTAGTGGGGTTAGGGTTGAATCAGATAAAGATGAGGAAATTTTTGGTTAGGGTTAAATTTGTTGAGGATCTGGAAAAATTTGGCGATTTAGGGTTGAATATGATAATATCGATAATATTGCGATATATTGACGATAATTAAGTGGATAAGTGTGAAAATATCGCCTTTATTCTCCTGCAGTCTTCAACTTGTTTTTGTCCATTGTTTCTGCTTTGAATAACTCAAATCATATGGCTAGGAAAAATCTACTGCAAGAACACTCTCAATGCTTTTATTCTCGGCTTATTATTTGCATGGTCTTCAATAGAATTCCCACTCTCTAAACTTCAACTAGTTGTCTTGCGCCTCACTTTGCCTATTTGTTAACTCCGTTATCAAAATTGTTAGGTCGCTTCTGTGACAGATGGAAATGGGTAGGTGGCCAATTTTTCATGTACTCGGAACACGTGTCATAATCTAAGTGAAGAGCTTTTTTTTTAGTGTCATTCTACTTGTATAATTGTATTATGACAATCACCGATGTACACTTTGTCTTCACCAATGTAGTGAGTAGGAGATTTGATGTTTGAGATATCATTGGTGATGTCCAAGGTTGCGCCAGAGTAGATCAGCCAAGAGAGAGTGGGCTTTGCAGTGTAGTGTGCACACATTGCTTAAAATTTAGCAGGAAGAATTCGACCAAAGATCTTTGGATTCATATGATCAAAACCGTCAATGGCTTCATGACTAGGATTGCCATAAATTTGACAAGGAGCTCAAGGACCAGAAGTGGAACCATAAGAATTTGTGTTGTTATTGTTAAGATTGAAGCTATTGTTATTATGATTTCCTCGATAATTGCCTCTAGTTCCATGACTGTTGTTGAAACGATATTTTTTTCCACCATTCGAATTGTACTGAAAAAAGTGTTGAAGTGGTTGATTTTGAACTGCATACGCTTGAGGTAAAGTGGGAAGGAAAGGCGGTTGAGCTTGAAAAAATAGAGCATGAAAAGGTTCAACATTGCTGGATGAGGCAGCTTTCTTTCGACGAGTCATTGAGAGCTCATTGGTGAGTAATAACCCATGCAACTCATCCAAAGAGGTAGAGGATAACTGAAGCATAATCGAATCAGTGAAAGACTCAAATTCATCAGGAAGACCAGCAAGGGTAGCCGCAATAAGATCATGATCAAAGATTGAAGCCCCAATGGCAGTGAGAGAATCAAATATCTCTTTAAGCTGTTGCAGGTAATCAGACATAGATTTTGAACCTTTTTGAATGCTATGAAGTCTTGATCGAAGCTGATGAACGTGTACATCAGAAATGCCTCCAAATCGTTGCTTGATTTTGAGCGAAAGATCACGAGAGGACGAAACTCCAACAGTAAATGGAATTACCTCCTCAGATAGTGTGGAATTGAACCAAATTAGAAGATTTTGATCCTTCTCGTACCAAATCTCGTACCAAATGGCGCAAGACATGGTTCTGTGCCATTGATGAGACTAAGAAGCTTATAACGATGAAGAATTTGGGCAAAGAGGGCTCGCCATGGCAAGTAATTAGACCTTTTGAGCTTGATTGGCACCATGCTGCCTATGTTTTGGATCGCGGGAGATGTATAAGATTGAGAAGAATAGGGGTTTGAAAAGGAATTGAGATTCGAAATTTGTAACAACTTAAAGGGAGAAGAAGATTTAGAAGGAGATGCTATTGGAGATCGAGAGATACGAGCCAAGATCAAATATCAGAATACAAGATCAACAAAAAATTGATCAACTTTCACAAAAATTAGACAATCAGAGAAGTAGAGCAGAAGAGAAGAGGATCGAGAAAGGTGGTGAGGCGGTTGGCGATGAAACCGTATAGAAAACTTAAGAACACATTTTTTCTCTAAATATTCCTCTTTCATTGAATAAATAGATAATTATATGAATTGTAATATATAAATTGCCAAAGTTATTTACAATATTCTTTCTAACAAACTAAACAAACTTTTTATACATGGCACATTATGATTGGCTATCTAAAAACATAATATATGTCATGACTTGGCATTCTCATCTTTAGATGTACTGTGAGCCTTACTATTGATGTATGTAGAGCTTATTAATCGTTGATGCATTGTGAGCTTTACATATATCAGCTATCATGTGAGACAACTAATCATAGCATACCTCAAGCTCAAGGTAGCAGAAATTTCATTGATTGAAATTTTTTTATCAAAGTAATAGAGCATTCCAGTTTAAGTTCCGAATTGGAGCTTTAACGAAAAGAGTTTTACACAAGTTCTTTGTGTCTACTTTGTTTTCCGCTTGGCCTAGGATTTGGTGCCTTATCTTGTCTAATTTTTAATGTATCCAGGCTGGATGACAAATTCTCAGAAACCCAATCTTTGTGCGATTCATTCCAAGAGGGTTACCATTATGCTAAAGGACATCCAGCTCGCTCGTAGGATCCGAGGCGATAGGGCTTAAGGAAAAATATCCCTACATACTAGGGTTTTGCTTTTGATTATATGTACTCGATTTAAGCTAGGGTTTTCAGTTTCTTCTATGATTAGGTTAAGAAACTTTAATGTCCCTCACAATCAGTGATTTGTTAAGAAACTTTGTTGTCCCTTACAATCAGAGATTCGTTGTTGAGCAATTTTGTGATTTGAAATGAAATATTTGCAATTGGTTCTACTTCAGGAAGCCTTAAACATTAGATGCTGGTAATGGGGGAAATTCTTTGATATATAAGGTCTAAACAACTTATCAAATGGGTGCTTGAAGATCTCCCAAATGGTTCTTCAACTTGAATCAATTTTTACACAAACGGTTGTTACGCTGTACACTTGATGAAGCGCAGCTGTAGCACCAGTAATATTCATTGCCCTAGCTCTCTGCTTATTTTCTCTAATCAACTCATGACATTGCCTGGAAATACTCGCCTCATGATCAACATGGCCACAGTGTTGTCGTCTAATTGTACGAGTCGAAGGTCATTATTTCTAATTTTCTTATCGTGCTTGCGTCAAGTATTGTTTCATTGGCTCCTGTGCTTAGCGCCCTGTTGTAAAGGCCGGTGTGAGTGGCAAAGAAGAGTAGTAGCGACTAGTATGGTCCAAAGCATATTAGACGTGCACAGATAGTTCGGTCCTTTTTGGCCTATCTAAGAGATAATAGGCATATACACCTCAAGGTCCGAAAGGTCTATACACGTGTCCAATAGTGTTTGAGTTGCCACAACTCTTCGCAGCTCACATTGGCATTCACTACAGAACGCTGAACACAAAAGCCAATGAAACAAGACTTGGACGGATGCATGAGAAGGAAATTATAATAATGCTCGGCTAGTGCAATTAGAAGACGGCACGGTGACCACGCTGCTTGTAAAGGTGATAAAAGAAAACAAGAGGTCAAAAGAGGAAGAATATTATTCCTAGTAATGAAGCGATTGCTAAAACATGCACTTTGTGTGAGGAAGGGGAGGGAAGTGAACAAACCAAGAGCTGAGCAAGGCACACAAGTTAAAGAACTTGAATGGTTCTTTTTTTTGTTCGTCTTTGGTTTCACCGTGTTGGGTTGTATAGGGAAGTAGGAATGAAATTTTTTGGGAATGGTACTGCTGTATTTCATGAGTTCTTGGACCAACAAAATATTCCAAAAGAAGAGAAGGCCGCCATTATAATTTGCAAAGATCGAATTTGTACGTTTTGAATTCACAAGGAAAAATAGTAATTGAAAAATTAAAATTTGAGGCCTTTTAAGTTTCGATAAATTCAATACATCAATTTTTGAAAAAAAAAAACTTATGTGGGACTTAACTTGTCACTGGCCTTGCTGAGTGGCACTACACACCACTCAACTTGCCATGTGTTAAACATTTAATACGATTTTTTTTTTGTTTTATGGCACTTAACTTGCCATAGACTCCTTTCTCGTCAGTCGGTGTTCCCAACGCCGTCAATTCTCTTCCCTTACTACTCAGCCTCCCCCTTCCCTGATTCCCCCATCTCTCATCTTTCTCTCTCATGATTGCTTATAACTAATTCAATTTCACATCAATAGTCCATAGTATTTGAAAACTGGAACTACAAACAAGTAGTGAAGGAAGGTGGCTTTCATAATTGGGTTCTTCACCAGAATTTATGTGTCCATTAATAATTTGATAAGTTATAAAAATAATGAGGTTAGTCAGATGGATTAATGAACCTTTGAACCAGTAATTACACATATTAAATTCATGACAAAAAAATTAAGAAAATTTAAAGATATTGAATACGTGTCAGACACTCATTAGGGCCACAGAGAGGCCACACCCATTTTGATTGCAAAAGATTTGATCTCGTTAGAGAGATAACCTTGTGATTATGGTTTCCCTCAAAGTCGGGTCTTTTAAAAATTTACTTTTTCCATATAGCCAGCGGCAAGTTATGAATGGTGTGGTATTGTCAGTCAGCATGAGCCAGTGGCAAGACAAGTCTCACACAAATTTTTCTTCGGCTTTTGAGTTTATAAGAAAAAGAGTAACGGGAAAATTGAAATCCGAGGCCATTATGTTTCGATAAGATCCAATATGTACCTTTTGAGTTCATAGGGAAAAACAGTAACTGAAAAAATTAAAATATGAGGCCGTTATGTTACATAAGATGTGATAACCCGTCCCTAATTTTACAATTTTATTATTTTAAAATAGTGAATTGATTAAAATGCCCTCATAGGCGAGAATGTTGACTTTCATTGACCAGCGTGTTGTGAGACATATGAAACATTCTTTTAGCGTATCCTCGTAGTACTCATTACTACGAACGCATAGGTGCAAGGAAAATCGAATTCGGAGTTATGATAGAGATTTTACGGACTTACGAACGTGAAGGGTGATTTGGTAATTTCAAATTTGGTAATTTCAATTGGGGAGATAATTGTGTCTTTTTTTGTGAGCCAGTGGGGCCCACACACCACTCCTCTGTTGTCCCTAAGTTCCCTTCCAGAAATTGGGACATTCCCTTTCACTGTTTTTTTTTAAAACTTTATCTCTCTCTCCCATTATCTTCTTCTCTGTTAATAGAAAGGCCGAGAGGCCAAGATATACATCCCCGCCATGCACCACCATCCAAACCAAGAGCACCACAAGCTTTGTCTCGTCCTCACGAACCCAGAACACCCAAACTTACCTCGAACTTCCTTCCGAATCAAAATTCAAGTCGAGCCGCAACCTTTTACGCTATTTTCTAGCTAAACCACACCGAGCTGGCATCAAGAAAGGCAGCATTCTCTTCGTCTCGTTGAGAAGTATGATTTTCATTTTTGAATTGCTCAATTTTGTTAAGTATTGAAGAAGTTATGGATGTTTAAAGTTTACCCAGTTTTTGAAAACCTCCAATGATTTCAAGGCATTTTCTGACCAAATCACAGCAAGTTAGCCATCGAAGAGTGTACCAATTTTTTCGCCTTGTCCCAAGGTACGATTTTCATTTTTGAATCACTCAATTTCGTTAAGTATTGACTAAGTTCTGGACGTTTAAAGTTTGTCTAGTTTTTTGACCAATTATCTAGTTTCGAACGGATCAGTCACCTTTCAGGTGAGATTCAGGCCATCACCTGCCACTATTGGACTTCTAAATAGGTGTAATCTTGTTCTACACTTTCCTAGCTTTGTTTTGACATATTATGGGTTGAATTTGGTTAAGAAATGAATAAATTACAAAGCTTTGAAAATTACGCAGATTTTGGGCCAAAAACCCAGTTTCTGGTGGATTTTCCAGCGACCGGGTCGACCCTAGCCAAACGAAAAAAGAAAAATCGAACCTGGATTCGGATCTGAAACCGAGATCCGGCCCAAGCCCAGAAACGGCCCAATTTCATTTATGAAATTTGAGGAAATATACTCTTGAAATATTCTTGGTATATTCCCTATGTTGACTTTTATGAAATTTTCTCAGAAACCTTCCTTGGCTAATTCTGATGTCCCGAGTCCGTTTTTGACATCCATTTAATGAAATTCTAAAGTTTTAACGTAGTTGACCACAAGGCATCTTAGTTGACTTTTTACAAAATTTTCCAGATACCCTCTTTAGCATATTTCGACACCTTGATTCCAAATTTGCACTCCGTTTTCTCAAATTTAATTGTCTTAGTAGAGTTTTACTAAGGGGTCCCAATATTATGCTTAGGTGCGATTACTAATGGAGACTCCGGGTATCCTAGTTCGAATGGTTGCGACTTCACAAGTAACTGTGAGTGGGTCTTTCTTTTTTATATATATATTCGTTAGTTTCCATTTATATATTTGATGAAGAATTTTCTACGTTACACCTAGATTAGAGTAACGTATATAAAACTATTGTATTGACGGAATTCATGCAATTATACTATGCCCTACAGGGCACACAGGTATGCATATTAGTACGGATTCTTTAATAGTATTTACAATTATGAATAGTATTTCACGGACTAAAGTTATTGAATTATTAAATTATCGACTTACCATTGCATGATTATATTTATGTTATATGCTCATCGTTTGCTACACCAGTGTTAGTACTTGCCCGGGCTAGGGCTAGTCTTTCACGTGTACGTGCACATCGCACGGTATGCTCACTTTGGATCCGTTGTAGGTGCCGATCCTATCCTAGATTGCTATAGGCAATTAGGACTCGTATGTGTTGCGTTTAGTGCCAATCTTCAAGTGATTATATTAGTACTAGAACGTATATCATTATTACACCCAGTCCTGTTCATGTCAGAATACCTTTGCGTGAACTCATGTGTTAGCATGTGTCGATGAGCACTCGATATGATATGCTTGCTTATGCGAGATTATGTGATTACAGACGTCATGTATTTATACACGAATTTTGTGATGTGTTGTATTCTTGAGATATTATAGGTTACGGTAAGTATTTTCATACTATACGTAGTATGTATATTTTGGAAACTATACTTGTTTTACGGTGAGGGGTTATAATGTTTCAAAAAGGTTTTTATAAAACTTTATTTTTAGGCCCACTCACCCTTGTTTTTCTCCCCTCCAAGTTTTAGTGACAATGTTCGTGTCGACGAGGATTTCTCGCAAATGCTGATGTTGGAGACTACTCCCAATGGTATAAGTCTTATCCTAATTTTATTGTACTTTACTTAAGCTTTGACATCACTTGTGAAATGGGTTCATTCCTGCTCATAAGCGCACTCTTATTCTTAGGCACTTTTAGGTTAAATTTATTCACATTTTCCACATCACTACACTTTATGGCTTCATCAGCCTCCGGGTGTCGGCTAGCACATCTCAATTTGGAGTCCAAGTGGATATTTCGGGTTGGGGTGTGTCATAAGATCGAAAACATGCGTTTTGAGTTCATATGGAAAAACAGTAACTAAAAAGTCTAAGGCCATAATGTTTCAATAAGAACGAGTATATGCATTTTCTATTCATAAGGAAACAGAGTAACTGAGAAATTAAAATTAAAGGCCTTTATATTTCGGTCTCACCAAATTTGTGCATTTTTAGTTCCTGAAGAAAAAAAAACTAACTGAAAAATAAAAATTTGGGACCATTATGATTCAATAAGATCGAATATGCACAATTTTGAGGTCATAAGAAAAAAATATTAATTGAAAATTTAAATTAAACCAAATATGTGTGTTTCGAGTGCATAAGGAAAAAGAGTAAATAATTGGACAAAGTTTTGAATTTAAGTTTGAGGCCTTATGTTTCGATAAGACCAAATCTATGCATTTGGAGCCTAGAAGAAAAATGAATAACTAAAAAATAAAAATGTGTTTAACATTATGTTTTGATAAGACCCAACATGTGCAGTATGAGCATAAGAAGAAAAAACAAAGTAACTGAAAAATAAAAAAGTGTTTGTCTTTATGTTTTGATAAGACCCAATATGTGCAGTATGAGCTCATAAGAAGAAGAAAAAAAAGGTAACTCAAAAATTAATATATGTCTCCATTATGTTTCGATAAGACCAAGTTTGTGTGTTTTGAGTTCATAAGGAAAAAGAGTAAATGAAAAATTAATATATGTCCGCATTATGTTTCTGTAAAAATGAAAATTTCTCAAAGATAGGAACATGTGTACAAAATAATATTTTGTATTAATGAATTTTGGGTTACAATCTCTTTATACTTGATCCTCTGATTCGATCTCCGTAAGATGTTGGTTTGTGGATTTTGTTGATTCAAGGGTCGTCGAGGCTTGATCTTGGATGAACAGGGGGAGTTTCTTCAAGGGCCGTTGGGCTTGATCTTGAAGGTTGGTGGAAGTTTCTTCAAGGGCCTTTGGGCTTGATCTTGAAGGTTGAGCGAAGTTTCTTCAAGGGCCGTTGGTGGCTTGATTTTGAAGGTTGAATGAATGTTTCTTCAGGGGCCGTTGAGGCTTGATCTTGGAGGTGGATGAGCGTTCTTCAAGGGCCTTCGGAGCTTGATCCTGGAAAACGATGAACGAAGAATGAAGAGAGCTTTCTTGATTCTTTGGGAACCTAGATGCTTGAGAGTTTCGGAGTTTCAGAGCTTCAAGGATTTTGCCTAATGATTTTAGTTCTAAATTGGTGTCCTCAAAATGAATGAAATGGCCTTGTATATATAGAATTTTCCAAGGCGTAATTTTGAATATAATATTCAGATGAAATAAATCGTTTCTGCCAGGTGTTGACACATGTCCTGTTTGAAGAATTTTCAGTCTTTTCAGAGTCTTTTCGATTTTTCATTGAATCACACGCTACGTGTAAAATTTATGTGACATTTGAGTGTTGAAATTTTAATTATTGGTCAAAATTTATTTTACCGAAATTTCGATGTCTACAATTTCGATAGGCTGAAATTGTGCATTTTGAGTTCGTAACGAAGTAAAGTAACCTAAAAATTAAAATCGTTAACCATTATGTTTCGATAAGACCTCATTTGTGCTTGGAATATCACTAAATCGTAATACTAAGTGGCCACATTGGTGCATTTTGAGTTCATAAGAAAAAAGAATTACTAAAAAAATTAAATAAATATGAAATTACAACCCAGAAGGAATGGAAAATTCCAGGCTCTGCTTTACAACAAATTCCCTACAAATCACCTAACCAATTGGTTGAAAGTATTTGAAAATATTGAAATGTGGTGTTAGGTGGATGATAATGGCTTAGTATTTATAAGAAAAAAAAAATTATAACTTTTTATAATTCTTTTGTTATTTTTAATTATTTTTTATATTTTTAACTTAATTAATCTACACCGTTGGATTACAAAAATTGAAATCCAACAATCTAGATTTGGGATATGTGGCCACTGGTAACATTTAAGATTTTTTTCAGCTGAAAAACATGGACCCGTTAATCGAGAAATCAAACAGTCCAGATTGTGCCACGTCATCTAGCCGTTGGTTTAGATTTCAAAATTTTCACCGTTCCAACGGCCTAGGATGTGCCGCGTCGCCCATATACAACGGTAACATTAGTGTGCTAGCACACATGCCCCATGCTCTTCACAGTTGTCGAAGACGCGCGCTTACTCAAGTGTGTTTTCCACGCCTCTGGGGCAAAAAATATATATAACGTGGTTGATGTTACGCTGACATCAGCCTTACGTCACATGGCGTCAGGTGTTAGGCCCGTGGATTGCTGCCAGGTGGAATAATCAGCTTGCCTGGGGCCTAATGGGCTGAAGTGGGTGGGAGGGATTTTGAGGGGTGGCGAGGATGTGAAGGCCTATCCCCTAGGGGATTTGTTAGGACTGGAAATGCTCTAAGGAAATTTGTATGCTATGCCGCCGAAGATATGAAGTAATCTCGACACCAAAAAATTGGGCGTGGTGACAGGATGGATCGTAAACCAGCCTTTTATTGATTCTATATCTACCAAAAAGAAGAAAATAAAGTCGCAACTCTTTATGAGATGCCCATGTAGATATAGCCATCATGTATGCACAGTCAATGGGGTGAAAATGAAGATAGAGGATCCTCACCGGATTTTCTTTGTAAGAATTTGAGGGATCCTCTGATCGTGGATCATGCAGACGAAAGATTTGGCAATGATCCTCACTAGAAAATGAAGACCAAATATCACC
The DNA here is from genome assembly GCA_963580275.1 of Crataegus laevigata. Taxonomy (NCBI): domain Eukaryota; kingdom Viridiplantae; phylum Streptophyta; class Magnoliopsida; order Rosales; family Rosaceae; genus Crataegus; species Crataegus laevigata. Next base: position 29,263,227 of record OY756940.1, on the reverse strand, counting down.
AAAATTAATTACTGAAAGGATAACACATAGTCAGTAGCTGCATGAAAAGTCATGTAACACCCTATCATCTCGAAGCGAACGTCCCAACCTTGTCAAATTTTTCTGTTTTTATTTTATTTTATAAGTGATTGTCTTTAACTTATATGAAAAAAGTTTATCATCATGGAGAGAAAATGTTATGTAAAAAATAAAATCACACATGACTTTTAGTTATTAAACTGAGATTTTGGGTTGGGAAGCAAAGTGCGCACTAGAAACTAGTGATTTATCTATTTTATCTACCAGACATATATAAGAAGAGGAAATCCAAAGTCACAACTCATCATCAGTAGTAAGGTATTAAAGAACAACTTGGGTTAAATGAGTTTATAACAATGCAATATTTTGATTTTATAATGTAAAATTATGTATAGAGAAATTTACACATGACATTGTATTATTAAGAGTAAATTGTAGCAATGATTCCTTAACTTTAACTCAATTAGAGCAATGGTCCCTCAACTAAAAATACATTACCATTGGTCCCTCAACTCATCAAAACATGAAACTATAGTCCCTTAACTAAAAATATATTACCAATGGTCACTTAACTTTAATCCAACTGGAGAAATAGTCCCTCAACTTTAACCTAATTGGAGCAATTGTCCCTCAACTTTAACATAATTGCAGCAATGGTCCTTCCAAGATAAAATTCTGACGAAGTTGACGAGAAGGACCATAGCTACACGTTTTGATGAGTTGAGGGACCCCAATTGTAGCAACGGTCCTTCCAACATAACTCATTTTGACAAAATTCTGACGAAGTTGACGAAAATGACTATAGCTAAACATTTTGATGAGTTGAGGGACCAATGGTAATGGATTTTTAGTTGAGGGACAATTGCTCCAATTTGATTAAAGTTGAGGGACCATTACTACAATTTACTCTATTATTAAATTATGAGTTGTAGGCACGAAATATATTCACTATTGAGCGACATTTGGTTGAACAACAAAATATCATGGGTAAAAAAAACTTACAAGTAACAATACCTGCCCTTAATAAACAATAACTGCCTCCTAGGGCGATTCACTGTTTAATCTACCCAGTGAACAGTAGCTGCCATTAATGAACAATAACTGACTTTTGCATCTCCACCCCTACACTGAATATCCCTGGCAATAGGCAATAAAATATTAGTATTTAAAAAAAAATACAAAATAGTTTTATTTGTAATTTCAGATAAGATTTTTAATCATTCTCGTTGCGCCACGTGTCATTATTCGAAAAGACAATTATTGGTGATGGATTTCGTTAAGATTTTATCCAATGCCGTCGTGCCACGTGTTGTTACCTTTTCAGAATTGTTGAGGATAGATTTCTGATAAGATTTTTAACCAATCACAACGCGCCACGTGTCACAATATGTTTACAATCTTTGAGGATATATTTCGATTAGATTTTGAACGAATGATGGCATGCCACGTGGCATTATCTACAACCTAATTCCTTCTGAATCCTCCATATAATCCACCATCCATCCTAAGAAATCTCACACCAACTTTCTCAAGATCTCTATCATTATTCATAGTTTATGCTTCCTTATTCACCAAAATCAAAATCTCTATCATTATTCATAGTTTTTGCTTCCTTTTTACAATGTCTTCTTCTTCAAGGATGATGTGGGAAATTGATCAGCAAGAGGAAGAATTGTTTAACCAATCAGAAGAAATGTTCGATCTCCAGGTGGCCCAAAATGAGATGGAAGAGGATGCGGAGCGTAGAGGATGAGGAGGGTAGAAAGAAAAATGACGAAGCAAGAATGGCAAGAGCCTCACATTTCCCGTCGAGTCATCCAAGCTGTGGCTCAGATCTTCAGGCCCAGCTATTTTGCAAACATTGATAAAAGCAGGCAACGACAAGGTAAGGATCTCTTGGACGATTATTTTGTCCATAGCAGTGCATTCCCTGATACGTACTTTAGACGTCGTTTTAGAATGGAATGACATTTGTTCAACAAAATCACGGGTGTTGTTTGCAACCATGATTCTTACTTTATGCAAAAGAATGATGATTTTGGTGTTATGGGTTTCCTGCCTGAGCAAAAAACTATTGCTTTCTTGCGGATGCTTGCATATGGAGCATTTGCAAACCAAGTGGGCGAGATAGCGAGGATGGGGAAATCAACCATTCTTGAGTCCTTGATGAGGTTTTGCTCCGCAATCAAATCTATCTACACCGCAGAGTACCTATGGAGACCTACTGAGATGGACTTGCAAAGGCTTCTAAAAAAAGGGCAAGATGTGAGGTTTTCTTGGGATGATTGGAAGCATCGACTGTATGCTGGACTTGGAAAAACTATCCAAGTGCATGGCAGGGGGTTTATGGGGACAGAAAAGGAGCAAAAAGTATCATTTTGGAGGCGGTGGCATCATTTGATACATGAATTTGGCACGCCTTTTTGGGAGTTCCGGAAGCTAAAAATGACCTCAACATCCTTGCCTAATCCCCAGTGTTCAACGATGTCCTGCAAGGAAAAGCACCAAAAGTCACGTACTGGGTCAACGAACATAAGTACCACGGGCCACTGAATAACTCGTGCAACACAAACCATTAGAAATGGATGGATGTTACAATGAAAGGCTCATTCAACGAGACATTGCACTTTAGGACCCATATATGCACAATGCCTGGCAAATTGACTTGATAGAGCAATATTGGGAATTGAAACAAGCTCAAGATACTTAAGTTTATTTAGTGTGTTTGTTTTTATTTAGTGTATTTATTTAATTTTATTTTGTGTGTTTTTTAAGTTCATTTAGTGAGTTTTTTTTATTATTTGGCATGCTTATGTAATTTTATTTGGTGTGTTTTTTAAGTTCATTTAGTGAATTTTTTATTATTTGGTATGTTGATATAATTTTATTTGGTGTGTTTATGTCCTTTGAATAAAGATTCTCTTAGTATAAATAAATTACCAAATTAAATAAATATACTCTTAGTTTAAATAAAGTACTAAATTCAATAATTGGAAACAACATAAAGTATTCTATTCAATAAATAAGAAATTACAATCCAAAGTGATTGGAAAATTATGGGCTCCGATTACAACTCAAAGTGATTGGAAAATTATGGGCTCCGATTACAAATATAAGTGATTGGAAAATTATGGGTTTGTGAATGGATAATCATCACCTAACCAATTTGTGGTGTTAGGATCATCTTCTATTGTCGTGCTAGGACCATCGCCTCTTGATCTCGCTTCTCTTGCACGCCTCCTTCGCACCACGTTTGCTTTCTCCGTATTCTAAAAATATTTAGAATTCGGGGACTTCCCTTCTAAAGGCGTGTTCATAATGTCACAATCTCGTTGAACTTTTCTTTCTTCTCTAACCCCTTCCCTTTCTTGCCTAAGTAGCTCTCTTTCTCTCTCATTAGCTTGAAATTCTCTCTCAACAGCTGTAGCTTTTGCTTAATCTCTAGCCTTATCAGCCTTAAACTTAGCCATTTCCCACGCCAAAGTCAATTCACCTTGGCGAGCAAGTTATTCCATATAGTTTGCATAATCATTCTTACCTTGAAACACTCCATTTTCTCTTTGAAACCTTCTTACTTTGAGGCCTAATTGGATAATGGGTCGACCCCAATGCTTATTCAGATGGGCGTTTTGGGCACTTCTTTTGCATCATCTTCACGAACATGCGAGGAATGATCAGGCGTAGAGTGTAAAAGGGTGATGTTCATGAAAACTTCTAGACCAATAGGCACAACTCTGAATTTAGGACAATCTTTGATAATATTCCAACATTCCCACCGATTGAATGATTTGTTTTTGGCATTATACCAAGCTTGTGCTTGAAGTGTCTACACAATGCGAGAGAAGAAATAATTATAATCAAAGCAGGTAATGTAAATTTGGGTATAGTACAAACAAATAAATAATATATTGTTATCTGGTCTGCTAAATTTTCCCCACTTCGAAGATTACTACTAGCTTGTGCCAAGGCATCTCTCCACACACTAAAAGATTGGTTGCGTATGATCCAATAATTGGACATCGATTCTTTGGTTCTTTTCCCACCAATTTTCTCAAGATAATTGGCATGAATAAGACTTCACATTTCTCGTAATTACATCTCATTACCCGTAATTGGATCATGAGTAACTTCAACCTAGCTAGTACATAACGTAACATCTTCAATAAGCGTCCAATTTGTAATTGCATCATTAGTCATTTTGTTGGAAAAAAATTGGATTGAAACTTTGAGAGAAAGATAGGAATGTGGTTGAAAGTAGCTGAGAAAATATGAAATTGTGGTGTAAGGAAGAAGATAATGAGAAGGTATTTATAGAAAAGTAAAATCTGTTTTTCTTATTTTTCAATTTTTTTCGGATTTTTATTAATTTTAATTTTTGACATTTTTAAACTTTTATTCACATAATTAATCTTTGCAGTTGGATTAAAAAAAATTGAAAACCAACCCTCCAAATTGTGCCACGTGGTACAACGGTAAAATTTCATATTTTAAAACTGTTTTTTCTTTTTTTTTTAATTTATAAAGGCGAATAACGTGGACCGTTAATCTCAGATCCAATGGCTGAAATTAAATAAGGTTTGAATTTTTACTTTTTTTTTACCTTTGGAAATCTAATGGTATAGAAAAGGTTACTGTTGAGATCTAATGGACGCGAAGGCGCCACCTGACCTCCAGCGATAACCTGATGAACACTGCAAATTGTGTCGGGACGCGCCCCCACGAGCGCGTGCATTGCACGCACCTGACGCAAAAAAGAGGGAGAACGTGGCTGATGTCACCCTGACGTCAGCCTTGCATTATACCCACTTCGGGCTCTCGGGCCAGTGACTCCCCATGGGCCTCTCACTCAGGCCCCCTTTCATCCACATGTCTGCATGGGCTGGAGCATCAGGCTCTAGCTATTGGGTTGGTGGACCATTTAGCACGGTGGAGGTCCTCTTATACGGGTATAATGCATGTCAATTGAGTGGAAATTAATACCAAAGATTATTGAAAGGACAGAACGCCCAACTGACAAAGTTGGAAGTGTAGAGTTGTGACCTCCACTTCCCTTCAGGCTTTAATATTTCACCTTCTTCAGCTTTCACTGTGGATCCAGTGAAGCTTTTCTCCATGCTTTAACAATTCCCAACACAAGCTGAAAGCCATAGACTAGATCACCAACCTCTATAAATAATAATAATTGGCTTACTTCCATCACAACACCAAACTTCCTCTCTCTCCCTCCCCTTCTTCTTTCTTCTCTCTCTCTCTCTGTCTCATACGGACTTTGGCTACACACATCTTCAGATATCATTGCCACCCCCAACACAAAACCAAGTTCTTCAGACTTCTCTATCTCGCTTTCTCCAATTTTCTTATTGTCACCCAACTCCGAAGGTAATTTAATAGTAGAGAGTTTTATTTCTGATTCCATCTGTTCATATGATTGAGTTAGTTAATCTTTTAGCTTCAGTTTTTTATTTTATTTTTAATGTTTGTGTTAGTAGTGATCTGTTTAGGAAGTCTGATGAATTCATGAGAGTGGTAAATTTTGAAATGAAATGGTTTTGTTAGAAATCTATTACTACTATTGTAGAAAGATTGGAGGAATACATAACTTGGGTACGTAGTGATCTGTTTAGGAAGTCTGATGAATTCATTTATTTTATTTTTAATGTTTGTGTTAGTAGTGATCTGTTTAGGAAATCTGTTACATTTTTTGGAAGGATTGATCGACCCCCATCCTCTTTGCTTGGTGTTCTTCTCACCGATGGGCTTCCAAGTCCTCCTACAGGGATGAGTTATATATGTATGTGGTTTTTAATTTAGGAAGCTTTAGATTTTGACCCATACAACTCATGATTTCTAAATAAAAACTGGTGGAGTAAAAAATAATTACCAGGCGATTAGTGGATTTTTAGATTAAAAAGAACAAAAATATCCTTGAGGCATATTGAGATTCCTACGCGCTAGCAAGAGCAATCATCCCTCAACCAAGTCAAGAGTACCCAAAATAGGTAACAAGTTCAAATTTGTCCCTGATCGGATCATATTTATACATATTTTTATATCAAATTCACTCGTCTTTTCTTTGTTAGTTCGTTATATTTTGAGCTATTTACGTTGATTTTGTGTTTTTAAGAATTTATCTAGCTAAGAAAATAAAAATAGAATAAGTGAAGTGTTAAGTTATAATTTCATTTAAACTATCTTGTCTGTTGAATTATACGTATTATTTGGAAAATAATATATTTTAATATTTATATTTTTATGTTGTGTGTGTGTGTGTGACTACAGCTGGAACACCTCATGTGCTTTCGGTGGGAAGGCAAGTTGTGGAAATGATGAAAAGGCACGGAGACGGGAGGGGAGCGCAGAAGACCATCTCGGTGGAAGCTGCCAATTGGCAGCTGAAAGACTGAAGGGGAGTCAAAGCAGAAAACCAAAAAAAAGAGGAGGTCAGGAGCTGCCTTTGAGGCAGCTTGGAAGAAGAACGGCAGGAAGGAAGAAGCTGCCAGCTGGGCAGCTTACAGAGGACAGACAGTAGCTGCCTAAGGCAGCGTGAGCAGCAGAGAGTTCGCTGCGGACGAAAGAACCAAAACCAGGAGCTGCCTCGGTGGCAGCGTGCGAGAGGGCAGGAAGCTTGGCAGCTTGCGGGGTGTGCAGGAACCAAGCCAATCCATTTAGCACAGAAGGCTACACGGGGCAGCGCATCAACCCAGGAGCACAGAAACTCTTAAACTCTCAATTTGGTTTAATCCTCCAAACTCAATTTTATTTATGTTTTAATTTATAAATAATGTGTAGTTAAATTTGTTTGGCTAGAGGTTAATTCAAAGCCATGATTATATTTGTAATTTGATTTGATACCTTCAGTTGTGATTTCTGAGTTGTGATTTAATTTGCTTAACTGCTTGATTAATAACTTATTTGTGTTTGTCGATTAAGAATGCATACTTAATTTACATGCATGAATTTGATGCTAGAATATAAGTGAATTTCACCTAATCGTTATGAACTTATATTCATGAGTAGTGAAGGTTGCTAGTCACAATCGCGTTAAGTAAATTCCTGGCAAACGTATCATGCTGTTCATAGTTACGAATGCCTTGTCAACACTTATGATTTTCTTAGAACATAATGATCTTTAATCGTATCTCTATTGTGCTTTTCACGTAGGGAACTTTTGGAGAATAATTTGAGTTGTTGTATGCTGTTCATCCAATTCAATAACATAAGGAAAATCTGAAGGTTAATTTAAGCGTACCTAATTAATTTGGGGTGTTGAAATTTACAATTTATTGAAAGAACAACTGAAGGTCAAGTTAGATTGCATATGTGTCGTGTGTGGAGAAGAACCCTCTAGCCAGTCCGTCGCCCATCCGTTCACTTTAATTTCATGTTTTTGTCAATTTTGTAATTTATTTAAGTTTAATTTACGTTTCGTCAAAACCAAACCCCCCCATTATTAAATTATATTATATAGTTAGTTTTTATTATTTTTAATCTTTTAATTCGATTTCCGTCCATTTTAGTTCCTAGTGTTTATTTAAATTGTTTTCTTTGTTTTGAGTCATTTTAGTGTGTTTTGAATTATTAGAGTTTTTAGCCTAATTTTGTGTCCTTGAGTCTTGTTTAATATTTTTAAATTAATTTAGAGTAGATTAGCAATCCCTCCTAATCCCCGGCCTAGAACGATACCCTACTTACATCTTTACTACAACTGTCAAAAAGAGGGTTAAATTTGTGCGGTTTAAAATCCCGTCAAATTTTTGGCGCCGTTGCCGGGGATTAGTAACTTTGCTAATCCCTTTATTTTTTTTGTTTGTGTTTAATTTTTGTTTGTTTGTTTATTTGTGTTTATGTTTATATTTGTGTTTGTGTGTTTTATTTTTGATATTTGATTTATTTTTCTTTCTTTAATTTTAGGTATTAATGGAGCAAGATATGACAACCATTCAAGCTCAATTGGCGCAGCTCACTGCTCAATTGACTCATAACGCCGAACGGACCACAATGCCAAGTGTCCCTACACTTGATGTGCCCTATGGGCAAGGATATCAGACTCATCAATATCCTCAATTTTCTGCATATGAAGATGATTGGGGATATCAAGGCCACAGCCAATCAAGGGGCAACATGTTTTCCAACGCTTGCAATTCGAATTGGAGAGATCATGCAAATTATATGTGGGGAGAACCTCAACAAGTTCAACAAAGTGGATATTGGCAGCAAGATGAAGCGTTCTATTCAAGATCTATGCAGCCACCACAGCATCCCCCACAACAATTCCAATCAAATTCAAGTATGCCCGTAGATTATAATCAAATCCTTAATGAATTAAACTCTTTGGTGCAGGGGTCACAAAATCAAGCTAAGGAGACTCACCAAGGAGAATATTGGCAACCGTATGATGAGTTCTATACAACACCACCACAGCCTCCATCACAATCTGCCCAATTCAATTCAGGTACATCTGTGGATAATGATAATATTATTCAATTACTCATCTCTTTGAACCAGGAAGTAGAAAATCAAACCAAGGAGATGGGAGAATTGAATAATCAAATGGGGCTGATTGTGGAAGTTCTTCCTGAGATCCAAAGTGATATCCCAATTCTAGGTGCACCAAAACAAGTTCCCGAACTTTGCACACCAAGAAAAGGGATTCAAGAAATCGAAGTGGGTGAAGAATTTGTAAATTGCATCAAAGAGGCTGTGCAGGAAACAAAGGCCCAAGAAGTTGAACTTGATGACACGGGACAGGCCACAACCATCATCGTCAATCTGGCCAAGTGCAAAGTCCCCGAAACGTTCAAGGGAGTAGTTTTTGTTATTGAGTTTGTGTCGGAGAAATACAATAAGCCATCTTCTCCAATTTTAATTTTAATTTTATTTTATACTAACACGTCTCTAATTTTGATGATTCAGGCACCCACCAGAGAATTCAAACCATTGCCGAATCATTTCAAGTATCACCTGCCATTGAAAGATAAATTCAATGCTTTGGAGCCGAGGGGAGGTTAAAGGAAAGATTCGTCCGGCTAAAGACGTTAAATCAAGCGCTTCTTGGGAGGCAACCCAAGCAACCAGATTTGCATTCTTACTCCCTTCTTTTCCTTTACTTTCATTTTTGTTTTGTTTAGTTAGTTGTGTTATTTGGTTGAATTTTGTTTAGTTTGCGTTTAAATAAATTAAGGGCATTGTTTATTTTAAGTGCAGGTAAACAAAGTTTTTTTTTTTTTTTTTTTTTTGCTTTAATTTACATATTTTAATTTACATATTTTACTTTGCTTAAAATAAACCTAAAAAAAAAATTTAATAATAATAATAATAATATTAGTAATATATATATATATATATATATATATATATATATATATATATATATTTATTTAAATAAACTTAAAAAAAAAATTAAATTACAATAATACGAAAAACTAATAGCAATCATTGGTTATTGGTTAGGTGGCGCCTCAGAGGTTGACGGAGCTCCGGGAAGACGAAGAGCCAGAGTTGGAATCTCCGGAGCCGGAACGCTTGGTGCTACTCCAGAGGACGAAGGCAACATATGTTGGAAATGTGCCCTAAAACCAATCATATGATGATACTTTACGTTCATTTCACATGATTAAACTAATCTAGTTTAATATCAAGGGCGAAGATTATTGTTTGAGCGGTCTCATATAAATGTTATATGCTTAAACGATAAAGTCCAAGGAATATGTGATTGGGAGAATGCAATCTAAAAGAAGTTAGATTCATGAGACCATTCTTTCGTAGACACATCCTAAACGTTCCTGATCATAGGATTGCCAATTGGGCATTGACAGTCCGTTAAGATCAATACGTGCTATGTCTTCTCTCAGGGAGAGTGACTAGTCTCGAGTCATTGGTGTGAGTGACACCAAGACAAGTACGTAGGTGCTCAATAGAGAATGAGTTCACTGAACACGATCAACGACGAGTTCTCATATTCATGTCACGTGAGAACTCATGGTTAGGATAATGCAAATTAGTCCTTTGACCTGAGGCATCATAGTTGTCTTGTGGTTAGGTCCTTGATCTTTGATCGTGTCAAATGGCATTCCTTTGGAGTGTCCACGGCATGGTTGGGGTCAAGCCATCTAGCCATGGAGACAAGTGAATGCGCAACAAGGGATCTCTAACCTTCAAACCGTTGAGGGAGAATACTCTATGATATGATTTAGAATCTCTGGCCAGAGTATGAATGAGATGTTGGAATGCGTTCCAGATCACATTCAAGGTAATCACATAAGTGCGAGATACACATTGGATAGTAGACATGAGTAAACTATCAAGCCAAACAATGTGGTCAAGAGTATTGTATTAGAGAAGGACCGTATTGCATTTGTAATCCTAAACTGAATAGGTTCTCTACCTCTTCTTATTAGCTTGGGTAACCATGATATGCTGCTAGGTGTCACTCATGGTTTGTGGAAGCCCTAAACGTGTGTAAACACTAAAGGGAGAATTGAAAGTAAGTTTCAAATTCACAATCGATTTGAAAGAGTTTGAATCGCCCACTGCCTCGCTAAAAGGAACCTAATGGATCGTACACCGTGTAAGGTAGAGATTGAAGATTCAACGGAGATGAGTAAGAATAATTAAATGGTTTAATTATTTATGGCAAGGATTAATTAATATGATTATTAATCAAACGAATAAGTTCGTTAAAGACCTCGGGATGGTTTTGGACCTTAAGGCCCAATGGGCTTCGAACGTCAAGTCCATTGACTTAAGTTGTATGACAACTTAATAAATAATGATTTACAAAGGCCCAAATACTCCAAAAATATCCCTAAGGCCGGCCACTTAGTAAGGGTAGCAAACTTGGACTTATTTACAAGTTTGCCACTCAAATGAATTAAGGTATAAATTTGACTTTATAGCCAAAATTCATTTAGGGTTTTTTTGGGGGAAATTGGTGAAACACAATCTCCATTTTTCTCTCTAAAAGGCCGGCCCCCTTGGAGGGATTAGCTAGCAATCCTACTCCTCCAAGGTCACTCATATCTTCTCCAATCTAACCTTGGTGTAGAATCTTAGAGGTTCCCAATTTTGGGAACTTGGAGAAACCTCTTCATCCATCCAAATCCATAGATTTAAGATGCAAGGAATGAAGGCCCTCTCTTTGGGTGATTAGCCTTTGCTTAAGCAAAGAGGAATCTACAAAGGTATAAATCTCAACTCACTTTGTTTTGAGTTGTTTAAAGGTTCACCAATCTACTAGGCTTTGAACATTCATGGGTAATATTTTGTTTTTAAGTATATGCAAGCATGATTCCGCCTTTAATTTGTTAATTGCATGCTAATGATATTGCTTAAATGAACATGTTTCTCTAAAATAATCCTTCAACATAAACCTTGGGAGTAGCGCCATGAACCTTTCATGATCGCTCTGAATCCGACCGTCCGACTCCTGCAGCTGGTCCAGCTTCCTCTTCATGCTGGTAGAGTAACTAGTTGCAAGCATATGCAACTCCTTGTTCTCGTGCCTGAGTCCTCTGACTTCTTGCCGAAGATTGGCCACCTCCGCCATCAGTGACTCCACCTGACGAGTTCGGGCAGGCAGGCGCTGGCCCATGTTTGAAACTGAGCCTGCACTTTGGACGCTGAGGGCTAAAGATTCCTGAACAGCCAGCTCGTCCGACCGCCTGGATAGCATCCTATTGTCCCTTGGTGTGAGCAGATTTGTGGCAATCACCGTAGCGGTGATTTCATTCCTCATCATTGTGTCCCTGACTGTAAGAGGACCATTGGGGGATATGAAGGACGGATTCCAAATGTTGTTTGGAGCAGACGAGTCATCGTCTTCTCCGACATTCAAGTTAAGGCGACGGTCGGAAGGGCAAGACATTTTTTTTAGAAGGTGTTGAGGAGGAAGAGTCGGAAAGATTAAAAGTGCAGGAAGAGTTCGGAAGGAATAAGAGTGCAGAAGTGCAGGAAGAGTTCGGAAAGATTATATGTGTTTACAGAAGGGAGTGTTTGAGGAAAGGAGTTCAAGTGTGAGGTGAAACAAAATTCATGCCTCTATAAAAAGAAGAAAATGAAGAGCGCCCGCTCCTCAGAGATCAAAGAGCGCTCCTCGGAGGTTGAAGACGCGTCCTCACGCAAATCGAAAAAGCTGGACGCTCATTTCTCAAAGGCCGGAGTCCTGTCTCAAAAGAGTCGTTTCATTTCTCAAAAGCTGGGCTTGACTCAGCAATCACGTGGCTTCAGCTTTTCCAGTTTTGTCGTGACTCATCACGTGCAACTTGGAGCGTTGCGAAAACCACGAGCCAAACCCGGATTTGAACCCCGGTTTTCAAAAGATCATCATTCCAGTTTGTCGTCACTCGTCGCATGCGCAGTCAGCTTCGCGGAAATTACGGACGCTTTGTCAGAAAGCGCGTAACGGGCACTGTTCATCCATCCACCGGCTGCCGACAAATAGTGAAGGAATAGTTCTGGTTGTGAAGCCAAATTTCTATAAGTTCGACCTTCGCCTTCCACAGCAAAGGCACACCTTCACACCTTCTCAACCTCTCAACCTCTCTTCATCTCCGATAATGTCTTCCCAAAGAAAGCTTTCGAGTCACTCAGTGTTCTTCATCCCTTGGATCACCTCAGAAAACAAATCATCCAGAGCAAAAGTATTTCATATCAAAAAGGTTAAAAGCAAAAGTATCTCATATCACGCTTTCTCCTCACTTTCATCTGAAGAACATGGAGAAAGTGAGATCCTGATTGCTTACCTAGTCTTGCTCTCGAGTACTCATCTCAGACCCCTCCTAACCCACTTCAAAAATAAACCTGTGTTGAGGTGCTTCTTCAAAAGCAAAAGTACCTCACAGACGAAGCAGGAGGAGTTTGAGGTGCATCCTGATGAAGGCGGAGGGTGAGATGATCCAAGAGTTCAAGAAGATGCCACACCTGCGTGGAGACCGGACTACTTGAAGCATGTGGAGACAACGTGCTGATTCATCCTCAACTAAGCTGAGGATCACTTGCAAGAAGAAGGCCCATCCAGTTCAAGATGAAAGCTGTGGAAATTCAACATCAACGACCAATGATCACCTATTAGTTCTTTTCGTTGTCGTTTATTTTCATTTTTATTTTTCGTTTGCATTTTTCTATATTTTCTTGCGTGCTTAACTGATTTATTTCTTTTCTTTGCAGGAACGTTTGGTTATTTCCTCCCTTGAAGTTGATTGCAAAATTTACGCTTGGGGGTCATCGATTGAGTTTTCTGCAAATTAGAGAAGTTTTCAGTTCCTATTGCTTTATTTTGTTTCTTTATTTATTTATTTATTTTTATTTTTATTTGCTTATTAATGTTTTCTGACATTGGGGACAATGTCTAGTTTAAGTGTGGGGGTATCAAAGTAAAAAAATGACCAAATTAAAAAATTTTGTACCTTCGACTTTGAACTGGTTTCATTTGTTTCCATGTTGTTGCTTTTTGTTTTCTTAATTAGTTTTGTTTTATTTAATTTTTTTCGAAAATTTTAAAAATCCAAAAATATTGTCCTGTTTTCCTTATTGTTTTGAAGTAGATTTTTGTTAGTTTCCCGACCCAATGATATAATTGGATTAAATTTGAACCATGATTATCAAGAACTTAGTTAACATATGTTATGTGAAATTCCTTATTCTCTTGTTAGTTTGGTACATGTTTGATCATCTTTGAAAAACTAAATGCACATAGCCTTGTTGATGTGAAACTAAAGCATGATTTAAAGCTTCATATGTGAATTTAGTGACCGTATACATCCTATGTGAGGTTTTGAGCCTATTGAAAGTGTGTGCATTTTTCATACACTCCCATTCTTTTATGTGTGATGAACTTATGTGAGATACATCTCTAGAACTTGCGTAACGATCTTTCAAAATATTTGTCATTGATTGCATGAACTTGAAAATGATAGAGGCATTAGGTTCACCACCATGGCCCAAATAACCATATTTCCCAAAGAAAAATAATACCATTAGATTGCCAATTTGAGCCGTACATGTTGAGCCTTTTATTTCTTATCACCAGATATGTCTACCCTTATACCTCAAACCATGTTTCCTTACCCTTTCCAAGCGAGCAATTTGAGACTGTCTTATGAGAAATGTTTGTGAAGTACTTGGAAGGAGTTTGGCAAAAGAATAAGTGTGGGGGTATTTCATGTTTGTATTTATTATTAAAAATAAAAAAAAAAGGAGAAAAGAAGAAAAGAAAAAGAAAAAGAAAGATTGTATTCGAAGAAAATAAAAAGTTTTTAAAGTTTCAGTTTAAGGGTGTGGTTGGAGGTGTTAAATGAATCGTTGGAAAGTTTGAGTTCTTATAAATCTCAACTAAAAGAATTGCCTGCAATGTATCTTGGAACTTGTGTTTTCCTATTCTTTCGTTTCAATAGCCCTATCTGTAAGCCTCATTACATCCAATAAAAGTCCTCTTGATTTAAGTTTTGCAATTATGATTGTGGAGAAGTGATTTTTATGCAAGCTTATGGTAGATCTTTCACATTTGTTTCTTTGAGCGAAACACATTAAAACTAAACACATGTGTGATTGAGTGCATTCCCGTGAGAAGGTTGCTGGTTTGCATATGATGATTTTAAAAATAAAAACTTGGAATTGCATTAGCATGGCTATCTCACACACTACACTTCAAGGATGATTTAAAGATTACTGCTAATATTCGAATAAGGAAGATGGACTTGGATTAGCTTGTCTGATGTTAGCTATGGTTCTTGATGATTTGTGTTTTCGAATGAAATTCTATGAGGGTCAAATAGGGGGAAGCTAATGTTTTTCATGTTATTACTTATTCTGTTTTCTTTGTTTTGCTCGAGGACTAGCAAAAAGCTAAGTGTGGGAGTATTTGATCGGATCATATTTATACATATTTTTATATCAAATTCACTCGTCTTTTCTTTGTTAGTTCGTTATATTTTGAGCTATTTACGTTGATTTTGTGTTTTTAAGAATTTATCTAGCTAAGAAAATAAAAATAGAATAAGTGAAGTGTTAAGTTATAATTTCATTTAAACTATCTTGTCTGTTGAATTATACGTATTATTTGGAAAATAATATATTTTAATATTTATATTTTTATGTTGTGTGTGTGTGTGTGACTACAGCTGGAACACCTCATGTGCTTTCGGTGGGAAGGCAAGTTGTGGAAATGATGAAAAGGCACGGAGACGGGAGGGGAGCGCAGAAGACCATCTCGGTGGAAGCTGCCAATTAGCAGCTGAAAGACTGAAGGGGAGTCAAAGCAGAAAACCAAAAAAAAGAGGAGGTCAGGAGCTGCCTTTGAGGCAGCTTGGAAGAAGAACGGCAGGAAGGAAGAAGCTGCCAGCTGGGCAGCTTACGGAGGACAGACAGTAGCTGCCTAAGGCAGCGTGAGCAGCAGAGAGTTCGCTGCGGACGAAAGAACCAAAACTAGGAGCTGCCTCGGTGGCAGCGTGCGAGAGGGCAGGAAGCTTGGCAGCTTGCGGGGTGTGCAGGAACCAAGCCAATCCATTTAGCACAGAAGGCTACACGGGGCAGCGCATCAACCTAGGAGCACAGAAACTCTTAAACTCTCAATTTGGTTTAATCCTCCAAACTCAATTTTATTTATGTTTTAATTTATAAATAATGTGTAGTTAAATTTGTTTGGCTAGAGGTTAATTCAAAGCCATGATTATATTTGTAATTTGATTTGATACCTTCAGTTGTGATTTCTGAGTTGTGATTTAATTTGCTTAACTGCTTGATTAATAACTTATTTGTGTTTGTCGATTAAGAATGCATACTTAATTTACATGCATGAATTTGATGCTAGAATATAAGTGAATTTCACCTAATCGTTATGAACTTATATTCATGAGTAGTGAAGGTTGCTAGTCACAATCGCGTTAAGTAAACTCCTGGCAAACGTATCATGCTGTTCATAGTTACGAATGCCTTGTCAACACTTATGATTTTCTTAGAACATAATGATCTTTAATCGTATCTCTATTGTGCTTTTCACGTAGGGAACTTTTGGAGAATAATTTGAGTTGTTGTATGATGTTCATCCAATTCAATAACATAAGGAAAATCTGAAGGTTAATTTAAGCGTACCTAATTAATTTGGGGTGTTGAAATTTACAATTTATTGAAAGAACAACTGAAGGTCAAGTTAGATTGCATATGTGTCGTGTGTGGAGAAGAACCCTCTAGCCAGTCCGTCGCCCATCTGTTCACTTTAATTTCATGTTTTTGTCAATTTTGTAATTTATTTAAGTTTAATTTACGTTTCGTCAAAACCAAACCCCCCCCATTATTAAATTATATTATATAGTTAGTTTTTATTATTTTTAATCTTTTAATTCGATTTCCGTCCATTTTAGTTCCTAGTGTTTATTTAAATTGTTTTCTTTGTTTTGAGTCATTTTAGTGTGTTTTGAATTATTAGAGTTTTTAGCCTAATTTTGTGTCCTTGAGTCTTGTTTAATATTTTTAAATTAATTTAGAGTAGATTAGCAATCCCTCCTAATTCCCGGCCTAGAACGATACCCTACTTACATCTTTACTACAACTGTCAAAAAGAGGGTTAAATTTGTGCGGTTTAAAATCCCGTCAGTCCCATCCATCCTCATTCTATATTCTCTACAAGGAAATCATTCCATAACCTTCAAAACTAGGCTAGTTAATGAATTAATTCCTAATTAATCTATTAATCACTAAATTAATTACCATTTTCACATAAAAACCTTTAATGGTCAGCCACCTCCATTCCATGTATATATGACCCTATTTCTTCTAAAAAGTTAAGTCCACACTCTTGCAAAGCTCTCAAAAACTTTCTAAACATTTTTCTCTCTAAATTCTAACTTTTGCATCAAATGTTCTTCGGCCAAAGCTCCTCATTCATCATCGGCGTGTGAGGTTCTTGGCCTTAACCAAATGTGTTAATTGTTTTGTAGGTGTAAATTTATCCAAGAAGAAGGAGGCGGAAATTTGAATCCACAAATTGGTGCTTTCATTGAGAATTGAGATCCACACTAATAGAAGACTCTTGCATAAAAATGTTTTTTTCTCTATTTTCTAGTCCACTTGTATTTTTCATACGTTCTTATTATTAGAATTTTCTATTTGCAAAGATTTTTTGATAAAATGTAAAAGAAAAATATAATGGTTAGAAATTTAGAAAATTCCACAAGTGAAAATTCCAATATTCAAGAAATGGAACCGCGGCGATCCACGAGGCTAAATGTGGTCATAGGTGGAGTGGCACCACCACGAGCTTCCACCATGGCAACCACTTGCGGCGAGAACCATGGCACCACCACTGTGGCCCAAGCTGTGCCATCCAAGATTGCACGGGCTCGAGCCCAAGCCTCGCACTCGCATGCATCACGCACTAAGCAGCCTGGTCCTGTCGAGCAGCCCACTCACCTGGCCCAGCCTGTTTCTGTGGCCCAGCTTACTTCTGTGGCCCAGCCTACTTCTGTGGCCCAGCCTGCATCTGTGGCCCAGCCTGCTCTCACGGCCTAGCCTGCTCCCACGGCCCAAGTCACCTCAAAAGTAGCACAACTTTTCCGACTCCAAGTTTCGGGACACGATCGAATCGGGGGCATTTTCACAACATTTTCTGCGGATTTGACATTTCCCAACTCAATTCTCGGGCCCAGAGTCTACCAAACTTCCACTACTCAAGGAGATACATTTCTTCCAAGATCTTCCAACCCAAATGGAGAACAACACTTGTCTCGACAAGTCATAGAGTTGACGAGTGCCCTCGCACATTAGACGACCATGATGAACCAACTCTTGCAGAGCACCGAGATGCAACATGACGAGGTGTCCCAAAGTAGGACAAGGGAAGACAAAGAACCTCTCTAGCAGCGTCCCGGCAAGAAGCCACTCGACCAGCCATGAATCGAGCATTCGGGCAGTGTACACTCCCGACTGAGCCCTTGAGATAGCGTATACTCCTGTCTTAGTACGCAAATGAGTTTGCACTCTCGACTAGGCCCACATACGAATATACATTCACGGTTAGGGTCATATTCCAATAGTCAACATGAGCAACTTTCTAGGCGAAGTGTTCATTCGCGGCTAAGCCTGCAAGGAGCATCCTTTACCTTACATCGGAATAGGCAGCAAGACGGACGAAGAGAAGCAGTCACTCAATCTGACTCAAGTTCAACCGGTAGCCTGCGAAGAACTCGCTCGCCTACCAGGAATGCACCACAAGCATCGCATCCGCGGCATAGACGAGCCAAACACATGGAAGAGCAACCTAGACGATCAAGTCACGACTGGGGGCAGCCGAGAGCTCTGCTACCTTAAAAAAGGCAAATTCAGGAAGAAGTAGAGAGACTCTTGAGCAAGTGATTACGTAATTTTCGATGCAACGAAGTCACTGACTAGGCACTACGACAGAACATGACCAACATAAGCAGGTCACCATTCACAGATGAAATCGAGCAGGCAGAGCTTCCACGTGAGTTTAGCATGCCAAATTTCACATCTTTCAAAGGGGAAGAATACCTGGAGAGACACTTAAAGCACTACTAAAGCACAATGATCCTCTATCAAAATAACGACGAACTCATGTGCAAGATATTCGCCACCACTCTACAAGGCAATGCGCAAGATTTGTTCTACACCCTGCCGCCACAATCCATTTGAAGTTCTGACAAACTTTCTTTGGTTTTCACCAAAGAATATTTATCTTATTGGTCGATCAAGAAGAAATCCGACCATTTGTTCAACGTCAAGAAGAACCCAAAAGAGTCATTTCACAATTATGTGAAGAGGTTCAAAGCAAAGAAGGCAAAGATAGTCGGATGCAACAACTTGATAGCTAGAGCAGCCTTCCAAAAAAGACTTATAGCAGATCACCCACTGTTCAAAAAATTGATCATGAAAGAGATCTAACTATGGCAGACTCTTACGTTCTGGTAGAGAAACATGCACTTTGGGATGAGGCTCGCCAATGCACATTCAAGGACTTGAAGAAGAACTTGACATGACCTCCCTACTATCCAAATCGGAAGCAATGGAGGACCTATTCACATGTGTGACGGTATCTAAAGCAGCAATAAGCTTTACCATCATACGATAAGAGTTGAGGGTCCGACTACCTGTATTCCATAATTCAAAAGCTCTATTCGATGCTGTTAAAAATTCAAAAGCTAACTTTGGCAATAGTTGTTGCAACCCGGAAGCTCAAGTTTTACCTTCAGACACAAGCAGTTATCCTTATGACGTACTATTTCACCCAATCTAGACGTGCAATGATAAAAGTGTAGACACTAGCGGATGCAAAGTTTTTTGACAAATGCAACAACTGGCCCAAAGGGCATGCCAATGGTAGACGAACACTAGAAGGACACACTCGGAAGCAAGTTTTGTTCTCGTAGCCCCAAAAGATTCCACTTAGGAGCAACATGTACCGGCAGTTGAACATCACATTCTGCTACGTGTCACATGGCCCCAGTCGACCTTTGCTCTATAATTCAACTTTAGAGTGGCCCAATACCGGCAGTTGAGCATCTCTTGCTACGTGTTACATGGCCCATCTCCACAACTTCTTACTGCGTATTCACGCCTAGCCTAGGCGACGCAACAAAACGACCCAACAAGCTAAACACACCCTAGCTCACCTGCTCTACTCGATGAAGGCTTCTGGCATTTGCATATCGACGGCGCATCCAACTACAAAAGTTTGGAGGTAGGAGTGGTTCTTTTCACCCCAGACAGTTCAATCCCCGAGCAGCTGATCACTCTAGGCTTCAAGACATCCAACAAAGAAGCAGAGTTTGAGACCCTATTAGCAGGCCTCCTAATGGCAAAATACCTGGCAGTGAAGAAGCTCGCAATCCATTCAAATTCCTAGCTAATCACCAGCCAAAATACCATGGAGTACACGGAAAAACATCCAAGGATGGCGCAATACCTAGAAAAGGTACGCAAGCAACTTGATGCATTTTAGACTTACAACTCATTCAAGTTCTGTTGGTAGACAATGCCCAAGCAGACGCACTAGCTGGTCTAGGTTTCACCCTCGACCACCAACTCAAACGCTAGCCAAGCATTGAGGCGGAGCTAGTAGCCGAAACTTCACAAGTTACAACTCTAAACTAGCAAAGTTCTATTATGGACTACTTGGTCAATGGCACATTCCCTATGGAAAGATTGGAGTCTAGAAAGCTCCAAATCAAGGTAGCACGCTACTACATGTGGAACGACATTCCCATCCGAAGATCGTACACTGGACCACATCTCTGCTGCCTAGCGCCTCATGTTGACTTGAAGGTTCTAAGCTTAATCCACGAAGACGTTTGTTGAAATCACTCCGGAGATCGATCATTGGCACAAAAGGCTCTTAACACAGGCTACTATTAGCCTACCATGCACCAAGATGCTAAGGAGTTAGTACAAAAGTGTGACCACTACCAGCACTACAAACTGGTACCAGCATTGCCAACCAGCAAGCTACACCCGTAAATAAGTCCTTAGCCGTTCATGCAATAGGCAATTGACCTGGTAGGACCTATGCCACCTGCTACTGGGGACAGAGGCATGATGATCTTGGCAACTGACTACTTCACCAAATGGGTAGAAGTAGAGCCCATGACAACCATGATTTAGACGGACATAAAGCACTTCATATGGAGGAACATCATTTGCTAATTTGGCATCCCTCAATCCATCAGCACCAACAATGGCTCGCAATTTGTGGGCAAAGATTTGGTGAAGTTTTTCCAAAAATATGGCATCAAGCAACACATGTCCTTGCAGACACATCCTCAAGGCAATGGGCAGACCGAAGTATCCAGCAAGATGATCCTCGACTACCTCAAGAAATTCCTCACTAACAAAAAAATAAGCAAAAAATGAGACTCTTTTCGCTTTGGCATTTGGCTAAAAAACAATCATTCATCCCAATGTCATCAAACAAAGTACCACCGCTCTACTACCAAGCATTGAGTAGAACAATATGGAGATGGCCGCAAATTTAGATCTAGCAGAGGAGAAGCGCAAGCAGGCTATCACTCATATCATAGCCTACCAGTAGCAGCTCCTATCCAGTTACAAGAAAAAGGCCAAAATCCGGCAGTTCCAGCCTGAAGATCTGGTCCTAAGAAAAGCCTTCATCACTGCCCGCGGAGAAGGCTCAAAATGGATAGATCCCATCTAGGAAGGTCCGTACAAAATCAGCAGAGTAGTCGTCAAGAGTAATTATACCCTAACCACCATGAAACGACAAAAAGATCGAAAATTAGTGGAATGCCTACAGTCTGAGGAAGTACCATGTGAGACCTCCCGCTACATCAAAGCTCGAAGACTCAAGCAGCTTAACGGGCACCACTTCGCAAGCCAAGAACTATCTAATTGTTATGTAGTCTTTTACAACTAAGTTATTCGTTTGTTTCACACGTTTTTCAATGAGGAATTCAGAAATAATTTGCAACTTGGCTCAAATACATGCCTACAACGACTGATCATACTTGCACTTTAAAAGAAGACTACGCCCTTCTTAGGGACTCATCGCAGGAATTGCACCCTCGAGGGACTAACCATGCTCTTTAGTGCGAGAGGGTAAACCAATTTCCCGACACCCACATAGGTATGCTCTCCAAAGTGGGAGGATAAACTCCACACTCTGAATATCCAGACATGGATGAGCCGGGCTGCCCTAGTATAACTAGAAGCACGATGGCTTGTGTCGGGATTCTTAGAAGTAGCCCTCATGGTCTTTTTCAAGGCCCAACTAACTGAAGGATTTTGGGTCTATTGGCCTAATTCGCGGGGAACCGGGCCTTAAAGACAGAGAAGGTACATTACGCAGTATGCCTTAAAGACGGCTGCCCTAGAACCCTAAAGCTACTACTTAGTACACTAAGGTAGTTTACGGTTTTCAGAAGGCTGCCTACGGCTTGCCTTTCGAGCAATAAAGCCACGTTAGACTTATACAACCGCACATTCTTGTGAAAGGTTAAACAATCTAGTGTGCATATATAAACCTTTATCCACTGCCAATATGCTACGTAGTTGATAAGCTTCATCTCTGCCAAACGCGGAACAATCTACACCAATTCCTAAAGTGTGTATGATACTTGCTATGCAACCTACAAAATTGGAGAAAGCCAAGGTCAACAGCCTAATGGTCATGCAGACTTGCCTGCTTCTGTAAGTAAGGCATCTGACTGCCGACCTTATGGCTAACAAATTTTCTAAGTTTTACACTAACATATACGACTGCATCAGCTACGCGGGCCTGTCTGCTTATAGAAAAACAGCACGCCTGCCACTGGTCTATAAAGTCTAAAGGGTAGGGCATGAACAGAAAAAGTGAAGATGAAGAAAAGCGAAGGAAGCATGTTTATAAAAAACTAGCAAAGGCCGAAGAAGTTTTCAAGAAAAACATGTGCTACAAGGAAAAACAAAGCAAATTCTAAATGCTACCTAGAATACTACACTTTAGTAGCTTGGACATCCCATGACTACGTGGTCGCCACACCTTCAGCAGCCGCGACGCTCTTAGCAACGACATCATCCAGCGCTTCACCCCCGGTTGCTCCAGCCTGGGCACCAGCATCTCCGGCTACTTCACCAATGGAGTCCTCAAAAGCAAAGATAAGTAAGTCTTCCGAAGAAATAGAGAAGGTTTCAAAGTCTCTCCTAACAAACTCGAAGTCAGACGGCCTACCAAAGAGATGATTTACATAACCCAACATATAGAAATTGGCCTTACTCTGAACAAGCGGAGCCTCGAACCCAGCCTTCTCACCTTTCAGCTACCTGATCTCCTCAAGCAGACCAACATGAACACACTGCAGCTCATCCACTTATTTCTTCAAACTTTCATTGATCTTCAGTGCACCTTAGAGTATCAACACTTGGGTACAAGCCTATCAACAATCTTCTTGAACTGGATCACTTGGTTATAAGCAGCAATCAACTCTTCATCCTTTGCATAAGCAGCGGAGCAAAGCTAAAAAAAAGGGCATGCTCAAGATTTTGAATCTGAGGTATGTGACATCTGATCTTCTTCTTTGTACTTTCATACTTAAAGCTGGATTGCATCAAGCCTAGTCTTCAAGTCAATGACCTCTTGGTGAGTAGTCTCAAGTTGCAGAGAAGTGGGGGCAAAGATATTAGACCCCTTCAAAGCAACGAGCTCAGATTTCAACCTCTTGATCTTCTCGACAGAAGAATAAGATTCAGCTGCCACAACCTTTACCACCTCATTCCTCTTGATCAAGGAACATAGACTTGGCTGCTAGAATCTCCATTTTCTGCACCATCGCCAGCAGAGCAGTCCTCCTATACTCGGTCGTATGCTTCTCAAATGAACTCAAACCAACAAACCCTTTGATGCCATTGACAAATTTGGCACAATCGTCTATGTCTTTAAGCAGATTTGTTTTCAAAAGCGCACAAATCTCAATAGCCTCCTTAGAAGCAGGCTAAGTGGATTTCTTACAGCTGCCCATGCGAGTAGTCTCCTTTTTCCCAAGGCGATTCAGTCTTAGCAGCAAGAGGAATGGAACTTGACGCCACTTCAGCAGCAAAGTCCACCTAATTTTTCTTTATAATACCAGGTATTTCCAAAGGTAAACCAAACTTAGCTCCCAACGGACGTGTCGGTACAGACTTCGGCACTGGGGGCTTAACATGACCTCTATGTTGAGCAACCTTATCAGTAATCGAACTAGCCATCTTCGGCATGGCAGACGTCACTGGCTCAAATCTAGCAACCCCATCTTTCATCCCCATGGAAAAAGTCAAGTCAATCACAAGCCTGGGGACAGTTGGTAAACCTTCGCGAACAGTAGAAGAAGTCTTTGGTTTTTTCTCAGCCAACATCTCTTGAGCAGGCAGGGAAGATCCCTTTTTCCACATTCACTTGTAGCGGGATCCACAACAGCGATTGGGCGACCTAATGCATCCACCTTGATCTTATTCATCTCATTTCTCGGGAGCAGCTCATCTTTTTCCCGGCGAAGAGAACTAAGCAACCAACGCCGTTCACGGTACTCAGCAGGGGAGCTCAACCCATACTGGGTTTTCTCTTTTCTTTTTTTTCTCTCAGACTAGCAGGCAAGAGGGCTGCAAGCTCAGTATTCCAGCAGCGCCACAATCTTCCCCAGTCGCACAAGCTGCCCTTAGCTCTAGCCAAGTTGAGCAGCCTAAAGCAGTGGTCCTTGCCACAACACCTCCTCAACCCATGCCAAGCCGACTCCTAGCCCCTGCTAGCCGACATGCCACACCACCCCGACGGCAACCCCGCGACAGCACTATCCAAGAAAAAGACAAGAAAAATTAATTTTTCTTACATCGGTGTGGCACGGAGAAGACGAAGAAAGCAACAAAAGACGGTCCTTTGCATGGGCAAGATGTAAAAGATTGCTAGAAGAGGGGGAACAAATATCCTTTAACCTTTCTCTCTCTTGTGAGGTAGAATAAATTGCTCTTCAAAGTTGATTTAATAACCCACTTAAGGTGGACTTAAATAGGCTTTGAGAGAAATTTATTTCCATTTCCTAGAAGGATCTAGTTTCCCATTAAAGATGGAATTTACATCAAAATAGGAAGCAGTCTTAAGTTTCCTAAAGCAAGAAGATCTCTACACTTGATGCCCTTTCCTACGAGCAGCCCAACAGGTGTGGGGGCATTTGTGGAGCGAAAAATAATCACAAGGCGACACGTATTTTTGGATAAAAGAGGACAAAAATACCCTTTAGGCATATTGGATTCCTACGCGCAAGCAGCGAGTAATCATCCAGCAGGCAATCATACCTCAACTAAGTCAAGAGTACCCAAAATAGGTAACAAGTTCAAATTTGTCTCATCCATCCTTATTCCATATCCTCTACAAGGAAATCATTCCATAACCTTCAAAATCTTCCATATAAATTGGATTAATTAGGCTAATTAATTGATTAATTCCTAATAAATTAATCTATTAATCACCTTTTTCACACAAAAAACCTCTAAGGGTCGGCCACCTCCATTCCCTATTTCTTCTAGAAAGCTAAGTCAACTCTCTAAACACTTTTCTCTCTAAATTCTAACTTTGGCATCGAAGGTTCTTCGGCTAAAGCCCCCATTCATCATGGGTGCGTGAGGTTTTTGGCCTTAACCAAAGGTGTTAATTGTTTTGTAGGTGCAATTTTGTCCAAGAAGAAGAAGGTGGAAATTTGCATCCACAAAACACATTTATCTTTAAACCTCCAATATAAACAGAAATTTAAAATTTACAGCCACATAGTATTATTGACCTACTAGTATAATTTATTTACACCCATGTCACTCATATTTTCTTGTAATTTTTCTAAATGCCAAATTAAAAGTAGCAGAAAAAGTTTATATTGTATTGCATTAATTATATTCATATTATATAATAGATTTATCTCTTTTTTTACTTCTGTGATATAATTTGCATTAATTATAAGGAAAACTAATAAAAATAGATTGAAAACTTCGAGTTTTAACGATAAGGACCAACTAAAGGATAAAGTGAAAAATACTAGGAGTGACTTTTTAGTGTAAAATTGTGGCTTTTCGTTAAAGTGAACAATACCGATACATATTCATTAAAGTTCTCTTAATTATATTAATTTTATTCCAATTATTTAAAAAATTATATAATTAATGCAAGGAGTGTGTGAGAAGTAAAAAGGATGTGTGGATAGCACAAACTTTTTTTATATAAATATTATGCATCAAACCACATTTCTTATTATTATAGGCGGGTCAATTAATTTGTTCCAATTATAAAAATAAAAAAAATTATACTACGCCTACATTATATTTTGAATCAAATAAGTTTTTTGTACATGGTAGGTAAATTATTGCAGATACATTCTTTTGAATCAAACAATAGGTAAATTATACTTCATAAACAAAAAGTAGTGGATACATTATTTTGGTAAAAAAAATATTATATTGTAGATACATTATTTTTGTAACAACCTGTCCCGGGATTTTTATTTCGACGTTATGAAATGACTATTATGCCCTTGAGTTCGGGCGAACGTTTATGCATGAGTTTAATAATTTTTGGGCCAATTATATAATTATCCAAGTTATTGGAGGCCAATGAAAAGTTAGAAAGATATTTGTGTGATTGGTGGTCTTGGTCCACACACTCTTCTTCTCTCCTCTCAGTCACTCTCAGACCTCTCTTTCTCTCTACCTCTCCACTGTCTCTCTCCTTCTACCATTTTAGGCACGACACAACACACAAACCCATCAAAACCTTGTAGATCGAAGAAAAAAATTACATATTCATCCTCGTGAAGTCCATACGAACTCAACCATACCATTTTTAGGTAAGAACTACAACGATTTCACGTCCAAAACTCAAGGTTCATAATTGGCACTATTCATCAACTTTTTATACGTTGCGTTTTAGGAAAATCTGAGATCACAGGAGTGTTTGTTAGGTCCTTTAGAGGCTAGGAGACGTTCGTTTGCTAAGCTTTGACGTCGGGATCGTCGAGAACAAAGGATGCCGAATCTTTGGAGATTTTCCGACGAGATTCTCGTTGGTGTTCGAAGTTTTTGAAGGTATACACTTGTTCTACTCTCAATTTAGAACATTTTGGTGAAAATTTCACGAAGAATGGTTGAGAAACGAGTGAGAAATCACACACGAAAGTTTTTCGGTCACCGGAAAAACCAATCCAGCGAACCCTGACAAGGATGACACGTGGCGTGCACGTGCCGCGCGTGGGGGACGCGTAACCCAGTGGCCTTTCTAGCACATGGGCGCGCGTGCGAGCTCTATAATTTTTTCTAAAAATACCACGACGTCCGTGACGTCGTGTAGGTCGCGTTGGTATATTCTCATGCCAAAATTGAGCTATGTATGAGAAGTTATTTCCGTAGTTACGTATATGTACTTAAATAACGTATTTTTAGTAATATCTCATATAGGTGAAACGTTTTCTGAGGACGACCGTAGCCAGGCTTGACGCGGGGGTTACGATCCAGCGACTTACCAGTGAGTGGGCAGTATTATTTTCCGTATAACCTATATATATATATATATATAATGATTTTCCCAGAATCACATTTTAAATGAAAAGTACGTTTTTAACGATATGCATATGACTTGATTTTGATGCATGAGTATTCATATATACATTTCATGCATATGTTGGTGCCGAGGACGCCAGGGGTGTACTAGATAGGTACATGCATAGTTAAGAACGAACAGTTGATACATATGAGATACGATATGATATGTTAGCTCATAAACCCGTACATACTGTTAGTGCTCACGCCCAGAGATAGGGGTAAAGTGTTTCACGTGTGGTTCACCTCCCGCACCGCATGCTCGCCTTAGATCCAAGTAGGTGCACAGTCTTGTCATATAAACCACTTTTGAGTGGTTACGACATGTAGGTGACCCACATTCATTCGCACAGTCTTCACGTGATTGTAGCACTAGAGCATTTATTATTGATACAGTGATGATGATATGATGAGATATTGATGTATGTGCAGAATATATATGATGATGATATAGAAATGTTATGAGCTATATTTACAACCGAGGGCTGAGATGATGTCTAGTAGCGATACGATTGTTGAAATGCATAGCATGGCATTATTTATGAGATTATGATGGCATTGAAATACATTGCACGGCATACATTGAGATATATTGAAAATGGTTTTATGCTGAGAAAAGTTGTGATATATATGTACGTATTATTTTCTGGGAAACTATACAGGTTTTACGGAGAGGGGCTAGACTTTTGAGAAAAGATTGATTTTGAAAAGAATTCTTTATGCTGACCCACTCCCTTTTGTTTTTCGCCCCTCCAGGTTCTAGATAGCTTGATTTCCAAGTTTGGTACTTCGAGGATCTTCCAGCCTTTCTGACAGATTTGACATATGTAGGGCACCTAGGGTGTAATTAAACTCTTTTATTCATGCTCGACTGCACTGACCTAGTACGCTCTGAATATGTATAAGTATTGTAATATCTCTAGCACACATTCTTATTTAGGTTGCTAGATTTCGATTTTAATTAATTCGTACTACGTTATCGATCTTTGCTTCCGCACAGCGCACTTGGCTACGTCACACTCACGTGACGGCCAGCATGCCCTACTTTCGGGTACGGGTGTGTCAGTTTGGTATCAGAGCCCTAGGTTACAGTCTTGCATATTTTGTGAAATTTCTAATGACTTGATGTCTTCTGTCAGAATTATGCCGCCTCGTAGAGAGCCTCGTCATGTTGGGGAACCTAGTTTTCCTAGTGTATCAGAGATAGGGGAAGCTATAGCTAACGCCCTACAGTCAGTGATCCGCCTGCCTTTGCGGACCCCTCTAGAGTCAGTACACAACCTGAAGATAACCCCGCTGGTGGGGGGTTAGGGGCCTGAGGGTTCTAAGAAGTGGTTTATGCACATCGAGAAGACTTTTGATATCTTGACGAGTTAGGGGAGTTTACAACAAAATAAGTGGGTTGAGACGACTAAATGGTTTTTGGCCAAGGAACCGGCTTCTTGGTGGATAGAATTAGCTAAGCATATACCAGAGGAACAGGCAAATGATTGGGGGGTATTCAAGGAACTGTTTTGCAGAAGGTTTATTCCTCAAGCTTACATCGATGGGAAGAAGCAAGAGTTCACTAGACTTAAGCAGAAGAAGATGTCTGCTAATGATTACTACCGCACCTTTACTGATCTCTCACGCTATCACCCGGACGTCGCTGCTAACCAGGCGGAGATGTTGGGCCGATTTAAGTTGGGTACTAAGAAGAAATGGCGTACGATTGCGCCAGCTATTCCGTGCTCCACTTACCACGAGTTTTATGAGGTATTGCTGCAGATCGAGGACTCGGAGAACTTGCCGAGTGATAGTGATGACGAGAAGGATACCAGCCAGGGTAAGAACAATAAGGGCAAAGGCCCGTTCTCGCAGGGGCTCAGGCAGACTCAGAACTTCAAACGAAGTGGGGCCAGTTCGAGTTCATCGAGTGGAGGTTATAGCGCCACCGGTCAGAGGGGCAGTGGTAGATTCTTCGGTGGCAGCAGATTCCAGAGGCAGGGGAACTCTGGCCGTAACAGTGCTCCGATTTGCCGTAGGTGCAACAACCGGCACTATGGCGAGTGTCGTCGAGGTACGAGCAGATGTTTCACGTGTGGTCAGGATGGGCATCAGGCCAAGAACTGCCCTCAGAGCCAGCAGAGACCTCAGCAGCCTACCTTACCACCAGCCCAGTGCAGCAATATTCAGGGCCGAGTGACTATGCACAGACGGGACGTGGTGGAGCCTTCCACTACTCGGGGGATCCTATTCCGTATTCATCGGACCAGTACCAGCCGCAGTACCCCATGGATCCCTACCACCAGAGCGGATATAGATAGTATTCCGGAGGATATATGCCTCCCCAACAGCAGTATTCCGGAAGGTATATGCCTCATCCGTAGCCATATTCAGGTGGATATCAGCCTTAGCAGTAGTTTGCAGTAGGTAGCTCTCAGTAGTATTCGGGGGGACAGCCCCAGCAGATGGATGCTGCAGTTAGTGGTGTTGGATCCTCGAGACAGGCCTGGCAGTCTAGCCAGGGAAGAAACACTCAGGGGCGTGGGATGCACACAAATCGAGGACGAGAAGGACGTCAGCAGACACAGGGTCGTATCCATAACCTATCGCTATAGGACGCTCAGAACAACCCGGATCTGATTATGGGTACGTTGAATATTCTTGGTCATTATGCTAGAGTATTGATTGATTGTGGTGCCACACACTCTGTGATTTCTCATACATGTTTCAACTGACTCAACATCAATCTTCACCCATTGGGTATGAGTTGGAGTTTGCTATGCCTAGAGGGGAGAAATGTTATGTGGATTATGTATATCCAGAATGTCCCGTGATAGTGGAGAACGTGGTTATGCCTGCTAACCTCACTCCGCTAGATATCGTTGACTTTGACGTCATTCTGGGCACTGATTGGTTGCACTACAATCGTGCCAAGATTGATTGCTACGGGAAATCAGTGACCTTTCATCGTCCTGGATTACCGAAGATAACTTTTGTTGGTGAGCGTAGCAGAGTTAGACATGGCGTTATTTCGGCGGTGAGAGCCAATAAGTTGTTGATGAAAGGTTGCCAAGGATACTTAGCTCATGTAGTACTTCATGATGATGCTCCTGCTAGCTTGGAGGATGTTCGAGTAGTTAGACACTTTGTCGACGTATTCCCTGATGATTTACCTAGATTACCGCCAGATCGCGACGTAGAGTTTACCATTGACTTGTTGCCAAGTACTAATCCTATCTCGTTGACTCCATATCGAATGGCACCTGCCGAGTTACGAGAATTGAAGATTCAGTTGTAGGAATTACTTGAGAAGGGGTTTATTCAGCCCAGTACTTCACCTTGGGGAGCCCCAGTCTTATTTTTTCGGAAGAAGGATGGTACCTTGAGATTATGTATTGATTACAGGCAGTTGAATCGGGTGACGATTAAAAACCGTTATCCGTTGCCGCATATCGATGATATTTTCGAACAACTTCGAGGTGTCTGTGTGTTCTCAAAAATCGACTTGAGGTCAGGCTACTATCAGTTGAAAATCAGAAGTGACAATGTTCCTAAAACTGCCTTTAGGACTCGTTATGGGCACTATAAGTTTTTGGTTATGCCATTTGGTTTGACTAATGCACCAGCTGCTTTCGTGGGATTGATGAACAAGGTGTTTCAACCGTATCTGGATATGTTTGTTATTGTCTTCATCGACGATATCTTGGTGTATTCTAAGTCAAGGGCTGACCATGCTCGACATCTTTCGTTGATGTTGAAGAAATTGAAAGAACATCGATTGTATGCCAAGTTCAGCAAGTGCCAGTTTTGGTTGGACGAAGTAGCATTTTTGGGTCATGTCGTTTCAATTCAGGGTATTCAGGTTGAACCTCAGAAGATTGCGGATGTGGAGAATTGGGAACAGCCACGAACCATCACCGAGGTTCATAGCTTCCTTGGTTTGGCAGGTTACTATCGGCGATTTGTTAAAGACTTTTCGATCATGGCGCTACCATTGACGAAGTTGACCAGGAAGGACGTCAAATTTGAGTGGGATGCTGATTGTGAGTGGAGTTTCCAGCAGTTGAAGTATTGTCTCACTCATGCTCCTGTTTTGACGCTTCCTGACGATGATGGTAATTTTTAGATTTACAGTGACGCATCGTTGAACGGCTTGGGTTACGTTTTGATGCAGCATGGTAGGGTGATTGCTTATGCTTCACACCAGTTAAAACCTCATGAGAAGAATTACCCTACACATGACTTAGAATTGGCTGCCATTATCTTTGCTTTGAAGATTTGGAGACATTACCTCTATGGTGAGAAATGCAGCATCTTCTCAGACCATAAGAGTCTCCAGTACATTTTTACCCAGAAGGATTTGAATCTTCGCCAGCGTCGATGGATTGAGTTACTGAGCGACTACAATTGCACGATTGAGTATCATTCTGGTTGTGCAAACGTGGTAGCTGACGCTCTTAGCAGGAAGTCCCAAGGGCAGAATTAATGCTTTTCATGCGAGCCGAGTTCCTCTTCTTACCGAGTTGAGATCGACTGGAGCGCAGTTGGAAATAGAGAATTCGATGGTGAACAATCAAGAGGAAGCCTTACTTGCTAGTTTCCAAGTTAGGCCAATCTTAATCAATAGGATACTTGAGATCCAGACGAACGACGACAAGATTCGGGAACTTATTCAGAGAATCAGACGGTATGCTTATGCAGGGAAACAGGATGTACGTGCCAAATAATACTGAGTTAAAGAAGGATATCCTAGATGAAGCGCATATTTCAGCTTATGCGATGCATCCGGGAGGCACAAAGATGTACCATACCATTCGACCGTTCTACTATTGGCTGGGTATGAAGAGGGAAATCGCTGAGTATGTAGGCAGATGCATCATATGTCAGCAAGTCAAAACCGAGAGGAAGAAGCCGTTTGGGTTGATGCAACCACTCCCCGTTCCGTAGTGGAAATGGGATGATATCACTATGGATTTCGTGTACAAGCTTCCTCGTACACAGAACGGATATGATGGAATTTGGGTGATTGTCGACCGACTTACTAAGTCAGCGCATTTTATTCCTGTCAGGGAAAAGTTTTCGTTGAATCGGTTGGCCGAGCTATTCATATCGAAGATCGTGAAATATCATGGCGTTCCAGTGAGTATTATCTCTGAACGCGATCCTCGATTCACCTTTAAGTTCTGGATTGCTTTTCAGGAAGCACTGGGTATGAGACTACTGTACAGCACGGCTTATCATCCTCGGACGGACGGTTAATCAGAGAGAACTATTCAGACTTTGGAGGATATGCTGAGATCCTCAGTTTTGCAGTTTCGCGACTCATGGCATCATCGTTTGGATTTGATGGAGTTCTCTTATAATAATAACTTTCAATCTAGTATCGGGATGGCACCGTTCGAGGCACTTTATGGGAAACCTTGTCGTACACCCTTGTGTTGGTCAGAGGTTGGCGAAAGAGTTCTAGTGGGCCCTGAGATAGTAGAGGAGACTACTCAGAATGTTCAGATTATGAAGGCTAATCTGAAAGCCGCCCAAGATCGCCAAAAGAGTTTAGCAGACAGATTTGCTACTGACCGAGTGTATAATGTTGACGATTGGGTATTTCTTAAGTTATCGCCTTGGAAGGGTGTGGTTCGATTCGGGAAGAAGGGTAAGCTGAGTCCTAGGTACATTGGACCTTATCGGATCACCGAGCGAGTCGGTGACGTAGCTTACAGGCTTGAGTTGTCGTCGGAGTTATTCAGAGTTCATAATGTGTTTCATGTTTCGATGCTTCGACATTACGTTTCATACCCGTCGCATGTTATTCCTCTACAACCTTTAGAGATTAACCCAGATTTGACCTATGATGAGGAGCCAGTGACGATACTTGATTGGAAAGATAAGGTGCTCCGAAATAAGACGGTTTGGTTGGTGAAAGTTTTGTGGAGGAATCATTCAGTGGAAGAAGCTACTTAGGAGGCCGAGGATCGGATGAGAGAGATGTACCCGAGGTTATTTTATGAGTATTAGTATATATATGTTGTATGAAATTTCGGGACGAAATTTTTATAAGGTGGGTAGATTGTAACAACCCGTCCTGGGATTTTTATTTTGAAGTTATGAAATGACAATTATGCCCTTGAGTTCGGGCGAACGATTATGCATGAGTTTAATAATTTTTGGGCCAATTATATAATTATCCAAGTTATTGGGGGCCAATGAAAAGTTAGAAAGATATTTGTGTGATTGGTGGTCTTGGTCCACCGACACTCTTCTTCTCTTCTCTCAGTCATTCTCAGACCTCTCTCTTTACCTCTCCACTGTCTCTCTCTCTACCATTTTAGGCACGACACAACACACAAACCCATCAAAACCTTGTAGATCGAAGAAACAAATTACATATTCATGCTCGTGAAGTCCATACGAACTCAACCATACCATTTTCAGGTAAGAACTACAACGATTTCACGTCCAAAACTCAAGGTTTATAATTGGCACTATTCATCAACTTTTTATACGTTGCGTTTTAGGAAAATCTAAGATCACAGGAGTGTTTGTTGGGTCCTCTAGAGGCTCGGAGACGTTTGTTTGCTAAGCTTTGACGTCGGGATCGTCGAGAACAAGGGAGGCCGAATCTTTGGAGATTTTTCGACGAGATTCTCGTTGGTGTTCGAAGTTTTTGAAGGTATAGGCTTGTTCTACTCTCAATTTAGAACATTTTGGTGAAAATTTCACGAAGAATGGTTGAGAAACGAGTGAGAAATCACACACGGAAGTTTTCCGGTCACCGGAAAAACCAATCCGGCGAACCCTGACAGGGATGACACGTGGCTCGCACGTGCCACACGTGGGGGGCGCGTAGCCTCGTGGCCTTCCTGGTGCGTGGGGGCGCGTGCGAGCTCTATATTTTTTTCTAAAAATACCACGACGTCCGTGACGTCGTGTAGGTCGCGTTGGTATATTCGTATGCCAAAATTGAGCTATGTATGAGAAATTATTTCTATAGTTACGTATATGTACTTAAATAACGTATTTTTAGTAATTTCTCATATAGGTGAAACGTATTCTGAGGATGATCGTAGCCAGGCTCGACGCGGGGGTTACGATCCAGCGACTTACCAGTGAATGGGCAGTATTATTTTCCGTATAACCTATATATATATATATATAATGAGTTTCCCAGAATCACATTTTAAATGAAAAGTACATTTTTAACGATATGCATATGACTTGATTTTGATGCATGAGTATTCATATATACATTTCATGCATATGTTGGTGCCGAGGACGCCAGGTGAGTACTAGGTAGGTGCATGCATAGTTGAGAACGAACAGTTGATACATATGAGATACGATGAGATACGATATGATATGTTAGCTCATAAACCTGTACATACGGTTAGTGCTCACGCCCAGAGATAGGGGCACAGTATTTCATGTGTCGTTCACCTCCCGCACCGTATGCTCGCCTTGGATCCAAGTAGGTGCACAGTCTTGTCGTATAGACCACTTTTGAGTGGGTACGACATGTAGGTGACCCGCGTTCATTCGCACAGTCTTCACGTGATTGTAGCACTACAGCATTTATTATTGATACAATGATGATGATGATGATGATATGATGAGATATTGATGTATGTATAGAGTATATATGATGATGATATAGAAATGTTATGAGCTATATTTACAGCCAATTATGCATCTACATTGTTTGCTAAGTGATGTTGCATATAACTTGGACGCTAAGTGATGTTGCATATAGCTAGTGTACGAAGTGATCCTACATCTAGCTTGTGTGCTTAGTGATGATGCATCTAGCTTATGTGCTAAGCATCTGCCCTTTGCATCTAGTTTGTCATTTATATGACTTCATATTATTTGATTAAAAATTATACTTATTATCATTTCATTTTTTATGAAGATGTCGCCAAAAGAAAAACATTTATTAACCAAAAAGAAATCAGCTTAAACAGCTCATGCCGTAAAGCGTCGGACAACAAATGAGAACTACGCTCAAATACGATTATATCTCATGGTCTATGCAGAACTAATACAAGAGCTCAAGCCAAAATTTGATGGAAATTCAGAAGTCTTGGCATTCATATATAAGTCACGTTTTGGCAGACTTGTGAAACCTTACGTAAAAGATGAAATACAAATGAAGAAATTAGACTGGGATGTCATACATGTAGTGAACTGATATAACATTGAAAAAGGAATGTTCAAATTCAAAAATGGATATAACTAAGTAAATGTTGATGATGTCAACACATATTTGAGATCCCAAACTGAGGCAGAGAAGTCCTTCAGTCAACAAGACACACAAGAATCTCAAAGCCGAAAGAAAACAGATTTGTTGATATATACTTATCAAAAATGTCAAGAATTGATAGAAAAAAAAGTTTGATACTGGAATAACATAATGGAATCAAGATGCAGTTTGCCTTATAATTTTATATTTGCTCAACACAAATCTACTTAAGAGCTTAGCAAGGAAACTCCTTGGAGTTTGGTCAAGAATAGTAACTCCATCAAAACATAAATCAGTACAACTGGCCAAGAAAACAACAAGATACTTGATGGAATAAATTAATATAAAATAGAAGTGGAAAAGAGAAACGATCAACTGTCAGTTACGCTGTTGTAATTTTATTGGTAAGCAAACAAAAACTAATAAAAATTAAATTTTTTTCTTATTTTACAAAAATATACAAATCTTTAACTTTTATTTTGTTTACAATATTGACTTTGTAATCACATCCAAATCATTAAACCAATAGAAGGAAAGGAAAAAAGTTTGCCAACAGCATTGAAGTGGGATTTGGCAGTTCTGCATGAAAAAATCTATAAAACAAGCAAATAAAAATTTAGAGGTAAATCTGATATTGCATATACTTTTATGTAAAACATGATTCTTCATGTACTTTGTGTGAAAAGATATTCTGTATGTGTGATTTTGCATGGGCCTGTTGTGTGTTGTTTTCAGACAAAATATTAAAAAACATAACTCTTAAACTTTTCACAAATGGACAATGCAAAATCAATTGAGGAGTCAGTTGAATAACGCTGAGACGATGATGATGACTTTGTCGATCCTCCACCTGTATTAAAAAAGATTGAAAAGCAAGTAGCCAAGAAGGAACCAAAAGTCAAGAAAGCTAAAGCAACAAAAAAATTGGTAATTTAACATGAACTTGAAGAAGATCAAAATGTGGGGGCCTACACAACCTCCACAAAATTATAAAGTTGCTGAATAAATAAACAAATGATGATGATGATGAAAGAATAATATTAGACGAAATGGCAAAAAGTGAAACTGATGATGACATGGATAACGTTTAGCAGCAAGATGATAAGCTCATATTTATATATATTTTACATCAAATTCACTTATCTTTTCTTAGTTAGTTCCTTATATTTTTGAGCTATTTATCTTGATTTTGTGTTTTATATGATTTGTCAAGCAAATAAAAGAAAAATAGCACAAGTGAGATTTTAAGTGACAAATTCGTCAAAACTGCCTTACTCACTTATTTTCTTTGTGTATGTTTTCGATCCGGATTGGAGTGATTGCAATTGGGTTGGTTTGTTTTGTATGAAAAATTAGGATTTGAGGGCGTATGGGAAGCAGAGAGGGTGGTGCCCCTACTTCTTGGCGAGGCATATGGTGCAGTTTTCGAATGTGGTGATTTATAGTTATCAGTACATGCTTGATCCTAAAGTGGCTGGGATTATTTCCAAGGAAATGCAAAAAGGAGTGCAAAGGACAAAGCACATGCACAAGGCACGGCAGAAAAGAGAAAAGAGAAAAGGGAGGGGAAGAAAAGTCATATAGATAGAAAAATAAAAAGCAAGGCAATGCAACAAAACATGAGCAGAAAACACATGCACAAGGACAGAAAAGCTGCATGGCAACAAGGCAGTGCATGAGTGGGAATAAAGAAAGAAAAAGAAAAGAAGAGAGGCAGCAATACATACACGAAGAGCAGAAAAACATATAAAATACTAGGCTGCCTTTTTTTTTCGAGGGCAGCTACAAGGCAGAGAGCGGAAGACAGAGACATGGGACAGAGGAATAAAAAAAAAAAAAAAAGCACAGAAGCAAAACATCAATACACGGTGCAAAGGAGGGAAGGCAGTGCGGAAAGAAGAATTGGAGCAGCCAATCAAAAAAGTCGCGGGGCTGAAAAGAGGCAAGCCTCGGACAGAGGCTGTTTTATTAATTACAGAGGGCAGGAAAATAAGAAAACCGTGGAGAGAAGGATTGAGCGCAGCCAGAAGCAAGCTCACGGCAAGAGAGCTCGGGAAGGGAAGAAAAGGGGAGGAGGAAGTCTTTGCACTCTCCCTATGCGGTTTTATCTTCTCAAACTCATGTTTTACTTATGCTTTAATTTAAGAATAATGTGTAATTAAATTCGTTTTGGCTAGAGGTTGATTCAAAGCCATGAACATATTTGTAATATGAATTGATTACCTTCAGTTGTGATTTCATGAGTTGTGAATTTAATTTGCTTAACTGCTTGATTGATAACTTATTCTTGTATGTCGATTAAGGATGCATACTTAGTTTGCATGCATGAATTTGATGCTAGAATATAAGGGAATTTCACCTAATCGTTATGAACTTATATTCATGAGTAGTGAAGGTTGCTATCCACAATCGAGTTAAGTAAATTCTTGGCAAGAGTATCATGCTTTTCATAGTTACGAATGCCTCGTCAATACTTATAGTTCTCATGAATCTTAATGATCTTTGATTGTATCTCTATTGTGTTGTTCACGTAGGGGACTTTTAGAGAATGTGTTGAATTGTTGTATGCGCTTTCCCATCCAATTCAATAACTTAAGGAGAACTTGAAGATTAAAAAAGTGCTGTTCACGGTTAATCTGGAGTGTTGAGATTCATGGTTTATTGAAAGAACAACTGAAAATTGGTTTGTATGCAAGTGTGTCATGTGTGGAGAAGAACCCTCTAGCTAGTCCATCACCCATCTATTCACCTTAATTTTATGTCTTTGTTCAATTCTGCAAGTTTATTTAGGTTTAGTTTACTTCTCGTCAAAACTCAATCCCCCATTGTTAAGTTGTATTATTTAGTTAGAATCTGTCCATTTTGGTGTCTTTTCATTGTTTTAAGTCTTTGTAGTTCTAAATTCGTCCAAATCAGTCCCTAGTGTCTAGTTCGAGTCAAGTTGGCTGTTTTGAGTTGTTTTGAGTCATTCTAGTGTGTTTTGAGTTATTAGAGTTTTTAGTCTAGTTTTGTGTCCTTGAGTCTTATTTAGTATTTTAAAGTCAATTTTGAGTAGATTAGCAATCCCTCCTAATCCCCGGCCTAGAATGATCCCTACTTACATCTATACTACAATTGTCAAAAAGAGGGTTTAATTTGTGTGTTGTTTTACAACGCATCACAAGAAAAGGATGATGATGAAAGAACAATGTCAAATTTCATGGCAATGATCAAACAGATGATGAAGATATACAAATGACATTAGCTGCATGGAAGATAAAAACATAAAATCAAGATTAGCTCAAAAACAAGCTAATTCTACTTAATTTTTTTTGTGTGTAAATTTTATATAAACTCATGAGTTTGCTATAAAAATATTAAAATGTCATCAACTGATTGATTCTGGTATAATTGATGTTGCATGCTAATTTTAGTATAATTGGTGTTGCATACTAATTGGAGTGATGCATACTCTTAAGTGTAATTTTTCTTTAAAATAATGTATCCACTAATTTATGCTTTTGAGTTTTAATTTACCTATTATTTTATAGAAAAAAATTACACTTAGAGTATATTTTCAATACTTAATTATATATTGAGACTACAATTTTTATACATTTCAAGGAGGTACATTTTTTAAATCTATGTATGATGACATGATCTCCTGTTTTTCCGTTAAAAACGGAGTTACAAATTTACCCTTCCTTTTTCTTTTAAACGTGAACGGCGGTGATTGACAGAAATATAGCTTAAGATTTACTCTCTTATATTCGAATCATTCAATTTTTATTTTCGTTTCTCTGCTATTTTTCTTTCTCTTTGAAGTTTATCTCTCAAGTTTTCTTCGATTGTAAGTTAATCTCTCTGAATTTTATCTATTCCGATTTAGATTTTTTGAAGTGTTGTGTGTTTTTTTAATTTATTTCGGTTTAGATTTTGAAACGAATCATTGATTTTTCAGTTTTTCATTGGTCACATTGTGTTTTTTTTTATTGTTTTTGTTTTTTGTAGGCATGATTTTTTATTTTTGAAGATTTTGATTCAGTTTTTATTTGATCGAGTCTTTGGTAAAAGTGACTTTTCGTTGTGCTGCTTTTGTTTTCATTGAAACTCATTTTGTTTTTTGTAGTATAGTTATCACGTATATTTATATTGGAATGGATTATGAATTAGTTTAGTATTTGGCGAAGGTTATTAATATTTATGCAGCATCAGCTCATAGAATCGTGCAAAATCAGTTGTTATAAGTTTTGGAAGCGGGTTGGGGGAAGAACCCCCCATAAACATTTAATAATTTTCAACGTAATACTTGTGCAGCATCAACTCATAGAATCTTGCAGAATCAGTTGGCATAAGTTTTGGGGGAGTGGGAAGGGTTGGGAGAATATTTAATAATTTTCAACGTAATATTTGTGCATCATCAGTTTTATATAATCACAAAGAATTGTTTGGCATTGGTTTTATAAAATTAGTATGCAGCATTAACTATATCAGCATTAGTATGCAGCACCAGTTATATCAAAATTAGCATGCATCATCAGTTATACTAGAATCATTCAGTTGATGGCATTTTAATATTTTGATGGCAAACTCATGAGTTTATATAAAATGTACAAACAAAAATTAAGTAGAATTATCTTGTTTTTAGATTTACCATTTTGTCTACTAGGTCATCGTCTTGATTTTTGAACTTATCTAGGCTTTGTGTTTTTATCTTCTATGCAACCAATGTCATTTGTATATCTTTATCATCTATTTGATTATCGCCTTTTTTCGACACATCTGTAACTGTTGTTTCATATCATCTTCTTGTTGTTGAACATCATCCATCTCATCATCAGCATCACATTTTGCCATTCCATCTGAAATTGTTCTTTCATCATCGTCATCATCTTTTTTATTTTCTGTAATTTGATCATCTTGTGGAGGTTGTGCGAACCTCCTTACATTTTGATCTTCTTCAAGTTCATGTTTAGGTACCAGTTTTTTTGCTGGTTTATCTTTCTTGGCTTTTGCATCCTTATTGGCTACTTGCTTAGGTCCCACTACGGTTTCATCTTCTTTCGGATCTTCATGTTCAAGCATCAATTTTTTTGCTGCTTTAGCTTTCTTAGCTTTTGGTTCCTTCTTTGCTAATTGCTTTTTCATTTTCCTCTTTTTGATGCAATTGGAGGATCGACAAAGTCATCATCATCTTCTTAGCATTATTTAACTGACTCCTCAATTGGTTTTGCATTGTTCATCTGTGAAAGGTTTAAGAGTTATGTTTTTTGACACTTTGTTTGAAAGCAACACACAATAGGCACATGCAAAATATTTTTTTCCTACAAAGTACATGTAGAATCATGTTTTACATAAAAGTATATACAGTATCAGATTTACCTCCAAATTTTTATTTGCTTCTTTATAGATTTTTTCATGCAGAACTAACAAATCCCACTTCATTGCTGTTGACAAGCGTTTCTCCTTTCCTTTTATTAGTTTGATGATTTAGGTGTGATCACAAAGCTAATACTGTAGACAAAATAAAAGTTAAAGATTTGTATATTTTTGTAAAATAAGACAAAAACTGATTTTTTTCATTAGTTTTTGTTTGCTTACCAGTAAAAGTACAACAACGTCACCGATGGTTGGTTGTTTGTCTCTTTTGCTCTTCTGTGCTCTATCAATTGATTCCATCAAGTATCTTGCTGTTTTCTTGGCCCAGTTGTATTGATTTATGTTATTGATGGAGTTACAATTCTTGGCCAAACTCCAAGGGAGTTTCCCTGCTGAGCAACCAAGTAAATTTGTGTTGAGCAAATATAGAATTATAAGGCAGGCTGCATCTTGATTCCCTTCTGTTGTCCCAGTATCAAATGCAACTTGAATTGCGTGTGCAATTTTTTCTACCGATTCTTGACATTTCTAAGAAGTATTTATCAACAAATATGTTTTCTTTTTGGCTTTGGGATTCTTATGTCTCTTGTTGACTGAGGGGCTTTTCTGCCTCGGTTTGGGATCCCAAATATGCGTTAGACATGATCAACATTTATTTGGCTATATCCATTTTCGAAATTGAGCATTCCTTTTTCAATGTCATACCAATTCACTATATGTATGACATCCCAGTCTAATTTCTTCATTTGTAATTCACCTTTTACGTAAGCTTTCACAAGTCTATCAAAAGGTGACTTATATATGAATGCTAAGACTTCTAGTTTTTTGTCAAATTTTAGCTTGAGCTCTTGTATTAGTTCTGCAAAGATCATGAGATTCAGTCCTATTTGATTATAGCTCTCATTTGTTGCTAGAAACTTTATGGCAGAAGCTTTTTGAGCTGATTTCTTTTTTGTTGATAAATGTTTTTCTTTTGGCGGCATCTTTATAAAAAAAAATGAAACAATAATGAGTACAATTTTTAATCAAATAATATGAAGTCATATAAATGACAAACTAGATGCAAAGGGCAGATGCTTAGCACACAAACTAGATGCAACATCACTTAGCACACGAGCTATATGCAGCATCAATTAGCATACAAATAGATGTAGCATCAATTAGCAATCAAGGTAGCTGCAGAATTGGTTGTTGACACACAATGTACATGCATAATTGTTTTAAACACAAGCTAGATGTAGATTCATTTTTTCTTTTTCCACAATATATTTATTTGCAGAACCAATTTACAAACATAAAGTAGAAATAGAATTAATTTACAAAGTGCTGCATCAGTACAAAGTACAACATCAAGCTAGATGGTTAATGTTTTTACACACAAAATTTAGACGGATATTCTTTTTTTTTTTTTATAGATGCTGTTGAAGAATCAATATACATATAAACTAAAAAAGTGAAACTTAAACTTCTAAGATACTGAAATTGTTTTTTCTCGAACTGGAACACTGATTTTTTTATAAAATCAGGTGTAAAACATTACTTGATAATGCATGCGTTCTTTTATAGTTTTCCAAAAGTGTCTTTTGTACAAATAAGTGCAAAAACACTTGATAATGCATTTTTTTTTTTTTACAGAGTTCGAATTATAATCATGCAAAAGAACGATTTTGAGTAGTAGAAAATACTTTTGAAATAGTGATCTGTTGGAAATCTAGCTGAACGTGTGTATCACTTACAGAAAATCCAGCTTTAAAGTATTAGAATCTATGGAGATTTTAGGTTTTTTTTCTAGAAAAGTATCTTTTGCGTGATAGTGTTTGAAATGATAGGTTTGGTGAAGCTAAAACCATCTGTTCGCTGTTTTGAATAAGGAAAACTGGTTTGTTTTAATGATTTTTTATTGTGCAGTGGTTAACGTGGTCATTTATTAACGATTATAGTCGAGGGGCATGGGCCGTAATTTAGTCGGTTCGTTTTTTTCTTGTTTGGGCTTGGGTTTTTGTTGTTTAGATTTTTTGTCCCTTCTTGAAATATTTTAAAAGGTGTGGAGTTGTGTGAAATATGATATATATATATATATATTTGTGTCTTTATAAGTAAGGCTCCTTAAATTAATTTTGAATCAAATAACATTCTTTTAAATATTTTGCATGTATTATTACATAAACTGAGCAAATTTTGTCATAATACTTTATGAAATCAGTCAATTTCCTCAATATTTTTGATATTTTCAGGAAATATCCAATGTTTACAAACAATTTGTAAAACGTTTGCAGGAAATATCAACGAGTCTATGCTTTCTTTCTTTTTTTTTCTTTTTTTGTTTCTTTCTTTATGGTATTAGTTTACTTCAATAAAATTTGTGTGGCTTTCATGACGAAAATTTCAATTAAGTTATGTATATCTTATTCTATCTAGTGAAATGCTTTATTTTATTACTTGTTATTATAAGGAAGTTTTTTTTCTTTTCACATATCGCATACTTATCGTTTACGCAGTATCTAATCATTAATTCTTGATTCATACATGTGTTGTGGCTTCATCTAATATTTCCCTAAAAAATAATTTTAAATTCTCATGTTTATATCGATATACAATATATCCATCAATATTTCTACAAATTTGTCTCTATTGATATTTTCACCAATACTGATATTTTAAACACTGATCATAATGTATAAGACTAAACCAAGAACAGACCTCTTGCTGGAAAATAAACAAGTACGTATGTATATGTGTGTGTGTGTGTGTGTGTGTGTGTGTGTGTGTGTGTGTTAATTCAGACTTCTTTAGCAAAACCTTACATGTTCCATCTAAGTATTGTGTTTAGCATTTCCTAAATCTGTGTTCTATACAAATGATGTTACTTGTGGGTATTGTCATTATTGTACCTTAATAATCTGCATTAGAGTGTTGTGTATGCATGTTTTGTCATTTCTATTATTTGCGGGATCATGTGTATGAATCGAATCAATGCACCGCACTGCTATTGATTATTGTTTTGTTGTCGCTGACTTTGTAGGTATGTAATCTATATCACTTTGGAGGCGATTTTGGATATAACTTGAACATGTAAATAGATCGAGTCTCATTACTTGAGTGCCATCTTTTATCAACAATTTTTATGGCCGATTTCGGTTCAAAAATATCTTTTAAAATAATAATAGATCAAATCTCATTACTTTTTTTTTTTTGAAGAACTAGAAACATACATAACCATGGCGAGCAATTCACTGTCTGATTGGCTAATCTTGGAATCCAAGACCAGCGACAGTCCTGGAAAGAATTTTTTAGGTTTAGAATTCCTTCTAAGATTGAAAAATTTTCCCAGCTACCATTAAAGGTACCACTCTACAGAGAGGAAATAACCGCAGCAGAGTCCAATTCCACCAAAACCCAATTCAAACCCAACTCGAAAGCCAACTTACATCTTCGAAGCAACAATCGCGCCTCAACTACCATCGTTTTTGGTGCCACAAGTGAAAGCTTATAGGCGGCCACAAAATGACCCTGATGGTTACGCAACACTACTACCAGTAACGCCTGACCATTCACCAGGTTCCAACTTGTATCCACATTAAGTTTTAAATAAGGATCGTCCGGGAGGCATCAGTGGGAAATAAGACAAGGGGAATCAGAAAGTGCCCTGAGGGGACGTGCAGTATAGGAAGTCGCCTACCAAAAAGAATTTATAGTGAAGGAAATAGTATGAACCACTTGATAAGGATCAATAGCCTTGTCGTTGAAAACATAACTGCATTGCATCTTCCAAATTTTCCAACAAGAGAAGGAAATAATAGAAAGGAAGTGTGTCCCATTAGACAGCCGACTAGCCATATCAATCATCTTCCCAAGCCAACATCCAAAAGAAGAAG
Source organism: Crataegus laevigata (assembly GCA_963580275.1). Taxonomy (NCBI): domain Eukaryota; kingdom Viridiplantae; phylum Streptophyta; class Magnoliopsida; order Rosales; family Rosaceae; genus Crataegus; species Crataegus laevigata. The sequence goes on along the minus strand of OY756940.1, from coordinate 29,218,710 downwards.
TTCCTTGACCATTAATTCAAAGACCAAGCGGGCCACCAAACCAAATAAGCACTACCCACGGGCAGAACAACAACATGTGCATCACTGATTCCTTCTGAGTTTTGCATATAAGGCATAGTGGTGAGGTAGCTACCCGACAAGAGAATAAACCCGTCAGAGTGGCCAGCACCCCCCCCGCACAGCCCTTCAAATAAAATTCCTTATTTTTGAAGAGGCATTTAGCTTCCATACCATTTTTCGAATCTTACCATCCAGAGAAATGAAGGGTAAAGAATGAGAGTCCCTATTTCTCGACCGAGAGGTATGAATCGAATGGTAGCCTGATCAGACTGAGTACTTACCACATTTATTAACAGTCCAAATCAATCTGTCCTTCCTAAAGGAATACCCAATTAGAGTATTGTGAATGGCATTAAACTCACTAACATAAATGATAGGGCGTAAGAACTTAATGTCCCATGTATTGGTGCTTTGACAAATAAGAGAGGAGACCCTAGTATTCAAGGTAATATAATTGGAGTAGCAAGGGTCAGGATGGCTGAGAGGAAGAGAGGGGAGCCATATGTCCACCTAAATGCGTGTGTCCTTCCTATTCAAAATCTGGCAATGGGTTCCATCTTTTAGCATGTCATGGCCCGCCAGAAGGCTTGCCCAAGCCCAAGAAGCCCGACTACCCAGCTTAGTGTCAAGGAATGAAGTATGAGGAAAATAACAAGCCTTGAGAATTTGGGCCCAAATGGAATTGGAATTGTGAATAAGCCTCCAGCATTGTTTAGCAAACAAAGCATCATTAAAATCCTAATAATTTCTGAAGCCCATTCCCCCATTGCATTTTGGCAGCCCCATTTTTTCCCAACTCACCCAATGGATCCTTCTCTTCACACCATTATCTCTCCACCAAAATCCAGCAGTTAGAGAGTCTAAATCCTTGCAACCAAAATTAGAAATTTGAAAAGATTCATAGGATAGGCCGGAATTGCTTGGATCACAGCCTTAATTAAGATTTCCTTCCCCGCAAGAGATAGAGATGCTTCTTTCCATCCTTGAATTTTCCCCAGCACACGCCCCTTGACAAAGGCAAGGCTTTGATGCTTTGATCTCCCTCAGATGGCGGGCAAACCTAAGTACTCCCCCGAGTCTGAAACCAACGACATCTCAATGAGAGAACTGAGTTGGGTGCGCAGGTCAAAAGGGACATTCCTTCCAAAATAAAAATTGGATATCTAGATACTGACCTTTTGGCCCAAAGCCCTGCAATACTTATTCAGTATATTCAACAGATTATCACAGTCCTTCTAGTATGCCTTGAGAAAAATAAGAGTGTCATCTGCAAAAAAACAGGTGAGAAATACTAGGTCCATGCTTGTTCATTTGAATACCATTAAGCTCCCCAAGGTCCACCGCTCTCTGGATCATTCGAGAAAGAACATCACTAACCAAGAGAAACAGATAAGGAGAAAGGGGGTATCCCTGACGGATACCACGAGATGGGGAGAATCGATTCCCAGGCTTACCATTAAGCAAAATAGCAAACTCCATCGTGCACACACAGTTTAAAATCAAAGTGGTCTAGCCCCTACAAAAGCCCATCTTCAACAACACAACTTCTAAAAAGTCCCATTCAACTCTGTCATAAGCCTTGTGCATATCAAGTTTGATACCCAATTCGAACTTACGTTTAGCTTTCCTCAACTTTAGAAAATGAAAAAGCTCATGAGCCATCCTAATATTCTCCTAAATTAATCAATCCGCCACAAAGGCATTTTTCATTGGTGAAATTAAACTCGGCAACAGAGGCTTCAAACGGTTCACCAGCACCTTCGATAAGATATTGAAACAAAAATTACATAAACTGATAAACCGGAATTGGGATACAGATTCAAGGCTAACAATTTTAAGAATCAATACAATGTGTGTGGAATTAATTATTTTGGAAGTACCAACACCCATCATGAAGTCCCTGACTAGACCCTGAACATCCTCCAAAATAATGTCCCGGTAAGAGTGATAGAAAAAACCTTGGAAGCCATCCGGGCATGTGGCTTTCAAACCTCCCATTTGATGGACAACGCTCTTAATGTCATTGTCAGTCACTGGTTTGAGAAGCTCAGCATTCATATCTTATGTAACAAAGGGACTGATGCAATCCAATGAATCCCCTCAATCCCTGTCTCCCTCGGAGGTAGATTTACAATGATCCTCCACCAGATTCAAGACCTACCTCTCTTCTTCCACCCATTGACCATTATCTCCCTTTAATTTCCCAATTATATTTTGCCGTCTTCGATGGAGAGTAGTGCGATGAAAGAAAGTCGTATTAGCATCCCTCTCCTGAAGCCATTTCACTCTAGAACGCTGCATCTAAAACATCTCCTCATGTTCCCTTAACTGAACAACACGCAAGGTAACCGCCTTTATTTCCTTCAAGCTATCAGCCCAATTGGTTTGGAGAGCATCCAAATAGTTCACTAACTTCTCAATTTCCATACCTCGCCTATTGAATTTCACCTTACTCCAAATCAGCAACTAGGATCTGCAATCAGAAAGCTTTTTAAACCAAGAATCCATCAAGTTATCACCTCATCGCCTTTGCCAGCATCTCTGCACAATGTCCCTACATTCTTCCTCTTTCACCAGTACGCCTCGAACCGAAAGAGTCTTTTTGTCTTACAAACATTAAGCTGAGATTGAACAATAACCGGGCGGTAATCCGAACCCACCACTGTTTCATGCGTAACTAGTGTGTGAGGCCAGAAATCTTACCACAAATAATTAACCGCAACTCGATCCAGCCATTCCTCAATAAGTTGGCCCATCCTCATCCTCCGCCAAGTGAACTTCGGGCCTGTGAAACCCAGGTCCATAACCTCTACCACATTAAGGAAGTTTTGAAGATAACTCGGCCTATTATACAAAACAGAAGCTCCACCCGATTTTTCATGGTCCCACATGAATTCGTTAAAATCCCCTCCACATAACCAAGGAATGTCAGTCTGCCCAAATGAGGAAATCATCCAATTCCAGAACTCCTCTTTCTCAGGACAATAAGGCGTTCCATACACGAAGGTGACTCAAGCCTAAGAGCTAGATTCATCGAGATAGAAATGCATATCAATAATATACTTTGAGGAGAAAAGTATATTAACATTAATATTCTCATTCCAGCATAAACTTAAACCTTCAGCCCTACCAATCGGGGAAACATGGAACCCTTAAGAATAACCCATATGTCTTCGAACACTATCAATCCTATGATTTTTCATTTTAGTCTCAGACAGAAAAATCATAGAGGGTCTGTATTAACTAGTCAGCCCATGAAGGGTCCGAACTAGCATGTTCGACCCTAGACCACGGCAGTTCCACAGAAGGTAAGTCATGGATGCCTTGCAGCTGTTGAACGCCAGCCGCCACCACCTTGGGAGGAACTTCCTTCTTTTTTTTGCCAAAATAGCTCACTTCTCACTTTCCCCTTACTCCTCTAAATACTACCAGAATTCCTTGTATTCAATAGGAACCTCCTGCAAGTTTTCCTCCACATAAAGCGCACATTCCCCCTCCAAGCACATCTTCCTATTAATCATCTTGTGAAAACATTCCTTACCCCATCTTATCGCTCCACTTTATCCTTTCTTAATCTTCTTTTGGGCAGAAAGAGCCAAGTTAGAATCCTTTATCTCCAGGCTTCTTTTGTTTCCTACACTTCCCCGAGATAGGTTTAATGGGTGGTCCAACACCTCCTGCACAGTCAACCCCTCTACATTGGTGTGGGTTTCACTCTGTCTAGTATAAATTTCCTCATGGGCCTCCATTTCCTCAACTAGGCTTAGACTTACATTAGGTCCTTCAATTGTTAGTCTCTGGTCCACCATCTACTCATGTTTGGGGCTCTCATCAATCTCCACAACATTCGTTGGCGGGCCACCTTCCATCATCTTGTGGACACCAATCAAATCTGAAACCTATGGGCCCAACATGTCATACCCCAAAACCAACTAACGATTAACAATCTGAGTATTCGCTTCCATAAGCCATTACAAGGACTCTATCCTTTGACTCGAACTACTAACGCCTCCAAACTACCCTCTAATCTGTATTTTTGTTGTACTGCGTGCCACATCAAGGCTGATGGGTCCCTTATTTTGATCCTCACTTCCTCACCTAGGAGTCTCTTCTGTGACACTCATTCTCTGAGAACCTTATCTCTTATCCTCCTCGTTGTTCCAGCCAACCTTCTCCCTAGGGATATCAGGAACGAGTCTCAATTTTTCCTAAACCTCCCGAACAGGGCCAATGGAACACCTCTTATTTGGACCCAGAAAGGAACAAGATGAAGTTGAATTCCCTCAAACGCTAATTCTTGAGGCCACCTTTTAATAGAATTTTTTTTCTTTATAACAGCCCATGGAACCTAGGAAAGGATTTTCCTTGCTGAGCTCTCATTAGGAACAATTATAATAAACGTGTTGTCCTTAACTCATTTGACTTGCACTTCTTCCATCTCTTTCCAAGAAAATCTGAGGATGTTTCTTACCCCCTACTTATTAAGAGGTTTCTCATTTATCACAACCCCAACTAGCTTGACACCCTGCTCCATGGTAGTTAATTCCAAAGCATCTTCAAGTTGCACCACCAGTTCTTCCACCTCCTCAGTTGCCTGCGGCCGAATATCATCTTAATCTGAGTTCATAGTGAGACTTGTTGTATGCTTAATATGGACAAAGTGTAGAAGGCACATTTGTTGAAGCAACTTCTGTTGAATTCTATCACTCGTATTCTCCCATACAATCATCTTACCCTTACTAATTAATGGGTGTACAACCTTACCCTCATTTATTATGGCAGGTAGACTTCCTACCATTGTGAAGATAGCTATTAAATGCCTCGAGTCATTACTTCTCTTCCAAATCTTTAAATCCTCACATTTCCCTTGACAGTACTATAATAAAAGCATCCTCACCCACCAAGTAAGTATCCTGATTATATCCATGTAAACCATGGCCCCAAGAGGGTACATGGTCTTAGCTTCCTCAAATATGCCACCTGCTACAGGAGGAATAGAAAAGGGAAATAAAAGCCTTCTCACAAATTAAGATTGATATGCTAAGCAAACCAATAAAGATAAACTAGGACCCAGCACAAGAAAGCAAACAAAGGGAGGGAACAGAACAGATCCTACAAGATCGAAGAAAACCATAGGTTTAAAACTCTCACAGGGGAGAGAACAGAAGCTGACAAAGGAGGACTCTCACAGGGGAGAGAATTTTGAATTGGATTTTTAAAAATCTCATTACTTTAGTCCGAGAGCTAATAAAGAATATTTCAATATACAAGATGTAAAATATACTGGCTTTCGAATTAAAGTAATGAGACTTGATCTGTTTATTATTTCAAAAGATATTTATTGACACTAGCCATGAAAATTATTGATGAGAGATGATATAAAGTAATGGGATCGACAAGTTTTGTGATGTATGTTGTAACTTAATCTTCGATCAAACCAAAACAATCAACCAAAACATGAACAATGGAAGCTCACTTTATTGATTTAATAAAGGATTACAAGAAAACTCACACATACACAATAGTTTCCTTGTCACACAAGTCTCTCACACTATATTCATATTACCCCCCTCACCCTAACGTTAAGGCCTTTTTATACTAGTTACAAACCTATTCCTAAACTGAGTTGGAATCCTAAACCTAATGGAAACCTGCGTCCAAGTTTCCACACCTATCACAATTAGAACTCCAATTCCAGATAGGAATTCATCTTCGAATTCTATACCAACTCCAACAAACTCCACCTTGGTAAGAAATCCATCTTGAGACTTCATCTGCTTCCACTGCTCCACCATTTCCAAGTATTAAACTTGTCTCACATGCACCAAATCCAGACAATGTTTGAATTTTGCTGCACCAACTACCTTTGTTAACATATCTGCAGGATTATCAGCCGAAGTAATCTTCTTTACAAGAATCTCACCTTCAGCTATAATCTCACGAACGAAATGATATCTTACATCTATATGTTTGGTCCTCGCATGATGCACTTGATACTTCGCCAAGTAAATAGCACTTTGACTATCACAATGCACGTCCATCTTGCGCTGCTCAACTCCCAAATCTGCTATTAAACCAAGTGTCCAGATAGCCTCCTTAATTGCTTCAGCCATCGCCATATATTCAGCTTCTGTGGTTGATAGCGCAACGGTTGGTTGTAGTATTGACCTCCAACATATAGGACCATTCGCTATGGTAAACACATACCCTGTGGTAGATCTTCTTTTGTCTAAGTCACTAGCAAAATCAGAATCCACATATCCAGTAGAGAACTTCTCGATTCCTTTATCATTTCGCTCAAAACAGATTCCGGTGTTCCTTGTTCCATGCAAATATCTTAGTATCCATTTAGCAGCTTCCCAATGCATTTTACCAGGATTATGCATAAACCTACTCACTAATCCAACTGCATAAGCAATATCAGGCCGAGTACACACCATGGCATACATCAACCCTCCAACCAAACTGGAATAAGGAACATCCTTCATCTTAGTTCTGTCTTCATCACTCTTAGGGCATAGTTGCGTGCTCAATTTGAAATGAGGAGCTAGAGGTGTGTTTACAGGTTTGGTTTCATCATGAATGCCAAACTTGTGTAGCAACTTTTCCAAATACTGTCTCTGCAATAAACATACCACTCCTTTCTTTCTGTCCCGTGCGATTTCCATTCCCAAAATCTTCTTTGCTTCTCCGAGGTCTTTCATTTCAAACTCATTTTGCATCTGAGTTGTGAGTTTTGAGATCTCTGTTGTATCACTAGATGCAATAAGCATATCATCCACATAAATTAGTAAATAGACATAAGTACCTCCCTTTGCTTTCTTGTGATATACGCAGTGATCGTATTGGCTCCTAGTATAGCCAAAATCCTTCATAACTTTATCAAATCTCAAGTACCATTGCCTCAGTGATTGCTTTAAACCATATAGAGATTTGTTGAGCTTGCAGACTAGATTCTCCTTTCCTTTCACTTTGTATCCTTCAGGTTGATTTATGCTTTAGACAGATTTCCATGCAGAAAAGCAGTTTTTACGTCCAATTGTACTAGCTCGAGATCAAACTGTGCCACTAGTGCAAGAAGGATTCGAATGGATAAATGTTTTACCACAGGAGAAAAGATTTCATTATAATCTACCCCTTCCTTCTGAGCGTAGCCTTTAGCTACCAATCTGGCTTTAAATCTTACTGGACTTGTATTATTTCTTCCCTCTTTCTTTGCATATACCCATTTGCATCCAATGACCTTCCTACCTTTAGGTAGCTCCACTAAATCCCAAGTTTTGTTTTTCTTCAGTGACAGCATTTCATCATCCATAGCTTCGTGCCAATTCTTTGCTTCTTCACTACTTGCTGCTTCAATAAAGTTTGTAGGAATGTCTGCTTCGATTACTGGCAATGCGTATGCCATGCATGAAACACAATCTTTGAGTTTAGCAGGAAGCACCACCTCTCTTTTTCCTCTTCTCTTGGCAATACATTCTTCCTGATCTTGGACATCATAAACCATACTGTCTTCTTCTTGCTCTTCTGCTTGATCGACACAATTTTGTTCTTCAGTATCGATTTTTTCTTCGATACTTAATTGTTCAGTCTGTTCCTTTGATAGCTCCACCTCATGGACAACCTTTCTTTCTTCTCTCAGTTTCATATGAGTTTCATTAAACGTCACATTTCTGCTTATGACAACCTTCTTGAGTTCTGCACTCCACAATCTGAATCCCTTGACTCCACTATTAAACCCTAGAAAGATAGCTTTCCTTGCTCTTGGGTCCAGTTTATTTTCTTTCACATGATAATAAGCATCACATCCGAATATCCTTAGTCTTTCATAGTTGATGAGTCAGTTTCATATTATATATTTTACCCTATTCTTAGTATGTTTTGGTAATTATTTTGGTAGAATTTTGATACTTTGATTTATATTTTCAATATAGGACATTCGACTTCTTATGGAGCAAAACATGATCAAATGGACGAAATTTGGAGTGATTCAAATTGGATGACGTTCGTGTGTTCCTTGGCGTGTTCGTGTCAAAATTTCGGATTTTTCTACCAAGCGGTTATTTTCTGGCGAGGGAATAAAGAAGCAGTGCGCAGTGCTGAAAAATGACGTTTTTGGGCTTAAATTGCGTTTTTGGAGCCCAAGATGACCTCTGATGGGTTCGTGGCCTTCTGGAGAAGTGTTCAGAATATGTCAAGCCTCAAATCCAGCTATATTGGGCCAGTTTTGGAGCAGCTTAAGGGTCCAAAACGGGACTGTTCAGATTTCATACGAATTTCACCATTTAATTAAGGGATTTTGTTTCCTATTTTATGTTGGTTTCCTAGTTGGAATAAAGGACTTAGAATCTAGGGTTTTAGAGTAGATTTCCAGCGGCTATAAGGTTTCGGGGGGCCGTGAGCAATATTTTGGGTTAGACTTGATTTTACATAACTTTGGCTATAAGAATTTTGTGAGGGCTCTTGGAGATTTTCAACTCTAAGGTGTTTTCATTCCTTTTATTCTTAATGATACTTTCTAGATTTTTATTATGAATATGCGTAACTAAATCTCTTTTGCTAGGGTGAGGCCACGAGCCTTAGCAAGAATATGTAGTTTCTTTTCAATTTGCTTATGACTATATGCATGCAGGTTTTCGAATTATTAATCACTAATTTAAACTATCTAATTATCTTGATGCTTGATCACCATTAGGATGTTTAGAAAAGTAATTTGATGCAATTTTGGTCGGAGGTCGGTCCCTGAAATTGACGAAGTCTTCTTGTGATTAATATGTGCAAGTTCACTTAGGATGAATACCACGTCTTAAGGGTTGCATGGTTTTTCAAAAGGTTTCACAGAACTTAATGAGTCATGCATGTTTAGATTTGATCTGAATACCACAGACGGATTGCATGTTTGATATACGCTCTATGTTGGGGGTCCAAGTAGGCATACAATAGGAATACCTAACCTTTGGAATATGCATGTATGAGTCATGAGTAATTGAGAGAACTATATATGATTGTTAAGGTGACGACGGATCCCTAGTGTTTTCTTAATTTAATTATTACAAAAACTGTTTTTCTGTCTTCATCTTTAATATTGTTTTTAGTTTAATTTTATTAGTTAAATGTGTTTTAAGTTAATTAATTCATAAAATCAATCATCACAACTTTCTGTCTTACAATAATTAATTGGAGTTTGATTTGTTTCGATTTGTTTAGTAATCCCTATGGAGAACGACCTTGTGAGATTCATTTATACTACAACATCCTTGTCATTCTTGCAAGTAAATTAGAGTTTTTAACCCATTTGCACATGTGGTAAAACATCTATCAATAGTCGTCAGCAATTTTGCCTGACCATACTTCCATCGAAGTCTTCCCATTTAAGGCTGAAGAAGGAAGACGATTTAGAATGTGACATGAGTAACTCAATGCTTCTGCCCAAAAACATTTATGCAGTTTTGCTTGTGATAGCATACATCTGACCTTGTCTAATAGTGTTCGATTCAATCGTTCTGCAATTCCGTTCTGTTGGGGAGTTTCCCTAACACTGAAATGTCGTGTTATACCTTCCTTCTTGCAGATTTCAAAGAAGGGATCAGACGTATACTCTCCCCCATTATCACTTCTTAAGACTTTCAGCTTTTTTCCGGTCTTTCTTTCAACGGTATTTTTCCATTCTAAGAAAATATCCAGCACCTCATGTTTGTGCCTCATCACATAAATCCATGATCTACGTGAATAATCATCAATGAATGATACAAACCATCTATTTCCTCCTAGAGATTCATTCTTTGCAGGTCCCCAGACATCCGAATGTACATAATCCAGAACCCCTTCAGTTTGATGTATTGCAGTGCCAAAACTTACCCTTGTTTGTTTACCAAGAATGCAGTGTTCACAAAAGTCGATCTTCCCACTTTTGGCTCCCTTTAGGACCCCTTGTTTAATCAGTCCTTGCAGTGCCTTATTCCCTACATGCCTTAGCCTCATATGCCATAGAGAAGATGTATCTGATTGCTCACTCGTTGCCACCATAGCTATCTGAGATTCAACAGTGGTGCCTTCTAACAAATAGAGCAAACCCTTTCTAGGTGCTTTCATTATCACTAGTGCTCCTCTAGCAACTTTCAATGTCTGGTTTTCAGAATAGAATTTGTTACCTTGAGATTCAAGAGTGCCTAAAGAGATTAAATTCTTCTTAAGATCGGGGACATACCTTACCCCTTGTGATTCTCGGACTACACCATCATGGTGTTTGATCCTAACGCTGCCAATTCCTCACGTTGCACATGGATTATCATCCCCCATATACACCGTTCCAGTGAGAGTTTTGAAAGAGGAAAACCAATGACGTGGAGAGGTCATATGATGTGTGCATCCAGTATCAAGCACCCAATGATTCATATAGTCTATACCTTCTGATGCTGTTAGGGCACAGACGAACTCTTCATTGTCAGCTTCAACAACATTTGCTTCTGAATCTTCATATTTTTTCTCCTTGTTTTTGGCTTTGATTTTTGGGCAATCTTTTTTCCAGTGCCCTTTCTCATGGCAGAAAGCGCACTCATCTTTATCCAAAAACCTCCTGTTGCTAGAGGCACCTCTCGATCGTGACTTGCCTTTCTTCTTAGTTGAAAATTTTCTTTCCTTTGATCTTCCTCTTACCATTAGTGCTTCTGAATTATTCCTTTCTTGTCTATCTAGATTTCGAACTTCATGGTTCATTATAGCGCTTGAGATCTCATCAAACTTAATGGTTTCTCTACCATAAATCCATGTTGTTACAAACGATTCATAGGATTCAGGTAAGGAATTCATCAGAATCAACGCTTTATCTTCCTCCTTGATCGTCTCCTCCAGATTCAGTAGTTCAGCAATCATCTTGTTAAACTCTTCAAGATGATCAATCATCTTGGTTCCTTCCTTATACTGGAAGCGATACAATTTACTATTAAGATAGAGTCTATTTTCTGCACTCTTCTTCAAGTATTTCGACTCCAATGTATCCCAGAGTTCTTTGGCTGATGAGATATTCATCACACCATATTTTTGTGCTTTACCAAGACATAGCCTAATCGTGGAACATGCATGTGCATTCAGTCGCTGCCATTCCTCCTTCTTCATTGTCATAGGCATATCTCCAAGCACAACCAGTAAACCTTGTTGAATCAGTACATCCTTAACTTCGCACTGCCACATAGCGAAGTTATTGGTTCCAATGAACTTCTCGATCTCAAACCTAGCATTTTGCACTGCAGTTTTGGTTACCTAAGTACCACTCTCATCTCCACTTTCAGTTTTTGTAATTGTTTTGATCTGACCCCGCAACTATGGCTCTTGATACCACTTGTTGTAACTTAATCTTCGATCAAACCAAAACAATCAACCAAAACATGAACAATGGAAGCTCACTTTATTGATTTAATAAAGGATTACAAGAAAACTCACACATACACAATAGTTTCCTTGTCACACAAGTCTCTCACACTATATTCATATTACCCTCCTCACCCTAACGTTAAGGCCTTTTTATACTAGTTACAAACCTATTCCTAAACTGAGTTGGAATCCTAAACCTAATGGAAACCTGCGTCCAAGTTTCCACACCTATCACAATTAGAACTCCAATTCCAGATAGGAATTCATCTTCGGATTCTATACCAACTCCAACAATGTATATAGAGGATGACTCCTAGGAACAATCCCACAAACATTATAGAGGTTGGAAATCTGGAGTGGAAATACGGGGGCTGAAAGAACTTGAACATAGTAGACTTGGCAATTTCTTACATGACACATAAACGACACGAAGATAATGGGTTTTGGGTCAACACGATAACTTATCGGGTCACACGATAAGAACCCGTTAATTACGGGTCCTTAACAGGTTTACACGAGAGTGACACGCGGGTAAACTGTTTCGATACGAAAAGAAATAAAAGTTATTTTTATGATTTTAATTTTTTTAACTACTATAAAATACAATAGATATAGTGGATATATATATATATATATATATATATATATATTGTTTATTAATTATTATTCTAAATAAATTTTAAAAATTTAAGTTTTATTTATTTATTTATTTTTATAAAATACTATGTGCAAAGAGTGAGATTAGAAAATTATAAAACACATTAAAAATAAAAACATCAAGTAATTTAAAAATACCAAATACATTTTAAAATTTATAATAATTAATTTACAAGTGCAAAAAATGTGAAAAAATATGCAAATACTCGTAATCGCATATTCTACGCTTTAAAGGTGGGTACATGAATTTTTAAAACCATACAAACCCTCATGTATTTTTAAGGGAGTTCAAAATAAATAAAATTCATAACCATTACTGTATAAGTCTGAAAAAGGTAAAAGCATATATAAATGCTCATGATTGCATCCTCTACGCTTATGCGATGGTTACATGGTCGTTTAGATTTTTAAAACCCTCCAAATCTCATGAATAATATTTTTTGAGTACAAAATTAATAATATTGTAGAAGTGTAAAATTTATACACACACACACACACAATCACTTATAATGACAAGTTTTACAACTTTTGTGAAGGAGTCAACTCCGAAATCTGACACCATAATCCATAAATCTTAAATTTAAATTTAACCATCCATTATCGTTTACACTTTATTCTACTCATCAAATTTCATTTTTTAGATTTTCTTTTTCAAAAAGTGATCTTTTGAAGTAGTATTTATGTAACAATGTGGTATGTATATACTAATTTAGTGTTATGTTTTACATTTGTTGGGGTCAAATTATGTTTTTAATTTTCATTATTTATTTATTTAAAATATATTTTTCTCAACGGGTAATGGGTCGAGTCATCTTACCTGATAATATTAACGGGTCAATTTCGGGTTGGTCATATTACCCGTTTATTTTAACGGGTGTTACACTACACGACCTGTTAAACTATCGGGTATGACACAAAAACGACACGAACAATGAGAAACACGACACGAATGCTAGGTCTAGAAGAGAGGGTTTAAGCGCTGGATTGCGGTTGATATACAAAGTTTTTATATTTCTTGAACTGTATCAAAAGTGCACACTACCTATGAAATTGCACAAAAAATCAGCGCTGGCCATACTTAGTTGATTCTGTGCATTTCTTGTGGTAGTTATTTTTGTGGACGTACTTGTTTTTTATTTTTGTTTTCGTAAAGAAATGGAGAATACAACCCAAATCAAACTTACAACATCAAAAGAAACAAAGCAAGTTCAAAAAATTTCAGCAATATAATCCATGAGCAATGATTCGATCCAATTAGAAGGCTTATCAAACACATGAATGCCAATAGGATTAATTAGATAAAAGTGATCCAATTCTACATCTTATTAATTAAACATTTGTGGGCTTTCAACTTCTTATTAAAACGCTTTGTTTTTTTTATTAAGGTGCTTCCATCTTTATCCATGTCATTTTTTATTTCTAACTCATCATTTGAAGTAAATTTGAAAGAAAACAAAAAAAAAATGAAAGTAAGAGTTATTTATATTGAAACTGATCAGATCTAAAATTCTTAAATTTGTGGAAAGAAAATAAGTTTGAAAATTTTGGTTCAAGTATTATCCCAATAATTAATTGTTAAAAATTTGATATAATTAATTTTCAGTACAAAGTTTTAATATGAAAAATTCTCTCTTTTTTAAGGGTCATAACATACCACTAGATTGTACGTACCAAAGTTACGTTCACACATTGTACCAATACCTTGGTACATACTAATACAAGAATCACGTAACGTACCAAAATTAGTAATCTGTAATGCACCAAAATATTAATACGTACCAAACCTAAGATTATATAATGTACCAAGTTATTGTTACATTATGTTCAATACATATGTGCATTCATATATCATGTTCATAATTGGTACCTTATGTTTAATAGGTTGTTAGTTGTATTTTTAGAATTTTAATGATATTTTTTATTTGAGTAATGAAAAGTGTTGTTTGAAATGAATTTTGGGATAATATATCTTCTAGATTTTGAGATTTAGGTGATATTAATTTGTAATTTGATTGGTAAACCAAATATGTCACATCCCGACTCGGGGTCCACCACATCCCGGGCCCGGGCTCGATCTCCGCCGTAGCACGGTATTGTCCACTTTGGGCCCTAACCACGCCTTCACAGTTTTGTTTCTGGGAACTCACACGAGAACTTCCCAGTGGGTCACCCATCCTGGGATTGCTCTCGCGCGCTACTCGCTTAACTTCAGAGTTCCGATGAACTCCGAAGCCAGTGAGCTCCCAAAAGGCCTCGTGCTAGGTGGAGATGTGGGAATATACATATAAGGCTCACAGGATCCACTCCCCTGGGCGATGTGGGATCTCACAATCCACCCCCCTTAGGGGCTCGATGTCCTCGTCGGCACACACGTGGCCAAGGTTAGGCTTTGATACCAAATTGTTACATCTCGATCCGGAGTCCACCACATCCCGAGCCCGGGCCCGATCTCCGCCGTAGCACGATATTGTCCGCTTTGGGCCCCAACCACGCCTTCCCGGTTTTGTTTCTGAGAACTCACACGAGAACTTCCTAGTGGGTCACCCATCCTGGATTGCTCTCGCGTGCTACTCGCTTAACTTCAGAGTTCCGATGAATTTCAAAGCCAGTGATCTCCCAAAAGGCCTCGTGCTATGGTGGAGTCGAGCCCGGGAAGTGGTCCCGCCCGGGCCGAGATGTGACAATTTGGTATCAGAGCCTAACCCTGGTCGCGTGTGTGCCGACGAGGACGTCGGGCCCCTAAAAGGGGTGGATTGTGAGATCCCACATCGCCCAAGTGAGTGGATCCTGTGAGCCTTATATGTATATTCCCACATCTCGGCCTAGCACGAGGCTTTTTGGGAGCTCACTGGCTTTGAAGTTCATCAAAACTCCGAAGTTAAGTGAGTAGCGCGCGAGAGCAATCCCAGGATGGGTGACCCACTGGGAAGTTCTCGTGTGAGTTCCCATAAACAAAACCGTGAGGGCATGATTGGGGCCCAAAGCGGATAATATCATGCTACGGCGAAGATCGGGCCCGGAATGTGGTAGACCCTGGGTCAGGATGTGACAAAATATATGTAATTTTTGTTATTAAAAATTAGGTAAGAATGTTTGATCAAAAGTTTATAAGCTATGGATGTTAAATCTAAGAATTTCAAAAGTGAGGCACCTATATCAAAACATCCCATGTCAATATCCATATTAAAACTTCAATTTGCCAAATGATCTGCCATATAATTCTTTTTTTTGTAAATATGTTTCAACTCATATCCATATTAAAACCCCGGGACGTATTTACCTTATGCAAACATGAATTTAGTGCATGAGCAAGAAAATGGGTTTAACTTTATAGAAGTTGTGTTCAATTTATAGAATCACAAACATACATTTTCTGAATCATTTTGAAGAAAGTAACAAAGAAGTATTAGCTTTCGTTCCACTATTTTACAATTTGAATTTGTGAGGTTTTCTAGGTTTGTGTGATTTCAAAGTCTGTTCTTCAACACAGAGGTTGGGTTTCTCGCAAAATGCTTTGAAAACCGTGGATTTGAGGGTTGAAACGGAAAAATCATAGATAGAGGTAGTAGTTTAGGGTTTTTTGGATCATTGTTGATAAGCTCATATTTATATATATTTTACATCAAATTCACTTGTTTTTTCTTAGTTAGTTCCTTATATTTTTGAGTTATTTACTTTGTTTTTGTGTTTTGTAGGATTTGTCAAGCAAAGAAAAGAAAAATAGCACAAGTGGGATTTTAAGTAACAAATTCGTCAAAACTGCCTGTGCAAATCTGCTGACTTTGGAAGCAAGTTGTGAAAAGCTCAGAATGAATTAGAGAATGAGCCTTATATGCTTGGAAAGCTACGGATGTCTATTTGCTGGAGCATTTCACGGATTGTTAATATCATTTTCTAGAAGAAGTTACGGCCGTTTTAACACTAAAAGGTTCACAAGAGACTGAGCGGTTTGTAACTGCAATGAAAACAATAAACCCAAAATCTACCAGCCAAAACTAATGCAGGCAAGAACAAGCCAGCTAACACCTATTCAACTATCAGAGGAAATGGAATTAAAGATGAGGATTAAGTGGGAGTAATTGGCATAAAGCTACCCAAAGAGTTACAATGGTTTTACCATTTTCTCTTACTTATTATCATCACTAAATTGCTATTAGTGGGGGGAGTTCTGGAGAAGAAAATGATGCAGCAAGAATTGGTTTAAAGGAATGTTGGGGGAGGGAATAAAGGGGAGTTTTACATAAATAATTTTGGAAGAAGAAAAAAAGAAAGAAGGCTGTAGGTTGCAGCGAAACGGAAGAAAACAAGCAGCAACACCATTGGGAAGGAAGGAAGGGAGAAGAGACCTCACTTGATTCTTTTGGTTCTATCTTCTTAAACCTATGTTTATCTTTTGGTTTAATTTACGAATTATGTGTTACGAAATTTTCAGTAGTTTGGGGCTGTTTTGATGCCCCAAATATGATTGCAAATTTGTTATGACATTTCGTTTCAATTTCTTTTATCAATGGATGAAAATTGGTTCACTACTTATGTCAGTGATGAATTCTTTATATGTTTTCTATGGATGCATACTTAATAAACATTTATAGGATTCTAAAGCTATGAATACATGTGTGCCTGCCCTTGTCAAATGAGGACCTACATATGTTCTAGAGTAGTACTTGTTAATTGCGATTAACATGTGAACTAATTTGTTGGATAAGTAAGACAACACTAGTACTTACGATGCTTTGTGACTCAAACTCTTTTCGTTCTTAATCATTTCTACTTGTTAATCTATGAACACACCATTCTAGATTGCATGTTAGGGACTAAGTTAAGTTGAAAACGCTATTCTTTTAACATACTACATAAGAAAGAGTAATAGGTTGAGTTCTAACATTGAGCCAACTTGAGCATCTTCATCTGGAAATAAAAGGATTTTGAATGAAACATAACATGTTTTAATGATTATTTGGTGGTGGATAGCACTTCCCCTAACTCGTTTTCGTAACTTGTAAACTACAATCTAATTTTATAATTTAAAATTCACTTCTGTCCTGTTTTTGTTTGAATTAATTTTAATAGCAAATCAACTCTGAAAATCCCAAAAATTTGTGTGAGTGTAGCTCTGTGTCTAGTGTTTGCATATAAAATTTCATAGACTTTGGAAGCAAGTTGTGAACAGCTCAGAATGAATTAGAGAATGAGCCTTATGTGCTTGGTAAGCTACAGATGTCTATTTTCTGGAGCATTTTGCGGATTGTTAATATCATTTTTCTAGAAGAAATTATGGCCGTTTTAATACTAAAAGGTTCACAAGAGGCTGAGCAGTTTGTAACTACAATTAAACCAATAAACCCAATAAATGTACCAGCCAAAACTAATGCAGCTAAGAAGAAGCCAGTTAACACCTATTCAAATATCAAAGGAAATGGAATTAAAGATGAGGATTAAGTGGGAGTAATTAGCATAAAGGCTACCCAAAGAGTTACAAGTGTTTCACCATTTTCTCTCACTTATTGTCATCACTAAATTGCAATTAGTGGGGGCAGTTATGGAAAAGAAAATGATGCAACAAGAATTGGTTTAAAGGAACGTTGGGGGGGGGGGGGAATAAAGGGGAGTTTTACAGAAATAATTTTGGAAGAAGAAAAAAAAAACAAAAGGGGGAAGGCTGCAGGTTGCAGGTTGCAACGGAAAAGAAGAAAAAAGGCAGTAACACCATTGGGAAGGAAGGGAGAAGAGACCTCACTCGATTCCTTTGGTTTTATCTTCTTAAACCCATGTTTATCTTTTGGATTAATTTACGAATTATGTGTTACTAAATTTTCATAGTTAGGGGCTGGTTTGAAGCCCAAATATGATTGAAAGTTTGTTATGACATTTCGTTTGAATTTCTTTTATGAATGGATGAAAATTGGTTCACTACTTATATTAGTGATGAATTCTTTATATGTTTTTTATGGATGCGTACTTAGTAAACTTTTCTAGGATTCTAAAGCTATGAATATAAGTGTGCCTGCCCTTGTCGAATGATGACCTACATATGTTCTAGAGTAGTACTTGTTAATTGCATTAACATGTGAACCAATTTGTAGGATAAGTAAGACAACGCTAGTACTTACAATGCTTTGTGATGACTCAAACTCTTTTTGTTCTTAATGATTTCTACTTGTAAAATCTATGAATACGCCATTCTAGATTGCATGTTAGAGACTAAGTTAAGTTGAAAACTCCATTCTCTTAACATACTACATAATAAAGAGTAATATGTTGAGTTCTAACATTGAGCCAACTTGAGCATCTTCATATGGAAATAAAAGGAATTTGAATGAAACATAACATGTTTGCACGATTATTTGGTGGTGGATAGCACTTCCCCTAACTTGTTTTCTTAACTTATGAACTGCAATCTATTTTTATTACTTAAAATTCACTTCTGTCATGTTCTGGTTTGATTTAATTTTAATAGCAAATCAACTCTGAAAATCCCAAAAATTTGTGTGAGTGTATCTCTGTGTGTCTAGTGTTTGCATATAAACTTTCATAGACTTTAGATAAGTGTGGTCAATCTAATCATTATTTTTTGGTGGCTGGTCAGTAGGGACAGCAGCCCAGTTTTTGTGACATTTTAAGTAGTTAGATAAAACAATCTTCTATGGGAAAGACCCTTATTTTCATACGCTACAATTGACAGATCTTAGTATTAATAAGGAAAATTAATAGGACATTTGTGTGCTACTTTGTGGTGTGTATTTAATCCTATCAATTTTTTACACCATGTCGTTGGGGTTTGTTATTTCTAATTATTTAATTCTCTATTGTTTTCTATTTCTTGTCTAATTAGTACTTTTTATTATTATTATTATTATAATTTCAGGTACTCTTTATAGTATATGCATACTCGAAGGTCCAAGAGCATTGATCTAGCTTCCTACGATCCTAAGCTTGAACAAACACTTCGAAAGCTTCAGAGAAAAATCAAGTAGAAGCGTGCATCGGTGTCTTTACCACCATTTTCTCCACCACATTTGAGTTCGTAAGAGGAGGAAGAACCACAAGAAGGCATGACTGATAACCGTACTTTGAGGGAGTTGGCAATGCCAAATACGGGTCAACAACCATTGTTCATCGCATATCCAAATGCAAAATGAGGATTTGAGCTTAAGTCCGGCATGATTCACTACTTGCCTAAGTTCCATGGCTTCTCAATGGCTTCTCAACAGAGGATGCCAACAAGCATCTCATGGAGTTTTATGTGGATGAGAAGCAATTCAAGTTAAGGGCATTCCCATTTACATTAAAAGCTAAGGCAAATGAGTGGCTTTACAATTTACCTTTGGGATTAATGAACACATGGAACCAGGTAAAGCAAGCATTCTTGGAGCAATATTTTTCAGCCACTAAAGCTGCAAGCATAAGGAAATACATATGTGCAATCCAACAACAACATAGAGAGCCTTTTGGAGATTACTATGAGCGGTTAACGCATTAGGTTGCATCTTGTCCTAACATCAAATTTCAGAGCATCTTCTTATACAGTACTTTTATGAGGGATTGTGTGGTATTGATCGTGTACTGCTTGATGTGGCAAGTGGGGGAGCATTCATGGACAAGACACCAAGTAATCCTAAGACATTGCTACAGAACATTGCTGGCAACACATGACAATTTGGAAGGAGAGATGAGCTACATCTTAAGAAAGTTAACAAGGTAAGTGTTAATTCTAGTATTAAATTACAATTAGCTAACTAGACTAATCTTGTGCAACATGTTATGGTGGCTCCAAAACAGGTGTGCAGTGTATGTTCAATGATGGTACATGCCACGAACATGTGCCCTTCATTGATAGATCAAGGTGGTCTTGAGAAAGCTAATACATTATAAGGGTTTAGGGGCAACAAAGGCAAAAAGTGTGATCCAAATTCAACAACTATAACGCGGGGTGGCACAATCATCCACACTTAAAGTGGAACAATCAAGACAACGGACAACAATATGTTCCCAACAACTATAATCGTCCAATGGCTTCTTTCAAGCAAGACCGTAGGCACCATTGCAGCCTCAACAACAAGCTCCAAGTAAGACTCTTGAGGATTTAATTGCTTTTTTAGCTAACTTTACTCAATCTCATCAACATAAAACAGACAAGGCAATTGAAAACCTTGAGGGCCAAATGAGTCAATTAACAAGTTTAATGGGGCAACAATACTAACCAGGAAGGCTGCCTAGCCAAACCGTGGTGAATCCAAATGCAGAGCAAATGAATGTTGTGACTTTAAGGAGTGGAAAAGAAGTGTTTGAGTAGCAGAGGATGCAAAAGAGGACTAGAAAAGATACAAATGAGCAAGGGGAACTACAAACCAAAAACCTTAAGCAAGATGAGGCTTCAACAAAAACTGAAAAGTCTTCTAAAGCTACATAATTGAACAAAAAAGATTTTGATAAAGTAAGTAAAGAAGTTCAAAATTCATTTAACTCATGTGTCCCTATTCCTTTCCCTCGTAGGTTTATGAAGTCTAAGAAAGAGCAATCTGATAAGGAAATCTTAGATACTTTCTGGAAAGTCTTAAGGGTATGCAAAGTTCCTTAAAGAGCTTTGTATGAACAAAAAGAGATTCAATGATCAAGAAATTGTGGCATTAAGCGAGGAAGTATCAGCTGTTTTGCAAAGAAAGCTACCACTGAAGTTGAAGGATGCTGGTAGCTTTACCATTCCTTATGTAATCGAAGGGAAAGAGTTTGGGAGCGTATTGTGTGATTTAGGGGCACCCATCAATCTGATGCCATATTCAATGTATGAATCATTGAACCTTGGAGAGTTGAAGGAAACAAATGTAGTAATCCAGTTGGCAGATCATTCAAATAGATACCCCAAAGGCCTATTAGAGAATGTACTTGTGCAAGTGAATGAGCTTATTTTTTCCCGATGACTTTTTTGTTCTTGAGATGGAACATGACCCTATGCCTACTGCACTTCCTCTTATATTGGGAAGACCATTCCTTAGAATGGCGCGTATGAAGATTGATGTCTAAGATGGTACCTTAAACATGGAAATTGATGGAAAAAGCGTCAAGTTTTAGAATCTTCAATGCTCTAAGGTACCCTAGTCATTTTGAATCTTGTTTTTCTATTAAGGCATTTGACTATTTTGTGCAGGATTGTTTTAATGAATGTGTGGGATAAGAAAAAAAAAACTCTCATTTTTATGAATCAGGCACCCAAATTGGAGCTTAAATTGATTCTTGAACATTTGAAGTATGAATTTTTGAGAGAGGACATTACCAGTCATCATATCATCACAACTCACAGCAAAAGAGGGGGAGAAACTAATCCGGGTACTGAAGGATCACAAAATTTCCATAGCTTTGAGCATTGCAGATATCAAAGGTATAAATCTAGCTACATGTATGCATAGGATTCTGTTGGAGGAAGGTGCAAAACCAACAAGGGAAGCTCAACGCCGTTTGAACCCACTCATGATGGAGGTCGTTAAGCAAGAGGTTATCAAACTTCTTGATGTTCGCATATCCTATCTCAGACAACAAGTTGGGTAAGCCCTGTTTAAGTAGTTCCTAAGTGATCCAGAGTCACAGTTGTTAAGAAAGAAGCTAATGAGCTAGTGCCTACACGTGTGTAAAATATTTGGAGAGGATGTACAGACTATCAGAAGATAAACAACACCACACGCAAGGATCACTTTCCAGTCTCATTAATTGATCAAATGTTAGAAAGGTTAGCTGATAATTCTCATTATTGCTCAGTGTTCTAAAAATTGGCATAAGCAACTGCCTAGGTGCTGGGCGGCGGGGCTCTGACCCGATTTAGGCCAGAACGTTCAGTTAAGGCAGGGAAGATTTAGGCAGCCGCCAAGGCGCTCTAGGCGGTCTAAGCGGTGCTAGGTGGCACCCTAGGCGTTTTAAATCTCGCTGCAGCTCTTCATTGGATCTACAACTCTTGATCTGATCTGCAACTCTCAATTTTTATCATATAAGTGAAGCCTTATGCAAAATTTCTACAGCTTGCCGTCTGTGCGTGGACGAGGGAAGAGAAAGCACGAAGAGAGAGAGAGCAATTGATTGGTTTTAAACCTGGCTTATGGATTTCAACCTGGTTGTGTGATGGAGAAGAAGAAATGAAATAAATTTAAGATCTAGTGTGAGTTCTGAAGGAAGAAGAAGAAACGAAATAAATTAAAAATGAAGGGTTTCCACTTTCCAATGGATGTCTTCTATTTTAAATTACCATATTATCTCACATATATATATATATATATATATATATATATGTTCTTCTTTTTTTTAATAAAAAACATATTAATCAATAATTATTTATTAAATTTAATTAACCTACTTTAAAAGAACGATAAATTACCATATTATCTACTTATCCCTTAATTAACCTTACTCAATAATTATATATTAAATTTAATTATCCTATTATGACATTACCATATTTCCTTATTTTCCTCTTATTTTACATTTTATATGGTTTTAAATTGTGAACTTATTGTACATGTGTCATCCTACAATACTCGTTACTATGGTTATATGGCATATATGCTTAATTTGTTTTAAAATTTGGAGTTGTTGGATACTCTTTTTGCATTTTATCATTCTTTTATTATCTTATTCATGAATTTCATACAAGTATAATTTTTTGTAAGTGTCAATATGCACTTATTTACAAGATATACAAGAAATTTACCTAAATCCGCCTAGACCCCCACCTAGCCGCCTAGGCGTTAGGCGTTAGCCCGCCACCCGACTAGCACCTAGCATTTTTTAGAACCTTGTTATTGCTTTCTTGATGGCTATTCTGGATATAATCAGATTGCAGTTGCTTCAGAGGATCAAGAAAATACGACTTTCTCATGTCCATTTGGCACATTTGCTTACCGGAGGATGCCATTTGGACTTTGCAATGCCCCCACCACATTTAAAAGGTGTATGGTAAGTATCTTTTCTGATATGATTGAGAAAATCATTGAAATGTTCATGGATGATTTTTCAGTTTATGGTGATTCTTTTGATACATGTCTACATAATATGTCCTTAGTTGTAAAACGCTATCAAGAATCTAATTTGGTCTTAAATTGGGGAAAATGTTATTTCATGGTTTCGCATGGATTAGTTCTAGGACATATCATATCTGAAAAGAGAATTGAAGTTGATAAATCTAAAGTATAGCTTGTTAGTTCTTTACCCCTCCCTACTACTGTTAGGGAGATTTGTTCTTTTCTTGGACATGCAAATTTCTATCATAGGTTTATGAAGGACTTCTCAATGATTTCTAGACCCTTGTGCCATTTTCTTCAAAAGGATGCAACATTTGATATGAATGAAGAGTGTGTGGTAGCCTTCAACAAGCTTAAGGAGTTGTTATCAACAGTTCATGTGATCATGCCACTAAATTGCAGTTTACCTTTTAAGTTGATGTGCAATGCTTCAGACTATGTCGTCGATGCAATTCTAGGCCAGCATGTCAACAAAGTGCCATACAACATCTATTATGCATCTCGAACACTCAATGATGCACAATTGAATTATTCAACAACAGAGAATGAGCTTTTAGCTGTTGTATTTGCTTTAGAAAAGTTTAGATCTTATCTGATTAGGACTAAAGTTATTGTGTTTTCTGACTATGCAGCTTTGAAGTATCTACTCACAAAAAATGATGCAAAACCATGACTCATTCGATGGATACTTCTACTTCAAGAGTTTGACTTGGACATCAAGGATAAGAAAAGGAGTGAGAATGTTGTAGCAAATCATCCTAGCAAACGTGTGCATTCAAACACAGAGGAAAATCTCATCCCTTTAAGTGAGAGTTTTCCGGATAAGCAATTGTTTTCATTAAAGGCCACTGACCCTTGTTATGTAGATATTATTAATTACAAGGTCACCAAAAAGATTCCAGATGATTTTACACGTGCTCAAAAAGATAAACTTGTCAAATCGCAAATAGTACGAGTGTGATGATCCTTATTTGTGGAAATATTACCCTGATCAATTGATTAGAAGGTCTGTCCTCGAATCTGAGTTTAAATATGTTCTAACTTTTTGTCATTCTTATGCATTTGGAGGCTATTTTGGAGCAAAGAGGACAGCCCTTAACGTGTTAGAGAGTGGTTTTTATTAGCCTAGTTTGTTTAAGGATGCTTACGAGTTTTGTGCAACATGTGATTGTTGTCAATGAACAGGTAACTTGGGCTCCATAAATCAAATGTCACAAACCCCTATTTTGATTGTTGAGATCTTTGATGTGTGGGGGCTTGATTTCATGAGACCTTTTCCATCTTCAAATGGTTTTCTTTACATTTTATTGGCTATAAATTATGTTTCTCAATGGGTGGAAGCGAAAGCCAACAAAACTAATGATGCAAAAGTTGTTTCAGATTTTATTAAGACTAACATCTTTGTAAGATTTGGAGCACCTAGAGCAATCATCAGTGATGGAGATAGTCATTTTTGCAATAGAACATTTGAAACATTGCTTAGGAAGTACAATGTCACACATAAGGTGTCTACACCTTATCATCTGCAAACTAGTGGTCAAGTAGAAGTATCAAATCTTGAGGTGAAGCAAAATTTGGAGAAAAATGTGAGTCCTAGTAGGAAGGATTAGAGCATGCGCTTGAACGATGCATTGTGGGCTTATAGGACTGCCTATAAGACTCCTATTGGAATGTCCCCATTTCGGTTAGTTTATTGGAAACCATGTCGTCTTTTAGTAAAGTTGGAGTACAAAGTTTATTGGGTTATCAAAGCCTACAACATGGACATAAGTGTTGCTGGAAAGCAGATAAAGCTTCAATTGAATGAGTTAGACAAAATCTGAAATGATGCATACGAGTTTAGTCAAATCAAAGGCATTTCATGACAAGTTGATCTTAAGGAAGAGCTTTGTCATTGGACAAAAAGTTCTTATATTTAATTCTTGCCTTCGGTTATTTCTAGGTAACCTTTGTTCTCGATGGGTTGGTCTATTTGTTATAACTAATATTTTCCACATGGTGCAGTGGAAATCCAAAGTGCGAAGACTGGAAACGTGTTCAAAGTGAATGGGCATAGACTTAAGCCATATTACGAGTCTTTTGCAGAGCATGATGTGGAGATCGTACCCCTCCAAGAACCAGTTCCCTTTGGATGATTACTTTCGGTACCGTCTCGCTGTAGACGTCAAAGCAAGCACTTATTAGGAGCAAGGAACGAAATGCCGATATTATCGGCGAAATATCACCGATAATATCGGTTTTTTGACATACCGATATTTTAATGATTATCCAATGAGTTTTTGTTGAAATATCGCGATATCTCTGAAAATATCGCGATATCGTGGAAAAGTTCGAATCGGAAAGGAACGCCGGAGCTTCTACAGCTCCGGCCAACTGTAAAAGCACACCCTAGACTCCGATCTAGGTATAAATATGAAATAGAAGACGAGATAAGGGTTTTTGTAACATATGTTTGCCGTGAAAGGGACGGAGGTGTTTGGAAAGATCGTCAACACCCACGGCCTCGCCGGAGATGGGTGTGCCTATTCCCGAGCCGATTTCGTCCCAAAAACCTTGCAAAAACACGATTTCTCCGAAGCTTACTTAAACGGAAATCGGCGGAGTTCCTGCGTTCGCCGAGTTACAGAGACGAGAAGGGGTTTCAAAGACGAGCAGGTTGCAGGTGCGATGGTGTCCATGTATGTATGTGGGTCTCGGAGAGGGAGATCGAGAAGAGAGTTTCGAGAGAGAGACAAGAGATTTGAGAAGATGTGTGTGTGTGTGTGTGTGTGTGTGTGGGGAAAATGGAGAAGGGAGAGAAAAGAGAAGGATCAAGAAAGAGAAGGCTGTGGGAGAAGGGAGAAGAGAGATCGACAGATCTCTGTGTGTGTGTGTGTGTGTGTGTGTGTGTGTGTGTGTGTGTTTGTGCGGAACAATAGAGAAGGGAGAGAAAAGAGAAGAAGGATCCACAGAGAGAGAAGGGTGTGGGAGAAGGGAGAAGAGAGATTGACATATCTGTGTGTGTGTGTGTGTGTGTGTGTGTGTGTGGAACAATGGAGAAGGGAGAGAAGAGAGAAGAAGGATCCAGAGAGAGAAGGGTGTGGGAGAAGGGAGAAGAGAGATCGACAGATCTCTGTGTGTGTGTGTGTGGGGAACAACGGAGAAGGGAGAGAAGAAAGAAGAAGGATCCAGAGAGAGAGTATGGTCTACATGTGTGTGATGTCTGTGTGCGTGTGTGATATTTCTGTGCGTGCGTGTGTGTGTGTGTGGGGTGGAGGGGTAGGGGAGGGTCACCTCAGTGTCAGTTACTTTCAGACCATAGACAAAAATAATAGTAAAGTGTGTGTGTGTGTGTGGGATGAGAGGTCACCTGTGTCAGTTACTTTTTTACCATGGACAAAAATAATAGCAGTTTCAGACTCCATAACTTATTCTTTCACATTCAAAGAGTCATTCAGAGCCTTTTCGTTTCTTCTTCTTTCCTTACCCCTTTCAGAGCCATTCCAGATCCATTCCAGAGCTTCAACACAAAGGATTCCATATTTAAGGTAAGTTTACAAACTTATATTTATATTATTGTAATTTATACAACAACAAAAAAATTTGTGTAGACTTGTATGTTAATTTTTTTTAAGTAATTAATACTTGCATGTTAAATTTTTTAAGTAATTAAGTAATGTTAACAATTACATGTTAATTTTTTTAAGTAATAAGGTAATGTTAACAAATACATGTTAATTTTTTTTAAGTAATTAAGTAATGTTGTATAATTATTCTCTAGGATAATTTTAAAATGTTTAATTGACACACCCGTACCCGAAAGTAGGGCGTGCTGGCCGTCACGTGAGTGTGACGTAGCCAAGTGCGTTGTGCGGAAGCGGAATCATTAACGAAGTACGAACTAATTAAAATCGAACTACTAGCAACCTAGATATGATAGTGCTAAAGTGATAATACAATACTTATACATATCCAGAGCGTACTAAGTCAAGTGCAGTCAATCATGAATAAATGAGTTCAAATACACCAACGGGTGTCCTACATAATAGCAAGTCTGTCAGAACTGCCGGAAGGTCCTCGATAGCCAACTCGGGCACTCAAGCTATCTAGAACCTGGAGGGGCAAAAAACAAAATTGAGTGGGTCAGGAAAACAAATCTTTTCAAAATCATTCTTTTCTCAAAAGTATAGCCCCTCTCCATAAAACCTGTATAGTTTCCTAGAAAATAATACGTACATATATATCACAACCTTTCTCAGCATAAAACATTTTCTTTTGTATCTCAATATATGCCATGCAATGCATTTCAATGCCAGTCTGAATCTCATAAGTAATGTCATGCTATGCATTTCAATAATCATATCGATACTAGATATCATCTCAGCCCTCGGCTGTACATATAGCTCATAACATCTCTATCTCGTCATCATATATATATCTACTGCACATACATCAATATCCTCATCATATCATCATCATCATCACTGTATCAATAATAAATGCTCTAGTGCTACAATCACGTGAAGACTGTGCGAATGAACGCGGGTCACCTACATGTCGTACCCACTCAAAAGTGGTCTATACGACAAGACTGTGCACCTAACTTGGATCCAAGGCGAGCATGCAGTGCGGGAGGTGAACGACACGTGAAAGACTGTGCTCCTATCTTTGGACGTGAGCACTAACAATATGTGCAAGTTTATGAGCTAACATATCACATCATATCTCATCATATATCGACTGTTCTTTCTCAACTATGCATGTACCTACCTGGTACTTACCTGGCGTCCTCGGCACCAACATATGCATGAAATGTATATATGAATACTCATGCATCAAAATCAAGTTATATGTATGTCGATAAAACGTACTTTTCATTTAAAATATGATTCTGGGAAAATCATTATAGATATATATATAGGTTATACAGAACAATAGCTGCCCACTCACTGATAAGTCGCTGGGTCGTAGCCCCAACGTCTAGCCTGGCTACGTTCGTCCTCGGAATACGTCTCACCTATATGAGAAATTACTAGAAATACGTTATTTAAGTACATATACGTAACTACAGAAATAACTTTTCATACATAGCTCAATTTTGACATTTGGATATACCAACGTGACCTACTCGTCGTCATGAACATCCCCATATTTTTAAAATAATTTTTCTCAGCCCCACGCGCCGGCGAAGCCACGGACCCACGCGCCCTGCACACTGACGGCGTCAATTAACGCCGTTAGAATATTCCATCAAAACTGACGGAATATTCTGTCGTCTTCTCCGGCGACTCGTCGGCCGCCGGCGACTAGTTCGCCGGAATCTGAGTATTTTTCAAATCTTCGTATCTCACTCGTTTTTCAACCTTTTTGACCCATTTTTCTTCCTACGTGCTCTAAATTAAGAGTAGAATATAAATATACCTTCAAAACCCTTGAAAAAGGCCTTAAATCTCATCGGGGAAAGTCTCCAAAATCGGCCAAACTCCGACCACGTGATCCCGGCGTCCAAACACCACCAACGAAGTACTCCGAGCGTCGTGGGAACCTCCTAAAGCTCGCTATGAGCTTGGATTGTCCTAAAACGTAACCATTAAAAAGTTGATGCATAGTGCTCAATCTCGGAGCTCGAGTTTCTACGTGAAATAGAACGAAAGTAGGGAATTGCTTACGCTTCACGCTAGTTAAACCTCACGAGATGAATTGCCCTACGCATGATTAAGAGTTGGCAGCCATTATAATTGCTTTGAAGATTGGGAAACATTACCTTTATGATGAAAAATGCAGGATCTTCTCAGATCATAAGAGCCTCCAGTACCTTTTTACCCAAAAGGATTTGAATCTTCGCCAGCGTCGATGGATTAAGTTTCTGAACGACTATGATTGCACGATTGAGTACCACCCCTGGTCGTGCAAATGTGGTAACTGATACTCTTAGTAGGAAAGCCTCGGAGCAGAGTTAACGCGTTCCATGCGAGCCGTATTCTGCTTCTTGCAGAGTTGAGATCGACGGAGTACAGCTAGAGTTGAGAAATTTGGTAGTAGATGATCGAGGAAATGCTTTACTTGTTAGTTTTTAAGTTAGGCCAATTTTGATTGCTCGTACATTAGAGGCCCGGATTAATGATAAAGAAACTTAGAGAATTTTTCATTCACAAAATGACGGGAGAAAGAAAGACCTCCGAATTGGAGAATCAGATAGTATACTTATGTAAAAAGGTGGGATGTACGTACCTGATAATGTAGAGTTAAAGAATGATATTTTAGATGATGCGCATATTTCAGCTTATGCGGTGCATCCCGGAGGTACTAAAATGTATCACACCATTTGACTATTTTATTTTTGGATGGGTATGAAAAGAGAAAATGCTAAGTATGTCGGCATGTCAAAGCCGAAGGGAAGAAACTATTTGGATTGATGCAGCAGCTTCCTGTTCCACAGTGGAAATGGGAAAATGTTACCATGAATTTTGTGTACAAGCTTCCTCGTACACAGGACGGCTATGATGGAAATTGAGTGATGGTTGATGAGCCTACTAGGTCGGTGCATTTTATTTCGGTGATGGAGAAATTTTCTTTATGTCAATTAGCTGAGTCGTTTTTATCGAAGATCGTGAAGTATCATGGCGTTCCAGTGAGTATTGTCTCTGATCGCGATCCTCGATTCACCTCTAAGTTCTAGACTACTTTCCAGGAGGCGTTGGGTACGAGACTATTGTACAACACGGCTTATCATCCTCAGACGGACGATCAATCAGAGAGAACTATTCACACTTTGGAGGATATGCTGAGATCCTCAGTTTTGCAGTTTGGCGACTCATGGCATCAGCGTTTGGATTTGATGGAGTTCGCTTATAATAATAGTTTTCATTCTAGTATCGGGATGGCACTGTTCGAGGCACTTTATGGGAAACTTTGTTGTACACCCTTGTGTTGGTCAGAGGTTGGTGAAAGAATTCTAGTGGGCCCTGAGATAGTAGAGGAGACTACTCAGAATGTTCAGATTATCAAGGCTAATCTGAAAACCGCCTAAGATCGCCAAAAGAGTTTAGCAGACAGGCATGCTACTAACCGAGTGTATAATGTTGACGATTGGGTGTTTCTTGAGTTATCGCCTTGGAAGGGTGTGGTTCGATTCGGGAAGAAGGTTAAGCTGAGTCCTAGATACATTGGACCTTATCGGATCACCGAGCGAGTCGGTGAAGTAGCTTACGGGCTTGAGTTGCCGTCGGAGTTATCCAGAGTTCATAATGTATTTCATGGTTCGATGCTTCGACATTACGTTTCAAACCCATCGCATGTGATCCCTCATCAACCCTTTGAGATCAGTTCAGATTTGACTTATGATGACGAGCCAGTGACGATACTTGATTGGAATGATATGGTGCTCAGGAACAAGTTAGTACGTTTGGTGAAAGTTTTATGGAAGAACCATTCAGTGGAAGAAGCCACCTGGGAGACCGAGCACAGGATGAGAGAGATGTATCCGAGGTTGTTTTATGGATATTAGTATGTATATGTGTTGTATGAAATTTCGGGATGAAATTTTTATAAGGTGGGTAGATTGTAACAACCCGTCCCGGGATTTTATTTCGACGTTATGAAATGACTATTATGCCCTTGAGTTCGGGCAAACGTTTATGCATGAGTTTAATAATTTTGGGCCAATTATATAATTATCCTAGTTATTGGGGGCCAATGAAAAGTGAGAAAAATAATTGTGTGATTGGTGGTCTTGGTCCACTCTCACCATCGACACCTCTCTCTCTCCTCACAGTCCTCTCAGAACACTCTCTCTCTACCTCTCTCGACAGTCTCTCTCTCTCTTGTTCATACGAACTCAACCATACCAATTTCAGGTAACAACTACGACGATTTCACATCCAAAACTCAAGGTTTATATTTGGCACTATTCATCAACTTTTTATACGTTGCGTTTTAGGAGAATCTGGGATCAAAGGAGTGTTTGTTGGGTCCTCTAGAGGCTCGGAGACGTTCGTTTGATAAGCTTTGACGTCGGGATCGTCGAGAACAAGGAAGGCCGAAACTTTGCAAATTTTCCGACGAGATTCTCGTTGGTTTTCGAAGTTTTTGAAGGTATAGACTTGTTCTACTCTCAATTTAGAGCATTTTGGTGAAAATTTCACGAAGAATGGTTGAGAAACGAGTGAGAAATCACACACGGAAGTTTTCCGGTCACCGGAAAAACCAGTCCGGCAAGGAGAGTTGGGGACGACGCATGGGCGCGTAGCCCCGTGGCATTCCTTGCGCGCGGGGGGGGGGGGGACGTGCAGGCTCCTAAAATGTTTCTAAAAATATCAAGACGTCTGTGACGTCGTGTAGGTCGCGTTGGTATATTCGTATGCCAAAATTGAGCTTCGTATGAGAAGTTATTTCCGTATTTGCGTGTATGTGCTTAAATAACGTATTTTTAGTAATTTCTCATATAGGTGAATCATATTCTGAGGACGACCGTAGCCAAGCCCGACGCGGGGGCTCCGATCCAGCGACTTACCAGTGAGTGGGCAGTATTATTTTCCGTATAACCTATATATATAATGATTTTCCCAGAATCACATTTTTAAATGAAAATGACGTTTTTAACGATATGCATATGACTTGATTTTGATGCATGAGTATTTAATTATACATTTCATGCATATGTTGGTGCCGAGGACGCCAGGTAAGTACCAGGTAGGTACATGCATAGTTAAGAACGAACAGTGATGAGATATGATGTGAAACGATGAGATATTATGAATTGTTAGCTCATAGACCTGTACATACTGTTAGTGCTCACGCCCAGTGATAGGGGCACAGTCTTTCACGTGTCGTTCACCTCCCGCACCGTATGATCGCCTTGGATCCAAGTAGGTGCACAGTCTTGTCGTATAGACCACTTTTGAGTGGATACGACATGTAGGTGACCCGCGTTCATTCGCACAGTCTTCACGTGATTGTAGCACTAGAGCATTTATTATTGATACAGTGATGATGCTGATGATGATATGATGTGATAGTGATGTATGTACAGCGTAGATATGATTATGAGATTGAGATGTTATGAGCTATATTTACAGCCGAGGGCTGAGATGACATACAGTAGCGATATGATTATTGAAATGCATGGCATGGCATTACTTATGAGATTCAGATGGCATTGAATTGCATTGCACGGCATACTAAGAGATACTTTGAAAACGTTTTATGCTGAGAAAGATTGAGATATATATGTACGTATTATTTTCTGGAAACTATACAGGTTTTACGGAGAGGGGCTAGACTTTTGAGAAAAGATTGAATTTGAAAAGAATTGTTTTTGCTGACCCACTCCCTTTTGTTTTTCGCCCCTCCAGGTTCTAGATAGCTTGAATTTCGAGTTTGGCACTTCGAGGATCTTCCGGCCTTTTCTGACAGATTTGACATATGTAGGGCACCGATGGTGTAATTAAACTATTTCATTCATGCTTGACTGCACTGACCTAGTACGCTCTGAATATGTATAAGTATTGTAATATCTCTAGCACACATTCATATTTAGGTTGCTAGATTTCGATCTTAATAAATTCGTACTACGTCATCGATCTTGGCTTCCACACAGCGCACTTGGCTACGTCACACTCACGTGACGGCCAGCATGCCCTACTTTCGGGTACGGGTGTGTCATTTTTTTATTATAAAATTGGATTATTATTCATTAAATTGGATTATTATCAAATTGGATTATTCATTAAATTGGATTATTATTAAATTGGATTATTATCAAATTGGATTATTATCAAATTGGATTATTATTCATTAAAACAAAAAAAAAATTGTGTGGACTCGTATGTTAATTTTTTTAAGTAATTAATACTTGCATGTTAAATTTTTTAAGTAATAAAATAATGTTAACAAATACATGTTAATTTTTTTAAGTAATTAAGTAATGTTGTATAATTATTCTCTAGGATAATTTTAATATGTTTAATGTTATTTATTATTTTATTCATATTAGGTTTTATTATCAAATTGGATTATTATTCATTAATATTATGTTTTTTATTATGAAATTGGATTATTATTCATTAATATTAGGGTTTTTTTATTGTGAAATTGGATTATTATTCATTAAATTGGATTATTATCAAATTGGATTATTCATTAAATTGGATTATTATTAAATTGAATTATTATCAAATTGGATTATTATTCATCTATGTTTAATATTAGGAATATTTTTTTTATCAAATTGGATTATTATTCATTAATATTAGGTTTTATTATTCCATATTATTTTTATAATTACTTAAATTTTTACAATCATTTTCTTTACGTCGTATTTAATTCTTCTGTAGAATAACTTTATTATTTAGGTTCTCTTATATAACCATCGTCACTACTATATTTTATGGCCAAAAAAAATTGTCTAATTTGCATGAAAAATAAATATAGGTACGTTTAAGATGTCCGGTGGAGTTACTAAACGTGATCCAGCTTGGGAACATGGAGACCCAATAGACGGAAACAAACATGGCACAATTTGCAAATATTGTGGTCGGGTAATGAAGAGTGGCGGAGTGACATGACTGAAGTACCATCTTAGTGGATTAGATCCAGCAAAAAATGTTCAACGATGCGATAATGTCCCACCAGAAGTGAAGGCATTCATCAGAACATTATTAAAAAATAAAACATAGGAGAAGGAAAAGATAACACGTGGAATGGAAAATATTCGAGCTAGGCTACGAGGAGAAGTCATTGGCCAAGCAGTTGACAGTGATGATGATGATGATGAGGACGAATGTGATGATGACATGGGACCTGAAGAACAACGTAGTTTCAAACAAGCATTACGTGCCTCTAAACAGTCAGCGTGGGAAAGAGCTTCATAAAATTCCTAATAAAGCACAAGGTTCCGGGTCAAGTGGTGGTGCACAAATGAGACAGTGAGGAAGTGTTAGAGAATCACAACCAACACCACCAATAGCCCCAAGTTTATATAAGTCATCCAAAGCACGTCAAAAGAGTGTTTGGAGTTATTTCACTGGAGGTAATGTGAAGGAGGGAATGGGGCGTCTAATTAGCAAGTTCTTTATCTATGACAATGTCCCTGCTGAGAAGGCATCATCACATCATTTCAAAAATATGGTATTAGGATGTCAACAGGCTGGTGTTGGAGTACAACCTCCCACTCCCTATGAGGTAAGAAACAAATATTTGGATATGGAGTATAAAGACATTGGCGAGTATGTTAACAAGTTGAGGTCAAAGTGGGAAACTAATGGTTGCACAATCATGAGTGACGGATGGACTGGCCCGACTAGATTGTCCATCATAAACTTCATGGTATACTCCAAGGGAAAGACAATTTTTTTGAAGTCTGTTGATGCTTCAGACCATATAAAGAATTACAAGTATATTTACAAATTATTAAGGGATGTAATCATGGAGGTGGGAGAGCATAATGTTGTCCAAGTCGTGACCGACAACGGTTCTGCATTTGTCAAAGCTGGAAAAAAGTAATGAATCATCATAATGTGTTTTGGACATCATGTGCAGCACATTGTATTGATCTCATGTTTGAGGCAATGGGGAAGAGAGAGAATGTTGCTACTGTCGTAAAAAGAGCTAGAACGATCACAAATTATATTTACAATCACGGTTGGTTGTTGGCAAAGATGCGTGAATTTTGCAAAGGAGAAATTATTCGTCTAGCTACCACTCGATTCGCCACCAACTATGTTGCATTAGACAGCCTACTTAAGAAGAAAGCAAGGTTGAAGCAACTATTCACTAGTGACGATTGGGCCAACCACAATTTCAGCTGCTCAAATGCAGGTCGTATGGTGGAAAGTATAGTGCTTGATCAAGTTTTTTGGACTCAATCAGAACATGTGTGCCAAGTGTTTGAACCTCTTTACAAAGTTTTACGGTGTTGGAGATGATGGTAACCTTATACGTGCTGTACATAATGTATACTCTAAATTAGACCCTGCATCACCGGCAGTTGGCCAATTTGGAAATCAGGTACACAATTACTTAAATTATAATAATTACTTTGTTGGATTAAACTAATACGATTTATTCAATTCAGCTAACATGGTTTAAAGATGCAAGAAGAACTTTTGGAGAACCAACATCAGTTGCTGCTCGAACAAAAATGTCTCCTATTGAGTGTAAACATATTTCACTATCAGCTTATAATAGAATTTTTTTTTTTGGAGTTATTAGGCTTATCAATATTGTTTTTCATTGTAGCTGAATGGTGGATCATGTATAGGACTGATGCACCAACTGTGAGAAAGTTAGCAATCAAAGTATTATCACAAACAGCTTCCTCATCTGCTTGTGAATGAAATTGGAGCACATTTGCACTCATACACACAAAACAAAGAAATAATTTGGCTCATAGTAGGTTGGAAAAATTAGTTTATTGCTACTACAACATGAAGCTTCAAATTCGAGATAAGGAAGCAGAAATAGATCATGTCGACCGTGGTGACCCACTAGATGTGTTTGATATTGTTGCTGAAGATGATGTTACAGAGAGTAACGAACTTTATCAACGGATTAGACTTCTTCATTTAGATGATGATGATGAAGGCAACCCAGCTCCAAGAGTTGCTGAAGAAGTACGTAATGAAGGGATAAATGTAGAAAGAGTATTAAAGGAGGAGGTGGGATCTAGCAGCGCTGACTCTTTCGAAGAACTTTTGCTCCCAAAACCAAAAAACACTGGAATTCCACCTTATTCCAGTCCTACACAACCACAAGATCCTGCTGATACTAATGATAGCTCTAGTACAAGATCAGGAGACTCACCTACCACCGGAGGTGGGAATGATGAAGGATATAGTGGAGCTGGAGGTAGTGGTGGAGCTGGAAACTATGTTGGACCACCTCCCAGATTTATGAGCCCCTTCACTAGTGAGGCAAACTTCACGCATACAACACAGGATAAGGACCATGGCAGTAGGCGGGCAGGACCAGGAATTGGTTCCATAGGGAAGGACTATACTCGTAGAGAAAGAGGCAAGGGGACTTTGTCACGTCAAGAAGATGACTCGTTATCTATAACTTCGGACTCTGTTGGAGTGGGACGTAGTAACTATGGTTATACACATAACCAACCATTTCCCCACCCTTCATATCCCATTCCTGTTGGGATGGAATCGAGCAACTCATGGAAAGAATATGAGACTCAATCTTCAAATGATTTTGCTTCTGGACAACGTCAACCAAGCTCGGATCCATATAGGTGGCATGTTAACAATTACATGCAAAACTTTTTTGGGGATTTATCATTTGATGACTACTCTTCACAATACACTTACTCTACACATAGAGATGATGAAGATAGTCAAAATTTTGAACCTCATAGGAACTCTATGTGGTACTAAGTCACTCATGTATCTTACCATGGAATGTATAAAGTGTAAAATATTGTACTAATTCATTATATATAAATGATTATGGTGTGTTTAAACTTCTTTAATTAATTACTACAAAATTTCTACACTCACAATGTTTGCCAGCTCGCTATATAATCAACTTAAATCAGTTAAATTCATCATGCAATGCATTTCCTTCCAATTTTTTGTGATAAACTAATAGATAATTGACTAAATAAACATCCTGCAAAGTTTCAATAAAAATTTCCAACTTTTTCTTACAATTTCCGTGGTTTCCGTATTATTTTTATCGATATCGATATTTCCGTCGATATTTCCATGTTTTTGGACTACCGATATTTCTGATATTATCGATATTTTATACCTTGATTAGGAGGCAACCCAATATTTTTATTCATTGTTTTTTTCTGTCATTTTCAATTTTTCTTCTTAATTTTCTTGCATGCTAAATTGAATTATTTCTTTTCTTTGTAGGAAAGTTTGATCATGTCCACCCTTGGAATTGATTGCAGAATTGAAGTTTGGGGGTCAACATTTGATTTTATTGCGAATTGGGGAAGTTTTCAGTCCAAATGCTTTATTTTGTTTCTTATTATTATTTTTATTTTTATTTTATGCATTATTGTGCTTTCTGACATTAGGAACAATGTCCAGTTTAAGTTTGGGGGTAATGAGGATTTTAAAAAATGACCAAATTGAAAATTTTCATACCTTCGACTAAGAACTGGTTTGATTTGTGTCCATGTTGTTTCTTTTCATTTTCTTAATTAGTTTTGTTTACTCTAAAGAAAACCCCAAAAAATTTCGGAAGATTTGAAAATCTAAAAATATTGTCTTGTTTTATTTATTGCTTTGAATTAGATATTTGTTAGTTTCCTGACCCAATGATATAATTGGATCGAATTTGAACCACGGTGATCAAGAACTTAGTAAGCATGTGTTTTGTGAAATTCCTGATTCGCTTGTTAGCTTTGTACATGTTTAATCATCTTTGAAAAACCAAATCCACATAGCCTTGCTGATGTGAAACTAAAGCATTACTTAAAGCTTCGTATGTAAACATAGTGACCATATACAGCCTATGAGTTTTTGATCCTATTGAAGGTGTGTGCATTTTTCATACACTCATATTCTTTCATGTGTGATGAACTTATGTGACTTACATCTCTAGAACTTGTGTAACGATCTTTTGAAATGTTTGTCATTTGATTGCATGAACTTGAAACAGATAGAGGCATTAGGTTTATCACCATGGCCCAAATAAGCATGTTTCCTAAAGAAAAATGATATCATTAGATTACCAATTTGAGGCGTATATGTTGAGCCTTTTATTTCTTATCACCATATATGCCTACCTTTATACCTTAAACATTTTTCCTCACCCTTTCCAAGCTAGCTAATGAGCAATGTGAGATTTTCTTATGAGAAATGTTTGTGAAGTACTTTGAAGGAGTTTGGCAAAAGAATAAGTGTGGGGGTATTTCATGTTTGTATTTAGTTATGTGCAAAATGGTTCCAAAAAATTAAAAAATAAGTAAAACATAAAAAATAAAAAATAAAAAGAAGAAGAAGAAGAAGAAAAACAAATTTTTTTTTTTAAGTTTCAGTTTAGGGGTGTGGTTGGAGGTCTTAGTAAAGTGGCTGGAGAGCTTGAGTTCTTATAAATGTCAACAAGAGAATTGCTTGCAATGTAGCTTGGAACTTGTGTTTACCTATCATTTCATTTCAATAACCCTCTCCTTAAGCCTCATTACAACCAATAAATGTCCTCTTGATTTAAGTTTTGCAATTATGATTGTGGAGATGTGATCCTTATGCAAGCTTATGGCAGATCTTTGAGTGAAAAAATTAAACTAAACATATGTGTGATTGAGTGTATGTCCCGTGACAATGTCAGTTTGCATGTGGTGTTTTTAAAAAACTTGAATTTGCATTAGCAAGGTTATTATACACACTATACTTCAAGGATGATTAAAGGGTTACTGCTAACAATTGAATAAGGAAAATGAGTTTGGATTAGCTTATTTGGTGCTAGTTAAGGTTCTAGATGATTTTTTTTCTTAAATTAAATTCTATGAAGGTCACATAGGGGGAAGCTAATGTTTTTCATGTTGCTAATTTTTCATGTTTTCTTTGTTTTGCTCAAGGACTAGCAAAAGCTAAGTGTAGGGGTATTTGATAAGCTCATATTTATATATATTTTACATCAAATTCACTTGTCTTTTCTTAGTTAGTTCCTTATATTTTTGAGCTATTTAATTTGTTTTTGTGTTTTGTAGGATTTGTCAAACAAAGAAAAGAAACATAGCACAAGTGGGATTTTAAGTAACAAATTCGTCAAAACTGCCTGTGCAGATTAGCTGACTTTGGAAGCAAGCTGTGAATAGCTCAGAATGAATTAGAGAATGAGCCTTATATTCTTGGAAAGCTACGAATGTCTATTTGCTGGAGCATTTCACGGATTGTTAATATCATTTTTCTAGAAGTTATGGCCATTTTAACACTAAAAGGTTCACAAGAGACTGAACAGTTTGTAACTGCAATGAAAGAAATAAACCTAATAAATCTACCAGCCAAAACTGATGCAGCCAAGAACAAGCCAGCTGACACCTATTCAAATATTAGAGGAAATGGAATTAAAGATGAGGATTAAGTGGGAGTAATTGGCATAAAGGCTATCCAAAGAGTTACAATTGTTTTACCATTTTCTCTCACTTATTGTCATCACTAAATTGCTAATAGTGGGGGGAGTTATGGAGAAGAAAATGATGTAGCAATAATTGGTTTAAAGGAACATTGGGGGAGGGAATAAAGGGGAATTTTACATAAATAATTTTGGAAGAAGAGAGAGAGAGAGAGAGAGAGAGAGAGAGAGAGAGAGAGAGAGAGAGAGAGAGAGAGAGAGAGAGAGAGAGAGAAGGCTGCAAGTTGCAACGGAAAGGAAGAAAAAAGGCAGCAACACCATTCGGGAGGAAGGGAGAAGAGACCTCACTCGATTCTTTTTGTTCTATCTTCTTAAACCCATGTTTATCTTTTGGTTTAATTTATGAATTATGTGTAACTAAAGTTTTAGTAGTTAGGGGCTGTTTTGAAGCCCCAAATATGATTGCAGGTTTGTTATGACATTTCGTTTCAATTTCTTTTATGAATTGATGAAAATTGGTTCACTACTTATGTCAGTGATGAATTCTTTATATGTTTTCTACGGATGCATACTTAGTAAACATTTCTAGGATTCTAAAGCTATGAATATATGTGTTCTTGCCCTTATCGAATGAAGACCTACATATGTTCTAGGGTAGTACTTGTGAATTGCGATTAACATGTGAACCAATTTCTAGGATAAGTAAGACAACGCTAGTACTTACGATGCTTTGTGATGACTCAAACTCTTTTCGTTCTTAATTATTTCTACTTGTTAAATCTATGAACATGCCATTCTAGATTGCATGTTAGGGACTAAGTTAAGTTGAAAACGCTATTGAGCCAACTTGAGCAATTCATCTAGAAATAAAAAGAATTTGAATGAAACATAACATGTTTGCATGATTATTTGGTGGTGGATAGCACTTCCCCTAACTTGTTTTCTTAACTTGTGAATTACAATCTATTTTTATTATTTAAAATTCGCTTATGTCCTGTTTTTGTTCTATTTAATTTTAATAGTAAATTAATTCCGAAAATCCCAAAAATTTGTGTGAGTGTAGTTCTGTGTCTATTGTCTGCATATAAAATTTCATAGACTTTAGATAAGTGTAAGTCAGTCTAATAATTATTTTTCGGTGGCTGGTCAGTAGGGACAGCAATTTTTGTGATATTTTAAGTAGTTAGATAAAACAATCTTCTACGGGAAATACCCTTATTTTCATATGCTACAATTGATAAATTTTATTGTTAATAAGGAAAATAAATAAGATATTTGTATGCTACTTTGTGGTGTGCATTTAATCCTATCAGTCGTTATTCTGAGAGTGGCTGCTTTTTGTTATGAAATTAAGTGGAGTGGAAGATGTTTTTTCTTTGTATTAATTTGTTTTTTTCCAAGAAGACAATAGCTTGTTGGTAAACAAGTTGAAGTTGGCTAATGGACTTTGGCTGGGTTCCGTTAGGAACGAGGACTGGAAAAAAAAAATTCATCTCGTGTTGGGTATTGCTTTCAGCCGTTGCATTTTAATGTTCGTAGGATAAGTTTAATATTGTTGTTATGATTAAATATGAAGTTTTTTTAGTTAAATAATAATTTGAGATGGTCTTTAATTAAAATAACTTAGACCAAATCATTTTTATTAAATCTCCCTTTAATTTTCGGATGCGTCGTGAATAAGTTTTTTTTTTTTTAAATTAATAAAAAAGACTTCCAAACTTTAGATTTTAACTAAAAAATAGTTCTAAAACTTTGATCTATATATATATATATAAAGTGAGAGCCCCAGCTTGGTGAAGCCTTCCAAAATACCAAAAATGCCCATTTGTTTCCTTCACAATCGAAACCCAAAAAATTCAAAAATACAAGGACAAACTAGTAAAAAACCATATCTCAACAAAAAAAATTAAAAAGAAAAAGAAAAATGGGACAAAAACGTAAAAAAAAAAAACTTAAAACAAACTATATTGAAACAAAACATGATAATTTAATTTTAAAAAATCATGATAGTTATCCTCAAAAAGGTTAGCAATTATGGAGAGGAGAGATAGATAAAAGATAATGGCAACAAAAACAAATTAAAACAAAAAGAAAAAGGAGATAATCCAAACTAAAATGGCAAAACCGTTCACAAGGGGAGAGGATGAACGTGGTGTCATTTTTTGAAACTGCTATGAGCAATTACATTTGGGTTATATCTTTCTCCATGACATAAAAATTAACTCATCGCAGTCTATCGAATATTTAGTTATTTATTTTGTTTACCTCTTCTCTTTTGTGTTCTTGGCGCTTGATTTCATATTGTTGGGAATTAATTGTTTTTGTTAATCCTTTTTTTTTGTCAACTTTTCCCTTTTACCTTGAGTTTTGATTTTGAAATATATACAAACCTATTGCAGGGAGCGGACGAAAAAGTTGACAAAGATGAGCTTATACATGAGTTTTCATTGAACAGACAACAAGGTCCAAGTCCCCACTTTGCAACCTCATCAAGTAATCAGAATCAGTTAAGTGGTGAAATTCCTTTTCTACTGTTGAACATAAATACTCATCACTCTGTCTCTGCAATGTTTTTAGATTTTTTAGGGTTTATCCAGCGTTTTATTTTACTTGATTCTACTTTTGGGTTTCATTCTTCGTTCATTTTGATTGTGTTGTTTTTATACCAAGGACTTTGTGGAAAGACTCGCTATGGAGATGCAGACCCAGACCATGCGGCAAGTTAGAAAAAAATTTGACGATGTTTCGAAGAACACATACAAATCTAAAGGCTTTCCATCTGTGAATATTTACTGGTTATTTGTGTTTGCAGGTTGCCTCTTCCAACTAACCATGTCTGTTTCCTGTAATCGCCTTAATATCTCCCTAACCATCTTTGTTTCTTATTTTTTGAATGATATCTATAAAGTATAAGGAATGCCCCATCTGCACCAATTCCATGTATCCAACCCATCAAGTCCTTTCTCTCTAACCTTCTCCAAATTTGAATTTCACTAAAGTGAGGTTTTGTTTGAGTATTGGTAATTTGTTGCTTGCATTTTTGTAAGATATTCATATTTGTCGTTTTATTCTATTGGTAATTCGTTGTTTGATTGGTTTTGTTGCTTTCCTCTGCGCTTGAACTCATATTCGTTAATCTACCAATTTTATTTGGGTGCTAAACTGCCTCTGTTACTCAAGGTTATTGTACTTTTAGTTAGATTGTTATGTAATTTTCATTGACGATGCTTTCAATTATCCTCTCATCTTAATTCAATTATATAGTTTGAATTTATGCATTTTAAATCTTCCCTTTTATCTAGACTATGGTTAATAGTTATTTATATTTATCCATCTCTTCTTGCAGGAAAGAAAAAAAGGTGGATGCTTACTTTTACTGCATTGCACACACATGAATATGACTGCAAAATTAGTCACTACCAAGGTAGAAGACAATCAATGTTTCTTTATTCCTGTATCGTATACACGAATGCATATATATGCTTTTTATTTATTTATTTATTTAAGCTTTTCAATTCTTTTATCAAACATCAATAACAATGTTGAAGTTATATCTTATTATTGCATCATTCTTCTTCATGATAATTTTCATCACTTTCTTTCCACATTATCCCACTTAATCATCTCTCTTTATAAAAAGTTTCAATACTGAGATGCAAATTTGAAAAGAATATTGTAAGAGTAAGTAGCATGGAGTTTCATTTTCTTATGAACCACCAAAATCAATATATATAAATAAAAAATAAGTAGCATGGAATTTTATCTACCAAAATACGAAAAGAGAATAAGTAGCATGGAGTTTCCTTTTTCTTATGAATCAAATCCCAGTTGTGTATATTATGCAGATGCAGGACAAGTTGCTTCTAAGTTTTAATAATGGTATTGGTGGCTGTGGAGATCATATTATTGTTATGAAGTGTCTACCGTTAAGATGTGATCGCCAAAAGTTGATGTTGTTGTCTTGCTTATTAGTTTGAAGTGTCTTTCAAAGATTCATAAATTAGACCCTCAAGACATAATCATACAATAGTACATGCTTATAGATGCATGCTTTTGTATTCTATCAAACATAGAGTAAATTTTCTTTTATTCTTGGTTTGGATTAAATGTAATACAAGTGTATATATGATTTTTATTTTATTTACTAATGTATTATTGCATAAGAGTAAAAAAATACTGCAAAATAACTTCTCTTTCAACGTTGTCCAATACAATACTAAAATAAATTCTCTTAACATTGTATTTCTAAGTCTAATCCTAAGGTAAACCTTGAGTTGAAATCCGGTTGTGCTATGATTTTAAGGAAATTGTGTGATTGTTGTGAACTATTTGTGCCCAATACTTCTAATCAAAAGGGAAAAAAATATGCACATTGAAAGTATCTATTAAAAAGATAGGAGGAATGATGGGTGTTGGCATCTCACAAGTTCGTTGGAAAAATGAATTAGTCATCCAAAATCAAAAACTTTTGATAGGCAAATAAGAAAACAACTAAAGCAACCAATTTTAGGGGGTGTGTAGCACCTGTGATGAAAAAATGCCTCTCGCATGCGCGTGAACGCGTGCGGAGATGCTAGTTAATAATAAAAATAAGAGAATGAAAAATATATAAAAAAAAATAACTAAAGGTGCACGCCCTT
This sequence comes from Crataegus laevigata, assembly GCA_963580275.1. Classification (NCBI taxonomy): domain Eukaryota; kingdom Viridiplantae; phylum Streptophyta; class Magnoliopsida; order Rosales; family Rosaceae; genus Crataegus; species Crataegus laevigata. The sequence continues at coordinate 29,174,966 of OY756940.1, read as the reverse complement.
ATCAGCAGTAACCACTGATATGATGACTCCTGATCTCTTCTGAGAGTGAAAAAGAAGAACTGCATGATTCCCACTCTAGGCCTCTATTTCTTCCCAACTTTCTCCATCAGCAAGACAAGAACACATTTACTAATTGAGGAGCGGCCGGCCCTACTTATGAATGTGATTGCTTAGTAAACCCAAACGTTTGGGGAGAAAATGGTGATAAACGAAGCTAAGGACATCGTTACGCAAGAGATCAAGATGAGCTCATTACGACCGAGTGAGGAGTTAGCTAAGGTTCCTAGAAGGAACCCACCAACCACACCACCCAAGAAGTAGGAGGAGACAGGGAGGCCTTTGATGAATAAGCTAGAGCATTGGAGGCTCCAATTAGATATGATTGTGGTGGAGGAACTTGAATCCCATGCCCAATGGGAGTCGGCCAGGTCACAGATGTTGGAACTTGTGGTGCATGAGGTGGTGGTGGTGGTGGAGCAGTGCCATATAGGGATTGCATCTGTGTAGATACTGATGAAGGTTTGTTGGCCATCAAAGAGTAATGCCAAAGAGACAAAGATGACTTGGAGGAATTGTTTCCACCCAAAACTTGATTGATTTTTTGACAGTGTTGCTCGTGGGTTTTCCCGAACTTTTTCTCGGTAGTTGGCTAAACCCTCTTTGGTGCCGACTATCTCTTGTTAATGGCTAAGATCTGGGTGTTGTTCGGAGTCGGTGGTAGTGTCTGCAGTGGCGATGCTCGGTGGTGGATGATGTTTCAGTTGGCTTGCCTAACTCTCTGTTGGTGGAGGAGATTTCAGTAGAAGTTTTGGACTGTTGTGGACTATTGTGTGTTTTTGGGCTTCACTGTTGGTTGGCCCTCTTTCTGTTTTTTCTTTTGGTTTGGGCCCTTTTCTGGTTATGTAGAGTTGTCAGTTGTGCCTTTGGTTTGCTTGTGATTTTAGGCTTGTTGTTGAATAAAGTTGACGGGATTTGTCTGTAGCTTTCCTACAATCAAACTTTTACCCAAAAAAAAACTTTTTTAAGTTACTTTTTCCACGTAATCTTCCCACCCACTAATTTAGCAAATTAATTACTCACAAGTCAAACGTAACTTAATTTATGGAACGAGACTAAACGAATTTGTTGTACTATTTATGAAATTGGACCAAGAATCAGACACTATTTATGAAATATGACAAAGAAGGAAAGTGGACCAAGAACTAGGTATTATGAAAGTGAACTAACAACTATGCACTATTTATGAATCTAGACTAATAAATAGTGTAGTACTGTTTAGTTTTATAAATAGTGTAGTATTGGTCAGTTTAATAAACAGTGTTCAGTTTCATAAATAGTATAGTATCGTTCAGTTTCATAAATAGTGTTCAATTTCATAAATAGTACAACACCGTTCAGTTTCATAAATAGTATGATATCGTTAAGGTTCATAAAAAGTGCAATACTGTTCAGTTTTATAAATAGTGTCTGTGATGGACACGCGCCATGTTTTTTTATTATTAAAAGTATGTCATTTTTATTAAAATTTAAGTCCTTTTGTCTTCTTTATTAAAATTTAAGGGTTTTTCATTAAAATTTAAAATTTTCTCATTAAATAAAGAACGAAGATGAGCTATATGGGTTATATGGGTTAAGATTTGTTTTTGAGCAAATATCTAATACATCCTTTTGGAACCTGAAGATTCTGTTCAATACATTCACAAGGACCAAAGTTCCAATGAGCAGGAAAACAATTGAAGGCCCTTCAATTGAGTGATAATCTTGTAAGAACAAAGATGAGCTATATGGGTTAAGATTTGCTTTTCAGTTCATGTAGGCATCCGCCCCTAATGTTAATTTTATTGCATGTGTTGCTCAAATAATCTTAAATTGACTACAAAAAATTTCGTATTTCACTATATATAAGGGGAATGGATTTAGGGTCTTAAGTTGTTTTGTATCATAAGTCTTCATTCACACACAAAATGGCAGACAACTGACGTCAAACTCACCTTACATGGATGTGTAAAGATAAACAGCCTATATCTCCACCTCCTCGTGATTCCATTTACCAGGCTTTCATTCTAAATGATCCCTCCCCTCAAGGTTCCCCTACCCTAAACCCATTCCAAACGCATACCTAAGATACCAAAAAGGATCGTCATTAGGTGAATAAAAACTCCAAAAGGCCACCGTCTTTTCAAATCCCACGAGGCACTGCATAGTCCACGGTGGGAGGGTCCGCCAATCGTCCACTTGTAGCCACATCATACTGCTAATAAGGGCTTATTTTAGGGTTTAATTTTCTTATGTCATTCTTCTCACCAAGGAGGAAAATATATAACGTACAAGAGTGATTTACAAGGAAAGAAACACAAATAACCTAATTATAATCTGATTACAAAGACTCAAATAGATAACTAAACTAATTACAAAAAGTCAACTCTCCAACACTCCCCCTCAAGTTGGTGCATAAATGTTGTTCATGCCCAACTTGACAAGAGAGTTGTAGAACACTTGACTTGCAAGAGCTTTAGTGAAGATATTCACTAATTGATCCTCTGTCTTTACGAACGGGAATTGAATAATATTCCCATCCAACTTCTGCTTAATGAAGTGTCTGTCAACTTCCACTTGTTTTGTGCGATTATGTTGAATTGGGTTGTGTGAGATATCGATAGCTGCTGTATTATCACAAAATAAATCCAAGGTTGAATTCGAAGGATACCAGAGCTCACCAAGTAGCCTCCGAAGCCATAATAGTTCACAAACTCCTTTTGCCATACCCTTGTATTTCGCCTCTGCACTTGATAAAGCAACCACTTTCTGTTTCTTACTCCGTCAAGTCACTAAGTTTCCTCCCACAAATGTAAAGTAACCAGATGTGGACCGACGATTAGTAACATTGCCTGCCCAATCTGCATCGGTGTAACCCTCTGATGAGTACATTTTATATTATATATTTAACCTTATTCTTAGTATATTTTGGTTAATATTTTGGAAGAATTTTGATACTTTGAATTGTATTTCTAATATAGGACTTTTGACTTCCTCTGGAGCAAAACATGGTCAAACGGATGAATTTTGGAGTAATTCTAGTTGGAGGATATTTGTGAGTTACTTAGCTTGATCGTATCAAAATATCAGATTTTTCTACCAAGCGATGATTTTCTGGCAACAAAATAAAGGAGCGATGCGCAGTGCTGGAAAAGTGATGTTTCGGGCTTGAATTGTGTTTTTGGAGCCCAAGATGACCTCGGATGGGTTCGTGGCCTTCTGAAGATGTGTTCGGAACGTCCTGATCTTCAAAACAAGCTATCTTGGGCCGGATTTGGAGGGGACATGAGACTAAAACGTGGCTGAACAGTTCCCTTGCAGATTTCCTAGCCTAATTAGGACTTTATTTTCTTATTTATTTTATTATTATTATTAGTTTCCTAATTAGAGAGGAAGACCAAACACTAGGGTTTGGCGTTGGTTTTTAGTTAGGGTTTATAAGGCTTTTGCCTTGCCAAGTTTTGGGGAGCTTATTATTATTTGATTTTGGAGACAGAGAACTTTGTTAGGGTTCTTAGATATTTTCTATTTTAAGGTGTTTTCTATCCTTATTTTTTATACTTTGTTGATGGTTCTTCGTAACTAATTTTTGTTTGCTAGGGCGAAGCCTTGAGCCTTAGCATGAATATGTAATTTTTATTAATTTGCTTATGAATGGATGCATGTTTGCTTTGAATTATTAATCACCGTTTTAAACTGTCTAATTGTCTTAATGCTTAGCTACCATTAGGATTTTTAGATAAGTAATTTGATGCAATTTTGGTCGGAAGGTTCCCTGAAATTGACGCTGGCTTCTTGTGATTGATAATTGTAATTTCACTTAAGATGAACACCACGTCTTAAGGGTTGCATGGTTTTTCAAAGGGTTTTCATAAAGCATAATGAGTCTCTCATGTTTAGATTTGATCCGAACGTCCGGACGGGTTGCATGTTAGATATACGTTCTATGTTGGAGGTTCCAAGTAGAATATAAATTAGGAAAACCTAACCTTCAAAGCATGTATGTAGAAATTCATAAGTAGTTGGTAAAATTGCATAGGATTGTTAAGAGGACGGCGGAACCCTAGGCTTTTACAAATTGATTTTCTTTAAATTGTTTTACAGTCAATTTCTATTGTTTTTATTAAATTCGTTTTTATTATTTAAAATTCCAAAATCAGTATTTTCCAAATCTTGTTTTAAATAGTTAATTAAGAATTAGTTTAAATACAAATTATTCATTCAATCCCTGTGGAAAACGACCTTGCTTGAGCCGCTATACTACGATTACCTTGTACTCTTGCAAGTATTTTTGTGTGTTTTTATCCCTACTTTTGCAGGTGGTAAAATACCTATCAAGAAATTGGCGCCGTTGCCGGGGATTGTTTCAAATAATTTGTGTTTATCATATTCTTAGTTAATTATTTTTGTAAATAGCTTTTTGTTAAGTTGTTGATTTTATTTTTATTTTCATAGGTCATTGTTTGATTAATTTTGCAAGCAATCCAACGATGGAGCTACCACCGGAAGGAGGATTGCCTTTATGGGTTTCTTTAGCAGAAAAAGGATTTTATGGATTTAAACCTACCGTTTGTGCTCTTTGCTGCTTAAAGACCCATGATATTTTAGAGTGCCCAGAAAAAGAATATTTTTCTGAGTTTGTCGAAAAGCATATCAATATGAGAAACAACTCAAAAAGACATTGGAACGATCTCTATTCTGAGTTCTATACTCCAGGTTTGAAAAAGCATTTTTATTATATGTGGGCATGTAACCAACAATTTTTTGAGCAGCTTGATGTACCACAAGAGCTCTCGATGGAGAACAAAATTTCTATATTGTTAGAGTCCACTGAGTTGTACATTGAAAGGACCAATCAAGGATTTCAGATTCAACCATTAAACCATGGGAAAAGCTATGATGATCAAGAGGAAATTGGTGCAGAAACGGAAGAGCACTCTGCCAGCCAGTCACGCCCACGGGAGGAAACGCCACCTGCTGATCGTGAAACAATTTCCCTATACTCTGCTCCTCCAGTTTATGTGCTACAAAAAAATTTCCCACAGAGTCTGCAAGCATGCACGAGAACTGATGCTTTGGAGGACAGTGCACCTGCACAACCCATCAAACTCGAAGAAATGCCAGATGAGTCCTGCGAACAGGCAAAGATCTATATGGGAAACAAGAATCTTATTGACAGCCAAGTTACTGATAGAGAACTTCGGCAAGTGCAGAAATTATGGGTGTTAAATACAAGAATTAAGTCAGTTTAAGTAAAGTTAGTTATTGTTATAAAGTAATAATTGTTCCACCCAAGGCTTTGCTTAGTAACTGGGCCAGTCCTGCCTGATCAACAGTGATTCTCGCGTCAAACGGTATAGTCTTGGCATGGAGCAGGGTGGTTAGTTGGTTTCGTAGCCTTTCCAGCTCGAGTTAATAAGTCCTTAGGGGTGTTCTACACCTAGTGCCCTAAAGCCTTAGTGGTTTGGGAGTCATTGACCTAAAGCTCGCTACATGGGTTGGATAGAAAGCTTAATGAACCAACATTGCACGACCACTACTGTTACTTTAATAAATATAAATTTAAAAAAAATATAGGAAAAATTCAAAAATTGAAATATATATATATATATATATATATATATATATATATATATATATATGTGAAGCTAGTATGTGAATTATTGAATAAAAGGGATGAGAAGTACGGGTTTTGGTCGAGTCTCCTTAACTTTGTTGGTTCACTTTACACTGAAGGAAGTTTGTGAATTCTTTTCTAATTGATTCTAAATGGCTTAGACTTTGTAGTGGGATTGGTTGTACTTTTGAAAAGATGTTCTGATTTTTAAAATTTTCTATGGATTGCAACTTGAATGAAAATTTTGTCTTAGCTAGGTTTGTTTTAAGTTTCTAGTTTGTTAGTTTTTATTTTTGTTTCCTAGTTTTGTTTTGCTTGAGGACAAGCAAAAAGCTAAGTTTGGGGGTATTTTGATGAGTACATTTTATATTATATATTTAACCTTATTCTTAGTATATTTTGGTTAATATTTTGGAAGAATTTTGATACTTTGAATTGTATTTCCAATATAGGACTTTCGACTTCCTCTGGAGAAAAACATGGTCAAATGGATGAATTTTGGAGTAATTCCAATTGGAGGACGTTTGTGAGTCACTTAACTTGATGGTATCAAAATATCAGATTTTTCTACCAAGCGATGATTTTCTGGCAACAAAATAAAGGAGCGATGCGCAGTGCTGGAAAAGTGATGTTTCGGGCTTGAATTGCGTTTTTGGAGCCCAAGATGACCTCGGATGGGTTCGTGGCCTTCTGAAGATGTGTTCGGAACGTCCTGATCTTCAAAACAAGCTATCTTGGGCCGGATTTGGAGGGGACATGAGACTAAAACGTGGCTGAACAGTTCCCTTGCAGATTTCCTAGCCTAATTAGGACTTTATTTTCTTATTTATTTTATTATTATTATTAGTTTCCTAATTAGAGAGGAAGACCAAACACTAGGGTTTGGCGTTGGTTTTTAGTTAGGGTTTATAAGGCTTTTGCCTTGCCAAGTTTTGGGGAGCTTATTATTATTTGATTTTGGAGACAGAGAACTTTGTTAGGGTTCTTAGATATTTTCTATTTTAAGGTGTTTTCTATCCTTATTTTTTATACTTTGTTGATGGTTCTTCGTAACTAATTTTTGTTTGCTAGGGCGAAGCCTTGAGCCTTAGCATGAATATGTAATTTTTATTAATTTGCTTATGAATGGATGCATGTTTGCTTTGAATTATTAATCACCGTTTTAAACTGTCTAATTGTCTTAATGCTTAGCTACCATTAGGATTTTTAGATAAGTAATTTGATGCAATTTTGGTCGGAAGGTTCCCTGAAATTGACGCTGGCTTCTTGTGATTGATAATTGTAATTTCACTTAAGATGAACACCACGTCTTAAGGGTTGCATGGTTTTTCAAAGGGTTTTCATAAAGCATAATGAGTCTCTCATGTTTAGATTTGATCCGAACGTCCGGACGGGTTGCATGTTAGATATACGTTCTATGTTGGAGGTTCCAAGTAGAATATAAATTAGGAAAACCTAACCTTCAAAGCATGTATGTAGAAATTCATAAGTAGTTGGTAAAATTGCATAGGATTGTTAAGAGGACGGCGGAACCCTAGGCTTTTACAAATTGATTTTCTTTAAATTGTTTTACAGTCAATTTCTATTGTTTTTATTAAATTCGTTTTTATTATTTAAAATTCCAAAATCAGTATTTTCCAAATCTTGTTTTAAATAGTTAATTAAGAATTAGTTTAAATACAAATTATTCATTCAATCCCTGTGGAAAACGACCTTGCTTGAGCCGCTATACTACGATTACCTTGTACTCTTGCAAGTATTTTTGTGTGTTTTTATCCCTACTTTTGCAGGTGGTAAAATACCTATCACCCTCTATTCAACAATGATCATTCTTGGAAAAAATGATGCCTATACCTGGTGAGGACTTCAAGTATCGTAGGATGCATTCAACCGCACCTATATATGCCTCACTCAGAGAGTGCATAAATTGACTAACAACACTTACTACGTATGCAATATTAGGCCTGGTGTGAGATAAATAAATTAACCTCCCAACTAACCTTTGATAACGATCTCTGTTAGTGGGAACTTGATCAAGGTGTATGGCAAGATGGTGATTTTGGACTACGGGGGTGTCAACCGGTTTACAATCAAGCATTCCAGTTTTAGCTAATAAGTCTAGAACATATTTTCTTTGAGATAGAAATATACCTTGTTTAGATCGAGCTACTTCTATCCCTAATAAATATTTCAAACCACCAAGATCTTTCATCTCGAACTCGATTGCTAGGTAATCTTTGAGCCTTGAGATTTCCTCTTTGTCGTCACCTGTAACAATCATATCGTCCACATAAATGATAAGTGCTGTCAATTTCCCCATTCGACGTGTCAAGAAAAGTGTATGATCAGAATTGCTCTGCCTGAACCCATATTTCCTCATAGCTGTCCAAAACCTACCAAACCATGCTCGAGGTGATTGTTTCAACCCATACAATGCTTTATTCAACTTGCACACTACTTCAGGTTGTAAAACCGATGCATAACCAGGTGGAATATCCATATACGCTTCTTCTTTAAGATTACCATGTAAGAAAGTATTTTTCACATCAAATTGCTGTAACGGCCAATCTAAGTTAGCCGCCAATGAAAGCAATACTCTTATTGTATTAATCTTTGCTACCAGGGCAAATATTTCTATATAATCAACACTATACGTCTGAGTGTATCCCTTGGCCACCAATCGTGCATTGTATCGTTCAATGGACCCATCAACTTTGTATTAGCTTGCGTATTGTTATTAGCTTGCTATAGCTTCTCTTTTTATTAGCTTGCGTATTGTTATTCCCTTCTTATTCTCTGCAGCTTTTACGTGAACTGCATCAATTGGTATTAGAGACAAGAGTCCTTGGGATCTCGTTTCCGCTAGTCACTTTGAAACTCGATGGTTCGAGGTCGACGTGGAGGTGGGCGAGGTCAAAACGGACGTGTCCCTCGCGATACCGAGAATGAGGAACTGAGGAGACAATTGCAGCAACTAACAAAGCGTTTGGAACGGCTGGAAACCCGAAACCATCGCGGCGATGGCCAAACCTCTGATGAAGATTACAATCCCTTTCACTTTCGCACTCAGGATGAAGAGTCAGGTGAAGAGGGCAGAAGTAGGCATGGTGGTCAGTTCAATGACATCAATATGAAGGTGGACATCCCGGAATTTGATGGGAAGATTAAGCATGATGAATTCATAGATTGGCTGAATACCATTGAGAGGGTCTTCGACTACAAAGAAGTTCCAGATCATCAGAAGGTGAAGATTGTTACCATTAAACTAACCAAGTATGCATCCGCTTTGTGGGAACAATTAACGGTGTGAAGGGAACGAATGGGAAAATCAAAAATCACCTCATGGGACAAGATGAAGAGAGAATTAAGAAAAAAATTCTTGCCCGATAAATATTTTCAGGAGTGGTATTTGAAGATGTATAATTTTCGCCAAGAAAGCATGTTAGTAGATTAGTATACTGAGGAATTTGATTTGCTCATGGTTCGTTGTGGCATAGATGAGACCGAGAAGTAGACAATTGCGCGTTACCTTGGTGGGCTGCGCATGGAGATTCATGATGCAGTTGTGTTGCAACCACATTGGTCGTATAACGATATCTACAAACTGGCAGTCAAGGTAGAAAAGCAATCGAAACAACATAATACTCGAGCACCAACTAAAGTCAACAATTGCAATCCAAGTCCAAGGGAGAAGACGTTTGACTCAGGTGGAAAAGGAAGCTTCAATCCCAAAGTTTCAGTCAAAGACAGTAGCGGCAAAGTTGAAGCGGGTTCAAGTTCAAGTCGACCGTTTGCTCCAAAACACCAACCCTTGAAATGCTACAAGTGTTCTAGTTTTGGACACAAGCAAGCAGATTGTCCAAATCAAAGTTTTGTCAATCTTGTTGAAGGGCAATTATTTTTGGGAGATTTCAAAGAAGATGAGACACCCTCTGTCTATGATGAATATAAAGAAGATGATGAAGACATCACATGGAGTGACCATGGAGAACGTTGGTTGTACAACGAAGCATGACTACTGCACGTGTCGACGACAATGACTGGTTACGTCATAACATTTTTGGCACTAAGTGCACCACCTATGGGAAGATCTGCAATGTGATAATTGATGGTGAGAGTTGCGAGAATGTTGTATCTCAAGAAATGGTCGACAAGCTCAAACTAAAGACAAAGAAGTGTCATATTCCTTACAAGCTCGCATGGCTTCAAAAAGGAAATGACGTGCATGTTGATAAGCGAAGTCTAGTGTCATTTTCTATTGGGAAAGCATATCATGATGAAGTATGGTGCAATGTTGTACCGATGGATCCTTGCCATCTTTTGTTAGAAAGACCTTGGCAATATGACTGAAAAGCTCTTCATGATGGGTTCAAAAACACATACACCTTTGTGAAAGACGGAGTGAAGGTAATTTTGGGCCTTTCAAAAGAACAACATATAATAAAGTTTGAAAAAAAGATGGGGACAATCTGCCTTACTACGGCAGAATTCATGGAAGAAATTGAAGAAGGCGCATCTGTATATGTTTTGGGGAACAAAGAGGAGAATGTTGGGGTTTCTCTTCCATATGCGAATAAGTCCTTGCTGCAAGAGTTTTTTGTTGTGATACCGGACGAACTTCCTGCAGATATGGTGGTGTCAACAATATTCAATATACCTGACTTGCAACCATACTTTGAGGATGTTTAGGAGCAAAACTTTGACTCGATGACGAGTCGTTTTCAACCCGGAGGGACTGATGGGGGACCATCTGAAGAGTCACTAACAGAATTAAAGTCTGAGGTGCAATATTCTAATTTCAAGGAATGTCCTGGGGGATGATTACTAAACCTATCAGATTCCAATACTAATGAGGTTAATAACGTTGAGAACAGCAGTACTTATTGAGCTTCCCTTATTTATTTCATGTACTAGTCTAATTAAGTTCCTTTTATGATATAAATAGGTTGTAATTTGTATGCTGGGGAGAGATTGGAATATAATTTTATCCCTATTGAGTTAGCTTCCTATAGCTTTGATAGGAGCATATTTATACGACTTTGCTTGCTTGTTTTCTTGCATTTTGGTAATTATTTAGTATTTATTATAGTGTTTAAAGTTAAATTCGTGTGTTTGTAGGTTTTATGGGCTAAGGGTGCATTATGAGCCAATTTGGAGTAGTTTGAAGTGTTTTTGGGCCCAAGATGGATTGCTTATGATCCAAGCTAGATGGATGGACGAATTTGGAGATTAATTGGGTTGAAATCTACTATAAAGATGGATAAGTGAAGCCCAAGTTCTAGAAGATAAGAAAAGAGTAAGAAACAAGGAACTTTCCTTTCCTTTCCTTTTCACCTACAACCTTCACCTACTACTTCACCTACAACATCCACCTACTTCACCTACAACATCCACCACTTCACCTACAACATCCACCCACTTCACCTACAACTTCACCTACAACATCCACCCACTTCACCTACAACATCCACCACTTCACCTACAACATCCACCACCTTCACCTACTACCTTCACCTACAACCCCTTCCACATTCCCTATAAATACCACCCTATGCCACAACATTCTTCATCATTCTCTTGGCCTTCATCATTCATACACACATCCACCCTTCACCATAACTCACCTATATCCATCCACCACCACAATTCACCACAAAAATCATCAAATCACACTTGTGCCGCATAAAAGCAAAGAAGAAGGAAAGGAAGGAAAGCCTTGGAGCCGTGCTTGCCATTCAAAGCTTGGATTGTTGGAGCGTTTCTAGGTGTAATCTATCTTTGTTTTAAATGTTTAAATTTGATTATCTTTGTTTAATTGCGACTATGAGGAAATAAATTCGCCTTGGCTAGAGGTTAATTCGAAACCATGGATATATTTGTAATTTGAATTGATTACCTTCAGTTGTGATTTCTGAGTTGTGATTTAATTTGCTTAACTGCTTGATTGATAACTTATTTGTGTATGTTAATTAAGGATGCATACTTAATTTACACGCATGAATTTGATGCTAGAATATAAGTGAATTTCACCTAATCGTTATGAACTTATATTCATGAGTAGTGAAGGTTGCTATCCACAATCGTGTTAAGTAAATTCTTGGCAGGAGTATCATGCTTTTCATAGTTACGAATGCCTCATCAGTACTTATAGTTTTCACAAAGTTTAATGATCTTTGATTGTATCTCTATTGTGCTTTTCACGTAGGGGACTTTTAGAGAATGTGTTGAATTGTTGTATGCTGTTCATCCAATTCAATAACTTAAGGAAAACTTGAAGATTAAAAAAGTGCTGTTCACGGTTAATCTGGAGTATTGAGATTTACAATTTATTGAAAGAACAACTGAAAATCAATTTAGGTTGCATATGTGTCATGTGTGGAGAAGAACCCTCTAGCCAGTTCGTCGCCTATCCATTCACCTTAATTTTATGTTTTTGTCAATTTTGTAATTTATTTAAGTTTAATTTACTTCTCGTTAAAACCAAACCCCCCCCCCCCCATTATTAAATAATATTATTTAGTTAATTTTCATTGTTTTTAATCTTTTAATTCAATTTCCGTCCATTTCAATTCTTAGTGTCTAATTTAAATTGTTTTTATTATTTTGAGTCATTTTAAGTGTGTTTCGAGTATTAGAGTTTTTAGCCTAATTTTGTGTTTTTGAGTCTTGTTTAATATTTTTAAATTAATTTAGAGTAGATTAGCAATCCCTCCTAATCCCCGGCCTAGAACGATACCCTACTTACACCTATACTACAATTGTCAAAAAGAGGGTTAAATTTGTGCGGTTTTAAAATCCCTTCAAATTTTTGGCGCCGTTGCCGGGGATTAGCAACTTTGCTAATCCCTTTATTTTTTGTTTGTGTTTATTTTTATATTTGTGTTTATGTTTATATTTTTGTTTGTGTATTTTACTTTTGGTATTTGATTTATTTTTCTTTCTTTGATTTTAGGTAAAAATTGGAGTAAGACATGGCATTTGCAACCATTCAAGCTCAATTGGCGCAGCTCACTGCTCAATTGACTAATAATGCCGAACGGACTACAATGCCAAGTGTCCCTACATTTGATGTGCCCTATGGGCAAGGATATCAGACTCATTAATATCCTCAATTTTCTGCATATGAAGATGATTGGGGATATCAAGGCCACATCCAATCAAGGGGCAACATGTTTTCCAACGCTTGCAATTCGGATTGGAGAGGTTATTCAAATCAAATGTGGGATGAACCTCAGCAATTTCAACAGGGTGGATATTGGCAGCAAAACGAGTTCTATTCAAGACCTATGCAGCCACCACAGTATCCCCCACAACAATTACAATCGAATTCAAGTATGCCTGTGAATTATAATGAAATTCTTGAAGAACTAATTTCTTTGACGCAGGGCTCACAAAAAGAAGAACAATTGCCGCCATCGGAAGAGTTCTATCAGTGGCCATATGAACCATCACAGCCACCACAACAATCAGCCCAATTCGATTCAGGTACATCTCTGGATAATGATACATTTAATAAGTTACTCACCTCTTTGAATCAAGGAGTAGAAAATCAAAACCAAGAGATGCAAGACCGAGCCAACAAGGTGGATGAATTGGAGAAGCAAGTTGGGCAGATTATGGAGATCATGGCACAGATTCAAGATCAAAATGAATTCTCCAACTCCACATTTGCAAATTCAATGGAAGAAGCTGAAGTTGATTAAGCCACCACTTTGGAAGGTGACGTGAAGGATGAAGCTGTTCCAGAACCATCCAAAGACAGCCCGAACTTGGATGAATTGCCGCTGCAAGAAGAAGATGAGGAGGATGACCTGGGCAGTTTAGAAGAATTCTTGTCGCAAACCCCTCAAGTCCCTATGTTGTCCAACTTCGGTAATGTTGTTCTAAGTTCAATTCATTCTAACCCCATTCCACCAAATGTCCATTTTCCTTGCAGATTTTTTATTCCAAATAACGAAGAAAGTGAAAAGGACATTGTGGAAGCTCTTCCTGAGATGCAAAGTGATATCCAAATTCTTGGTGCACCAAAACAAATTCCCGATGAGGTTGAAACGTTCAAAGAACCTTGTGCACCAAGAAAAATGGTTCAAGATATCGAAGTGGCTGGAGACTTTCAAGAAAACATCAAAGAGGCTGTGCAGACAATCAAGGCCCAAGAAGTTGAGTTTGATGACACGGGACAGGCCACAACCATCATAGTAAACCTGGCCAAGCTCAATATCCCTGAAACTTTAAAAGGAGTGGTGTTTGTCATTGAGTTCATGTCGGACAAAGCAAGTAAGTCATCTTCTCCAATTTCCATTACAGTTTATACTAACTTGCTGATTTTGATGATTCAGACACCTACACTAGAATTTCGACCACTGCCGGATCATTTCAAGTATCACCTTCCATTCACGGATCAATTCCATGCTATGGGACCTAGGGGAGCGTAAAGAGAAGCATCGTCCGGCTGCAAGACGTTAAAGAAAGCGCTGCTTGGGAGGCAACCCATGCATTCAACAAAGGAAGCCCTAGGAATCACTAAAATTCCAGATTTGCGTTCCTAAAACCCTTCTCTTTGTTGTTGTTTCTAATCTGCCTAGTTTTGGATTTAAGTTGCTATTTGTTAATTCTTTGTGTTTTGTGTGGTTTTATGCTTGAAACATTGAGGACAATGTTTGATTTAAGTGTGGGGGGTAACTAAGTATTTTTGATGCAAATTCGTGGGATTTTATCACCCATTACTTATAGACTTGTTCCTTGCTGTTTTTAAGTGTTTTTAAGCTGTTTTGGTGTGTTTTAGTATGTATTGGCATAAACATACGAAAATGACATAAAAATTTGAAAAATTGTTTTGAAAAACCCAACAAGAGTTGTTTTGAGTTGGTTTTGTGTGTTTGTTTGTGTCTTAGGGTACCTTCCAACACAATGATGAGGATTCGGTTTGTAATTGCATGGCTGTTAAAATGAATTGTAAACATGGATGAAAGTTTGATTTACTCTTTGTTTATGCTTGGTTGTGGTTATAACTTATGAATTCACATGCAATCATAAAGGAAAAATCAGTTTTTGTAACATGCTTGAAGGAAGGAACTCTAGCTAACGCTACAACCTTGTGAGACTTGAGCCTAATCGTTTATTTGGAGAGTTATAATCTGTGCATTATTGTTTTCTAAGTCGTTGCATGATCTCATTAGTCTTTGCTTGGTTATTACTTAGAAGGCGTTTCATCATTTAGTTCCAAATGCTAGAACTCATGCCCATTTCATTCAAAGCATGTTATTGATTTGCATAACACATATTCAAGATGAAGTTGTGTAGTGACCACCACCTAAGCCAAACAGCCGTGTATCCTATTTCATTATGTCTTTAAGTTAACCCCGTTAAGCCTTCTTAGCCTATTTTCTTTGTTAACCTACATTATCCTCACCTAGCCTAGATTAGGACCATCCATACCCTTGTTTTTAAAGCATAGTAAAGCATGACTACAATTGAATTCCTTTTGATTAATGAATGGCAGAAAACAAGTGTGGGGGAAGTATTTTTCATGTGAGTTTGTGTGCAAAGGCACGGGTAGAAAAGAAAAGAAAAGAGAAAAGTTGTGAAAAAAAAAGTGAAAAAGAGTTGAAAAATGTTTGAAAAAGAGTTCTAAAGTGTTGTTTGTTGAAGAAAGGGTCCAAAACAATGAATTCGGCCCTAAGTATTGTTTAAATCTTCCCTTTTTGTGTTAAACGTTGATTTCTGCATTCTAAAGTGAATTCTAAGTCTCAATTTCACTACTTTGCTTACTATCGCTTTGAGAACGTTTGTTTTCCCTATCCTTCATTTGTTAACCAATACCCCAAGCCCCGTTACAACCTTTGACTTCAATCTTGAGTGTTATGTGTTTCAATTTGTGGAGTTTGAAATTGGTATGAGCATTTGGTGTCAATGGTTCTCGCATCTAAGTAGTAGCATTCCATTCATGAGATCATATCTAAACATGCTTAATAACTCCAGAAAATTGCTTTCCTTGTTATACATATATGTGAGCCTTTGTTTTCATATCTACATTAATCTTCTCACATATAACTAGTATAGGGTGTGTAGTTAGAAATTCTGAGTGAAAATTGAGTGCATATCTTGTAAGGAATTGAGCAAATTCTCTAAGGCATGTTACTACATTCAAAACATTGTTTTAATTGGTTAATTGTGAACTAATAAGTGGTGACTATGATTAAGTATGTGCTTGAGTGTAAGGATGACTAAAATTTGTGGGAATAACGATTTTTAACATGTCATGTTTCTTTGGAAATCCTTGAGGCAATTGTTGGAAGGTCTAAATTGTGTTTTGTTTGTTTTGTTTTGCTCGGGGACTAGCAAAAGCTAAGTGTGGGGGAATTTGATAGGAGCATATTTATACGACTTTGCTTGCTTGTTTTCTTGCATTTTGGTAATTATTTAGTATTTATTATAGTGTTTAAAGTTAAATTCGTGTGTTTGTAGGTTTTATGGGCTAAGGGTGCATTATGAGCCAATTTGGAGTAGTTTGAAGTGTTTTTGGGCCCAAGATGGATTGCTTATGATCCAAGCTAGATGGATGGACGAATTTGGAGATTAATTGGGTTGAAATCTACTATAAAGATGGATAAGTGAAGCCCAAGTTCTAGAAGATAAGAAAAGAGTAAGAAACAAGGAACTTTCCTTTCCTTTCCTTTTCACCTACAACCTTCACCTACTACTTCACCTACAACATCCACCTACTTCACCTACAACATCCACCACTTCACCTACAACATCCACCCACTTCACCTACAACTTCACCTACAACATCCACCCACTTCACCTACAACATCCACCACTTCACCTACAACATCCACCACCTTCACCTACTACCTTCACCTACAACCCCTTCCACATTCCCTATAAATACCACCCTATGCCACAACATTCTTCATCATTCTCTTGGCCTTCATCATTCATACACACATCCACCCTTCACCATAACTCACCTATATCCATCCACCACCACAATTCACCACAAAAATCATCAAATCACACTTGTGCCGCATAAAAGCAAAGAAGAAGGAAAGGAAGGAGAGCCTTGGAGCCGTGCTTGCCATTCAAAGCTTGGATTGTTGGAGCGTTTCTAGGTGTAATCTATCTTTGTTTTAAATGTTTAAATTTGATTATCTTTGTTTAATTGCGACTATGAGGAAATAAATTCGCCTTGGCTAGAGGTTAATTCGAAACCATGGATATATTTGTAATTTGAATTGATTACCTTCAGTTGTGATTTCTGAGTTGTGATTTAATTTGCTTAACTGCTTGATTGATAACTTATTTGTGTATGTTAATTAAGGATGCATACTTAATTTACACGCATGAATTTGATGCTAGAATATAAGTGAATTTCACCTAATCGTTATGAACTTATATTCATGAGTAGTGAAGGTTGCTATCCACAATCGTGTTAAGTAAATTCTTGGCAGGAGTATCATGCTTTTCATAGTTACGAATGCCTCGTCAGTACTTATAGTTTTCACAAAGTTTAATGATCTTTGATTGTATCTCTATTGTGCTTTTCACGTAGGGGACTTTTAGAGAATGTGTTGAATTGTTGTATGCTGTTCATCCAATTCAATAACTTAAGGAAAACTTGAAGATTAAAAAAGTGCTGTTCACGGTTAATCTGGAGTATTGAGATTTACAATTTATTGAAAGAACAACTGAAAATCAATTTAGGTTGCATATGTGTCATGTGTGGAGAAGAACCCTCTAGCCAGTTCGTCGCCTATCCATTCACCTTAATTTTATGTTTTTGTCAATTTTGTAATTTATTTAAGTTTAATTTACTTCTCGTTAAAACCAAACCCCCCCCCCCATTATTAAATAATATTATTTAGTTAATTTTCATTGTTTTTAATCTTTTAATTCAATTTCCGTCCATTTCAATTCTTAGTGTCTAATTTAAATTGTTTTTATTATTTTGAGTCATTTTAAGTGTGTTTCGAGTATTAGAGTTTTTAGCCTAATTTTGTGTTTTTGAGTCTTGTTTAATATTTTTAAATTAATTTAGAGTAGATTAGCAATCCCTCCTAATCCCCGGCCTAGAACGATACCCTACTTACATCTTTACTACAACTGTCAAAAAGAGGGTTAAATTTGTGCGGTTTAAAATCCCATCAAGCTTCTCTTTTTTATTAGCTTGCGTATTGTTATTCCCTTCCTATTCTCTGCAGCTTTTACGTGAACTGCATCCCCCGGTTGTGCCTGAAAGGTAATTGATAATTTAGAACAACAAATACATCAATAAGGATAGTAGAGTTTACCTCAAGAATATTCTCAAAAGTATGGTCATCTAGTGGTACTATATTTGGAGATGAAAGAGAGTAGTATTAGTAGAAGTCTCAAAGTTGACAAGTGGCAGCACTGTTGCCGTGCCTTCCGTTGATTTTGTGGGCAGCACTACGACTACTGTTGGCTGGGCTGGCAGCGCAACAGCTATAGGCTCGGCTAGTGGTAGCGAAAGATCAACAGTATCATTCATGGTCCAATCCTTCTCGTCATGCTGTGTCTCTTCCTGAGGAAGAGGATTAGAAGAATCTAAAGGGTAATTTCAGAAAAAGTGACATCCATAGTAACATACATTCGATGGGAAAGAGGGTGGTAGCAATGGTACCCTTTCTGATGGATTCCGTTGAAGGAAAAATTATGTCCTAGTGAAGAACATTTAAAGAACATTTGAATACATATGCAAAATATTAACAAATTAAATTAGACATGCATTAAAAAATAATTCATAAAACCCATGACTTTCAAAGCCTAGTAGATGGTGAACCATGACTCTTTAACAACATTAAAGAGAAGAGAGTTTTAGAGAATCATTACCCTTGAAGCTCATCCTTGATTACACAAGGGATTCACCCAAATGGAGGGCCTTCAAGTCACCTCCTTGCTTCCTTGAGGATTAGTTCTCCAAAACACCAAAGATTTGATGTCTCCAAGTCTCTACACCAAAGATAAATTGTGAAGATAAAATGGATGACTTAGGGAAGAAGAAATTGCTAGATTTCTCTCCCTAAGTGGCCGACCCCCTTTGAGAAATTTTGAGAGAAAATGTTTCACCCAATTTCTTAAGGAAAACCCTAAATGAAATAAAGCTATAACTTTGAATTTATACTTCATTTCTTGTGAGTGGCAAACTTGTAATTAACACAAGTTTGTTACCCCTCACCACATATGGCCGGCCTTGCTTTGTCTTTGGGCTAATTGCCCAATTTGTTTTAGTTGTCATACAACTTAACCATAATGGGCCTTGTGGACCAAAACACTTTTGGGCCCCGAAACCCAAAACCAACTTAGAAGCCCAATACGAACGTTTTGTATAATTAATTAACTAATTAATTAATTTTGACCATTCTTCAATTAACTATTTAATTGCTTATCCATTTCATTTAATTACTTCACTTTCATCTTTACTCGGTGTACGATCCATTAGGTTCTAATTAGCGAGGCAGTGGGCGATGTTACTCTTAACTATCGTTTGTGAATTAAAACCACATTTCAATTCTCCCTTAAGATTAGTGTTTGCCAATCTTTAGGGCTTCCACAAACCATAAGTGACACCTAGCAGCATGTCATGGTTACCCAAGCTAAGTAGAAGTGGTTGGAGAACCTATCCAGTTACAATTACAATGCAATACGGTCCTTCTCTAATACAATACTCTTAATCACATTGTTTAAGTGATAGTTTGTTTCATGTCTACTATCCAATGTGATACTTCTCTATATGATTCGCTTGAATAAGATTTGGAACAAATTTCCTTAGTCATATTCACATGCTTTGGCCAAAGACTCTCGAATCATATCTTAGAGTATTATCCTTCCATAAGGTTAGAGATCTCTTGTTGTGCATTCACATGTCTACATGACTAGATAGCTTGACCCCAACCATGTCGTGGACACTCCAAAGGAATGCCATTTGACACGATCAAAGATCAAGGACCTAACCATTAGACATCAATGATGCCTCAGGTCAAAGGACTACTTTGCATATTGTAACCATCGAGTTCTTACATGACATGTATGTTTGAACTCTGTTTTGATCGTAGTTCAGTGTACTCGATTACTCTTTCAAGCACCTATGTGTTTGTCTTAGTGTCCAACACTAAATGACTTGAGACTTGTCATATCCACGCTTGAGTCGACATAACACATACTAATCTTAGCGGATTGTCAATGCCCAATTGGCAACCCTATGGCTAGGAACGTTTTAGGAATGAGCATAGGAGAAAGGTCTCGTAAATCTAACTTACTTAGATCACTTATCTCTTAGATCAAATACATTCCTTGGATTCACTTATTGATTAAACACAAGATACAATAAACAGTGATTAACAATAAGCTTTGCCCTCTATTAAACATATATAAGTTTAATACAATAAGTATTCCAAAAAGCTATTACATCAAATGAGTGGCTTTGTGGGCATACTTCCAACATCCGTACCCCATAAAAATACAACGGAGAGCACATGGTTCAAGTTTTGTCCGTTAATTTTTATAAAGATGAACAAATGCAACACATCCAAAAACCCAAGGTGGGAGTACCAAAACCGACGGTAGATGCACAATGGTAGCAAGGACTTGTAAGGGGGTAAGAAAATCCAGGACTTTGGATGGTAGACAGTTGATAAGTGGTGGTATGAAGAGCAACATCCCAAAAGGAGCAGGGAACAGACGCCCCAATCAAGAGTGAGCAAGCCGTTTCTAAGATATGACGATTTTTGGGCTCAGCCACCCTGTTCTGTTGAGGAGTCTAATGACAGGTAGTTTTGTGAAGAATTCTGTGATTAGTTAAATAATGGGAAAAATCATTATTAATATATTCACCACCATTATTAGAATGTAAAATCCGTATTTTAGTTGAAAACTGTGTCTGAACCATGGTGTGGAAGGTCTTAAAAGCCAAAAAAACATCACTTTTATGCTTAAGAAGATATAACCATGTCATCCGTGTGCAATCATCTATGAACATTACAAACCACCGAATACCAGATGAAGTAATAATAAGAGATGGTCCCCAAACATCCGAATGAACAAGACCAAAAGGAATAACACTTTTATTAGAATTCAGCGGATAAGAAACAAGGTGACTCTTGGCGAGTATGCAAGTGTCACATTTAAAGTCTGAAATTGATCAACCAACAAATAAATCCATAAACATATGCTACAAATAACTAAAAGATGGATGACCCAAACGGTGATGCCATAACCATATCTGACGCCACTTGTTATCAACGGTCATGTACTGACATCATCCACAAAATAGAGATCCCCACCTCTTATTACCATGACCAATTATCTTCTTCGTGAAATATCATGTATAAGACAAAACGACATTAGCACACAACAGTTTAATTGTTTAGTAGATTGGCCAGGAGACATCAATTTATGCTTTAGTGAAGGTACAAGTAATGTATGAGGCAAAGAGAGAGTGGGCATGAGGTGCACGATGCCAGCGCCACTAACCGGTGAGGTGACTCAATTAGCATTAGTAATATTATGTCGAAGTGGAACGGTATCACAAGCTAAATCAGTGGGATCATAAGTCATATGGTCTGTGGCACCGGAGTCAATGATCCATCCGGATAGAGTAGCATCACTATTCATATTAAAAACATAACCACAGTTACTTGAGGACTCTGGAGACATGTCAGAAGAACTCGAGACAAAAGGATGATCATCTTGAGATATCAAAGATAATTAGGGCACAGAGGTGGCAAGATTGGCTTACTCGTCTTATTCCCATTGTTTCTGAAGCTTCAACGGTTTCCACCAGTCAGGATAGCCATGCAATTGGAAGCAATTATCACGGCCATGCTTTTCACTACCGCAGTAAGTACAACCACCATCCGGGACAGGTGGTTTAGGACGAGGAGAACGGGGACCTGTGGTGGGCCGTGAGGCTGTCATAGCAGCAAAGAGCGAGCCCTGTGTTGGGCTTGGGGCAGTAGCCTGGGGTTGCAGTCCTGGGCTCGGTGCAGGTGACTTCTCAAGGGAACAGGGACAAGGTGGAGCTACAGCTCGTGTGGCAGGGCAAGCCACCCTGGCTGCCCCACTTGCCAGCTGTCCTCCGGTATTCATCACAACTTGTCGCATTCCTTCTCGGCGAACATAGGCAAAAGTTTATTAGACATAAAGAATTGAAGATCTCATCCAATCCTGCAAGTAAAGTGTACACACGATCCATTTGAACAATTTTATTACAAATTTCAATATCAGTACCACATTTCATCGGATTGGGTCAACGATAATCAATCTCCTGCCACCAAGATTGAAGATCACTATAGTATGTCTCCACCAGTCGTCCATCTTGCCTCATGCTAGAGGTCTTGCAGGTAAGTACCCAATCAAATTAGGTTCCATAGAGTTACTAAGCCAACCCTTCACAATAGCGTTCTCCGTACACCATTTGGTGAAGGCCGGATTGTGGATAGGTGGTTGGGGATTACTCCCAAACAAGTAGCCCAACTTGTCTTTTCCAGCAACAAACAACTCCACAATCTAAGACCAAACTCCATAATTGGCACCATTGAGTTTGATGCCAATCGAAATAGTAGACGAATCATAACGGACAATCTGTGTAACAACTTGTGGTATAGCTTTTTTTTTTTATTCAGTTGACTTGAACAGGTTGTCCACCTTTCATAAAAATAAAAAAATAAAAAAAACCAAACCCCGATTGAAACTGCCAAGAAAAGACATCATTAAAATAAAATAAAAATAAAAAAATAAAAAAAATAAAAAAGGAAAATGCCCTTTTTCGGTTGTGAGCGCGAATTGAACCTAGACGGGCACAAACTACAGTTTTTTTTTTCCTTGTGGCCCTGTTTGGTTAGGGCTTCAGGCCATTACCCAGGTCGCCTTACTTCATGGACGGCCCTGCCAACGTTATCAGATGTTAATTTACCAATAGAGTTGAAAACAAAATCGAAAGGTGAGGCTCTAATAGGGGTGGGCACGAATTAGTTTGACCGAAAATATAATCAAACCAACTAGTATGCAGTTTTTCGGTTTGGTTCTGTTGATTTACATTTATTCAAAACATAATTAAAAAGTACGATCAATTAGGGGTTGGTTCAGTTTCATTCGGTTCCGTTTTTTGTTAAACCGAACTAAAATTTCGATTCAATTCAATTTTCTCTCTCTTTTTTTCGGTTCAATTTGTTTTTTTTTTTTGTTTGGTTTTGTTCGGTTTGGTTTCGATTTTTTTTTATTTTATCTATGTCGCACACCTAAAAAAACTGATCTTAGCATTCATCTTAAGTTTTGATACTAATAAAAGCAAATTAACTTGTTTCTTATCTCCTCTGTAATGGAGAATACCAGAACAAGCATAAGCATCCTAGAGAAGATGGTGGCTACCATTGATAACGTCAGGGTGAAAGGGCAATTTGTAGGTGGTGTTGTCACATGCATTGTTAGAAATTGCCCACCGGTTCTCTCTCTCTCTCTCTCTCTCTCTCTCTCTCTCTCTCTCTCTCTCTCTCTCTCTCTCTCTCTCTCTCTCTCTCTCCATGTTTCTATTTGCAAGCACGTCTTCAATTGTTTATATTAAGAGCAGACTCTTTTACCTTAACCATTGCAAAGTTATATTGCTCTTTCATTAATTTGTTTTATCTTCATCAAGTCATATATGAAAAGTTATATTGCTCTTACAATAATTTTTTTAATCTTCATCAAGTCATATATGGAGGATGGACTATCACTAAAATGGCATCATTTTAAATGTAAAGGTATTCGGTTTGATTCGATTCAGTTTGGTTTTCAAACCTCTAAAATCGAAACCAAACTAATAAAGTTCGGTTGGTTTCAGTTTTCCTTTTTTTGGTTCGGTTTTTTTCGGTTTTCGGTTTTTCGGTGTTTGATTTGGTTTTTTCCAGTTTTCGGTTTTTTGAACCCACCCTACGTTCAATATTCAAAAGTTTTAGTCATTCAAACATCCACGGATCTCACGCACTTCAATTCAATTGAAGGATTATGTTTTTCGAAACACAAAAAGTTTATCAAGTCAAAAGAACTGAGTTTCAATTAAATAAAACCTCATACTAGAAAACGATTTATTAATTACAATCTCACATAAATATAAACACATGTAATCCTCATAATTCTTAGTCATTACAACTTATAATATGTTGAGGCTTATAATAGGTTTATAGTAAGGTCGCTAAATAACCAACAATAAGCTTACATGTGCAAAATAAATTAATTAATAATTTAAAGATACATGGTCCGTTTGGTTTGGTTTTTGTCGATTTCAAAAGTATTAAATTGAAGCAAACTAAAAGTAATTGATTTGATTTTTAAATTGTTTGACATTTTTTTCTTGGTCAAAATCAAACCAAACCGACCAATATGATTCCATTTGGCCGGTTCAGTCGGTTTGATGCCCAGCCCACTCCTAGGCTCTAACATATAGTATAGCATCGTCTCAAACCAAAGTACAAATCAAAGAGTCTTTCTAGTGTACCCAAACTATATTGTACTTGTTGCATTAGTGTACCCAAATTATATTATACTTCTATACAACAAACTCAAGTGATTAAGTTCATTTTGTACATTCGTTAAGTGCGATACTTTTCATTCAATCTCAAGATATCTCTTGGATAAAAAAGAAGAGAAAATAAATATTTTACTACACTTCATCGATTAGTTACAAGTTGTGTAGAGGAATTCATCGATTAGTTGTGAGTTAATTACAAAGAAATTAAAATTAAAAAAAAAATTCCATGATGGAATCATATTGGTCGTTGGTATATTATATGCGTAGCAACATCATAAGATAATCCAACATCGAGCATTCGAAAACTGAACCATTATATTTAGGACTTTTTTGTTAATAGTCTTTTTAGAGAGAGAGGGCGTCGGGTGGCGCTTCGGGAAGAACAAAACCGGCCGGCGACTGCGAGTACTAAAGCGAAAAGCACAATTGAAAAACCCCAAAGAACCGAAAAAAGTTTCAAATTTTGAAATTGTTGAAGCAATTATTCCAAAACCCATCAATGCCTCAACAATTCCAAAGCTCTTGCTCTTATATATGAATGTATATGTGTGTGTATTGCAGCAGCTTCAAAGGCCAACAGTTGATAGAGATCTCCATACTTTTTCCGGTGAGGCTCCATTTCAACCTCTATCTCTCTACTTCTTTATCTGTCAGTTTGAAGCTCAAATGTTTGGTGCTCTGTTCCACTCTTTGAATTTTGTGATCTGAGTCTTTTTGGTTTTTTCCAAATAAAATCTTCCAATTGGGAGGCAGAAGATCACATGCTTGCTTCTGAGTTCTGCATTGGCATATCACATGATTAATTCATTGATATTCCACTTTGTAGGAAAGATGATTGCATTTAACTCAGTCTTGTTTCATTGATTATGTTGAAATTGTTCTTTTTGGTTCAGTAGTTAAGTAATTATCTACTTTGTTTCATTGATTATGTCGGAAAGTCGGAATTTCTTTCCGGAATTATGCTCATTAATTGGACTTTGTCGAATATGTTTAAATTCCTGGGTGCTAGAGAACCTGTTTTGTCAATGCTAACCTGATTTCTGTTTTGATTTTCAGTATGGATACATTGGTTAAAAATATGCGTGTTCCTGGAAAGAAATCATCCTTTAAGGAGTACGGGAAACCCGGTTATTCCGGTTCTCTGGCAAACCTAACTTCGTCTCCAGAAGTTAAAAAAGGCGGAAAAGTTCCACACGTTAAAAAACTAAAATCAAAGTCATCCCAGACCATTATTGCTTCAGCCTTGTCAAAGAAGAGAGGTGCCAACTCTTCAAGCAAGGCGTCAAGGAATCATGCTGCTAACAATAAATTGCTGAGTAGAAAAGGATTTCGTAAAGAGCATGATGCAGATTGTTCCAAAAATCTGTCTGCTGTGAAACTTCAACACAACAAGTTATCAGACAACGGCTCTGATGAGAAAGGAGAAAAAAGGAGAAAGAAGAAACCGAAAAAGGATAAGGTGGAGTTGGATGAAACTTCTCGCTTACAGAGGAGGACAAGGTACCTTTTGATTAAAATAAAACTGGAGCAGAACCTTATTGACGCTTATGCCGGTGAAGGTTGGAATGGTAAAAGGTATGTACGATCATTTAATACATATCTTCATTTCCTGATTTCTGCTTTATATATCTCATAGGTTCTATCAATGATTTAGTATTTAAGCTAGACGTAGGAAAAGAGTAATGAAATTTCGATGACTTGGTTTGAAAAGAATAATATTTATGTTAAAATAGAATTTTAATAAAGAGGTGACTGGATAGTTTTAGAAGCTAATGTTTTGATTATTCGATGAATGTACATTTTCAATCATTTTAATAGCAGGAGCACAATCTTGTAGATTTCTTGGGCTCCTTTCCATGGTAAATAGTTATGCGGTTTAATTTGTTTAATTATTACTTCTATCACAGTCGAGAAAAGATTAGGCCTGAAATGGAACTACAGAGGGCCAATAAGCAGATTTTAAATTGCAAGCTTGGAATCCGTGATGCTATTCATCAACTGGATTCTCTGAGCTCAGTAGGAAGCATTGCAGATTCTTTTATTTCTCCTGATGGATCTGTTTCTCATGAACATGTAAGTACACGGCATTACTATCCTTTTTGTATGTGCCGACAAGGGATGTTTGGATCCCCTAATTGTGGTCTCTGCTAAGGTCTGGACTTTCCGATAGCTCCCAAGCATA
Organism: Crataegus laevigata; assembly: GCA_963580275.1. Taxonomy (NCBI): domain Eukaryota; kingdom Viridiplantae; phylum Streptophyta; class Magnoliopsida; order Rosales; family Rosaceae; genus Crataegus; species Crataegus laevigata. Next base: position 29,148,605 of record OY756940.1, on the reverse strand, counting down.
GGTTACAGATAGTTTTGGAGTAATAATGATTTTATTGTTTTTCGTTAGAACTGATTCTCCTTGGAAATAATACCTCATATAAGGTGTTACCTCCGTATCTTGGTTTCATGCTTATTCACGTTCTGGTTTTTCTTTCTATTAGATATTCTGTGCAAAGTGCAAGTTGAACGAAGCTTTCCCTGATAATGATATTATACTATGTGATGGGACATGCAATTGTGCATTCCACCAAAAATGTCTTGATCCTCCCTTGGATACTGAAAATAGTAAGTTTCTCACCTCTTATGAATTTGCTTTGGACCTTTTGGCTACATATCAATTATGTTTTCTTAGCAAAAGTTACTTCTAAGTTCAATTGTTAATCTACAGTTCCTCGAGGAGAGCAAGGTTGGTTTTGCAAATTTTGTGAGTGTAAAATGGAAATACTAGAATTAGTAAATGCTCATCTGGGGACCTGCTTTCCCATGAACAGTGGTTGGCAGGTTAGTCATTGCCTAACTCATTGAGAAATGTCAAAATTTCACCCCCAATTACCTTTGGTTTTGCTGCTTTAATAATTCCTATAACTAATGGCTCTATACGGAATATAGGATGTCTTCAAGGAAGAAGCCGCTTTCCCAAATGGCAAGAATTCCTTATTAAATCCAGATGAAGAATGGCCTTCGGATGATTCTGAAGATGATGATTATAATCCAGAGAGGAACGAGAACAGCTGCAGCATCAGCAGGGGAGGCAGCGATGACATTGCATCAGAAGAGGAATTGTCAACTGATGTCAGTGTAGGTTCTGATGTATCTACTGACGGGGAAATTGTTTCCGGCCGCAGACGGAAAAGAAGTGTTGATTATAAGAAGTTATATGACGTGAGTATAGAAGCCCAAATTTTTCGAGTTCTTTTTTTCCACTTGTTCTTGATATATAAAATTGAGATAGAACTCTGGACTGATAACAGAATCGTAAATTTTTTTCTAAAACTCGACCCTAAGCCAACAAGGCTCCCCTCTTAGCGAGGGTCGTGCAAAACGTCTATTGTACGCAGCCTTACCCTTGCTTTGCAAAGAGGTTGCTTCCATGACTCAAAACTGCGACCTTTCGAGAATTGTAATTTTTAAATTTCTAATTATAGTACGACCTTTAATTCCTTGTACCTTATCTTTACATTCAACTGGACTCCACTTTTGAGTCTGATAAGAGGAGAGTTATAAATTTCGAGATAATGAATTACTTAGAAATTGCTTGCTGGTGTTCTTTATTTATTTGATTGTGGATGGTTTGGCAATAAAACATGCCTATTAGGATATGGTAAACTTTTGAAATGCTCGTATCATATTTTAGTCAATATATATTAAACCCTTTGAGGTTTAATTAAAGTTTATATTGTGTGGATAATAATGGGGCACTGTATCTGTTGTATAACAATGGTTCTTTGAGGTGACGGTCCAATATTCACTATGTAGCATATTTGTTTTCTCCTAAGGAAATGTTTGGAAAAGATGGTCCTTTGCTTGAACAAATTAGTGATGATGAAGACTGGGGTCCCGGTAAAAGAAAACGGAGTGGAAAAGAATCTGATGCAGCCAGCACTCTTATGACTCTCTATGAAAGTGAAAGAAATCCAGATGTTGACCGTACAGAAAAGAAATCCAGCCAACACTCTTCAGATACGCAAGTTAAAAGGTCCTGTTTCCGAATTCCTCGAAATGCAGTAGAGGTATTAGCACCTGTCCCTTTCCCCTCTCTCTCTCTCTCTCTCTCTCTCTCTCTCTCTCTCTCTCTCTTCACTTGCACCCATAATGATTCTGGCGTAGCTATTTTAAAATCTGATGGTAGTATCTGTAATTTCCTAGACTAAAATTTCTGCTGTAATTTCTTATTCCAGAAGCTCCGCCAAGTGTTTTCTGAGAATGAACTTCCTTCTAGAGCTGTCAAGGATAATCTTTCAAAAGAATTGGGCCTTAATCCTGAGAAGGTAATGGCGATCAATGAACTACAGATTGTTTGTGCCTTCTTGAACTGTCAACTAATTCGTTGCTCGGTATGAGTTTTATTGCTTGCCAAATTGGATAAAGGCAACGTTTTTCATCCAGTCAAATACATTGTCTCTCTGGATTCTGCTTTATTGAAAATTTGGAATTATGGTGTGAATCTGAAGGAATGTTAAAATGTCTAGGTATGGTTTTGTAGCTTCTGATCTGCCTCCGATATAAAACGGCTACAATCTTGTTACCTCTTTCCATTGTTCTAATAATTTTAACGTTGCAATTTCCAGGTTAGTAAATGGTTCAAGAACGCACGTTACTTAGCTCTGAAAACCAGAAAGGTGAGCTAGTTGTCCATGTTATTTCTCATACGCCCATCTTCTTCGATTCAACTATTGTTTTTTTTTTTTTTGGTTTATCTGTTTTAGCCTCTTTGTTATCGCTACTAAATCAAAGGTTTGTATGGAGTTGGAAATCTTTTAAACAAAGATTATATTGGTGAATGAGCCATGGAGAGTTAGGATCTTAAATCTCAACTCCTGAGGATTTTTTGTCTCTCAATAAACTATGTTGATGGCTTTTGCACAACAGGGAGCGAGTGGTAAAGACCTTGACACTTTTACTCCTGGAATCTCCAAGGAACCGGGATATGAAAATGTGAGTGGAAAAGCTGCTGATCTCATGGCATCAGATTCAGATGATGATACCTTAGCTGAAACTGTGGTCCATTCGCCAAAGAATGTTAAGTCCTTCGGGAGAAAGCATCCAAAATCACTAAGCAGCCCTTTGAGGAAGAGTCAACAGAAAGGTCCTTCGTGTGGGTCACATAGAAAGAGCAACGAGGTCTTTGTCCTTCAGAATAAGGTTTGTGAGTTTCTGGAAATTTGCCATCTCGTTTTCTATCCAAAAATCATATTAGTAACCAACTGCCCTTCACCTGACTTTGCGATCTCAGAATCCCTATCATACCATTTTACATACGTGCAAGCAAACTTCTCATACAATTATCTCCCAGAACTATGTTTTTGTGGGAAGTAGAATTCTGGTATATCAGAGAATTCTTCAGGAACCCTCGCCTTTGCCTTCCTCAACTAGTTCACTTGGTTAAATCTTCTCTTAGACTTGTGCTTTTCTCTACTTATTTTTCGTAAAATATAAAGGGGCAGATTAGGGACTTTTTTGGTTTTTAGATACTATATTTACTGCCAATTATCTGTGTTGAAAATATAAAGTAAAACAAAGATTACTCATGTGTTGGTTTGCTTTCATATAGGATGGAAAAGAGTTGAGTGATGATGATGTGAGCTTGAAGAAGCTTAGGAACACACGAACAAAGGAGAAGAGGGCCAACCTTATCGCTGGAGGAGGTGAAGATGGATGTCGAGTTGCAGAGCTGGAAATGGAGAGACTATGTAAAGCCAAAGGTAGGCTAGAATACGTGAGACAGAAATTATTGAAATTTGCGAAAGCAAAGCAGAATTCAAATATATCTCGATTGGATGAACAGTCTGTGATTTATGTTCCAATAGCAGAACTAAAGGAAAAGGTTTGATAATTTGACAATTTTCTGAATGAAATATAGCATTTTTTTTGGCATCAGTCATCCCGTCTGTTTGAAATTTTATTTGTTTATCATTTTGCTTCTTGTACAAGAATACTTTCTCTCTCTCTCTCTCTCTCTCTCTCTCTCTCTCTGCACCCAAGATATTAAAATTACTCTATATCTGAAAACAAACATCGAATCCTGGAAAACGGATTGGCACTGTTGCACAACTTGAAATTGAAGTTAAGACGATGATGGACTACGAGTAGAATGATGCTGCATCAGTGTGCATTCATTTAGTGTGAAATGTTCTGCAGTCTGAAGGTTGCAGTTCAATTTCCCGTTAAAGAGATTTCGATTGTTTGTCCAGTTATTTATTTTTATTAGAGGGGAGAGATTTCAACCTGCTTCGATCGGAGATGACATCGTTTAGAGATTATCATGGTTTAACATTTGAGTTTACAAAAGGTTTATTTACTAATTAATTAATTTTTTATGGAGGCGAATTTGAAGTTTATATTGAAAAAATAGCTCTTGGATTAGAGAAATTTTTCAATGTGCTGAGAATAATTGGTTAAAAAAAAAAAATTCAAGTTTTCAACCAATTATATTATTACATTGGTATACTGGACTTTGTTCTCGGCATACTAAAAAATTTCTCCTTGGGTTGGACCTAGTGGCTTCGTTTGTTCTAAAGATATGTTGAAGAAGAAATGTAGTGTTGTTTTAACTTGAATGGAGGAGATGCATTATTCGTTAAATGGAAGGATTAGAAGGAAAGCGTTTCATTCATGACTAATCCTTTAAAATGAAAAAATCATTTCTCACTTCAATGTACCTTGAATTTAGAGAATTATCTATTCTAATCCAGTCTTAGAGGAGATCAAATCTTCTACACCCAAATTTGGTGTGGCTTCTCTATGACCCTAATAAGTGATTGACACATATTAAATTTATAACAACAAAATTTAAAAAAATTAAGATAAAAATTACGTGTCAATCACTTATTGGGCCCACAGAGGCCACACCAAATTTGGGTGTAGATGATTTGATCTCGTCTTAGAGACCCAACGAGGCTAGTGATAAATGAAAATGGGATGATGTTAGACAACATGACATCATATACAAATGTGTGTGAGTTAGGCTGGTTGAGCAGGGTTACATAACCATTCTTTATTTCTAACTTCATATCTCCATTTCTATAAATTAGATCGTAAAAGAAATACTTTTCAAGTGGTAACAACATTTTACACTCTTCCAGTTTGAGGTGATTTTCAAATAAAGACCATATTGATAGACCCAATTTCAATTCCTATCATCCCCAAAAAAAAGAAGCATTTTAATTTATAAATTGATGCAGCAAAAAGACTTGTCACATTGTGTAGTCCAGCATATTCCAGTTAACCCCATTGAAAGATGAAACAGTAAACAATGGTGACTTAACAAGGAGGTTAAGCTTAACAACAACGAGAGAGAGAGAGAGAGAGAGAGAGAGAGAGAGAGAGAGAGAGAGAGAGAGAGGCACAGAAGCCAGTGGCTCGTGCACTTTGCCTACAAAAACCATAATCCAGTTAACTGTGGTCAAAATTTCTAACTCGATTTGATATCTATGATGTACAACGACTCAACGAGCCAAGTTGTATACACGCTTGTCACTAGTTTTCACCATATCATAGAGTTTGTATACTTTTTGTACCTACTATGGGGGTTTTCAGATCAGCAGCACTCTTGGTTCCATCCAAAGTATGCCGTTTAGCACATAACCGGGGCCTCAGCTACACATCATAAGAAATTAATAAGAACCCAAAGAAAAACCAGTACGATAATATTATGCTCCTACGGGATAAGAATTCAGAAAAGGATTTTCAAGCAAAAGCACACGAATTTGAAACCATGCAACATATTATAAATTTGAATACTAAACTTTAGCGTCTCATTTCAACTCTCTTGCTAAATCTACCCATGCCTACCCTGACAAAAATAAATAAGATTGAATTCAAAGGGTAGCCTTGGTTCCTGATAGTCAGCACTCATCATTTTATACAACTTGAATGAACACAGCATATCCAAAAACTTATTTATCGGAGGAAGTGCCTGTAACATACCGTCTCAATATACTTCAGTTGCTTTAGAACTTGATCCGTTTCCAGTTCCTGAGCCAAACACAAAAGAAGAGGGATGACATTAGATTTAAAGATGGACACCACACAGACCAGCTTATAGTGAAAGTGAAGAAAGCATAGAACAAAGATAAAATCAAAGTGAAGGAAGCAAAATACATTGACATAATACAATAGTTAAGTGGTCTACCCTAATGACTACATCTCAGACATGTCCTATCGCAATCCGACTGAATGAAATCCCAACAACCCTCAGTAGGTTCGATATGGATAGTTGAGGTGCACAATTGTTAAGATGCAATCCCAACCATTTATATCTAATCTAGCAGTTCAAAATGTGATCCATTCTTTTGGGTCGCAGAAAAAATGTGATCGCGTTTAAGGATCCTATAAGAGAATTTGCGAGCATGCATACCTACTAGTGTTCCTCCTCTAATTCTAAGAGTTTTATACGAAAGATCTAAAAACTCAAAACTAGTCTATAAATAGAGATGTAAATAGTGTCAGTGATATGTCCACCTGAGGCACGTTACAATCAGCATGGCTTGGATCCCAAAGGATAGAGCAGAAGCACTCCCAGTAATCAGTTTGGACTTCAAAAAGAGGAGCCCTAATATACGAGAATCTTCCATATTTGTTAAAATGTCAAGCATAATCAACAACAAAAGTAGAAGATCAACTAAGAGAACAAAAGCGATATAACACAACCTTAGATCAATAGTATTACGTGACATATCAAGATACCAAAAAACTCATTATGAACTATTTTGTGCACTTTATATTTCGAGATAATTTCCATAAAAAAGAATCCAGCCGTAAGATTTGTGGTATAATTTCAAGTGGGAAGGACAAGGTTCCGGGTGGGAAGAAGGCTAAAGTTTTTTTAGATTGCAGTGTCTTAACTGCAATTTGGGTTATAAGATGGAGAGAAACATGAGTTTAGCCAACCTTCAATCACTCTCCATCCAAATAAAGGGGTAGGTCGAGAAATTGTTGCTAAATTTTTTAAATGCCTAAGTCTTTGAGGTTGCAGTGTGTTAACTCTCATCAAATAAATAAGTCCCATTGTTGATTGTTTGCCATCCAAATTGGTTTTCCAGTTCCACAGTGTCAAGTCTTACTCAATCTTCAATCACTAAGACCAAAGAATGAGAGATGGAAAACGAATAAAAACACCCATCAAGAGTAAGGAAAGGAGAGAAGGGAAGCTTTGATGCATTCTTCCAGTATCTAAAATACCATCAGTCTTGGATTGGGGTTATCTCTCAAATATTTTAAAACGATCAGGTTGACAAGTCAAAAACAACATGCATACATTCGTACCGGTGTTTCATGTTCTCCATTAAAGTAATGTCACTCAAATATATTACCATAAATATCAGAAAACTGGCAACTAAATAATCAGATCACAACCTTCACAGGTTCCAGTTAAGTGTTAACACAACCATAAATAAATTACCTGCGCCACTTTCCACAAATAGTTCTGTTTGCGCGATCTACAACTTCTCGACATTGAAGCCAATTACCTATAGAGCTATGTCTAGAAGATTTATTGCAGTTCAGCCCCTACAATGGAAAGATGTATCATTACTCCATAAAATTCCCAAATCTCTCATGCCAAATGAGAAGCTGATTACAAATAGAGACACGTCAAGTACTTACATGGAATCTAGCATATTCTGACGAATCTATTTCCAATGGTTCACCAATGCCATTGATATCCCTATATCAAATCAAAATAACAAAAGCTGTACATTGTAAGTAACATGCAAAATGAAAGAAAATAATGATTCGAAACAAAGTTAGGAAAGGCAGATGATGACAATTTTATTTCCTAGAACACATGAGAAAAAAAGATCCCACACAGGTAAATATGCAGGACAGCAAGCCAAGGGTAGGAATACAAGCAGCAGAAACAAGAAGATCTGTCCTACCCGGCATGCTAAGTCCTCTGAAAACCAAATGAAACTACTTACCCTCCTATATAAACCACGTAGTGGCTACCTTCTTAGTACATATCATTTGAAACATGACCAATCAAAGGGAAGAGAGACAAGTAATCCAACTAGTGAAGGCAGTCTATAAACTTGAACTGCATCAAAAGTAAATAACGGAATAAACATACCCATTTGTTGGGCCAGACCAGTTAGGAACTTCCGCTTGAAACCCTTTGCCAACCCGAACACTAGTTCTATACGGTTCAATGTCTCTCAACATTAACATTATGGGATTCATTTGGCCCTTGGGTGATGCTTCCCTACTCATGACACTCGTGATATTCGGCGATTTTTGGGTCACTTGCTCCTGTAAAATCTTATGTTTCTTTTTCAAACAAGAATGACAGAACCATTCATCAATAGGTGTTTTCTTCATACGGGGGTGGCAGCACGACATGTGAAATGCCTCTTCACAATGATCACAAATTAGCATTTTCAAAGTGGTTCCAGAACGACTACAAATTGTGCATGACCGGCAATGGATGTCACTGCCAATGGTGTCAGTGTCTTCAGCAGAACAACTGTTCATGGTAGCCTGGGAATCCCCAAGCAGTCCATGACTTCTAAGAATAGAGATGCATAGATCCTTTTCAGACAGGTCTCCCACAACCTCCATAACTACTGCACTAGAAGAGGAGCACTCACCTGTTTCATGTACTTCAGTCTTCATGGAAGTTGAAGCATGCTCCATATTTGACTTTGATGATGAACAACTATCATTTACACTGCTTACCTCTAAAAGTTTTTGCACGTTATTTTTAGGTGATTCATCAGAAACTAATTCCTCACCAGCAGAACATCCATTACAAGATTCTGAATTTAAAACATGAGAGACTCTCTTGCATAAAGGAGGAGCTACAAAATGAGCTCGAATGGCTTCAGTTTCATGCCCTAATTGAGAAGCAAGTCGTTCCTTACCAGCAACTGCAGAAGCTTCAGAATTTAGAAAAGAAAAATAATCACCACTTATAGTGTTTTCTCGACCTCCTGGACATCCGGTGACAGGGTTTCCTCGTAACTTCCTCCTTTTATAAACGAGATTAGGTGCAGAACTTTCGGACATGGTGACTGCTGAAAGCTGGGAAGAGCTACTTTTAAAAATCAAGAAGTGGGAATCATCAAAATTCTTGTTTTCCTCAGAGATTGATTGAGCTCTTCTGCAGCTGCAATGATCATCGCATTTTGTACACATCTGCCAAGTTTCAGCACCAGGCACCGAATCACATAAGTCATCATGTGACCCACAGTTAGATACACAAAATATAGCAGCTTCAATTGAACTAGGAAGGAAACTCAGACTCAACATTTCACCTGAAACCACCTCACTAATATCTGGTGTCTGTTGCTTCAAAGTACCACAGTAACACGCTGAATCACTCTATAATATGTTTGAAATGTGAGTTTCATATGACAGAAGAGGCATCCCCCAAAGTTTTCCTCATTCTACTGCATCAACCTCTCTGTTTCCAACAAGCAAAACAAGTTTTAAAAATGGGGATCATATTGTAAAATTTCATGCACTTCTTTAGTTGAATAATATTCAATTTTATATGTAAGACAAGTGTCGCAATGCAGACGGGAAAAAAAATGAAAAAAAATGAAAAAAGAAAGTGAGACTCTTCATTGTTCAAGAAAACAGGTAACAAAAACTTGCTTGAGACACACACACACACCATGACGAAACTCTACATGGTATTCCACAAACACATCACCAACAATAGCTACATCACCCAAGGAATTCTAATAAGGTAGGGGGCAACCAAACAAAGAAAAATTAATTTACAGATTCCACTGTTTGCTTACAATATCTACAGTCAAACCTACTTAAGAAGCCACCTTAGGTGGGTCAGTATTATAAAATTTCACTACAAGGAAAGCAAAAGGACTAAACCCTAATTGATTTCTTTGTAGTAAGCAATATCCTCAAACACCCTTTTTTGGATAAACACCCCACTTTCATCCCGCATTGCCAAGAGAAGTTTCAACAAAATAAAAGAAATACAACCACCCCATAAATGAGTAAACAAATTTTTTTAAAGGTTCCAAAATAACAAATGAAGAGAATAATCTTTTTAATATCTTTTAACTCCGTGACAGAGAATAATCTTCTTAAGGGGCTAGAGAAAACGGTTAGAGAACAATATGAGAAGAGGATAGAAACTGCTAGGGTTACACAAATAGGAATTCTAGGAATCACACAAACCTACAGAGAAGCAAAGTTCCATCAATTTTATTCAATCACTAAATCTGTCTAAAGGGAATCATAAGGGTGTAATTAATCAAGACCTAAACATAATAAAACAGGAAATAACCGAATCCTAAAGAAAAAAGAAATTAAAGACTAAGGGCCTGCTGGAACCATACATCAGCGGAATTTATTTAAAGCCATAGACATGAAACACTAAACACCCTTGACCCATATTCCTCGCATTCCTCAGAGTGCTATGACTCTTCTAATGCAATGTAGACCACAAACACAAGAAAAAATGCATTGACACAGCTTACAGAATCTCTCCTTCTGATATATCCCAACATCAATACGAGACCCAAAGAAATAACATATGCAATTTCAAAGCATCGTCGACCAATAACTAGCATCTTCCCTTTTTGATGAACTAATCATCACAATCCTCTGGTAAACAAATCCAAAAAAAAGTTCCACTCTAGGTGGGATCTCGTACCAAATTTCTTTCCAATGAAAAGAATTTTGGTACAAAACTAAAAAAGTCCTAACGAAGGTCCTCAATTCCACCATCTTCACCACGATTGAAGTACTTGAAGAAATCCACAATAAATATAGGGATTCAAGAAATGCCACCTTCATCACACACATACACTCATTTTTTACAGCTTTTAAATCAAACAAATTATGGTCGGCACTCTTCAATGGGCATTTCCACACCGCACATCTTGATAACATGCACTCGCCTACCAAGTGTTATCTGAAATACAGAATTCTCTTATGTGCTATATAACTATCTTTGTGATACAACCATCGAAATCTTCATCAGAAAATTTTCCCCAAAAATATCTCCACAAGCTCTTCAAGTCCACATCGTAAAACCAATTAAGCTTCCAGGATGCGAAGCCCCCATTCGCAAGAGGCAGTCAGTTTCTTCAACCCATCAAATTGCTCCAAATTTCAAAACTCCTATAAGAACAAGTGATGCACTGCAATAATTTCAGTTAATAACCTAAATGAGCCTTGTGCATGCCCAAAAGACCTAAAACAAACATATTTAAGCAACGGTCACTTAAGCATTAGATACCACCCTGCCAATATGAAAATTGTCACTTTGGCATGCATCAAATTTGTCGAAATATGACATCTGGTATATTCATAATTACTATTTTTATATCGATCAATAACCAGTATCAGCACAAGCTTAGCACCGTGTAAAATCATCAACAAATCTTGACACCTGAGATTGCTAAGTTTCTGGTTGAGACTAAAATCTAGATGCAACAATGGAGCTGGCAGAGAATAACTAAAAACAATCAAGTCATGGCATGAGACACCAACTCACAAAACATAACTATGAGAAAAGCCTTTGGGCTTTTCTGTCAAACATATCGTCAATGTCTTGGAGAAATCAACGCACTCTATTGTCCGAAACAAATTTAACTTGGACCCCAAAGCAGATTTTCCTAGAACTTGTACATGGAGTCAATACCTCATCACCTCCCGCACTCAGTGCAACATTTTCCTTGTAATTTTTTTGAGATGCATATCAAAACTAAAACAGAAACATCTTAACTAGAAAAACCACACATTTACAGATTGAGAAATGCCATATGTACCAAAAACACCAAACACCAAATTCAAGGGAGGTGGGTTATTGGGTAATGCAACACGTAAGCAAAATTTCAACTGGCATGCCCATAAAAAAAATAAAAAAAAATTAGTCAAATTTCGTGGAACACCACACACTTTCCTCAGCTATTCCCTGCATACCCATAGATGCGTATGTTTTCTTATTGCAATACTCGGAAACTTAATTAAAATGAAAATTAAGTCCTTATACTTAAGAAATGCTACTTACGAGGAAACTATTTTCACGATACCAATAAACAAAATCTTCTTCCACATATAGCATCTATTAATTAGTACCCTGACCGTTTAGATCAAATTTTCAATCATCAAAAATCCTCTAATGAATAATGTCCCCTGCCCAAAAGAGCAGCAACAACAACAACAACAAAGTCTTATCCTACAGTGGGGTCAACTATATGAATCCTAGAACACCACTGTGCTCAGTTTTGTGTCGTGTCTTCCGTTAGATCCAAGTAGTTCAAGTCTTTTCTTAAAGTCTCTTTCCAAGTCTTCCTAGGTCTTCCTCTATCCCTTTGGCCTTGAGACTCAGTCTCGTAATCACATCTTCTAACCAGAGCGTCTGTAGGTCTTCATTTCCCATGTCCAAACCACCTTAACCGATTTTCACTCATCTTATCTTCAATTTCAGCTACTCCTAATTTACCTCAGATATCCTCGTTCCTAATCTTGTCCTTTCTCGTGTGCCCACACATCCAACGAAGCATAGAAGCATTCTCATTTCTGCTACACTCATTTTGTGCACGTGATGATGCTTCACTGCCCAACATTCCGTGTCATAAAGCATTGTTGGCCTTGTTGCCGTCCTATAAATTTTTCCCTTGAGCTTTAGTGGCATACGATAGTCGCACAATACACCCGATGAACTCTTCCACTTCATCCATCCAGCTTGTATTCTATGATTGAGGGTCTCCATCCAATTCTCTGTTCTTTTGCAAGATAGGCCCAAGATAGATAAAGCGTTCGCTCTTTGGTACTTCTTGATCTTCAATCCTCACCCCTAACTCATTTGAACCTCTGTTCCCATTGAACTTGCACTCCATATACTTAATCTTTAACCTACTTAGGCGAAGACCTTTAGATTCCAACACTTACCGCCAAAGGTTAAGCTTCGCATTTACTCCTCTTGAGTTTCATCTATCAACACTATATCGTTAGCGAAAAGCATACACAAAGGTTAAGCTTCCTTATGATAATGAATCCACAAAAGAGCACTAACAAAATTTTTAGACCCAAGCTGTTCGCCATATTAAAACTCCACCTCACCCAACTGTCCCCAAGACCACAAGTCCACAAACTTTCACTCCAATTAAAGTCTTAGAAGAAATCCTCCACCAAAACCAGTTCCTAGTGATTCAAGTTTATAAAAGTTAAAACATAGGGTTCAAGAGGCACACCTCCATAATAAACAAAATCATGTGTTACCTTCCAAATCAAACATTGGGCATTTCCACACCACATATCATGCACAAAATATACATGCTTACAATCTGCTACTAAGTGATACACCAATCTTTGTGCTCCAACCACCGAACTCCTCATCAGAATTCTATTCCCAATCAAATCTCCACAAGAGCTACACGTCCGCCGACAAAGGAATTGAACTTCCAGTTTTCAATGCCCCTGTTCTGCCTTAAGGCAAAACCTCAAACCCCTAGAAAAGGAGAAGCGATGCAGAGCAAATAACTTCCCAATAACTTACATTATGCAAGCACAATGCACTTAGTGAACAAATATAATTGCTTTGTAGCATGACATATCCAAGAAGATACATCACTTTGTTGAAACTCACACCAGTTATATTTATCAACGTTATCTCAGTTCATTCTTTTTTCAGGTCAAATCATAGTTCATCTAGAACCAACATAATTTGTACGCCTAATTTTGCAGGACTTAAAAGCATTAATAAACTCAACCATCCAAATGTAACTGGACAAGAATACTAAAACGTCATCAGGTTGTTGGCATAAGCCACCAAATCATAAAGCATAACTATCAGCGAAACTTTTGGTTCTTTTTGTCTGCTTAACATATTCTCTAATGCCCTGAAGAAATCTATGCATTCTATTTAAGGTGCGAAATTAAGAAACATATCAATTAGATGATTGCATTTTACTTATTCAGCAATGTTATATGGACTAAAATTTAGTATTATCTATTTTTCAAATTAGCACTGAGGCATGCTACAAAGACCAAATTCAAGGTGGGTAGGGTAGTGTGTAACGCCACACATAAATTAAAAGTTTAACACGTCCCCTATGCATATCATAGAAAACCACACGCTTTCCATATTTGTTTTCTGCACATTTTTCTTTGATCGCAATACTTAGTATTTAATAACATGGAAAGAACAGACTCTTTGCATTTACGGTTATTACTTAAAAGGAAACTATTCATTCGATGCCAATATGGAACCTAGATAGACATACAGTTAAACTTCTACGACATTTTTTGAGTTTCATTAACTACGATAAAATAATCACCGAATAAATTTGCTGAATTCTCTACTTTTGCAGTCTTTCTTCATACATTACGATGGATGGGAAATAAATACAGAAACCAAATAAGATCAATCACTCAAAACTGTTCCACAAAAACCAACTAAAATCAGGTTCCAACAATAGGTGGTGACATTCAACCCCAATTCCAGGCAGAGTCTAAAACAACCAGAATTTTGATTTCGTTTTTCCTATATCAAAACTAAACCAAATCAGTGTAAAGTAAATCTAACAAACGGGGGGCAAAGGCATGGATATGGACCCAATTTGGTCAACCCCAACTGGGAAAAGCAACCTAGATCCGTACTCAATTGGGGTTTATACAAATTTCAACAATAAATGGCATCAATGTTAGTAATTAATCGCATAAAATTATAGGGGAAAACTATGATATGCAGAAAAGAGTAAAACATTTAAAACTAAACTAAGAAAACCAAAAACAAGAACATATATATATATATATATGTATAATTGTATATATAAGAAATTGGGACACCATTACCATAGATGTGCAAAGGATCAAAGGCCCAACACATGCAAGAGGAAGAACTTTACCGTTGTTGGGCGCTTTCAACTACAGACAAGAATGCTGCAGAGGTGCCATTGTCTGTTGTTTGTCTGCAGGCAAGGACGCGGAACAGGGGTTTACGGAAAACAAACGAAGAGCCGAAGACAGAGTGGGAGATGGGTTTTATGCCGTTTAAACACTTTTTTTTCTATGGGTTTTCCTTTCACAAGTTTCAAGATCAAAAGGTCCATTAACCAATTTAATCCAATATATATAGATTGATCATTTTTGTTGTTGCTCAATAAGTTATTGAATAATAAACACGCACCGTTTTTCTCCTCTTAGCGTTCTTTAGTCTCGATTTCATAAACAAAAACTGTTATGTTTATTTAGGTCTCTACATATTTTGTTCAAGATTAAAAACCAAAAATGACATAAATATACATTTGCGGATGTTCAATAGCCCAATAAATCATCCTATGACTAGAAAATTACTTTAGGACTTTAGAACCGCAGGGCACGTGTCTCAAATTGTAACTTCCTTACTTTTTCGTCCCTATATCTTAAGGTACTCCCAGGACTCACCCTAATAGCGCTAATCTTCTATTAGGTCATCTGTTTGACCGACAAATGTTCTCCCTTGCCCTTATAATTGTAATTTGAAATTAGATTTCCAAGAATAACCACTTATGTGTTGGTACGCCAATTGCTTTTCGAACGTGCTTCAACAATCTCGCACTTGCACAAAAGGTAACTAACACTCATGACATACACTTATGAATCTCATTCCAGCTATATGCATCAGGCAATCGTTACAAATTGGGTTCCACTACACTTATGCATGTGTCAATACTATATGAATTATGTAGTTAGGAATTTCTCCATGAAATGTATATGTTCTGTGGCTTAAGCTATCAGCCCATAAAGTCTGCGATTAAAGAAGTTCGATACTCTCATTAGTTTAGGACTTCGAATTGAACTATGAATCATGGACTCTCCAAACAACCTTACTTAGAACATCGGCCTCATTTGATGTTTAGGATTGGCTTGGCTTAGATAGGTCACTAAATTCAAAAGAATGTTGAATGAAAATATGGATGCTAACTTGCATATTTTATCTAGGTAAAGGTTGAAGATGGAGAAATCATGAAGAAAATTTGTCCCTCTGAATCTCCAAAAAAATAGTAGGATTGAGTGAGACAAGTTTGTTTTGTGACTTCCCCGTCTTCTACCGCCATTTCGACAAAATATGCAAGTTAACATACATATCTTGTATTCGACATTCATTAAATCTAGTGAACCGTCTAAGGCAAACCTGTCCTAAACATCAAACTACCCTTGTGAATTCAATAGCTTGATACAAACAACTTGCATCACCCAAGAACCGAGCTCCTACTCGAACACTTTTATTATATCACATTAACTAATTATAGCCACATTATTTGTGAATGGTGAATTAATTCATTTTATTTAATCCAATCGAATTAACTTAATTTATTCATTGAAAACAATTCTGAAGAATTGAAGTCTGAACAATATTTTCAAAGGAAACATTTGACAATGTCTTAATTCATGTTATATCTAGTTCTTGATAAATTTCTGAAACATGAAATAGAAAGAAAAAAAAAAGAGTTGGCTTCTTACCACAAAGTTACATAGAAAGAAAACATTACTTATTTGAACGTGTGAATGTAAAATCTAACGTGATTGTCAGACAACCTAGCATGTCAAATTTCTGAAGAACAATTGTTCTTCTAGAAAGCCTACACCCATAAGTTAGAATGACATGGAAGGAAAAACACAAACCACAATAGCCAATTCTCAAATTCTACAGTTCTACTAATCTTATTCCAAAATTTTATAAATTCAACTAACTTTGGATTATATAATTGTAGTGATAGTAGAAAATATCGAAGAAATCCATATTTCGTGTAGTTTTTTCCCAAAGTTTTCATCCGTTTCCCTTTCCGAAGTCCGCAAAATCCAATTTTGGGCTGTTGCAAACCGTAGGAAGGTCTTGCTTTGGTCTTGCACTTTATTTTTGACCTCTGAAATCAAACTAACAATTGTTACATTAAACAGTGAAAAAAAGAGGAGAAAAAAGGGTACAAACAGAACGTTAACATAACAGAAACTGCAAAGCGAGCAAGAAAACAATCAAATTAAAAGAGAAAGAACTCGAAAAGACTGGACAGTACCATTTAATAAATGAGGTGAGAAACCACTGAATCTCTACGTACTCATTGCGCTGCTTGTTGAGCAAGAGGCTTATGAGGCTTTGGAGCTGAAAGCAACCAAACAATACAGTAAATTAAAGACATGCAGAAAAAGCTCATATACTTTAAACCAAATGATGAAATATTCCAAGTAACGAATATGAACAAGGGCGATGAATCTGACAAAAATTTGTGCTACGTATTGAAACCCTCCAATGAGCAGGAGTTGACCAACTATAAAATGTAAAAGTGACGATTAGCTTCCAGAAAAATATAAATTAAACATGAACTAGATACCATTAGGGTTTCCCTGCGCATAAAAACTGCGAAAAAGTGAGACTGCTTCTGTTGCCATTATCCCTCCAGTGCATTTGAATCCTTTCCCCTCTGGAGCTCCACCGCTATACAGCAAACAGAAGGTGAGACTGAGAGACAATAATGTTGGTTAGAAAATCGGAGAATTCCACACCATCTTTAGCATTAGCTACAACTAAGGAATCACAAAAAACACGTCCAGCTTACCTCTTACAGCCAAGTCAATAAATAGGCAACATGGTTTCTGTATGGTAGGATTGTTTGTACTGTCTAACTAGTTTTCTTTTTGGCTGAATGTATTGATTAACTCATTAAGAACCCACTAATTAGGAGCAGACATCCTACCACTAAACCAGTGGGAAACAATCAACGTTAAGACCAATTTTAAGGCTTGAGCCCTCGCATAACATCCAGAAATCAAGGATTCAAGATATACATATGCCTGAACTCTTCTCATCAGCACATTCCTGCAATAAGAATCAGCACAATCTCAATGACGAAAAGATTTCATCAGATGTCCTCAAAACCCCATCTTTAGTGAGAGGTTTCATGTTTTGTGATATTAAATTGTTGATGGCAATTATGTGCATATATCTATGAATTTTGTGGTGTGTCTGTCATTCACAGCAGTTACTATATATAGATACTTATGTGGTTCCCTGCATTATGTTATTCAGAAAGAGTCACCCGGAAAGGTACACCAAAACAAGCAAACAATTTGTTAAAGATCACCCAGAGAAAAAGCAATGATTAGAGAAGACACTACAGAAACTCAATCAAATCTTGATTGTGATGTGGGTTCAGAAATGAACCTCGTTTGTGGCTCAGAGCTACTTGAGTGCAACGACAATATTGATCCACACCCACCAAATTTATCATTGGCACAACCATAAAATACTTCCCGTATTCCTAAACATGGGAGGAAGAGTCACCTATGCATTAATCCAAGTGACAAAAGGAAGATAAAAAAGTATCAACATTTATTTGCAGATTATAAGGAAAGGAGCATACCAATAAATGATAAAGCTGCTGCACACATTATGCATGGCTCACATGTAACATAGAGTCTGCATTTTGAAAACTTTTCGGCAACTTGTGACTTTGAAAGCCTCTGATCTCTCCACTTCTCAACAAGAGTATCAATGGCTTCCATCTCTGCATGCCTTGTAGCCTGCATTTTTATGGCAAGCATGTTAGATTAGAAACTCATGAGTTCCAAGTTCAAAAGGCTTACATAGGAAACAGAGTTCTCGTGAACATTAAAGAAAGCAAGCAAGTGCCAAACAGATATATTATGAATTATTATAACGCTATAATTGTCAGAAAGACTCCAAAGAATGCAATATACAGTCAGTATATTTTGAAACATTTGATCCAAGAATTTAACCATAGAACTGTACTTTTGAGTCAAAGTAGAAGGCAGGAAAAATATAAGAACAGTAATGTACCAAGATCGAACTGAACACCCACCCACCCTCATTGAAATCGGTAAGGCATTAAAGATGCAAGCATATGTACACAAACAATGAACATATATACACAAACAATGAACAATCCGTAAGATATTCGAGTTAATGCATTAACTGGGTCCCACTGTTTCCTTGTGGTTCCAAGGAAAACTGTCTTTAAGGGTACATTTGGGTGAGGAACTTTTAAATTCAAGGGATTTAGACATAGTGATGAAGAAATGGATTACAAAAAGTTTAATGGGAGGATTACAAGGCACCACATGAGCACTATAAAAGAAAAAGGCATGTGAGAGGGATTTGCAAATGACTACTTTAAATGAGTCATTTTACAAATTCCTCTTACGTGCCTTTGTTATGCACATGTGGTGCATTTTCTAGTTCCTCCTATCTAACTTTTTGTGATTCATTTCTTCTTTATTTTGCCTATATGCCTTGGAATTTTGAAGTCCCTCCCCCAAACAAAACTTAAGAGAATAAGCAATTGAGATGTGAAAATTATTTTTATGGACAAACCAGAGACATGACAAGTTATTGGGATTTTCGCCAAATGAAAAGAAGGCTCATAAACAAATATCCAAATAAACGGGAACAATTATTTCTTCAACATCAGAACCAATGGTAAACTTACATTTCGTGTCTCATTAGTTCGATTTCTTCCCAAGGCTATGACCTTCTCATCTTCAACAATCACACAGCTATTCAATCAAATTTATAGATTAGAAAAGTGCATTACTACGAAGTAGACCCTTGATTTTTAACACAAGAAGCAATTGGGCGCATGTCATATCACAAACTTCAAGAAGGTGATCAGAAGAATAAAAAGATAAGATGGGTATATGATACTTTAAATTTTTTAATTCGGCTTGCAAAGCTTAATAAAGTGAAAAGTTGTGTTACCCCTACATTCTTGCCCTAAATGAGCAACATGGCCGCTTTCAAAATTTAGAAGAGAATAATTTTCAAGCTACGCATATATAACAAGGTATATTAACCTATTTCCAGCAGTTATGTGATCAAATGGCCAAAACGGGTGAGTATAAAGCTCAGGAGTATAAAGACTCGTAAAAGTGTGGCAAACACAGTTCATGCAATTAACGGAAAACTTACCCAACAGGAACTTCAAGGCTGTCCACAGCTTCATTTGCCTGCAAACCGAAAGCAGGACCAAATATGGAAATTATATACCGGAAAGCATACCAAATTTAATCGCCCAAAAATAACTATTAAAAAAAATAAAGTGGCATGCACATCATTGAATTCACATGTTGCATAAAGTTTCCATCATCTGATAGCATGAAACACAAATTTATGTTAGATGATTGGAACCAGAACAGCCCTAGAATGTCACTGTACTCGGTTTTGCTCTAATCTTCCATTAGCTCTGAATACTCCATGTCTTTCTTAAAGTCACCATCCAAGTCCCTAGGTCTTTCCCTACCCTTTTTTCTCTGTCTAGTAATCGCATTTTCTAACCGGAGCATTCGTAGGTCTTCATTTTCCATGTCCAAACCACCTTAACCAATTTTTCACTCATCTTATCTTCAAATACAGGCACTTCTACTTTAACTTCGATATCATCTTTCTTAATCATTCCCTTTCTCGCGTTCCCACACATTCAACGAAGCATTTTTATCTCCGCTATACTCATTTTTTGCACGTGTTTGATAATTGACCGCCCAATATTCTATGTCATAAAGCATTGATGGCCTTATTGCCATCCTATAAAAATTTCCCTTGAGATTTAGTGGCATACGACAGTTGCACAACACACTCGATGCACTCTTCCATTTTTTCCATCCAATTTGTATTCAATGATTGAGATCTCCATCCAATTCTCCGTTCATTTGCAGTATAGATCTAAGATAGAAAAAGTGTTCACTCTTTGGTATTTGTTGATCACTAATCTTCACCCCTATCTTGTTTGGACCTCTATTCCACTTAACTTGCACTACATATACTGCCTTTGACCTACTTAGGCAAAGACTTTTAAATTCCAACACTTCCAGCTAAAGGTTAAGCTTCGTATTTACTATGCCATGCGTTTCATCTATCAGTATTATAACATCTGAGAAAAGCATACACCAAAGGACATCATCTTGAATATGTCTAATTAACTCGTCCATTACCAATGCAAAAGGTAAGGACTTAAAGCTGAGCCATGATGTAACCCTATGGTTATAGGAAAACTTTCGGTTTGTCCTTCATGAGTTCCTATTATAGTCCTTGCTCCATTATACATATCCTTTATTGCTTGGATATATGTTATTCGTTCACCTTTCTTCTCTAGAATCCTCCAAAAAATTTCCCTTGGGACCTCTCATACACTTTTTCCAAATGCATAATGACCATGTGCAAATCCTTTTGCATATCTCTATATCATTCCCTCTATCTGTTAGAATGTCAACCCCCTTCTAAATCTTGCTCTCTTCTTTCGGTTGTCTGACGGGATTTTAAACCGCACAAATTTAACCCTCTTTTTGACAGATGTAGTATAGATGTAAGTAGGGTATCGTTCTAGGCCGGGGATTAGGAGGGATTGCTAATCTACTCTAAATTAACTTAAAAATATTAAATAAGACTCAAAAACACAAAACTAAGCTAAAAACTCGAAACACACTAAAAATGACTCAAAATAATGAAAACAATTAAAATAGACACTAGGAAATTAATTGGACGAAATTTAAATTAAAAGATTAAAAATAATGAAAACTAACTAAATAATATTATTTAATAATGGGGGGGTTTGGTTTTTACGAGAAGTAAATTACTTAAATAAATTACAGAATTGACAAAAACATAAAATAAAAGTGAAAGGATAGGCGACAGACTGGCTAGAGGGTTTTTCTCCACACAAGACACATGTGCAATCTAAATTGACCTTCAGTTGTTCTTTCAATAAATTGTAAATTTCAATACTCCAGATTAATTAGGTACGCTTAAATTAACCTTCAGATTTTCCTTATGTTATTGAATTGGATGAACAGCATACAACAACTCAAATTATTCCCCAAAAGTTCCCTACGTGAAAAGCACAATAGAGATACGATTAAAGATCATTATGTTCTATGAAAATCATAAGTGTTGACAAGGCATTCGTAACTATGAACAGCATGATACGTTTGCCAGGAATTTACTTAACGCGATTGCGGATAGCAACCTTCACTACTCATGAATATAAGTTCATAACGATTAGGTGAAATTCACTTATATTCTAGCATCAAATTCATGCGTGTAAATTAAGTATGCATCCTTAATTAACATACACAAATAAGTTATCTATCAAGCAGTTAAGCAAATTAAATCACAACTCAGAAATCACAACTGAAGTTATCAATTCAAATTACAAATATAATCATGGCTTTGAATTAACCTCTAGCCAAAATAAATTAATTACACATATTTATAAATTAAAAACAGAAATTAAACTAATTGAAGTTGGAGGAGATAAACCGAATTAAAGACACGAGGGTTTCTGTGCAATTCTGTTTTCTGTGCTTCTGTTTTTTGCTACCCCGTGCCCCGAGGCTTCTGTCTGGCGCTGCTCTGTACCGACCCTCTGTCCCGAGCCGACTCCCCCTCGTTCCTGCTCTCGGTCTTTGTCCCTCTGCGCTGCCTTCAAATGGCAGATGCCCTTGACTCGCCGCCTCTGTCCACTGCCGAGCTGCCTTCCTCCGAGGCCTTCTCTCGGTGACTTATTTTCTTTTTTATATTTTCAAGCTGCTCAGAGGCAGCTTCCCCATCTTTATTTTTTTCTTTCTTTTTCTCGCTGCCTGAGGCAGCACCCTCCTTCCCAAGACCGAAGGGCAGCGCCC
Source organism: Crataegus laevigata (assembly GCA_963580275.1). Taxonomy (NCBI): domain Eukaryota; kingdom Viridiplantae; phylum Streptophyta; class Magnoliopsida; order Rosales; family Rosaceae; genus Crataegus; species Crataegus laevigata. The sequence continues at coordinate 29,126,316 of OY756940.1, read as the reverse complement.
TTTAATTCTTTTTCCGAAGCTTCAAGAGCCACCCTTTTTTTTATATTTTTTTTTCTTCTGCTATCCTTTCTCTTAGTGCCGCAGCCCACTCCATGTGCTGCCATCAATTATGTGTCTTTCCACCGAGATTGTTTTCTTCTTTTATTATTCCTTTTCGAGGAGCTCCACCGAATGCACTCATTTGCTTCCAGCTATAACACACACAATAACACAATATATCAATATATATATATAAATAAATTATTTTTCAAATAATAAGCTCTATTCAACAAGCAAGATAATTTAGACGAAATTAATACTTAACACTTCACTTATTCTATTTTTATTTTCTTAACTTGATAAATTTATAAAACATAAAAATAACGCAAATAGCTAAAAATATAACGAACTAACTAAGAAAAGATGAGTGAATTTGATATAAAAATATATATAAATATGATCCGATCATTGTCTCTCTGTTTTCTCACAAGCTTTCAGCCTTTTCCACACCTCCATTTATAAGTATAGGTGCAGTTTACATCATATTATCTGATTAGGTTTCCTATTCTATATGGGATAGGAAGGTAGACTTTCTTTTATATTCTAATTTGGCTTCTAAGATTCCTAGTCTAATTGTACATTCTTTCATAATCCTTGTAGGACAAGAATCTATGCACCTTTAGTTTTTCTAATACAAGCCTAAACAAAATAAGACTTTAACAAAAGACAAACCAAATCCTAACAATCTCCACCTTGGTGAGTCAAACCAAGTCATGACGGTTGCAGCCCAGAGTATCTTCAAACCTTCTTGAAGCAGCTCCAGAAAACTTACACCTTGACAAACTTCTTCTCGCCTCATTGCACCTCAATTGAGGAGGTTGAACCTTAATCAATCAACGAGATTAATCAAGTTCAAGCAATGCTCGCATTTCTTGGCCGACACTATCTTTGTAAGGTAATCTGCATGACTGTCATCCACGTGACATTTTCAACCCAAATCCCCTTAGACTCCACCCAATCCCGGATTTTGTGATACCTTAGTCCAATGTACTTTGCTTTTGTAGTCGACAAAGTTGTAACTGGTTGTAGTAGTGCCCTCCAACTGATTAGTCTTCCTACGCATGTAAAGACATAATCAGAAGTTGACCTTCTCTTGTCAAAGTCCCCTGCATAGTCAACATCAACATATCCTAACACCCATGCATTTTCTTTTTACTTCTCAAACATAATCCCTTGTCGCCAGGAACCTTTCAAGTAACATAATCCACTTGATTGCATCCCAAGTTGCTTTCCTGGATTTGTCATGTACTTGAAAGCGACGTTGAATGATTGAGCTAGGTTGGGTTGTTAGCCATGTGCATACGATTGCATACATTAGGCAGCCCACGACATTAGCATAGGGCACCTTCTCCATCACTTATTTCTCTTTCTTGAACTTAGGGCATCGTTGCCCATTAATCTGTAGGACAAGAATATGTGAACCTTTAAATTTTTTAATACAATCCTAAATAAAATAGGACTTTAACAAAAGATGAACCAAATCCTAACACGATCTTCGTAAGAGATAGATTGCCTCCATAGTTGAGCACCCTTGCATGTACCCAAATTGGTTGTCTGAGGCCCGTGTCTGTTGCCTCAGTCTATACTCAATAACTCTTTTCCAAAGCTATATTATATGACTCATTAACTTAATACTCCTATAATTCATGCAATTTTGTATGCCACCTCTATTTTCGTCAATGTATTAAAAGCGTGAGGCGTGGGCGAGGCGTCCGAAGGGATAGCCCAGCCTAGGCGTGAGGCAAAGCCTCATGGGACCTAAATTTTTTAATATATACATTGAGCATACACATATATTATATTAAAAAAAGAGTAAATGACAAAAAACTACCTCAACTATTGGTGTCACGACACTTTCATACCTCATCTTTAAAACGTGACAATGTCATACCGCATCTTACGAATTTGTGACAATGTCATACCTCCGTCAATTTTTCTGTTAGTTTTTCTGTTAAATGCTCACGTGGCAAGATATGGGGACCACCAACTAATACAGCTGGATTAAAAAATAATTAAATATATTTTTAATAATTAAAAATTAAAAAAATTAAATTTTTTTTATTTTTATATTAAATCTCTCTCTCTCCCTCTCTCGCCTCTCTCTCTCTTCTCTGCCCAGAACCCATTCCCATCTCCCCCCAACCACCCCGACCCCTTCCCGTTCCCCTTCCGTGCAACCCCCCACCTCAACCTAGTTCTCCCCACCCCAAACCCAACGCGCACTCATCTCTCCTCCCCTATCTTCATCTTCTTCCCCCTTTCTCTCTACCTGCAACCCAGAAATAAAAAAATAAAAAAAAAAGTGAAATCAGTTCGGCCCAGAAGAAGAAGAAGAAGAAAAAGAAGAAGGAGAGAGAAGAGAGAGAGGCGAGAGAGAGAGAGAGAGAGAAGAAGAAGAGAGAAGAAGAGAGAAGAAGAATGAAAAAAAAAGTGTGAAATCAGTTCGGCCCAGAAGAAAAAGAAAAAGAAGAAGAAGGAGAGAGAGGCGAGAGAGAGAAGAAGAAGAACGAAAAAAAAAGTGTGAAATCAGTTCGGCCAAGAAGAAGAAGAAGAAGAAGAAGAAGGAGAGAAGAGAGAGAGGCGAGAGAGAGAGAGAGAGAGAGAGAGAGAGAGAAAGAGAGAAAAAAAAAGTGAAATTTCGGCCCAGAAGAAGAAGAAGAAGAAGAAGAGAGAGAGAGAGAGAAAAAAAGTGAAATTTCGGCCTAGAAGAAGAAGAAGAAGGAGAGAGAAAAGAGAGATGCGAGAGATGGAGAGAGAGGCGAGAGAGAGAGAGAGATTTAATATAAAAATAAAAAAATTTAATTTTTTTAATTTTTAATTATTAGAAATATATTTAATTATTTTCTAATCCAGCTGTATTAGTGAGTGGTCCCCATATCTTGCCATGTCAGCACTTAACAGAAAAACTAACAGAAAAATTGACGGAGGTATGACATTGTCACAAATTCGTAAGATGCGGTATGACATTGTCACGTTTTAAAGATGAGGTATGAAAGTATCGTGACACCCATAGTTGAGGTAGTTTTTTGTAATTTACCCTAAAAAAATATTAATCAATAATCACCCTAAGTACACACATATATTATAAATATATATATATACACACACATATATATACATATTATATATATATATATATAATAGAGGATGAAACGCACAATGAGCACACATATAACACGCAGATAGCACACATCCATTATATAAAAAAATAAAAATCAGAAGAAAAAAAAAAGGCAGAGAGACAATAGTGCAAGGAAAAGGTATGAGGCAGTTAAAACCCTATCCAAAATTTGGGTTTGGGAGTTCAAAAAAAAATTCCCTGAGGCACACCTAGGCGGCTCCGGCGACGCCTTCCGCCTCCGTCAAAACAGAGGTGGCAACCTTCAAGCTTAGCCTCATAGGGCGTCTAGGCGCGCCCTAAGGCGAGCCTTTTAAAACATTGATTTTTTTAGATCGGTAACAAAGCTTTTTCGCCACTTATTTAGCATCTTCATTTTCAAAATTTTATTGAAAAAGGTTTATGAACCATGCTATACTCGTGTCTCCCTAGACCTTCCATACTTTGATCAGTAGGGACCTATTGCTTTTCTATGTTTCATCTTTTTTAACTCGTTCCTGATTCCGCAGCATGAGTAATTTCTACACTTTTCCGAGTTACTCAACTCACCCAAAGAAGTACTCCTTTTGTGTCCAAAGAATCTCTCCATCTGTCTTTTAACGGCTTTCTCTGTAGCTAAATTATTTCCTTTTCATCCGTTATGCACCTTAATTCAAGTCTCTTTGTCCTCCTTTTCCCTGCTCTCGTCAATTTATAGATATTCAACTCTCCTTCGTTGGTATCCAAACACTTCTCCATATTGTCAAAAGCCATTAGTTTCGCTTCTGATGCGTTGTAAACAACACACAAATTAAACCCTCTTTTTGACAATTGTAGTAAACATGTAAGTAGGGTATCGTTCTAGACCGGGGATTAGGAGGGATTGCTAATGCACCTAACTGACTTAAAATATTAAACAAGACCCAAAAACACGAAACAAAACTCTAAAACAGAAAGCTAAACTATAATAACTTAAAACACACCAGAATAGTCAAAACAATACAAAACAATCAAATTGACCCAAATAAGACAATAGGGACTGATTTGGACGAAAATAAACTCAAAAGACTAACTAAACACAAATCTAAACAGATTCTAGCTAAATTAATATAACTTAAAGATGGGAGATTGGTTTTTGACGAAAATTAAAAGACAAAGTAAATAACTTGCAGATTCTAAACAAAGACATAAAACTAAGTGAATTGATGGATAAATGGACTAGCTAGAGGGTTCTTCTCCACACATGACACACTTGCATACAAACCAATTTTTCAGTTGTTCTTTCAATAAACTATGAAACTCAACACCCCAGGTTTACTGTGACAACACTTTTTTAACCTTCAAGTTTTCCTAAAGTTATTGAATTGGACGGGAAAGCGCATACAACAATTCAAAACATTCTTTAAAAGTCCCCTACGTGAACAGCACAATAGAGATACAATCAAAGATCATTAAGCTTTGTGAAAACTATAAGCATTGACGAGACATTCGTAACTATGAAAAGCATGATACTCCTGCCAAGAATTCACTTAACGCGATTGTGACTAGCAACCTCTACTACTTGTGAATATAAGTTCATAACGATTAGGTGAAACTCCCTTATATTCTAGCATCAAATTCATGCATGCAAACTAAGTATGCATCCTTAATCAACATACAAGAATAAGTTATCAATCAAACAGTTAAGCAAATTGCATTCACAATTTATGAAATTACAACTAAAGGTAATCAATTCATATTGCAAACATATTCATGGTATTGAATCAACCTCTAACCAAGGCAAATTTATTTCCTCATAGTCGCAATTAAACAAAGATAATCAAATTTAAACATTTAAAACAAAGATAGATTACACCTAGAAACGCTCCAACAATCCAACGTCTTGAATGGCTAGGCACGGCTCCAAGGTAATCCTCTCCTTCTTCCTTTGTAAAGCTGCGGCACAAGGGATGGTGATGATGGTTGATGGCTGGTGCGGCAAAGGGGTTGAATAGGTTTAGAGAATATGGAAGGGTGATGGGGGATGGATAGGAAGAGAGGTGGATGGAATGGATGGAGTAAGAGAGAAGACTTGTGGCAGAAATTGTGTTGTGTGAATGTGTTGTGTGAATTCCCCTTTGTGATGGACAAGCCTATTTATAGACTTTGAAAATGAATCACCACCACAAAATTTCTTGGTGAAGTGGGTGGATGTTGTAGGTGAAGTGGGTGGATGTTGTAGGTGAAGTAGGTGGATGTTGTAGGTGAAGTGTGTCCATATTTTAGCATATGTTTGAAGCCCTTTCATGCACCAAAACGTCCATCCTTATGCATGCAATCCATTCCACCCCAAAACAGCTCCAAATTGCACCAAAATGCACTTCTTTGCTAACTTTGTTATTAGAACCTACAAACACACGAAAATAGCTTAAAACATTCTAATAAGATGAAACTAATTAAGTAAATGCAAGGAAACAAACTAATAAAATCACATAAATATGTTCCTATCAAACTCCCCCACACTTAGCTTTTGCTAGTCCTCTAGCAAAACAAAGAAATAAAAAGAAACAAAACACAATCTAAACCTTCCAACGTTACCTCAGGGATTTCCAATGCAAATGTTAAAAATCATTACTTGCACAGATTTTGGCCATCAATATCCTTAAGCATACACTTAACCACAGTCACCATTTACTAGTTCTCTTTTAATCGATTAAAACAACATTTTGAATGTAGTAACATGCCTTAGAGAATTCCCTCAATTCCTTACTAGATATGCACTCATTTTTCACTCAGATTTTCAAACTACACTCCCTACACTAGGTATATGTGAGAAGATTGATGTACACATGAAAACTAAAACTCACATATGTTTTAACAAAGAAAGCACTTTTCTGGAGTTATAAGTGAATATATGAATATGATCTCATGAACGGAATGCTACTACTTAGATGCGAGAACCAGGGACACCATATGCTCATACCAATCCCAAACTCCACATATTGAACACACAACAACCAAGATAGAAGTCAAAGGGTTGTAATGGGGCTAAGGGTATTGGCTAACAAAGAAAGGATATGGAAAAACAAAGGTTCTTAAAGCAATAATAAGCAAAGTAATGAGATTGACACTTAGAATTCACTTTCGAATGCAAACTCGACTTTGAAAACAAGGGGAGATTCATGCAACACTTAGGGTCAAATTCAAACTTTTGGACCCTTTTCTTCAACAATCAACATTTTTGAACTCATTTTCACTTCTTTTCAAACTCTTTTTCTTTCTTTCTTTCTTTTGACACGTTTTTGTCTTCTTCATTTTTTTTTTGAAACACAAAACGTACAAATGAGCTCAAAATCACCAATCCCTCCCCCACACTTGTTTTTCTGCATAGTGTAGATCAAAAGGAATTCATTTTAAGTCATGCTTCACTATCCTTTAAGAACAAGGGTATGAACAGTCCTACACTAGGCTAGGTAAGGTTAATGTGGTTAACAAAGAACATAGGCTAAACAAGGCTCAAAAGGGATAAACCTACAAAACATAAGAAACATGGAAGGTAAGGCTTTTTGGATGTGGTGGTTCACTAAACAACTTCATCTTGATATGGTTATGCAATTCAATGTCATGCTTTGAATGAAACAGATATGAGTTCTAGTATTTGGAACTAAGATGATAAAACGCCTTCTAAGTAGCAACCAAGCAAAGAATAATGAGATCATGCAACGACTTTAGAAAACAAAAACATCAAGATTAATAACTCTCCAAAGAAGGTATAAGCTCAAGTCTCACAGGGATGTAGCATTAGTTTGAGTTCCTTCCTTCAAGCACGTTACAAAGACTAATTTTATCCTTTTGTGATCAAATTTAAATTCATAAACAACAACTACAACTAAGCATAAACCAATAGCATATCAAACTTCCATCCATGTTCATAACTTTCTTTAACAGTCATGCAATTAAAAATCAAATCCTCATCATTGTGTTGGAAGGTACCTAAGACACAAGCACACAAAAACAACTCTTTTTGGCATTTGAAGAAGTATCTCTCCACATGTTTATTTTTGAATTGGGCTGGAGGGGCTCGAAGATGAGTACTCGAGAGCAAGACTAGGTAAGCAATCAGGATCTCTCTTTCTCCCTGTTCTTTAGATGAAGGTGAGGAGAAAGCATGATATGAGATAATTTTGCTTTTAACCTTCATGATATGAAATACTTTTGCTCTTGATGACTTGTTTGCAGAGGTACACCAGGGGATGAGGAACACTGAGTAACTCAAGAGGTTTATTTGGGAATACATTCTCGGAGATGAAGAAGTGTTGAGTAAGTCTGCCTTTGCTATAGAGGGTGAAGGTAGACATTTATAGGAATTTCTTCACAACCGGTAGTATTCTCTTACTCTTGTCGGCAACCGGTGGATGATTGAACAGTAAGGTTTACGCGTTTTCTAACAAAGTTATCTGTAATTCCCGCAAAGCTGAGGGTGCATGTGACAGGTGACGACAAGTCTGAAAAAGTTGATCTTTTGAAATTCGGGGGTCGGCTCCTGGTTTCTGAGCAGGCCCGGCTTTTGAGAGAGGCGCGTCTCTTTGATTTGCGAGCAGGCGCCTCTTCGATTTCTGAATAGTGCCTCTTCAATTTCGTATTTTTATAGAGGCACTAATTTTGTTCCACAGCACACTTGAATTACCTCTCGTAAAAACTTCTTTCTTGCACTTCTTTAATCTTGATCAGTTCAATCTCTTCTTGTTCAACACCTTCAAAAAATGTCTTGCCCCTCTGACCGTCGCCTTAACTTGAATGTCGGGGAAGATGATGATTTGTCTTCTCCAAACAACATTTGGAATCTGTCCTTCATATCCCCTAATGGTCCTCTTACAGTTGAGGACTTTATTATGAAGAACGATACAACTGCTACGGTGGTTGCTCGAAGCCTTCTCACTCCAAGAAACAATAGGTTGCTTTCCAGGCGATCCGACGAGCTCGCTGTTCAGGACTCTTTGGCGCTCAACGTTCAGTGTGCAGGCTCAGTCTCCAACATGGGCCAACGCCTTCTTGCTCAATCTCGTCAGGTTGAGTCTTTGATGGCTGAGATGGCTAGTCTTCGGCAAGAAGTCAGAGGTCAGAGGACTCAGGCACGAGAATAAGGAGTTGCACATGCTTGCAACTAGTTACTCAACAAGTATGAAGAGAAAGCTTGATCAGCTGCAGGAGTCAGAAGTTCGGATTCAGAGTGATCATCAAAGGTTTGTGGCGCTACTGCAGAGGCATCTTCTGCCTTCGTCATCTGGAGTTGCACCAAGTGTTGAGGCTCTAGAGGATCAAACTCTGGCGCTTCGTCTTTCTGGAAATCCATCGACTGCTAAGGCACCACCTGACCAATGAAGGCTATTAGTTTACACATTATTGTAAAATATTTTTGCTTTTATATATATATATTTTTTAATTTTTTGTAATTTTTTTAAATTTTTTTTTTCAAGCATGTTATCATTTCCAAAAAAATCAATGTAAAAACTTTTGTCCTTTCCAAAAAAAAAAAAATCAATGTAAAAATGTCCACGAAAATCAAAATCTTATTTATCCTCCCCCACACTTAAACTAAACATTGCCCTCAATGTTTAAATTTAAACTCACACAAATCAAACAAACAACACAATTAACTAAACATGGAAAAATAAATGCAGGAAAGAAAAGTGTTTAGGAATGCAAATCTGATTGTGGGCGATTCCTAGGCCTCCCTTCTTTATTCAAATGCATGGGTTTATCCTTGAATGGACGGTGGTACTTGAAATGATTCGACAACGGTCTAAGTTCTAATGGAGGTGCCTGAATCATCAAAATCAGATTGTTAGGAGAAAACAAAATTGAAATTGGAGAAGATGGCTTACTTGCTCGTTCAAACTCAATGACAAACACCACATCTTCAAAAGTGTCAGGGACTTTGAACTTGGCCAGATTGCATGTGATGATTATGACTTGTCCCTTGTCATCAAATTCAACTTCTTTGGGCTTGATTGTCTCATGCACAGCCTCTTTGAAGTATTCTTGATATTCTCCGGCCACTTCATTCTCTTGAATCCCTCTTCTTGGTGTGCAAGGTTCTTTGAACGTTTCAACACCATCGGGAACTTGTTTTGGTGCACCAAGAATTAGGATATCACTTTGCACCTTTGGAAGAGCTTCCACAACGTCTTTTTCACTCTCTTCGATATTTGGAATAAAAAACCTGTGAGGAAAATGGACATTTGGTGGAATGGGGTTAGAATGAATTGAATTTAGAACCTCCTCACCTGAGTTGGACAACATAGGGACTTGATGAGCTTGCGGTAAGAGTTCTTCTAAACTGCCCATGTCGTCCTCCTCATCTTCTTCTTGCAGCAGCAATTCATCCATGTTTGGGCTATGTTTAGATGGTTCTAGGACAGCTTCATCCTCCATATCACTTTCCAAAGTGATGGCTTCATCGATTTCAACTTCTCCCTTTGAATTTGCAATGTTAGAGTTGGAGAGTTCACTTTGATCTTGAATCTGTGCCATGAACTCCATAATCTGCCCAACTTGCTTCTCCAATTCATCCACCTTGTTGGCTTTATTTTGGATCTCCTTGTTTCGATTTTCTACTTCCTGGTTCAAAGAGGTGAGTAACTTCTTAAAAATATCATTATCCATAGATGTACCTAAATTGAATTGGGCAGATTGTTGTGGTGGCTGTGATGGTTCATATGGCCATTGATAGAACTCTTCCGATGGCTACAATTGTTCTTCTTTTTGTGAGCCCTGCATCAAAGAAATTAGTCCATCAAGAATTTCATTATAACTCATGGGCATACTTGAATTCGATTGGAATTGTTGTGCGGAAGGTTGTGGTGGCTGCATAGGTCTTGAATAGAACGCTTCATCTTGCTGCCAATATCCACTTTGTTGAACTTGTTGAGATTCTCTCCACATATAATCTGAATAATCTCTCCAATCCGAATTGTAAGCGTTGGAAAACATGTTGCCCCTTGATTGGCTATGGCCTTCATATCCCCAAACATCTTCATTTGCAGAAAATTGAGGACATTGATGAGCTTGATATCCTTGCCCATAGGGCACATCAAATGTAGGGACACTTGGCATTGTGCTCCTTTCGGCATTAGGAGTCAATTGAGAAGTGAGATGCGCCAATTGAGCTTGAATGGTCGCAAGTGCCATGTCTTGCTCCATTTGTACCTAAAATCAAAGAAAGAAAACTAATCAAATATCAAAAGTAAAAGACACAAACACAAACATAAACAGAAACACAAATAGAAACAAAGGGATTAGCAAATTTGCTAATCCCCGGCAACGACGCCAAAATTTGATGCGTTGTAAACAACACACAAATTAAACCCTCTTTTTGACAATTGTAGTAAAGATGTAAGTAGGGTATCGTTCTAGACCGGGTATTAGGAGGGATTGCTAATGCACCTAACTGACTTAAAATATTAAACAAGACTAAAAAACACGAAACAAAACTCTAAAACTGAAAGCTAAACTATAATAACTTAAAACCCACCAGAATAGTTAAAACAACACAAAACAATCAAATTGACCCAAATAAGACAATAGGGACTGATTTGGACGAAAATAAACTCAAAAGACTAACTAAACACAAATCTAAACAGATTCTAGCTAAATTAATATAACTTAAAGATGGGAGATTGGTTTTTGATGAAAATTAAAAGACAAAGTAAATAACTTGCAGATTCTAAACAAAGACATAAAACTAAGTGAATTGATGGATAGATGGACTAGCTAGAGGGTTCTTCTCCACACATGACACATATGCAACGTAAATCAATTTTCAATTGTTCTTTCAATAAACCATAAATCTCAACACTCCAGATTAACCGTGAACAGCACTTTTTTAATCTTCAAGTTTTCCTAAAGTTATTGAATTGGACGGGAAAGCGCATACAACAATTCAAAACATTCTTTAAAAGTCCCCTACGTGAACAGCACAATAGAGATACAATCAAAGATCATTAAGCTTTGTGAAAACTATAAGCATTGATGAGGCATTCGTAACTATGAAAAGCATGATACTCCTACCAAGAATTCACTTAATGCGATTGTGACTAGCAACCTCTACTACTTGTGAATATAAGTTCATAAGGATTAGGTGAAACTCCCTTATATTCTAGCATCAAATTCATGCATGCAAACTAAGTATGCATCCTTAATCAACATACAAGAATAAGTTATCAATCAAACAGTTAAGCAAATTGCATTCACAATTTATGAAATTACAACTGAAGGTAATCAATTCCTATTGCAAACATATTCATGGTATTGAATCAACCTCTAGCCAAGGCGAATTTATTTCCTCATAGTCGCAATTAAACAAAGATAATCAAATTTAAACATTTAAAACAAAGATAGATTACACCTAGAAACGCTCCAACAATCCAACGTCTTGAATGGCTAGGCACGGCTCCAAGGTAATCCTCTCCTTCTTCCTTTGTAAAGCTGCGGCACAAGGGATGGTGATGATGGTTGATGGCTGGTGCGGCAAAGGGGTTGAATAGGTTTAGAGAATATGGAAGGGTGATGGGGGATGGATAGGAAGAGAGGTGGATGGAATGGATGGAGTAAGAGAGAAGACTTGTGGCAGAAATTGTGTTGTGTGAATGTGTTGTGTGAATTCCCCTTTGTGATGGACAAGCCTATTTATAGACTTTGAAAATGAATCACCACCACAAAATTTCTTGGTGAAGTGGGTGGATGTTGTAGGTGAAGTGGGTGGATGTTGTAGGTGAAGTAGGTGGATGTTGTAGGTGAAGTGTGTCCATATTTTAGCATATGTTTGAAGCCCTTTCATGCACCAAAACGTCCATCCTTATGCATGCAATCCATTCCACCCCAAAACAGCTCCAAATTGCACCAAAATGCACTTCTTTGCTAACTTTGTTATTAGAACCTACAAACACACGAAAATAGCTTAAAACATTCTAATAAGATGAAACTAATTAAGTAAATGCAAGGAAACAAACTAATAAAATCACATAAATATGTTCCTATCAGCTTCTCTCATGGCTTTCTTTGCCTTCTTCACTACTATATACCTCTCACAATTTTCATCAGTTCTATCCTTGTATAAGGTTTTACAACATTCCTTTTTAACCTTAACTTTTTCTTATACCTCATCATTCCACCACCAAGATTCCTTTTAATGTGGAGCAAAACCTTGGACTCTCCTAATACCCCGAATACAGCTAGCCATGGAATCCCACATTGGCTAGTGTTCCCCTCTGTATCCTAAACGCCTTGGGCAAGTACTTTCTCTTCGAAAGTGACTTGTTTTTCTCCTTTTAGATTCCACCATCTAGTTCTTGGACACTTTAAAGTCTTGTTCTTTCTTCTATCTCACAATCCCCCTTCCTCATTAAAAAGAAATCTAGTTGCGTTTTTTATGACCTATTCTTATAGGTGATCAGATGCTCCTCTTTTTTTAAAGAAGTATTGGCTAGAAAGAGATCGTATGCCATTGCAAAAAATGACATCCCCTCCTCATTACTCTCCCCAAAACCATGGTCACTATGGAAACCTTTCTAGTTGGTTGTCTCCTTGTCTTCATGTCCATTTAAATCTCCTCATATGAGTACCTTCTCTGTCTGGGAGATTCCTTAGACCAATTGTCCAAGATCTTTCCAAAATTTATTCTTCATACTCCTATCCAACCCCAACTTGAAGTGCATGTGTTGGGAATATTGCATTTAAAATGCAAAAAACAAAACAAACTTAGAAGTTGAAAATAAAATAACCAAGATAAATAACACCAAGAATTACCGTGGTTCGGCTATATGTGCCTACGTCCACGAGGCAACAGCAACAATATTTCAGTATATCAATGAGTAAGAGGAATAATTTTGTCAAGCCTCTAGGATAAAGACTTAACGAAAAAAAACAGAAAGAACAAGAACAAGAAATACACTTCTTATCTCTTTTCTTTTCTCTCACACACACTTTTTCCTTACAATATTCTCTTACTCTTTACTCATTAAGAAGTATACAATTTATTGTTTTGCTCCAATTCAAAACTAGTGCAATAGATCATTTATATAGACATATAAAGGTCTTCTTCAATAAGGATTATAATCCTAATTGGAATTTAGTTATGAATCATTGTCCAATTGAGAAACCAACTCCAATTGGAAAAACAACTTCAATTGGGTAAACAATTTAAATTGGATTAACAACTTCAATTGGGAAAACAGCTTCAATTCAATAAACAATTTAATCTTCTACAACTATAATTCCTAATAGACTCGAGACAACTCATCATAGGTTGGAAAAATCAAATCGCATGCATACTAATCACATTGATGAGTTCTAGTCCTATCACAATCTTGATCGCTAACCCTATTAACATCTACAACATCTCTTGTTAGAGGCTTATACTGTTTCTGGATTTATTTGTGCCCAAATACTGAAACTTAAAACTCGAGTCTTCAAGTTCTTTTGCCTTAACCTACTTAGTTTTCTTAGAGGCACATAATACTTATATTTCTCCTCACCATAATTTCCACTATTTCCATAGATTTTCTCATTAAGGTTCCTATATTCCACACTCCTAAACGCATTTTACTCTCTTGAGCCCTACCCTCATGTCCTAGATTCTTTGACTCACTCGTCCAATAAGGTCAAAATACTTCTTTTACCTGTCTGGGGCAAAATTGATGGCAGCAGATGTTTCCAAACAACTTTGAGTGGAATCGTTCAAAAAGAAAGTTTCTATAACATTCTTACTCATTTGACATTATATTTGGCACCGATAAAGATACTACGACCCTTGCTCACTCATCATTGTGTCCGGGCCACACAGCTCGTCACATTCGAGTGACAACCTAACTTCAGCAATTTCGTTTAGTAAATTATTTTCATTGGGATTCAACGTGAAAATGGAGTATCGACTGTTGAGTACTTGACGCCCTCACCCTCCTCATTTATCCGGGATTGAGACGAACAACGTAAGATAAACAAAACATCGGAGAATAAAAAGGGAAATACAGAGTTTGAAGTGACGCTGTCTCAGAAATGTAGAAACACAAGTTCCTTGAAAATTGAAACCAATCACATCCCACAGTTATAAACCTCCCCTAGTTTAAGATGTTAATAGTAGCTATTGTAATTTACCGATTACTATCCAACAACTTAAGGTTACAACCTGCTAATGTGAAGCCGCAGCATTACCTGTTCTATAGCAAGACGCATAAATTTAAGGGTGTCGTTAGGGTACTCTTCTCCGAGAGATGCCATCTGTTGAAAGCAATTAAAAGATTACAGAAATACTGTAATTACAAAAATCGAACACAAAAATGTAAAGTCTGTCGATCTTTTTACCCATAACGGGGTTGGGTGCATGCTCAAACACGCCAACACCTAGAAAAATCCCCGACTACGCTAGCCCTAATTTCAACAAACAAACAAAAATTGAATCCCAAATTATGGCAATCGTAATTTGAACAAAATCTCTAACAATCAATCACAAATTCAAGGGGAAATCGTAAGAAATTAAATATAAAATAAAATAAAATTGAGAGAGCAATTTAGGAAAGAAGAGTACCAGGTGGAAGACTGAAGTGCGAGTGTGTTGCTTGTCATTGATGTGGAAAAACTAATGACAAACGGAAATATTTAGGGGTGGTTCGGTATGGGATCCCATACCGAAACCTTTGTCCCGATTCCCAAACCAAAATTTTTGGGAATCCCAATTTCAATACCGATCCCAAACCAAATTTTCGGGAATTCCAATTTTTGGGAATCTCGAAATAGTTTCGGGATTTCGGGATAAATCGGGCATCCCGAAATAATTTTGGGCTTTTGAGCTTTTGGACTAAAATTTGACATATTATGCTTTTGGGCTAAAATTCAACCTTTTATATTGAAAATTTGACATATAATAGGCTTATAGCCAACCTGCCAATCTGCCAAATTGTGCATTGAAGTATATAACCAAGCCAATTTGTGCACAAATTTGCCAATCTGTCATATAACCAATCTGTGCACAATAACATCTGCCTATTCAATATGTGCAAAGTAAGAGGAAACCCCTAAATTTCTGATACAGATCAAGGGTGTAACATTAACATTAACATTAACATAATCAATAAATACCAACCTTCTGATACAGATCAAGGGTATAACAATTCAAACCTTTTTGACTAGGGGATAAGAAACTTTTTTTGACTAATGAAACTGGGAGATCGCAATTAGTATGCTTAACCTATGAATCTATGATCATTACATTTAGAGAAGCTCCACCAACAAAAATTCGTCGATATCAGGCTGACCTACGAGTTCTTTGTTGTTTGCACCGTTCACAGACCCTAAAAAAATTATCCGGTTCAACCAATTGTTGTGAAAGCGAACAGAGAAGATAAGTTGACTACTTATCTTTCCCAGATGTACACAAGACATGAAAACTGAGTGGACTCCTTAATTCAAACACACAACATGGTGAATTCTTCGCAAGAGAACAAATATATTTATGACTCAAAATGATTTTGGTAGATGATAGCCTCCATCCGTACAACAGATCATTCCTATCCTCTAGCCCCTTTGTGTGAAAAACAGATGGTGAAATAAGTTTCAACCCCTAAATTTCAACCATTAAGGTATATTTCAACCCCTAAATTTCAAGCCCTAAATTAAATTTCAACCCCTAAACCCTAATCTAGAATTCCAAACCTAAACTAAATTTCACAAACCCTAATCTAGAATTCCAACCCTAAACTAAATTTCAAACCCTAAATTAATTCCAAAATTTACTTGATTTGGGGGAAAAGAGAATGGTGCAAAGTCGATGTCGAGAGACAAATGCTCGTCCTCCACTGTTTGTGATGGATGAGAGGTTGAGAGAGACTAAGAGACAGATCAGAGAGGTAATAGTCGAGAGAGAGGTGAGTCGTGAGTCAAGTAAGTTACTTCTATAGCCGGATTCGAAAACGGAGAGGGAAATCGACGGGTAAGCGAGGTTGAGTCTGAGGTCAGTGAGGGTGAGCATGCGTGGCTGCGTGAGTCGTGGTGTGAGCGAGAACTGAGAAATGAGTGAGTTGTGTAGTTGTTCCGACTCTGAGTATGTTTGATAGTATTCAACGGTTGAGATTAAATCTCAACTGAATCCGACGGCTATTAAAATTTCACATATATATTAAAAAATACAATAAAATATTTATTTTTTATTTCATTTTGGTTCAAGATTACCGAAATCCCAAAAACTTGAAACTGATTCCCATACCGAAATTTTGGGATCGGTTCGGTATTTGGTACTGAAATTTTCAGGATTTTCGATTTGGGATTTTTTCAGTTCAGTTTCGGGATTTTTTCGGTTTGGTTTGGGATTTTTGATATTTTTTTCCAGCCCTAGAAATATTGGCTTAATTAGATTCCTATGGTATCGCGCCAAATAATTTGAGGGCAACAGGCTGAGGCGTTTCGTTCTTTCTTATTAAAACGGATCTGTCTCTCCGGATCCGTCCGGGTCATCTAATCTAGGACGTTCCCTTGGATCACAAAATTGATTTTCAATATTATATTAATATTCCAAAAATGTTGAATAAACTCTACATACTTAATATACCCCACATTTGCTTTTTCACTGAAAAATTATCTTAATACACCCCATATACTTTCCCATAATACTCCAACACCCCACATTCCCAATATACACTTTATATTTTGTACATACACCTCACATTTCTCAACATACTCCTTATATTCCTCCACAAGAAATTGATGCAAAAGGGTTACCGACCTTTTGTACCAAACACTCAGAGTCACCCTTTTCTGTTTTCTTACAGTCAAATATGGAACAAGTGTATGGAGTGGGTTTGCGCATTGTATTGCTTGAGGGATTAATCTCATGTAGTGATAACCATGTTACTATCTTGTTCAAGTTTAATGGGACTGGATTGTATGCTGTTGTTTCAGAATATATTCATTTATGCCCATTTTATTTTCTCAATCTGTGGTTTTTGTTATTGTTGCATAGATCATTTTGTGGCTGTTATTAATTCAATCTCTTTCTCACATCTTCTAAGTAAGCATCACGAAAAGTATCATAAAGAAATAATTATGAACTTATTATCGATGTATTCGAAATCACTAAAACAATGAAAAATATGAAGTCTTACCTCATGTGAAGCTTCCGAAACATCGATTTCGTGTTCCATTTGTCAAAAGCAATTTTTCTCAATCAACATGTTTGTAGTTTCATTGGTTAGGGTTTTGTTCAACAATGGAGGGTGAGAGGGTTTTGATAGTTGAGAATATAAATAATACGCTAAAAGTGATTTGGGATGTATTTAGAGATTTTTATTTTATTTTTTTAAAACGTAATAAGGTCAAAATTGTCATTGCATAGTAGGGTAAATAAGTTATTGAATATTAAATTTTAATGTAGGGTGCAAATAAAAAAATCCTTAATTTTTTACTTGTTTTAGGGGGACGACGACGTCGTAATGGGACAGATCTTTCCAAGGTGATTTAGTCCATTAAAAATTAGCGTAGTGGAATTTTCAATTGAAAAATCGAGGAGATTAAAATTAGGGGAGAGAGCAAAAAAATTTAAAAATTGATTGAGATTTTTCTCTTTTTTTTTTCAAGTGAAAGGAGAAAAAAGTGACTTTAGGGATTGGGATTGGAGAGAATTTTTGT
Source organism: Crataegus laevigata (assembly GCA_963580275.1). Taxonomy (NCBI): domain Eukaryota; kingdom Viridiplantae; phylum Streptophyta; class Magnoliopsida; order Rosales; family Rosaceae; genus Crataegus; species Crataegus laevigata. Next base: position 29,108,525 of record OY756940.1, on the reverse strand, counting down.
TAAAACAGGAAATATGTGCTTTTACCATAAACCAAACAAAGCTATTCTAGACTATATTTCGTTTAATTTCGGCTCTTGATTGCTTTTGATAAATAAAGAGGATTCAAACTTCGAGATTGTTTTTCAACATTAAAAGAGAGATACTGATAGCATAAGAGCTAGCTAGTACATCTATAAAGATTTACCACGAGAAGTGTGTACAAATAGTTAGAATATTCGAGATCTAATTTTCCAAAACAAAGATTATAAGCATATCAAAGCCAAAACCACAATATAGAGGAGAACTATAACAGTCCGTCCCGAATTTGTATATATTTTATTCTCGAGCGTGTGAAATGACAAAAATGCCCTCAAGGTTTAGTGACGTGGATGTATATAATCGGAATGAAATAATTTGTCTCCCTAGCGTAATTAAATAGTACGCATCGTCACGAACACATCGATGCGAATTAGGGCCGAATCGGATTCGTAACAAAAGAGTTACGAACATTATTTGGTAGTTGGGCCAAAATAAGAACCCTAAAACCCAAACCAACCATTTTGGTTCCCATATTTTTGGACCCAATCAAAATTGGGTTAGTTTTAGTTTAATTAGGACCCATTTGTTTAACCTTAAACCTTATGACCCAATCAGGGCCTTGTTCCTTTTGGTTTTAGGCCAACCCGTGGCCTTACATACAGAAACACACACACATGTGCATATACACGTAACCTTCTCTCCCCTCTATTCTTGAAACCTCTCAGTCCGTACAACCATAGCCTAAAGCTTTCAAATTCATCAAGACACTTACAGATCTAGTGATTGGAGCATACCATCATCTCCATTATGACCTCACGAGCTCATACATACCATTAGCTCAAAGAAAGGACTTCGAAAACCCGAGAACCATAAACTCAGGTGAGGTACTGATGCGATGTAAACAACACTCAAATTAAACCCTCTTTTTGACAATAGTAGTAAAGATGTAAGTAGGTATCGTTCTAGACCGGGGATTAGGAGGGATTGCTAATGCACCTAACTGACTTAAAAATATTAAACAAGACTCAAAAACACAAAACAAAACTCTAAAACAGAAAGCTAAACTATAATAACTTAAAACACACTAGAATAACTCAAAACAACTCAAAACAGCCAACTTGACTTGAACTAGACACTAGGGACTGATTTGGACGAATGTAGGACTACAAAGACTCAAAACAATGAAAAGACACCAAAATGGACAGATTTACACTAAAAGACATTCAACGTAAAGGGGGGATTGGGTTTTGACGAGAAGTAAACTAAACCTAAATAACTTGCAGATTTGACAAAAACATGAAATTAAGGTGAATGGATGGGGATTGACTAGCTAGAGGGTTCTTCTCCACACATGACACATATGCAACGTAAATCAATTTTCAATTGTTCTTTCAATAAACCATAAATCTCAACACTCCAGATTAACCGTGAACAGCACTTTTTTAATCTTCAAGTTTTCCTAAAGTTATTGAATTGGACGGGAAAGCGCATACAACAATTCAAAACATTCTTTAAAAGTCCCCTACATGAACAGCACAATAGAGATACAATCAAAGATCATTAAGCTTTGTGAAAACTATAAGCATTGACGAGGCATTTGTAATTATGAATAGCATGATACTCTTGCCAAGAATTCACTTAACGCGATTGTGACTAGCAACCTCTACTACTTGTGAATATAAGTTCATAACGATTAGGTGAAACTCCCTTATATTCTAGCATCAAATTCATGCATGCAAACTAAGTATGCATCCTTAATCAACATACAAGAATAAGTTATCAATCAAACAGTTAAGCAAATTGCATTCACAATTTATGAAATTACAACTAAAGGTAATCAATTCATATTGCAAACATATTCATGGTATTGAATCAACCTCTAGCCAAGGCGAATTTATTTCCTCATAGTCGCAATTAAACAAAGATAATCAAATTTAAACATTTAAAACAAAGATAGATTACACCTAGAAACGCTCCAACAATCCAACGTCTTGAATGGCTAGGCACGGCTCCAAGGTAATCCTCTCCTTCTTCCTTTGTAAAGCTGCGGCACAAGGGATGGTGATGATGGTTGATGGGTGGTGCGGCAAAGGGATTGAATAGGTTTAGAGAATATGGAAGGGTGATAGGGGATGGATAGGAAGAGAGATGGATGGAATGGATGGAGGAAGAGAGAAGACTTGTGGCAGAAATTGTGTTGTGATTGTGTTGTGTGAATTCCCCCTTTGTCTTGTGATGGACAAGCCTATTTATAGACTTTGAAAATGAATCACCACCACAAAATTTCTTAGTGAAGTGGGTGGATGTTGTAGGTGGATGTTGTAGGTGAAGTGGGTGGATGTTGTAGGTGAAATAGGTGGATGTTGTAGGTGAAGTGAGTGGATGTTGTAGGTGAAGTGGGTGGACGTTGTAGGTGAAGTGTGTCCATATTTTAGCATATGTTTGAAGCCCTTTCATGCACCAAAACGTCCATCCTTTATGCTTCACATGCATGCAATCCATTCCACCCCAAAACTGCTCCAAATTGCACCAAAATGCACTTATTTGCCAACTTTGTTATTAGGACCTACAAACACACGAAAATAGCTTAAAATACTAAAATAACTAAGAACTAACAATCCAAATGCAAGGAAACAAGCTAACTAAGTCGCATAAATATGCTCCTATCAGGTACACAGTGACCCGACATGATCGTGGTTGATTCAGTTGGTTAAGGGGCTCGAGAAGGTAATGGTCTAACTTCCGTAACATTTTGGAGTGATGTTGGAGTAATTTTAACATCGGAGAACGTGGATTTATTGAGTTACAGGAATTCCAACAAATATTTCCAGCTTTTTCTGTCAAGCTTAGGACCCCAGATAGGTAAGAACTTAATCTACTTGTTGAGAGCTTCGCATAGATATAAAATTCATAAATTTTGGTGCTAAAATGAAGCAGAAATTAGGAAATTTTAGTTTTCCAGAAACCGGCAACGCAGCGGTGGCCAGTGCTGGAGTCCTATGAGGTATCGAAGAAGAAGGAAGAATATTCTGTCAACTTTGACAGAATATTCTTAACGGTGTCAGTAATATCTAAAGGCGTATTCTGATATTTAACGGAATATTCCCTGACGGCGTCAAAGTCATTGTCAGTGTGCCAGGCACGTGCCCGCATGTGGCCGGCGCGTGGCAGCGCGTGGGACATCGAAAAATTATTCTAAAAATTATGGGGGTGTTCGTGGTGTTGTGTAGATCACATTGGTATATCCAAACACCCCATTTGAGTAATGTATGAGAAAGTTATCCTAGGTTTTGTATAAGTGCGTTATAAATAATGCTAAATCAGTATGTTCTTATATAAGTGAGACGTATCCCAAGGACGAGCGCAGCCAGGCGAGGCTCATGGGTTACGATCCTGCTACATACCAGTGAGTGGGCTTTTGGGCTTTATATATATATATATATATATATATATATATATATATATATATATATATATATATACATATATGTGCTTATACGTCTCAAAAACTGTTTTTATATGAAATTGTGATTTAAAGACCATATCATACATGCACTGCATTCTAGTATCGCATTAGCATGATTATGTTGCATTATGCGACGTTACGGAGACCCAGGTAAGTTCAAGTGAGTACATATGGATAGATTGATGAGTTAGGGATTTAGCCGTAAAGGTGACTCCGGCTAGATGGATATAGCCGTACAGGTCGCATTAGGTGACTCCAACTAGATAGATACAGCCGTACATGTGACTTCGGCTAGCTAGATGGGTACAACCATATAGGTCACTCTGACTAGATGGATATAGCCGTACAGGTCACGTTAGGTGACTCAAGCTAGATAGATACAACCGTACAGGTCACTCCGGCTAGATAGATTCAGCCGTACAGGTCACGTTAGATGACTCCAGCTTACATATCATTTTATATTGAATTATTTCATCTTACTTATATGGTTGTTACTGAGATACTTCGACATGGTTTACCTTGGTTCTTATTGCTCTTGAGCATGGTTTTTATATACATATGTATTGTTATTTTTTTCTGGAGAATTATACGGGTTTTACAGTGAGGGGTTATTATGTTTACATGAAAATGTGTTTTCAAAACCTTTATTTCTGTCCACTCGCACTTTTCGTTTTATGTCCCTCCAGGTTCTAGATAGATGTTCATGCTGGTGGCTTGCGAGGACCCATTGATCGGATGATATTTATACATATTTTTATATCAAATTCGCTCGTCTTTTCTTAGTTAGTTCGTTATATTTTGAGCTATTTACGTTATTTTTATGTTTTATAAGAATTCATCTAGCTAAGAAAATAAAAATAGAATAAGTAAAGTGTTAAGTAATTAATTTGTTTAAACTATCTTGCTTGTTGATTAGAATTTATCGTTTAGAAAATAATATATATATATATATATATATATATATTTATATATATATATATATATATTTATATATATATATATATATTTATATATTTATATATATATATTTATATTTATATTTATAATTTAATATGTGTGCATGTAGTCGGTGAAACAAGCAGAAAATAAAGAATGGAGGAGTGGGTTGTGGAATAATGATGAGGAGCCACATGCGGAAAAAGGGGGAGAGCACTGAGGAAAGGCAGCTGCGCGGAAGGCATTAAGGGGAATAATAAAAGGCCAGAGGAATAAGCTCGGTGGGGTTTTTAAAAACAGAAAGAGACCACGGGGATATCTGGACAGGATTATAAGCTGCCATTGGGGCAGCTTGGAAGAGGGGGAAGAAACAGAAACGAATGGAGGAGATAGGCGGAGCACAAAACAGAAGCTGCCTTAGCAGCAGCTGGGAGAAAAAAAACAGAGGCTGGGGCCTTGAAGGAGGAGAAGGCGCTGCCTAGCAGCCAATAAAAGAAAAGGAAGAGCTGGAAGGTGAGGGGCGAATTGGCAGCTTCGGCGAGGCAAAACCAAGGCTGCCTTTGGCAGCGCTAAATCCAGAAGCTTGCGACGTGGAAGCGGGGGCGAGCTGCCCACAGGGGAAGCGTCAAAGGCAGAGCAGAGAAGCAAGGCGCCTCGGCCTTTGGAGGGAAGTTCAGAGACAGAGGCAAGCTGCCATTTGGCAGCAAGAGAAGTCAAAATGGGACTCTCGGGAAGAAGCAGCTTGGAGAGACGAAGCTGAAAAAGGCAGCAACCAATTAAGGGAAGGCCTGAAGCTGAGGAGGAAGCCTCGGGGGCTTGCGGTGAAGTCAGCAAGCAGCACAGAAATTAAGGCAGCTGGAAAAATCAACTTGGACAGAGCACAGTGCACAAGCACAGAGAAATCTGGGCACTCCTTCTTTTCGGTTTAATCCTCCAACTCATATTTTAATTCTGTTTTAATTTATAAAGATGTGTAATTAATTTATTTTGGCTAGAGGATAATTCAAAACCATGATTATATTTGTAATATGAATTGATATCTTCAGTTGTGATTTCTGAGTTGTGATTTAATTTGCTTAACTGCTTGATTAATAACTTATTTGTGTTTGTCGATTAAGAATGCATACTTAATTTACATGCATGACTTTGATGCTAGAATATAAGTGAATTTCACCTAATCGTTATAAACTTATATTCATGAGTAGTGAAGGTTGCTAGTCACAATCGCGTTAAGTAAATTCCTGGCAAACGTATCATGCTGTTTATAGTTACGAATGCTTTGTCAACACTTATGATTTTCATAAAACTTAATGATCTTTAATCGTATCTCTATTGTGCTTTTCACGTAGGGAACTTTTGGGGAATAATTTGAATTGTTGTATGCTGTTCATCCAATTCAATAACATAAGGAAAATCTGAAGGTTAATTTAAGCGTACCTAATTAATTTGGGGTGTTGAGATTCACAACTTATTGAAAGAACAATTGAAGGTCAATTTAGATTGCATATGTGTCTTGTGTGGAGAAAAACCCTCTAGCCAATCCGTCGTCTATCCGTTTACTTTAATTTTATGTTTTTGTCAATTTTATAATTTATTTAAGTTTAATTTATTTCATCCAAACCAAACCCCCCCCATTATTATAATATTATTATTTAGTTAATTTTTATTATTTTTAATCTTTTAATTTAATTTCCGTCCAATTAATTTCCTAGTTTTTATTTTAAATTGTTTTCATTATTTTGAGTCATTTTTAGTGTGTTTCAAGTTTTTAGTTTAGTTTGTATTTTCTAGAGTCTTGAGTTGTTTTGGGTCTTTTGATTTGTTTTAGTTTATTTGTTAGTTTTATTTTGAGTTATTTTAGTTTAGTGTTTTAAACTTTGTTTTTACGTTTTTAAATTATTTTAGAGGTTTTAGCAAGCCCTCCTAATCCCCGGCCTAGAACGATACCCTACTTACATCTATACTACATCTGTCAAAAAGAGGGTTAAATTTGTGCGGTTTAAAATCCCGTCAAATTTTTGGCGCCGTTGCCGGGGATTAGTAACTTTGCTAATCCCTTTATTTTTTTGTTTGTGTTTAATTTTTGTTTGTTTGTTTGTTTGTGTTTTTGTTTGTTTTTGTGTTTGTGTATTTTACTTTTGATATTTGATTTATTTTTCTTTCTTTAATTTTAGGTACTAATGGAGCAAGATATGGCAACCATTCAAGCTCAATTGGCGCAGCTCACTGCTCAATTGACTCATAATGCCGAACGGACCTCAATGCCAAGTGTCCCTACACTTGATGTGCCTTATGGGCAAGGATATCAAGCTCATCAGTATCCTCAATTTTCGGCATATGACGATGATTGGGGATATCAAAGCCACAGCCAATCAAGGGGCAATATGTATTCCAACGCTTGCAATTCGGATTGGAGGGATTATTCAAATCAAATGTGGGATGAACCTCAACATTTTCAACAAAGTGGATATTGGCAGCAAGACGAGTTCTATTCCAGACCTATGCAGCCACCACAGTATCCCCCACAACAATTCCAATCGAATTCAAGTATGGCCGTAAATTATAATGAAATTCTTGAAGAACTAATTTCTTTGACGCAGGGCTCACAAAAAGAAGAACAATTGCCGTCATCGGAAGAGTTCTATCAATGGCCATGTCAACCGTCACAGCCACCACAACAATCAGCCCAATTCGATTCAGGTACATCTCTGGATAATGATGCATTTAATAAGTTACTCTCCTCTTTGAATCAGGGAGTGGAAAATCGAATCCAGGAGATGCAAGACCGGACCAACAAGGTGGATGAATTGGAAAGGCAAGTTGGGCAGATTATGGAGATCATGGCACAAATTCAAGATCAAAGTGAATTCTCCAACTCCACATTTGCAAATTCAAAAGGAGAAGTGGAAATCAATGAAGCCATCACCTTGGGAAGTGATATAGATGAATTGTTGCCGCAAGAAGAAGATGAGGAGGACGACTTGGGCAGTTTAGACGAGTTCTTGTCGCAAGCCCCTCAAGTCATTATGTCGTCCAACTCAGGTGAGGAGGTTCCAAGTTCAATTCCTTCTAACATTTTTCCACCAAATGTCTCTTTTCCTTGCAGATTTTTTCCAAATAACGAAGAAAGTGAAATAGACATTGTGGAAGCTCTTCCAGAAGTGCAAAGTGATATCTCGATTTTTGGTGCACCAAAACAAGTTCCCGAACCTTGCACACCAAGAAGAATGATTCAAAATATCAAAGTGGCTGGAAAATGCGTTGAAAACATCCAAGAGGCTGTGCATGAGATAATCAAGCCCAAAGGAGTTGAGTTTGATGACACGGGACAGGCCACAACCATCATAGTAAACCTGGCCCAGTTCAAAGTCCCGGAGATATCCAAAGGCGTAGTTTTTGTATTTGAGTTTAAGTCGGAGAAAGATAGTAAGCCATCTTCTCCAATTTTAATTTTTATTTTATTTTATACTAACATGTCTCTAATTTTGATGATTTAGGCACCCACCAGAGAATTCAAACCATTGCCGAATCATTTCAAGTATCACCTCTCATTGAAAGATAAATTCAATGCTTTGGAGCCGAGGGGAGGTTAAGGAAAGAATCGTCCGGCTAAAGACGTTAAAGCAAGCGCTTCTTGGGAGGCAACCCAAGCAACCAGATTTGCATTCTTACACCCTTCTTTTCCTTTACTTTCATTTTTGTTTTGTTTAGTTAGTTGTTTTATTTGGTTGATTTTTGTTTAGTTTGTGTTTAAATAAATTAAGGGCCTTGTTTATTTTAAGTGCGGGTAAACAAAGTCTTTTTACATTAATTTACATATTTTAATTTGCTTAAAATAAACCTAAAAAAAATAATAATAATAATAATAATAATAATATTAGTAATATATATATATATATATATATATATATATTTATTTAAATAAACATTAAAGGAAAAAAAAAATTTACAATAATACGAAAAACTAATAGCATTCACTGGTCATTGGTTAGGTGGCGCCTCAGAGGTCGACGGAGCTCCGGGAAGACGAAGAGCCAGAGTTGGAATCTCCGGAGCCGGAACACTTGGTGCAATTCCAGAGGATGAAGGCAACATAAACCTCGGGAGTAGCGCCATGAACCTTTCATGATCGCTCTGAATCCGACCGTCCGACTCCTGCAGCTGGTCCAGCTTCCTCTTCATGCTGGTCGAGTAACTAGTTGCAAGCATGTGCAACTCTTTGTTCTCGTGCCTGAGTCCTCTGACTTCTTGCCGAAGACTCGCCACCTCAGCCATCAGTGACTCCACCTGACGAGTTCGGGCAAGCAGGCGCTGGCCCATGTTTGAAACTGAGCCTGCACTTTGGACGCTGAGGGCTAGAGATTCCTGAACAGCCAGCTCGTCCGACCGCCTAGATAGCATCCTATTGTCCCTTGGAGTGAGCAGATTTTTGGCAATCACCGTAGCGGTGATTTCATTCCTCATCATTGTGTCCCCGACTGTAAGTGGACCATTGGGGGATATGAAGGATGGATTCCAAATATTGTTCGGAGAAGACGAGTCATCGCCTTCCCCGACATTCAAGTTTAGGCGACGGTCGGAAGGGCAAGACATTTTTAGAGGGGGTTGAGGAAGAAAAGAGAGTCGGAAAGATTAAGAGTGCAGGAAGAGTTCGGAAGGAATAAGAGTGCAGAAGTGTAGGAAGAGTTCGGAAAGATTATGAGTGCAGAAGGGAGTTCAAGTGTGAGGTGGAGCAGAATCAGCGCCTCTATAAAAAGAAGAAAATGAAGAGCGCCCGCTCCTCAGAGATCGAAGAGGCGTTCCTCTCGCAAATCGGAAAAGCTGGACACTCATTTCTCGAAGGTCGTTTCCTTTCTCAAAAGCTGGGCTTGACTCAGCAATCACGTGGTTCAGTTTTTCCAATTTTGTCGTGACTCATCACGTGCAGTGTGGAGCGTTGCGAAAACCACGAGCCGCACCCGGTTTTGAACCCCGGTTTTCAAAAGATCATCATTCCAATTTGTCGTCACTCGTCGCATGCGCAGTCAGCTTCGCGGAAATTACGGAAGCTTTGTCAGAAAGCGCGTAACGGGCACTGTTTATCCATCCACCGGCTGCCGACAAATAGTGCGGGAATAGTTCCGGTTGAGGAAGAAAATTTTCTATAAGTCTCGACCTTCGCCTTCCACATCAAAGGCACACCTTCACAACCTCTCAACCTCTCAACCTCTCTTCATCTCCGATAATGTCTTCCCAAAGAAAGCTTTCGAGTTATTCAGTGTTCTTCATCCCTTGGATCACCCCAGAAAACAAATCATCCAGAGCAAAAGTATTTCATATCAAAAAGGTTAAAAGCAAAAGTATCTCAAATCACGCTTTCTCCTCACTTTCATCTGAAGAACATCTAGAAAGTGAGATCCTGATTGCTTACTTAGTCTTGCTCTCAAGTACTCATCTCAGACTCCTCCCAACACACTTAAAAAATAAACCTGTGTTGAGGTACTTCTTCAAAAACAAAAGTACCTCACAGACGAAGCAGGAGGAGTCTGAGTTACTTCGAAGAGCAGATGAGTCTGGGTTGATCCAAGAGTTCAAGAAGATGCCACACCTGCGTGGAGACCGGACTACTTGAAGCATGTGGAGACAACGTGCTGATTCATCCTCAACTAAGCCGAGGATCACTTGCAAGAAGGAGGCCCATCCTGTTCAAGATGAAAGCTGTGGAAAATCAACAATCATGACCAATGATCGCCTATTAGTTCTTTTCATTATCTTTTATTTTCATTTTCAATTTTTCGTTTGATTTTTCTATATCTTCTTGCGTGCTTAACTGATTTATTTCTTTTCTTTGCAGGAACGTTTGGTTATTTTCTCCCTTGAAGTTGATTGCAAAATTTACGCTTGGGGGTCATCGCTTGGTTTTCTGCAAATTAGAGAAGTTTTCAATCCCTTTGCTTTATTTTGTTTCGTATTATTTATTCATTTTTATTTTTATTTGCTTATTATTGTTTTCTGACATTGGGGACAATGTCTAGTTTAAGTGTGGGGGTATCAAGATAAAAAATGACCAAATTGAAAATTTTTGTACCTTCGACTTTGAACTGGTTTCATTTGTTTCCGTGTTGTTGCTTTTTGTTTTCTTAGTGTTTTATGCTGTTTTGGTGTGTTTTGAGGAAATCTTACGAAAATGACATAAAAATTTGAAAAATATTTTGAAAAACCCAAAAAGAATTTTTTTTAGTTGTTTTTGTGTGTTTGTGTCTTAGGTACCTTCCAACACAATGATGAGGATTTGGTTTTTAATTGCATGACTGTTAAAGAAAATTATAAACATGGATGGAAGTTTGATATGCTCTTGGTTTATGCTTAGTTGTAGTTGTTGTTTATGAATTTAAATTTGATCACAAAAGGATAAAATTAGTTTTTGTGACATGCTTTAAGGAAGGAACTCAAACTAATGCTACATCCCTGTGAGACTTGAGCTTATACCTTGTTTGGAGAGTTATTAATCTTGATGTTTTTGTTTTCTAAAGTCGTTGCATGATCTCATTATTCTTTGCTTGGTTGCTACTTAGAAGGCGTTTTATCATCTTAGTTCCAGATACTAGAACTCATATCCGTTTCATTCAAAGCATGACATTGAATTGCATAACGCATATCAAGATGAAGTTGTTTAGTAACCACCTTAACCAAAAAGCCTTACCCTCCATCTTTCTTATGTTTTGTAGGCTTAACCCATCTCGAGCCTTGTTTAGCCTATTTTTGTTGTTAACCTCATTAAACCGCACCAAACCTACTGTAGGACTGTATGCACCCTTGTTCTTAAAGAATAGTGAGCATGACTTAAAAAGAATTCATTTTATTCTACACTATGCAGAAAAACAAGTGTGGGGGAAGGATTGGTTGTTTCGAGCTCAATTGTACGTTTTGTTCTTTTAAAAATAAAAAATAAAAAATAAAAAAAGAGAAAAACGCGTGAAAAGAAAAGAAAGAAGAAAAAGAGTTTGAAATTTGGCCATAAAATGTGTGAATTCTCCCCTCGGGTTTAGAGTTGAATTTTCATTCAAAAGTGAATTCTATGCGTTAACCTTATTACTTTGCTTACTATTTCTTTAAGAACATTTGTTTTTCCATAGCCTTCCTTTGTTAAGCCTATATCCTTAGCCCCGTTACAACCCTTTGACTTCTATCTTGGTTGTTGTGTGTTCAATATGTGGAGTTTGGGATTGGTATGAGCATATAGTGTCCCTGGTTCTCGCATCTAAGTAGTAGCATTCCGTTCATGAGATCATATTCATATGCACATTAATAACTCCAGAAAATGCTTTCTTTGCTATAACATATGTGAGTGATCGTTTCCTTGCTTACATCATTCTTCTCACATATACCTAGTGTAGGGAGTGTAGTCAGAAAATCTGAGCGAAAAATTGAGTGCATATCTAGTAAGGAATAGAGTAAATTCTCTAAGGCATGTTACTACATTCAAAATGTTGTTTTAATTGATTAAATGCGAACTAATAAATGGTGACTGTGATTAAGTATGTGCTTAAGGGTATGGATTGCCAAAATCTGTGTAAGTGATGATTTTTAATTTGTCATGTCCATTGGAAATCCCTGAGATAAATGTTGGAAGGTTTAGATTGAGTTTTGTTTTTGTTTCTTTGTTTTGCTCGAGGACTAGCAAAAGCTAAGTGTGGGGGTATTTGATTGGATGATATTTATACATATTTTTATATCAAATTCTCTCGTCTTTTCTTAGTTAGTTCGTTATATTTTGAGCTATTTACGTTATTTTTATGTTTTATAAGAATTCATCTAGCTAAGAAAATAAAAATAGAATAAGTAAAGTGTTAAGTAATTAATTTGTTTAAACTATCTTGCTTGTTGATTAGAATTTATCGTTTAGAAAATAATATATATATATATATATATATTTATATATATATATATTTATATATTTATATATATATATATTTATATTTATAATTTAATATGTGTGCATGTAGTCGGTGAAACAAGCAGAAAATAAAGAATGGAGGAGTGGGTTGTGGAATAATGATGAGGAGCCACATGCGGAAAAAGGGGGAGAGCACTGAGGAAAGGCAGCTGCGCGGAAGGCATTAAGGGGAATAATAAAAGGCCAGAGGAATAAGCTCGGTGGGGTTTTTAAAAACAGAAAGAGACCACGGGGATATCTGGACAGGATTATAAGCTGCCATTGGGGCAGCTTGGAAGAGGGGGAAGAAACAGAAACGAATGGATGAGATAGGCGGAGCACAAAACAGAAGCTGCCTTAGCAGCAGCTGGGAGAAAAAAAACAGAGGCTGGGGCCTTGAAGGAGGAGAAGGCGCTGCCTAGCAGCCAATAAAAGAAAAGGAAGAGCTGGAAGGTGAGGGGCGAATTGGCAGCTTCGGCGAGGCAAAACCAAGGCTGCCTTTGGCAGCGCTAAATCCAGAAGCTTGCGACGTGGAAGCGGGGGCGAGCTGCCCACAGGGGAAGCGTCAAAGGCAGAGCAGAGAAGCAAGGCGCCTCGGCCTTTGGAGGGAAGTTCAGAGACAGAAGCAAGCTGCCATTTGGCAACAAGAGAAGTCAAAATGGGACTCTCGGGAAGAAGCAGCTTGGAGAGACGAAGCTGAAAAAGGCAGCAACCAATTAAGGGAAGGCCTGAAGCTGAGGAGGAAGCCTCGGGGGCTTGCGGTGAAGTCAGCAAGCAGCACAGAAATTAAGGCAGCTGGAAAAATCAACTTGGACAGAGCACAGTGCACAAGCACAGAGAAATCTGGGCACTCCTTCTTTTCGGTTTAATCCTCCAACTCATATTTTAATTCTGTTTTAATTTATAAAGATGTGTAATTAATTTATTTTGGCTAGAGGATAATTCAAAACCATGATTATATTTGTAATATGAATTGATATCTTCAGTTGTGATTTCTGAGTTGTGATTTAATTTGCTTAACTGCTTGATTAATAACTTATTTGTGTTTGTCGATTAAGAATGCATACTTAATTTACATGCATGAATTTGATGCTAGAATATAAGTGAATTTCACCTAATCGTTATAAACTTATATTCATGAGTAGTGAAGGTTGCTAGTCACAATCGCGTTAAGTAAATTCCTGGCAAACGTATCATGCTGTTCATAGTTACGAATGCTTTGTCAACACTTATGATTTTCATAAAACTTAATGATCTTTAATCGTATCTCTATTGTGCTTTTCACGTAGGGAACTTTTGGGGAATAATTTGAATTGTTGTATGCTGTTCATCCAATTCAATAACATAAGGAAAATCTGAAGGTTAATTTAAGCGTACCTAATTAATTTGGAGTGTTGAGATTCACAACTTATTGAAAGAACAATTGAAGGTCAATTTAGATTGCATATGTGTCTTGTGTGGAGAAAAACCCTCTAGCCAATCCGTCGTCTATCCGTTTACTTTAATTTTATGTTTTTGTCAATTTTATAATTTATTTAAGTTTAATTTATTTCATCCAAACCAAACCCCCCCCCCCCATTATTATAATATTATTATTTAGTTAATTTTTATTATTTTTAATCTTTTAATTTAATTTCCGTCCAATTAATTTCCTAGTTTTTATTTTAAATTGTTTTCATTATTTTGAGTCATTTTTAGTGTGTTTCAAGTTTTTAGTTTAGTTTGTATTTTCTAGAGTCTTGAGTTGTTTTGGGTCTTTTGATTTGTTTTAGTTTATTTGTTAGTTTTATTTTGAGTTATTTTAGTTTAGTGTTTTTATTTTAGTTTAGTGTTTTAAACTTTGTTTTTATGTTTTTAAATTATTTTAGAGGTTTTAGCAAGCCCTCCTAATCCCCGGCCTAGAACGATACCCTACTTACATCTATACTACATCTGTCAAAAAGAGGGTTAAATTTGTGCGGTTTAAAATCCCGTCACCCATGATAGTTCTAACAGTGCTGTATTGATGTAGAGAACTTTCTTTCGTGACCTATAAATTATTACTTGATGCTGGACTGCTCCTAGGACATATATGCTTTGAATATGTGTGTATCACTAGTTTAATTACCTTCACACTCACTTTTATTCACCTAGTTTAAATTAGTTAGTTTGGTTTTTACTCACATTTTTATATCTCACTCACTTCCGCATTGTACACATGGCTACGTCACCCTCATGTGACAACCAACATGCCTCAAGTTAGGACGGGGTGTGTCAACCACCCAAGTAAATTTCAACGAAAATAGCCCCATTGTGTGCTACTTGTCCCAAATCCAAACAAAACCTCAACCAAACTTACATAATTAAACAAACAAGTAGTTGTTATATTTGACACAAATTAAGTCGCTCACTGGACTGGACTAGACTAGACTAACAGTTAATCCAGTCCCATTTTTGTTAGCAACTAAGACTGCGTTTAATAAGACTAGCTCTCACTTGCCTAGACTAAAACAAGGGTTGGCCGGTCTTAGCTAAGCCCCAAAAAACCACAGGATTGCTACTCCCATCTTCAAACCTGACGATCGCACGCTCTTATGAACACTGCAAGTTTGCAAGCAAGTTTCTGGGCAACTCCGTTTGCCAACCCATTTCCCAGATCTGAAACCCAGCCCCACCCATTGTCTAAATCTCAACACCAAAAAAATTGAAAAACAAAAACAACAACAATCCCAATGTAAAATTTCTTCCTTATTCTTGATAATTCCTAGAAAAATTCCGATAAATAGATAGATAAAGGAAGAGAGTAACTTTGGTACGAAGAGAAATGGAGAGATGGAGGAGACAATAGCTTTAGGGACGATTTTGCAGGAAAAATCACTTTGAAGGATATCATTTTGCAAGAAAAAAATGGAAAAAATGAGTACCAGGGGATGGCACTTACGAGGAAGAAAAAAATGAACTCCCAGGAGAGTCCAAAGAGATGTTGAGAGTTCTAGACACTCTAGAAAACACATAGAAAAAGCTTAAATAAAAATAAAATATTATTGAATTAATAATAAAATATTATTAGATGTGTATTAAATAGTATAATATTATATTAGTTAACTATTTTTTTTAGTTTGGCATTCTATCAAATGTTTTACTAAATTAGTCCAGCTTAATCTAATCCAAGTCAATCTAACTTAGTCCCTAAAACTAATTCAGCCCGAGTTAGTTCGGTGCAGTAAACGCAGCCTAAAAATTCTAAGTAGGGATGGACATTTTGAGAGTTTGAATATTTCATTATTTCCCCCACTCCCTCAATATTTGGTTAAACTGGAAATTTAGCCCATCCTACGGTCCTACCCCTAAAGTCAACTTTAACTTATTGCCATATGCTCTTTAACACCTTCAAACTTTATACTTTTTTCAACATTGAAAGAGAGATGTCAGAAAAGTTATTCTGAGGGTCACATGTAAAAGTTCACAAATATTTTTTAGACTTATAATAGCTTTAAAAATTAAACCATAGTTTCATCATTCATAATTTATAGAACAAATAGCAATACAAGTTACAATTGTTTGCGGCTCGTTTTTATATTCTGAAAACGCTACATTATAACTTCATTATCAATAGAAGAAAAAACACTGCTCTAAATATAAACTACCACGCTATCACTCAATCATTAATCTCTCATTTGGTTATGCAATAAACTTTCTCAATATTCATAACGAAAAATGTCCTCTGCACTGAAGCAATAGCAACCATTAGAACCAAAGCCAATGCAATTTGCAAATACACATGATTATATACTTTATTCCTCTTCTCAGCCTTTTTTTTTTTTGAAAAAATTACCAATTCTGTTCAATTGAGAAAAGTCACTATTTGAACGCGTATCAAGAATATAATGCCCAAGTTGATATTTAAAATAATAATAATAATAAGAAGGGCAACTCCTCTTATCATGGAGCCAAGTTCCAAAAACCTTCTTACTTTTCTATGGGTGGATTGAACTATCAACTCCAAGTTTCGTTCTCCTTTTCTTTATTAAGCTATCCACATAAGTCTCAATTGGCCGGAACGGAGCTAGAGGACTTTGTGAGACCCCATTCATTTCCTATCTATCTCTATTAATCCATTTCCACTGTGAAGAGGAAGGTTTAGATCTTTCAATCTTATGGCGGGTGCTCCGATTTTCTCATTCAAATAGAAAAGGGGTCAAGCTGTTGGATGACATGTATGAAGAGCAACTCCAACTTCTAAAGGGACAACATCTATGTCATCCATGAAGATTCACTTGAGTTAAGAGGGTAGGCTGACCCCCTCCCCTTAATGGATCCGCTAGTGATAGATACCACTAACGTAACAACTAGTTAGTAAAACTATAAGGATTGATTATGAGTCATATGTAAATTTAGTTGGAATGCAAAAGTATGCGATCCAACTTTTCAAAGAAAATATAAATACGCATATAAAAACTGAAACCCTAATACAAAAGAGAACAACCCAAGTAAATTCAACTAAAATAACTTCATTTATGTGCTACTTGTGCCTCCTACAACAAAATCTCTTTTACCTATCAAAAGGTATTCATGACTTGAGAACCAGAGTAGAAATTAAAAAAGAGAGAAACATGTACGGAAAATGAGAACCTAGACACTAAAAAGTTGATGGATTCTCCATGCTCCCCTTCTTAATTAACTAGTCTAGTCTTCATCTCTTTGGCTTCTTAGCTAGTGTGAGAAACATAAAAATAAAAATTAATTAACAAAATAGGAGACTAATTAATTAATTAATACAACAAAGGGAAAGAGAGAAAGAGGGGCCAGAAAGTGTCCTATGGCCATGATCCAAAGAGAAAATCATCATATTTCCTTTTGTCGTTGAGCATTTGTGCTAGAATGTGGCCTTCAAACAAATCGACCCTGAAACAAAATAAGAAAACCAATATTCAGTCCCTGAAACAAAAAGAGTTTCTATGATGGGGAACAAGTACAAGTAAAATGAGGTTTTGTGTTGTAAACGTGAGCGTAGTGATATTAGTTAGAACGGAAACTCCTAAAAGTTGTAATTTTTCTTTCCGCAATTCAAATTAGACTAAAATAGAATATATCACTTATATTAAAATAAGCTTTGTTTTATTCTATCAAGATGATCAAATTTTTTTCAATTTAATTTCTATTTTTTGTTAATAAGATGGTGTTTACGTAGATCATTAGGTACTTCTCTAAGTAAGTTTTTACTAACATGAATATTAACAAAATATCCACAATCAGAATTTGGATTATCGATGGTATCAATTATACGAATAATATGTCTTACACAAGTTTTGTTCAAAATATCCACAATGCTTGTAATATTACATACTGGTATAATATGTTGCTATGTATTATGGAAGAATTTTCCCTAATGCGGACATGGATTGCTCACAACTTCATAATGAGAGAAAAAGATAGGGAGGGAAAAAAAAAGGAAACATAAATACTAGTCATGAGAAATGTGTTGGAAAGCAAATCATCACAACCATCATGACATCTTTATTTATCTTTTATTTATTTCTTATTTAATTTGAAACAAAATTAATCAATTCGAGTGTCAAGTTTACTCTATTTTAGATAAAGTAGTGTGTATCTTATCATTTGTAGAAAAAAAAACGATGAAGAATGTTTTAGGAGAACAAAAGTACCTTCATTTTGGGTCGTTGATCGGCGTTGACTTTTCTCACTTGATATCTGATCTTCTTAGAGAATAGGCGAGTACTGCGTTTCTCCTTGTAGCGCAACACGCTAGCCTCCCTCAATTCTCCGACGTCCGAGAATAAATCATTCTGCGCCAGTCTGGCCTGCCGAAAACAAACCCAATTATCAACAAAATAATCATTTAGAGACAAAATGAGAAGGACATTTCTATCATTCTATCCATATTTTGTATTTTTGCAAAAGATTACAGACCCAGAAAATGACCAATACCGCCTTCAATAAAATAATAAATATTATGACTGAGTCCAAAAAGAAGAACATAATGAATTCTATGATTTCGACCCAAAAATGATACTATGATTAAAAAAATGTAATTAATCGTATATTGAATATTAAACATATGCTTTGTTTTAGACTAATAAATACTTTGGCACTTACGGCAAAGCAATCGACTTGGCAAAATTACAAGTGACTTTTCCGTCATTTGAGCTTAAAATATTGTTAAGTCAGAGGAAAAAAAGAAGCTTAAAACACGTATTTTATAAGTTACTAATTATAGCTCCTAAGTTTCTATTTTAATATAAGTTAAGAAATTAAGCGGATGTAAATATATGATTAGGTACTATTATAGTATTACGTGAGGTGCGTATTTGTGAGAAGAATAATTTAACCAACTTTACACCTAAATTTTTAGGGTAAATTACAAAAAATTACTTCAATTATTGGTGTCACGACACTTTCATATCTCATTTTTTAAAGTTGACAATGTCATACCTCATCTTACGAATTTGTGTCAATGTTATACCTTCTGTTAATTGGCCGTGAATTTTTCAGTTAAATGCTGACGTGGCTTGATCAGGGACCCACTTTTTATTAAAAAATTAATAAAATATTATTAAAAACTAAAAAAAATCATATAATATTTTTTAAATATTAAAATAGAGTAAATGACAAAAAACTACCTCAAGTATTGGTGTCACGACACTTTCATACCTCATCTTTTAAAGTTGACAATGTCTTACCTCATCTTACGAATTTGTGCCAATGTTATACCTTCCGTTAATTGGCCGTGAATTTTTCAGTTAAATGCTGACGTGACTTGATCCGGGACCCAATTTTTATTAAAAAATTAATAAAATATTATTAAAAACTAAAAAAATCATATAATATTTTTTAAATATTAAAATAATAAAGAAAAGTTAAAAAAAAAAACTGATCGTCCCTTTCCCCTGTGACAACCCGTCCCGACGTACTAATTATTGAGAATGTGAAATGACGAAATTACCCCTTCGGGGTTATGTACGTGTGATTGTGTGTGTGAAATGGGCCAATAATTGGCTATCCTCTCTCTCTCTCCCGTCACTCTCTCTCTCTCTCTCTTCTCAGTCACTTTCTCTCTCCTCTCTCGACGCCATCTCTCTCTCTCTTGTTCTTCACACGGCCTAAAAACAACCCATATCAAAACCTTGTAAATCGACGAAACAAATTACGTATTCTTGATCGTGAAGTCCATACGAACTTAGTGGTACCATTTGCAGGTAAGATTTCATACGATTTCACGATCAAAACTCAAGGTTTATATTTGGTACTATTCATCAACTTTTTATACGTTGCGTTTTAGGAGAATCGGAGATCACAGAAGTGTTTGTTGGGACCTCTAGAGGCTCGGAGTGGTTCGTTGGAAGTGTTTGGACGTCGGGATCGCGTAGAACCAAAGTGGCCGGTTTTGGAGAATTTCCCGACGAGATTCTCGTTGGTTTTCGACGTTTTTGAAGGTATATTCATGTTCTACACTTAATTTGGAGCACATAGGAAGAAAAATGGGTCAAAAAGGATGAAAAATGAACAAGATACGAAGCTTGGAAAATTTCCCAGTTTTCCGGCCACCGGAAAACCCAGTCCGGCGAGGACCACCGGAGAAGGCGAGTGGGGCACACGCGCGGTGCGCGTGGGGGCGCGTAGGCCGTGCTTGTCCTGGCGCGTGAGGGCGCGTGGAGCCTCCAAAAAAATTTTCTAAAAATACCACGACGTTCGTGACGTCGAGTAGATCGATTTCATATATTTAAACTCTATATTTGGACAATCTATGAAGATTTTATGTACGTTTCCGTTTATGTGTTGTTAAACTAAGTTAATTGGAAATTTCACGTATAGGGAAACGTATTCCGAGGACGTATGTGATTGAGCCAAGCTAGGAGGCTTCGTCTCGACTACGTATCTGTGAGTGGGCAGTTTTAATTTTCGTATATATATATACTTGACGTTTTCCGAGAAATTGAAATTTAATGAAAATATGCTTTAAATGCAAAGTATAAAAGTATATGAAAAGTATGTTTTCAAATGCCATGCGTAGATTCATATGAAAATATGATTCGAAATGCCATGCATAGAAGTATGTGAAAAGTATGTTGAAATAAGATATGAAAAATGTTTTGATTGCCATGCATAGAATTTCATGAATATTACGAATTGTTGTATGATGCATATATGTGAAATGGTGCGGTGGACGTACAGGTGAGTATCAGGTGAGTATTATTATTGTATGATGATGTTGAGATATGTTGAGCTCATAACCTGCACCATGATATTAGTGCTTATATTATTCACCGCATCGCACGCTCGCCTTGGATCCAAGTAGATGCTAGTCGTACAGACCATAGGAGGTGGTTCCGACAGGCCAGTCGTACAGACCTTTAGAGAGGTTCCGACTGGTGGGTGACCTTAGATTATGTGCACAGATGATTGATGAGAAAAGCACTAGAGCGTAATATTAATCATTTAGTCGTACAGACTACATTAGGTGGTTCCGACTTATGTGCAGAAGGCCGTACAGGTCACAGTTGGTGACTCCGGCAAGATGAGATTTTGAGCTATAGATTCAGCCGTACATGGCCATTAGAGGGTCTCCGGTTGATTATTTTCTTCCACCTGATTTAGGTTAGTGCATTCATACTAAACTGTTGAATTTAGACATGACATGGCATAATGTATTGAAAATAATGTTGAGATAGTGATTTGAAGTTTTGAGAATATATATGTATACATATTGATATTTTACATTTCTGGGAAAGTATACAAGTTTTACGGAGAGGGGTTACAACGTTTTGATAAGTGTTTGGATTTTGGAAAAAGATTTGTTTTACTGACCCACTCAACTTGGTTTTGCGCCCCTCCAGGTTCAAGATAACAAAGGTGTGGTGACTACGAGGAATTTCAACGGGGTTCTGACAGAATGGACAAAATTAGGTCTCACCTTCGGGTGTTTTATCTTAGAATGATATATTTAAAGCTTCCGTACTGTGTAAATGGTTACGTCACTCTCACGTGACGGCCAGCATGCCCTCCTTCGGGACGGGGTGTGTCATCCCCCCTTTCTTTCTTCTCTCTCTTCTCCCCCATTTCTTCTTCCCCTTTTTGGAAACCTAGAAAACAGAAGAACAAAAAATTAAAAAAACTAATTCGTCCCGTTCCCCCCCTTTCTTTCTTCTCTCTTTTCCCCCATTTCTTCTCCCCCTTTCTAGAAACCCAGAAAACAGAAGAACAAAAAAAAAAAAGAAAAAAAACAAATGCATTTTGTCTTCCCCCGTCCCCACCTCCTCCACCCCCTCTTCTCCCCGCACCCACACTCTTCCCTCCACACCCATTCCCCCCTTTCTCCGCGCCCAGTTCTCCACTCTCAGAATCGGGGATCTGGGTGTTCTTTTTTTGTTCTTTTTTCTTGGTTGCAGAATGGGGAAGAAGAGGGGGAGAAGAGGGGGGAGGGGGGAAGACAAAATGCATTTGTTTTTTTTTTTTGTTCTTCTGTTTTTTGGGTTTCTAGAAAGGGGAAGAAGAAATGGAAGAGAAGAGAGAGAAGAAAGAAGGGGGAACGGGATGAATCAGTTTGTTTTTTGTTTTTTTGTTTTACTTTTCTTTATTATTTTAAAATTTAAAAAATATTATATGATTTTTTTTAGTTTTTTATTAATTTTTTAATAAAAAGTGGGTCCCGGATCAAGCCATGTCAGCATTTAACTGAAAAATTCACGGCCAATTAACGGAAGGTATAACATTGGCACAAATTCGTAAGATGAGGTATGACATTGTCAACTTTAAAAGATGAGGTATGAAAGTGTCGTGACACCAATACTTGAGGTAGTTTTTTGTCATTTACTCAAATTTTTAAGAGTGAAGATGTGCGTTTGGTACGCAGACAGGACGGGATGGGACGGGACGGGACGGAACGGGACGGATGTTGTAAATTTTGAAAAAGACAAGGGGCATTGTTGCCCTAAAATGTTAAAAATTTCTGTCCCACAGACGTGGAACAACCCCGTTCCATAGGGGAGAGGTGGAACCAAAAATCATCCAAAACTTGTCCCGTGAAACGCCTTGTCCCACTCGTTTTAGGCGTACCAAACGCGGGACGGAACGCCTCGTCCCGTCCCGCGTACCAAACGCACAAGGAACGTCAAAAATGGTAACCAAAAATAAATTAAAGCCCAAAACAAAAATGGACCAATAAAAAACTCAGTTCATTTTATAAAGGGCACCCACTTTATTAGAATGACATAAAAAACAGAGAAGATTTTTTTTTTTTTTTCTAAGCTCCAGACTTTGAACAGGTTTAAGTTTTCCCGGATTTCGATTCCCCGGCAAGAGATTAGAAACGTACAGCGACATCATTCCCCGCCGCATCAGATCCCGGCATTTCCTCCGAAAACGGCGACGCTTTGTCCGACCAGGCATTCAAAACGTCGTCGTAGTCCAACTTCAGCATCAGCCCGGGCTCTTCCTCCGCCGGGGGCTTGGGAATCGGACTCGCCTCCTTGGGCGATTCCTCGGTGATTCTCGATTCCAGGACCGACAGTTTCTCCACCTTCTTCTTCTTCTTCTTCTTCTTGGCTGTGGCCGGGGCCGGAGCCGGGGCGGAAGATGACAGAGATCTGTTGAATCTGGGCAAGATTTCAAGAACATCTACGGTGGGAAAACTCCACCAGTTCCCCTCGTCGACGTGCCTCAACGGCCTCACTCCTCCTCTTCTGGACCCGAACTCGAATTTCCCGCCAAATCCGAGCCCCATTGGGTACCCATAACAGAAATTCCAAGTCGAATTCGGGTTTGGATTCGAATTCTTCATTTGCCCACCTCCGCCATTGTTAGACTCCTCCTCCAAGTCCATGTTCACACTCGTACTTCCCATGATGCTATCAATCCCCTCTTCAACTTCCTCGTCGAGAATCGACTCCGCATCGAAATCTTCCTCTTGGAAATTATACCCGTCACTCAACTCCATGGAATCGGAATTGCAATTCGGTTGGGACTCGAATTCCCCCGGACTCCGGCACGGCTTCTCGAACGAGTTCAGGGACTTGGGCTCGAATCGGGAACTGGGTTTTTCCCGTAGTTGGTGGTGGAGCAAGAACCCAGAGTTTTCGGCCTCGATGACTCTGAACGGCAGGAGCAACTCCGCGGATTGGTCGAAGAAGGAATCGTGAGGTTTGGTGAATTTTCTGGGATTTGTGAAACTTTTGGAGGAGAAGATGTTGGGGTACGCTGTGGAGAGCAATGCGGCGGCTTCATTGTAAGTTTGGTTGGGCCGTTTTCGGGGGGTACGAGGTTTTCGTGTCGAGATTGAGAGGCCGGAGTTGCTGGATTCCGAGAGAGTTGAGGAGGGAGAAGAGGTGGAGGTGAAGGTTGATGTGGACGGCGATTTAACTATGTCAAGCTCGAACGCATAGGTTCTTCCGCCGCCGCTTAGGCACGAAGACATCTTTTGATGATTCCGAGGAACAACAGGCAAAGACATAGAATTTAGAAACCAAAAATTCAGATTCTTCAGCTGAAAAACACAGAAAACAGAGGAGATGAAGTCATGGAATTGTTGAATTCAAGTTGTCTGGAGGAGTAAAATCGAAAAAGCCAAAATCTTTACTCAGAAGGTACAAAACCCTAAACCCTAAAAGTAAAGGAAAGAAAAGGTATTGGGACTGAATTTTGAAATGAAAAGTGGGAAAAGGCCAAGCAGCTTTTGTGTGATTGAAATAGAAAGAACCCCTGAGAAATGGGTTTTTTTTCTTTCTGGAATTGCAAAATTGGAGCAAATGAATTAAAATTTGATGGGACACATGTTGAAAGGTTTTTTGAATAACTTTTCTATTTTCTCTTGAAAAACAGAGTATCCCAAAACCCTAGAGAGAAAAGAAAACCCAGGTGACTGAAACTATATCCAAGGGAATGAGTAAATTGGGTATTGGCTGATGCAGAAAAAGGATTTTATATATCCCAGAAAGGAAAGTTACCCAATAAAGAAAATCGAAGACTGTATGTACTGTGAAAATTCAGCACGGAGAGAGAGAGAGAGAGAGAGAGAGAGAGAGAGAGAGAGAGAGAGAGAGAGAGGAGGTGGATTTTTTGCAGAGCAGGTCACGGGGCGAACCAAATAAAAGGCTGTAAAGAACCGTTGGGAAGCCTGTAAATATACCACAAGCATATAAAGAGACACTGATTCTCCGTCTCTCTCTCTCTCTCTCTCTCTCTCTCTACAGACCAGGGGCACTGGGAGACTGGGAAGTGCCTATGAGTGATGGATATGAGACAGGGGAAGAGACAATGCTCAGTTTCAGCAGTTCTGGTTGTGGGACCTTTTTTCTTTCTTCTGCCTTCTTTTCCCTAATTTTCTAAATATCTTTTTACCATTTCAATCATTTTATCTTGTATCTCAGAAAATATATATATTAAGTAGTATTTTATTATAGTGACGAAGAAAAGTGTTACTTTTGTATCATAATGTATGTCCGAACATTGTTAAAATTTTAATCTAATATCTAATTTAACAAATTTATTATTAAACAAAAAAAAATCATTTTATTTTGCTCACCTTCGGCTCTTGCATTTTTAACATTTTGCCCTTTTTCATGTTAGGAAATCATTTTTATTTTTTTTAGTAAACAGGAGGATACCTTTTTTGTTGCCCTTTCACATCAATTAAATTCACACTAATTTTTGGGTTAATAAAATTCCCAATTGTCACAAGTTCTATACATGATTAAACAATAATAGAGCAACAACAACCAAATTATTGGGAACAACTTAAAAAGATTTTCTCAAGCTGATTGAAAAAAAGGGTATCCACAAATAGCATAAAATATCAAAAAGACTGTTAACTACTTTATATAAATCATAAATAGAATGTTGGAAACTAAGTAATTTTAAAACAGACTAATGTATACATTAGTCTGTTACTACAGATTTTACACATCATCAAACACCAAATCTAATGTTCATAAAGGAAGACACCAAATCTGTTATGCGTTTGATAACAATTTTATTTTCGTTTTTCAATCTTCACTTAAATAGAAAGAAAGTAGATGGAAGGATGGTGAATCAAGAATGTGAAGGGAGAAGGAGCACTGTACATGAATGAACATACAAGGTGAAAAGAAAAAAAAAACCAGAAAAGAAACGGTACTAGAAATTGTTTTCATTTCTTGTTTTTCTATTTTCATGGTGTATAACATTCCATTTACATTTCTACCAAATTCTCCCACATCCCTTCTTCTATCCTTCTTCATCCTCATTTCTTCCTTATATTTCTTTTTTTTTAAATTATATAATTGTACTATTATTAAAAGAAATGAGAGATTTCAAAACTATTACAATAATTTAGAGATGAGGGAATTTCGAACCCGGGACACATGGGTAGAAACCTAATACTCTATCCACTAGAATATTAGATTACATACAACTTTCTTATATTTCCTCTTTATCCTAACCAAAAATTAAAAACTACAAATGAAAAATGGTTTTTTCAAAGAAATGGTTTTTCTTTTTCCAAATTAAAATGGCTTATAATGTCTCATTGTGATTATGATTGTAATCCATAGAGAAAAATACTAGATAAAGACAGAGCAAAATTGAAGTATGGTTACTTAGCTTGTGTAAGTATAACTCAAGAGGAGGGACATGATAAACACATTTTTTTTTCTTCTACACACTTGTATTCATTTATGTTCATTGTTTTTGTTTGATTGATTTAATAATAACAAAAAACAGAAAGAAAAAAAAAGCGTGTAAGATTGTAGACATCGAAATTTCGGTGAAATAAATGTTGACCAAAGCCTTAAAATTACAACCTCCACTTATTTCACCTCCATCATCCACTTACTTCACCTATAACCTCCACTCATTTTTACCTCCATCATCCACTCACTTCACCTACAACATCCACTCACTTCACCTCCATCATCACACTCACTTCACCTCCATCTCAAAATCTATAAATAGGAAGCCATTCCATTCATTTTCATTCACCAATTCACAAACACATTTCTCTACTCCCAAATTGGAAGAGAATTCTCTTGAAGTCCGTTCTTCATTCTTCGTTCTTCATTCATCGTTCTTCGGATCAAGCAGCGACGGCCCTTGAAGAAACGCTCTTCATCCTAAGATTAAGCCCCAATGTCCCTTCGGATCAACACAACATCAACGTTCATCATCAAATCCCTGAAGATCATCCTCGTTCATCCTAAGATCAAGCCCCAACGGCCCTTCGGATCAACACAACATCAACATCAACAAATCCACACCATTGTTCATCCCAAGAATCAAGCCCCAACGGCCCTTCGGATCAACACAACATCAACGTTCATCATCAAATCCATGAAGATCATCCTTGTTCATCCTAAGATCAAGCCCCAACGGCCCTTCGGATCAACACAACATCAACAAATCCACACTATTGTTCATCCCAAGAATCAAGCCCCAACGGCCATTCGGATCAACACAACATCAACGTTCATCATCAAATCCCTGAAGATCATCCTCGTTCATCCTAAGATCAAGCCCCAACGGCCCTTCGGATCACAACATCAACGTTCATCATCAAATCCCTGAAGATCATCCTCGTTCATCCTAAGATCAAGCCCCAACAGCCCTTCGAATCAACACAACATCAACAAATCCACACCATTGTCATCCCAAGAATCAAGCCCCAACGGCCCTTCGGATCGACACAACATCCACGTTCATCGTCAAATCCCTGAAGATCATCCTCGTTCATCCTAAGATCAAGCCCCAACAGCCCTTCGGATTAACACAACATCAACGAATCCACACCACTGTTCATCCCAAGAATCAAGCCCCAATGGCCCTTTGGATCAACAGCCCATCAATAAATCCATATCTTACGAAGATAGAATCAGAGGATAAATTATAAAGAGATTGTAGCCCAAAATTCATCAAATACAAATATTATTTTGTACACGTGTTCTTCTTGTTTCAGAAATTTTCGTGTTTACAAATTTGGCATGCCCAGTGGGACTATCTCTACCTCTCATCTCTATCTTCAAATCCGCAAAAGAGGGCACATATGGCATCAAGGAAGGCTCAAACTGTTCCCGCAACTAACACGAAGAACAAGAGAATCCTCATCACGAGCAGTGGCGCTTTTGGCATCACAACTCGAAGCAAGGCAAGAGCTCTTTCCGCCGCATCTTCCCCCTCTGCATCAACTTCGCCAAAAGTTCATGAACACCCGAAATACAAGCACGTGATCACTCTGGCCTCGCTAAATGCGCCAATGGAGGATATCCCAAGGAAGTGCCCCGAGTCCCTGCTCTCTGACGCCGACTCGAGCAGCAGCACAGCCATGCAAGTCATGACCGCTGGAGCGACTTCGATCGAGGAGCAGCTGGCTCAAATGAATGAAGCGATTGCAAAGCTCACACAAACTGTGAAGGAGAAAGAAACTTACAAATCGCCACACTTGTCAACCAATTGGAAATGAAGAACAACGACAAAATGGTAAACGGTGAAGATGAGGAACCTCCGACAAAAGAAATCGAGGAGAAGCCAGACCAAGCAACGGTACTCATGGAATCTCTGTCTATCCAATAACTGCAACAAATGATCGCTAGTACCATCAAGGCACAGTACGAAGGGAGCTCACATACCTCCATGTTGTATTCGAAGCCTTACTCCAAGAAAATTGACAACCTGAAGATGCCAAGGGGATATCAACCGCCAAAGTTCATGCAGTTCGATGGGAAGGGAAATCCAAAGCAGCATGTTGCCCATTTCGTCGAAACTTGCAACAACGTGGGGACGGAATGAGACTACCTCGCAAAGTAGTTTGTCTGCTCTCCGAAGAGAAATGCATTCGACTGGTGCTCAGATCTAGAACCTGAATCCATCAATAGCTGGGAGCAATTAGAGCGAGAGTTCTTGAACCGCTTCTACAGCACTCGTCGCACAGTAAGCATGCTGGAGCTGACAAGCACAAAGCAGTGGAGGGACGAGCCAGTTGTCGATTACATCAACCGATGGCGCACTCTGAACCTTGACTGTAAAGACAGACTCTCAGAAATCTCCTCAATCGAGCTGTACGTTCAAGGTATGCAATGGGGATTACAATACATCATTCAAGGCATTAAACCACGGACATTTGAAGAGTTAGCCACCTACGCTCACGACATGGAGCTAAGCATCGCTCATCATGGAACAAATTAGCTGATCACCGACTTCAAGAAGGATAAGGTGACGGTGGACAATCGTGGAAAGAAGCCCGCCAATGAAGCTTTTACCATTGACGTTACTCCTATCAAGACCTCTTCCGCACCCGTCAAAATCTCTTCTAAGAACAAAGCAAAGAAGATAAAAAGATGTGAGCCCTCTCGTACCCAAGACAGGTACAAGAACACCTTGAGGGAACTGGAGCAGAAAACATACCCATTTCCAAACTATAACATGGTCCCAATGCTAGACGACCTGTTGGAGAAAAAGGTAATTGAGCTGCCTGAATGCAAGTGCCCGGAAGAGGTGAATCGCGTTGACGATCTCAAGTACTGCAAGTACCATTGCATCGTGAGTCATCTCGTCGGAAAGTGCTTTATCCTCAAGGAACTCATCATGAAGTTAACACAACAAGGGCGAATTGAACTTGACTTGGAAGACACGATCGCGACGCATACTACGACGATCGTGTTTGGATCCTTTGATCCTGTGCCTCTTCAGGTAACGCGTGACCATCCCTATCAAAGCTCAAATTACACGGCCTCGTCCACAAAACCATCATTGGGGGCAAGCAACCAAAATGCACCTACTGACGATAATGAAGGATGGACCTTAGTGACCCGCAAAAAATCAAAGAAGCCCAAACCACAAGCCACAAGGTCGAAGGTAGAGGAAGGGAGAAGGCACCGCCGCCGCAACAATAGGAAACCCAAAAGAAGGGCAAGAGCTGCTAAGCCAATATACGCTGGGGAGCCTATGGAGCAAGAACCACTTATTCCCGTCTCCTTGCACGAGTACTTCCCGAATGACTTCTTCCAACGGTGCACTATCGCTGCATGTCACATGGTGGAAGTAAATGAACCATTAAGAGACGAAGTTATTGCCGTTGAAAAAGTGAAGACCCTCATGACCAAAGAAGGTTTGCCGACCCACGTTAGCATCGAGGAGGCATTACAATTACCCGAGGAGATGTGGAAAGCCCTGATAGTGGTCTTAGCAAATCCCAACGACCATGGAGTACAAGGAAACAAGGACGAAGGATCAAGGCTTTGGTCATACGAATATGCCACATGCTGTGCCACCCAAGACTCAATCAACTTCACTGACGAAGACTTACTGCTGGGATCAAAACCTCACAACCGCCCTCTCTTCGTCTCAGGGTACATAAGGGAGAGCAAAGTCAACCGCATGCTTGTGGGTGGTGGATCGGCCATAAACATCATGCCGAAGTCAACGATGGCTACAATCGGCATCAAAATAGATGAACTGTCCCTAAGCCGTCTACTAATCCAAGGTTTCAACCAAGGAGGACAAAGAACGATAGGCATGATCCGAGTGGAGATGACCATTGGTGAACTCAAATCAAGCACG
Organism: Crataegus laevigata; assembly: GCA_963580275.1. NCBI lineage: Eukaryota > Viridiplantae > Streptophyta > Magnoliopsida > Rosales > Rosaceae > Crataegus > Crataegus laevigata. The sequence continues at coordinate 29,078,669 of OY756940.1, read as the reverse complement.
ATATTTCATGTGATTGATGCAAGAACTTCATACAGCCTGCTCTTAGGAAGGCCTTGGATCCATGAGAATGGAGTAGTGCCATCCATCATTCACCAAGGTTTAAAATTCTAACGGGAATGAGTGAAGGTGATTCGAGGCGATACCAAGGCATTTATCGAAGCCGAATCACATTTTGCAGGCGCCAAGTTCTACATGGAGGAAGACATGATACCCGAAGCTCTCCCAAAAGAGGTAAAATCCACGGGCAAATCGACTCCTAAAAAGTAAGAATGGTAATCTGTTCCAAGAAAGCAAGGAAGAGAAGCCACGCCGTCTTCAAGCAAAAACAACAACGAACTCGTGATAGCCAAATAGGGTGAGACGCCCTTAAAAGGACCAAACACACCCGTCTTCTGATACATCCCGATGCCGAGAAGAAAGAAGGGTCAAACCCTATTCGAAACAGAGATAAGCAAAGCCGACATGCAGCAGCGCTAGGATGATGTAGAATTGCTCAAGACAAATGCAATTTTACCTTTAACACAGCTAGGTGAGACTCAGATTGCAAGACCACCACAAGGCTTTATAAAAGCTCTACCAAAAGCAGTAGAACCAAGCTTTCTCCCAACCAAAATGACCGAAGAAGGTTTTGATCCAAACGCCTACAAACTCATGTCGAAGGCTGGGTACGCCTTCATTCCCTATTCGAATCCTGGAAAGAAGGGTTCAGACACTATCAACAACAAAGAACGTGACCTCACCAAGACTCAAAAGAGGCTGAAAGAGCATGGTTACGGAGTTAACAACGGTAAAGCAGGAATCGGCTTCACACCAAATTCACCTGTGAAGATTTCGAGCAAAGCGAAAAACGCTAGCGCTTAGCACATCAGCGTGAGCGTCGTCCAAAACCGAGAAGAGCTTAATTCCGCCCCTCGGATATCATTCTTCAATAGGATGAATCATCCAAGACCTAAAATATCGGCATTTCATTGCATTGGTGGTCAAAGCCGAACCTTCGTCTTCAAGAGGCTTAACACGCCAACATCCCAAATTTTCGTTTTTGAAAGGTTGTCAGAACCTAAGAAACAAAGCAACGCGCCTAGCTTCCTCCACAACGGTCGGTTTTGAGGAGACTTGAAGAAATCGAGAAGCCTTCACGGAGAAAAGAAACAACGCCAAAGAAACAGAAGCCCGACAGCTTAGCCGAAAAGGACGACATCCAAAGCTCTATTCCTTCAAAAATGAAGCGCCAAGCAATCTTGGAGGTTGACACAAATGGACCACTGAAAGTAAGGAGGCGCACCATTATCCATACCGGCCAATCTTCACGCCAACAAGCCCAAAAGGACGACATTGAAGGAGGAGTCCAAGACGTCTTCCACATCACAATCCAAGAAGACAAAGAAAGTGAAGCCCCTGAGGAAGATGTCACCGATGCACCACCACAGCTCGAAGATGGAGGGGGGCAAGCCACGGTTGATGAGCTTAATGAGCTCAACTTAGGAACAAAAGAAGAGCCCAGGCCTATCTTCGTAAGTGCGCTGCTAAGTGCGAACGAGATAGAAGAGTACTACCAGCTGCTATTAGAGTACAAAGACGTCTTTGCCTGGACATATAAGGAAATGCCTGGCCTTGACCCTATTATCACTGTACATCGTCTTGCAGTCAAGCCCGGAACGCGACCGATAAAGCAAACTCAAATGCGCTATCGATCTGAGCTCATCCCACAGATTGAGGTTGAGATTGACAAGCTAATTGAAGCAGGCTTCATTCGAGAGGTGCAATACCCCAAGTGGATCTCTAACATCGTTATCGTCCTTAAGAAATCTGGACAAATACGTGTTTGCGTGGACTTCCGAGACCTCAACGATGCTTGCTCGAAAGACGATTTTCCCTTGCCAATCATCGAAATCATGGTAGACGCAACCACTGGCCACGAGGCACTGTCATTCATAGATGGCTCATCTGGATACAATCAAATTCGCATGGCTCTCGAAGATGAGGAACTAACAGCCTTTCGCACTCCGAAAGGTATATACTGCTACAAGGTGATGCCATTTGGTCTAAAGAATGCTGGAGCTACATACCAACGTGCAATGCAAAAAATCTTCGATGACATGCTACACAAAAATGTAGAATGTTACATAGACGAAGTGGTGGTCAAGACAAAAAAGAGATCAGACCACTTGAAGGATTTGTGAATGGTGTTCAAAAGGCTGCAAAAATACAACCTCAAGATGAACCCGATGAAATGTGCATTTGGCGTTACCTCTGGAAAGTTCCTTGGCTTCATTGTCAAGCATCGTGGCATCGAAGTAGACCAATCAAATGTCAAAGCCATCCAAAGCATGCCTGAGCCAAGAAATTTACACGAACTGAAAAGTCTGCAAGGACGACTTGCTTTCATTAGACGATTTATATCCAATCTAGCAGGACGTTGTCAATCGTTTAGCCTACTCATGAAGAAGGATGTTCTGTTTGTATGGGACAAAGCATGCCGCAATGCCTTTGAAAGCATAAAAAGGTATTTGTCAAGTCCACCTATCTTGGGGGCACCTGTGCCCGGGAAGCCGCTCATATTGTATATTACCACTCAAGAAAGTTCAGTAAGAGCACTCTTGGCACAAGAAAATGAATCCCATAAAGAAGAAGTGCTTTACTACCTTAGTCGAACTCTCACCGATGCCGAGTTGAACTACTCCCCGATAGAAAAGATGTGCCTTGCCTTTGTATTCGCCATTCAGAAGCTCAAACATTTCATGCATGCTTACACCATCCACTTGGTTGCTAAAGCTGACCCGGTCAAATACGTCATGTCCAAACTAGTTTTGATATAGCGACTAGCTAAATGGGCATTGCTTCTCAATCAACACGAGATCATCTATGTTCCAGCTAAAGCCGTCAAAGGACAAGCACTTGCAGACTTCCTTGTCGATCATCCGATCTCAGCCGATTGGAAAATCTCAGACGACTTGCCTAATGAGGACGTGTTTTACATCGACATCTTCCCAACATAGACGATGTTCTTCGACGGATTCGCACGAACAAATGGTGCGGGGGCAGGAGTAATATTCATGTCACCGCAAAGGCAAATACTGCCTTATTCCTTCCAACTAAGCGAACTATGCTCCAACAACGTCGCTGAGTACCAAGCACTGATCCTTGGCCTCCAAATGGCAATCAACATAGGAATCACAGCCCTTGAGGTATATAGTGACTCCAAGCTCATAATCAATCAACTCTTGACCGAGTATGAGGTGAAGAAAGATGATCTTGTCCCATACTTCCGACTGGCAACTCAGCTGCTACAAAGGTTCGAGATAGTGACGCTAGAACATGTGCCAAGAAAAGAAAATCAAATGGCAGATGCTCTCGCCAACCTAGCCCCGAGTATGACACTAGGAGAAGGAGAAGTTGCAGACGTGCCAGTTTGCCAAAGATGGGTGATCCCACTTGCCACTGAAATACTGCTAAATGACACAAACGTCATCTTAGTACTTCTGGTCAACACTGAAGAATGGAGACAGTCGTTGATCGACTACTGAGAGTAAGGAAGGCTTCCAGACGATCCCAGACGATCGCAGACACCGCTCTGAAATACGTCGACGAACACATCGCTTCCTTTACTATAAGGGAACACTTTACCGACGTTTTTTTGAAGGAGTACTTCTGAGATGCCTAGGTGAAGAAGAAGCTAGTCAAGCAATGGAAGAAGCACATTCAGGTATATGTAGGGCGCATCAGTCGGGGCCAAAGCTACATTTCCAGCTTAAAAGAATGGGTTACTATTAGCCAAGCATGGTGAGGGATTGCATGGAATACGCCAAAAAGTGCCAAACCTGCTAATTCCATGCCAACTTCGTACATCAACCGCCTGAACCATTACACCCTACGGTTGCTTCATGGCCGTTCGATGCATGGGGATTGGACGTCGTGGGACCGATCGCCCCAAAGTCATCTGCAAGAAAAGCTTACATCCTAGCTGCAACAGATTACTTCTCCAAGTGGGCTGAAGCCATACCCCTAAGGGAAGTCAAGAAAGAAATTGTCGTCCATTTTATCAAGGAGCATATCATCCACCGATATGGTGTGCCTCGCTACATCATTCCTGACAATGGAAATCAGTTCTCCAACTGACTCATGGACGAACTTTGTGAGAAATACAAGTTCAAGAAGCATAAGTCTTCCATGTATCATGCCCCAGCCAATGGTCTCGCAGAAGCATTCAACAAAACTCTATACAACCTGTTGAGAAAATTCGTTGGTAGGAGCAAGAAAGACTGGCACGAGAGAATGAGCGAAGCACTTTGGGTATACAGAACGACGCACCGGACACCTACTCAAGCTACACCATATTCGCTCGTATATGGCGTAGAGGCGGTTTTGCCGTTGGAAAGCCAGATTCCCTCGCTGAGGATGGCTATACAAGAAGGACTGACTGACGAAGATAATGCAAAGTTAGGTCTTCAAGAGTTAAAAGTGCTAGATGATAAGAGGCTCGAAGCTCAGCAACATCTATAGTGTTATCAAGCACGATTGTCCAAGGCCTTCAACAAGAAAGTTCGCCCAAGGTCATTTCAAGTAGGGGATCTTGTCCTTGCATTACGTAGGCCTATCATCACGATGCACAAGATGAGAAGCAAATTCACCTCAAAGTGGGATGGACCTTACAAGAAGTCTACACAAACGGTGCTTATAAGATCGTGGAAGAAAATGGCTTGAGGATTGGCCCTATAAACGACAAGTTCTTGAAGCGGTACTATGCCTGAAAAGGAACCACGCTCCTAGCTCACAAGAGCATAAACTGTGTACCGCAAACAAAAAAAAAAAAACAAAAAAAAAGGGAAGAAGAAGAATCCATATGTTTTATGTATTTACAAAAAGAAATGATGCATATAGTGAAATAAAGTCCATTTTATTTATTTCTCTAAAATTTTACATAAATTTACATTATACATGTCAAAAAAAAAAAAATCAAACAAATTTACAGGAGGGACTCTTTAAGGACGATCACGAGAAGCATCATCACTTGACGAAGCTGCAGAAAGGCGAGGCACTGGAGTTTGATTATCCGGAGCCTCAACACTTGGTGAAGCTCCAGATGACGAAGGCAAAAGTTGCCTTTGTAATAAAGCCACAAACATTTGATGGTCACTTTGAATTCGACTTTCAGATTCCTGCAGCTGGTCAAGTTTTCTCTTCATGCTCGTCAAGTAACTATTGGCAAACATGTACAACTCCCTATTTTCATGCTTAAGCCCTCTGATCTCTTGCTTAAGGCTCGCCACCTCAGCCATCAAGGATTCAACCTGGCGAGTATGAGCAAGAAGACGTTGGCCCATGTTCGACACAGAGCCCGTGCACTGGACGCTAAAGGCTAAGGAGTCCTGGACAGCCAGCTCATTGGACTGCTTGGAAAGCACCCTGTTGTATCTGGGGGTGAGAAGATTTCTAGCCACCACCGCGGCTGTTATATCATTCTTCATCACCGAATCCTTAACCGTAAGAGGACCGTTCGGGGATAAAAAAGATGGGTGCCATACGTTTTTTGGAGAAGACATCACAGCCTTTTCCCCAGCATTCAAGTCAAGACGACGGTCAGATAGGCAAGACATTTTTCGAAGGTTTTGAAGAAAAGAAAAGGTCAGACAAATCAAGATCTCAAAAGTACAAGAGGGGAACTTCTGCAAGCAATAACTCCCAAGTGTGCTTTGGGAAACAATCGGTGCCTTCATAAATAAATAAAAGAAACGAGGCCACCTGCTCAGAAATCGAAGAGCTGCCTGCTCAGAAATCGAAGGGTCATCTGTTCAGAGATTGAATAGCTGCCTGTTCAGAAATCGAAGAGGCGCGGGTTTAGAAATCAAAGAGGTACCACTTTTTCATAACCTTCATGTGCAATCTCAACTATGAGGGAGTCATGGGCCAAAATCAAGGAAGCTCGACACTATCATCCAAACCTCAAAAGCTCTACCGCTTGTTCAAAAAATTGAAGAGTTGCTTACCCAGAAATCGAAGATGCGTCACCTCTTCAAAAGCTTGTCGCCACCCTTCACGTGCTGTCTTAGCTTTGCAGAAGTCACGGACGAGTCTAAAAACGCGTGAATCTTACTGTTCTAGTTACCCATTGTCGCTGACAAGAGTAAACAAATAGTATCACTACCGGCTACTCGGAAATCCCTATATAGGCCAACCCTCATAATTTACGGTAAGGCAGACCTGCAAAAATGCCAAGCTCTTCCCTATCTTCGAGAATGCATTTCCAACAAAGCCTCTCGAAATACCCAGTATTCCTCATCCCCTGGAATACCTCTGCAAAACAAGCCACACCAAAGCAAGAGTATCCCATATCATCAGGGTCGAAAGCAAGAGTATCTCATATCATGCTTTCTCCCTGTCCTTGTCTTTGTCATTGTTCTCACCAGCAGGGAAAGGAGAAAGAGAGCAATCAGTCGGAACCTGAGATCAAACTTCCGATCTGGAACTGACTGCCTGGAAACCTTCCCTGATGGCTTACCTAGCATTGCTCTTGAGTAGTCATCTTCAAACGGCTGATGTACTTCTAGAAAAGATGTCGCTTCTGCAAGGGGAACAGATAAGGCAAGGGAAAATGATACATTGAAGCATGTAGAGACAAGCACGACGAAACATGTGCCGGGCCGTCCGCTACTTCTTCAAAAGCAAAAGTATTTCATATCATCAAGATCTAACGTACTCTGGATTTGATGGACTTGTTTTGACCTTTGAATTCTTGAGTTGGCTGGCGAAGATCACTTGCCACATAGAGCCGCTCATGGTCCCATTTCCTTCAAGATCAAGCCACTAACGGCCCTTGAAGGAATCACAAGTTCGATTCAAGATCAAGTGTTCACCATCCTTGAATCAACTTTAACTTTAGATAAATAGGTAAACTCAGACTTTTAGCAAGTCTAGCAAAAGAAAACCCTCCAACCCAATTCAAGAATAAACCTGTGGAAAGATACTTCTTCAAAAGCAAAAGTATCTCATATCAGCAGAGTCGAAGGCAAAGATATCTTATGGCACGCTTTTCCTTTACCCTTGCTCTTGCTTGCGGGACAAGAAGAAATAGAGCGATCGGTCGGCACTTGGAAAGATTGAACAGAGAAACAGACCAACACCTTTACCTCGTGCTTGCCTGCCATGCAAAAGGAACAAAGCAGAGAATAATACAGCATGGGCCATACAACTGCACGTGTTGATTCATCCTTAACTAAATCGAAGATCGGTTGCCATATGAAGTCGCTCGTGGTTCGACAACCTTCAAGATCAAGCCTCGACGGCCCTTGGAGAAATCAAGACCCGATTCAAGATCAAGTGTCCAACACCCTTGAATCAACCTTCAAGATCAAGTCGCAACGGCCCTTGGAGAAATCAAAATCCCGATTCAAGATCAAGTGTCCATCACCCTTGAATCAACCTTCAAGATCAAGCCTCAACAGCCCTTGGACAAATCAAAAGCTCGATTCAAGATTAAGTGTCCAACACCCTTGAATCAACCTTCAAGATCAAGCCTCAACAGCCCTTGCAGAAATTACAATCCTGATTCAAGATCAAGTGTCCATCACCCTTGGATCAAAACCAGTTCAAGATGAAGTCTGTGGAAAGTCAACAAGCACAACAAATACACGTGCAGATTCATCCCAGCAAAGTTGAATATAATCTCAGCCCAATTCAAGATCAAGCCTTAACGGCACTTGGATCGACGTCTACATTGAGGAAACTTCAAAACGCACCTTCTACACGTGACAAGCACATGTACGCAGCGCACCTTGAAGTGGGGGCATTTGTAGACATCGAAATTTTGGTGACATAAATGTTGACCAAAGCCTTAAAATTACAACCTCCACTTATTTCACCTCTATCATCCATTTACTTTACCTATAACCTCCACTCATTTTTGCCTCCATCATCCACTCACTTCACCTACAACATCCACCCACTTCACCTCCATCATCACACCCACTTCACCTACAACATCCACTCACTTCACCTACAACATCCACCCACTTCACCTCCATCATCACACCCACTTCACCTCCATCATCACACCCACTTCACCTACAACATCCACTCACTTCACCTCCATCATCACACCCACTTCACCTCCATCATCACACTCACTTCACCTCCATCTCAAAATCTATAAATAGGAAGCCATTCCATTCATTTTCATTCACCAATTCACAAACACATTTCTCTACTCCCAAATTGGAAGAGAATTCTCTTGAAGTTCGTTCTTCGTTCTTCGTTCATCGTTCTTGGTGATCAAGCCTCGACGGCCCTTGAAGAAATGTTCTTCATCCTAAGATCAAGCCCCAATAGCCCTTCGGATCAACACAACATCAACATTCATCATCAAATCCCTGAAGATCATCCTCGTTCATCCTAAGATCAAGCCCCAACGGCCCTTCGGATCAACACAACATCAACAAATCCACACTATTGTTCATCCCAAGAATCAAGCCTCAACGACCTTTCGGATCAACACAACATCAACGTTCATCGTCAAATCCCTGAAGATCATCCTCGTTCATCCTAAGATCAAGCCCCAACTGCCCTTCGGATCAACACAACATCAACGAATCCACACCACTGTTCATCCCAAGAATCAAGCCCCAACGGCCCTTTGGATCAACGGCCCATCAACCAATCCATATCTTACGAAGATAGAATCAGAGGATAAATTATAAAGAGATTGTAGCCCAAAATTCATCAAATACAAATATTATTTTGTACACGTGTTCTTCTTGTTTCAAAAATTTTCGTGTTTACAAAGATGTTTGAAATTCATGTGAAAATAGCTCCGTGACTCAAGTGACGTGAAATCAGTGAGATATTGGCCGAGATTTTAAGCTTGAATTATTCACGTAAACAAATAATAAAAGTGGCATTGATGGATTTAAGAAAATATGAAAATAACAATGAGATAACACTAGAATATTGTGGTGAAAAATATTGGCGATCCAGATATTCTCAAATCTCATCCAATCTTAGCCATGGGACAATCATGGATGGATGTCTTGTTTGGATGATTCTTAGCATGCCAACCATACCACCTGCAAAAGTGCCTTGAGATTTTATGGGAAAACCATTTTCTTATCTACTGACGTGTAGACTCCTGATTGGGCGGTCGAGATTTCTAGGGCTGACTGGACTACGTTTTCAGGGTTTGGATGATAGTCACGTGTATCAAAAACTAAGGTGGGTTTCTGGATCTCTCGCAATGATTTGAACCTTTTTGTTGTTTGGTGACTTTTGCCAATTTCAGTGTGCGGTCGATGGGAATCCTACATTGAGCTTATTAGGTTCAATAACTTAAAGATTACAATATCAAATTGTTATGGCTTTTGCACAATCCTGTGACCCACATCCCATTATTCCTTGTGTTCCAATTATAATTAACCAAATCACACAAAATTTGCACCATAGAACAAGATAGAGAATCACCTACTAGTCTCCCTCAATCAGCCAATAGACTTGTGGTATGTCAAGGGCAGTTTGTAACGAGTAAAACAAAACTGAGAGCGAGATTGTATTTATGTACTTCATTAAAACGCGCCCAACTCCATTCTCACTACATGCATGATATATAAGATAGTACTAAATATGATCTCTTTAATGTTCGAAAGAAAGTTGAGTTTTTCTTCTTATTAAGTGGTCAAAATGATGGTTTCTTTTATAGTATTGATTAAGTTTCTCATGTCACCAAATTAATTTTTGTACAGTTTGTTTTGTCCTCGGACTATTTTTAATTGACAATAATTAAATGTAATTAATTTTGAATTTGAACGTTACCATATGTTTAGATGAGGAACTTTCAAGGTAACACTTGAATTTTAAAGTAATTGTTTTTTTCAAAGGGTTTTTTTTTTATTAACACCCCACATAAAAATTTATTATTAAATGACTGATATATCCTATTATGAAATGAATATTTGCCACATTTGAATTTAAAAAATAAAATTATTTTATAAATACACCCCCAAATTGTTTTCATATTTTTTTCTTCAAGCTCTCAATGTGACTCCTATCATCTATTGTAGAACAAAACTCTAACAACTACCAAACAAGATGAGTATAGATGGATATACATATATACACACACACACGTGAAATTTAAATCTAAACCCTGGATATATATATATATATATATATATATATATATATATATACACATGTGAAATCTAAAATCCCTAATTGATAGAAATCGATGAAGTTTATTGAAAACTAACCCCGCAAAATGGACAAAGATCTTTGTAGTTAATTGAATAAAGAAACCCTAAAATTCTTAATTGATAGAAACTCCAAAATGGAATAATTAAAAATTAAAAAAAGAATATGAGAAAATTTTCTTTTATGATTTGAGTTTCTTTATAGATGATAAACCATTTGAGAAACCTCTTAACTCAACATATCTCAAGTCCAACAATTCCATATTAGAAGAAAAAGTGGAGTCCTTAAAGATGCACAAAGAAAGAAGTAAGATGATACTAATGGAGTCTGATCAAACTTTTTCTTCATAAACCCTAAACCATTGATTTGAAGATGAAGCACTTTCTCTTTACACCTCATACAACTTTCCACCCATAATCATTCGACAATACTCCTTTCCGAAAATAGTGGAGAAGATGAGCTTGTGAGACGAACACATAATTTGATTTGAATTTTAAGTGGAGAGTGTGGGATATATGTAGAAAGTGTGGTGTGTGAGGATAGCATTGAAAAGTATGTGAGGTGTATTAAGACAAATTTTAGTCTAAAAAGTAAATGTGGTGTGTATTAAGTATATGATGTGTAGTCAACTGACGGGTATTTTAAAACCGCACAAATTTAACCCTCTTTTTGACAGTTGTAGTATAGATGTAAGTAGGGTATCGTTCTAGGCCGAGGATTAGGAGGGCTTGCTAAAACCTCTAAAATAATTTAAAAACGTAAAAACAAAGTTTAAAACACTAAACTAAAATAACTCAAAATAAAACTAACAAATAAACTAAAAAAAATCAAAAGACTCAAAACAACTCAAGACTCTAGAAAATACAAACTAAGCTAAAAACTCGAAACACACTAAAAATGACTCAAAACAAAGAAAACAAATTAAATAAACACTAGGAATTAAAATGAAAGGAAATTAAAATTAAAAGATTACAAATAAAAAAAAGTAACTAAATAATAATATTATAATAATGGGGGGATTGATTTTTGACGAAACGGAAACTAAACTTAAATAAATTACAAAATTGACAAAAACATAAAATAAAAGTGAACGGAAAGATAACAGACTGGCTAGAGGGTTTTTCTCCACACATGACACAAATGTAACCTAAATTGATTCCCAGTTATGAATTCAACAAACGAATGAATGACAATGCTCCAAATTAATTAGGTCCGCTTAAATTAACTTTCAGATTTCCCTAGATTCATTGAATTGGACGGAATACGCATCACAACCAAATTATTCTTATCAAGTTCCCTAACTATGGAATACGCATGATAGAGAGACATATCAAAGATCATTAAATTCAATGGAAATCATAAACATCGACTACGCTTTCATAACTATGGAATACGCATGTTAATCCAACCTAGGGTTTACTAAACACAATCGTGACTAGCGATTTTTACTACTCATGAATATAAGTTCATAACGATTAGGTGAAATTCCCTTATATCCTAGCATCAAGTCTAAGCATGCAAATTAAGTGTCGACCCTTAACCCACATACATAAACAAGTTCTTAATCAACACAGAAAAGTAAACCACATCCAAACACTTATACATTCATAACTGGAGTAAATCAATTTAAAATTACAAATATAATCATGGTTTTGAATTAACCTCTAGCCAATATAAATTTAATTACACATTATTTAAATTTAAAAACAGAAATTAAAAACATAAATTAAAAACATTAAGTTGGAGGGATATAACCAAAATGGGGATCAAGGATCTCTCTGTGCAAATTTATTTTGCACCGTGCCTTTTTTTTTTAATTTTCTTTCTGTGAGTTTGCCCTGCCTTCAAGACCCCGAGGTGCCCTCCAATTGGGTGCTTGCGCAGCTTGCTTCAACTGGCTCGCTGCCACGTCCCTTCGCCAGGAGCTCCCTCGGATCCGTCGTCTCCAATGCTGCCAAGGGGCAGCATCCTCTTCTTCTGGCGCCTCCGCTTGCTGCCACCGAGGTGATGCCCCCTTGATCAAATCCCCCCCTTCAAAATGGCCCTCTTAGCCCTGCTATATGGTTTCTTTTTTTTATTTCTAATGGCCTTTGACGCCTTTAATTATTCTCTGCTTTTGACTCATTGCAAGATATGCTCCCACCGAATGCATGCTTTCATCATTTTGCTTTCATCATTAGGTTCATCACTTAGTGCTCCACCGAAAGCACTGCCATCAAAACACATATTATATTAATATATATAAATATATATGAATATAAATAAACATATAAATATATATATATATATATATAAAATAATATATATAAATATGGTCCGATCAAATACCCCCACACTTAACTTTTGCTAGTCCTCGAGCAAAACAAAGAAAACAGAAAAAATAATAACATGAAAATTATTAGATTTCCCCTATGTGACCCTCATAGAATTCCATTCGAGAACATCAATCAGCAAGAACCATAGCTAGCACCAAACAAGCTAATCCAAGCTCATCTTCCTTATTAAAAAATTAGCAGTAATCTTTAAATCATCCTTGAAGTGTAGTGTGTGAGATAGCCATGCTAATGCAATTTCAAGTTTTTATTTTTAAAATCATCATATGCAAACCAGCAACTTTCTCACGGGATATGCACTCAATCACACATGTGTTTAGTTTTAATGTGTTTCGCTCAAAGAAACAAATGTGAAAGATCTACTATAAGCTTGCATAAAAATCACTTCTCCACAATCATAATTGCAAAACTTAAATCAAGAGGACTTTTATTGGATGTAATGAGGCTTAGGGATAGGCTATTGAAACGAAAGAATAGGAAAACAAAAGTTCCAAGCTATATTGCAAGCAATTCTTTTGTTGAGATTTTTAAGAACTCAGGTTCCCAGCGATTCTTCTAACACCTCCCATCACTCCCTTAAACTGAAACTTTAGAAACTTTTTTATTTTCTTCGTAAACAATCTTTCTTTCTTTTTCTTTATTTTTCTTCTCTATTCTCTTTTTTTTTTTTTTTTTTTTTTTTTTTTAAAATAAATAATAATAAATACAAACATGAAATACCCCCACACTTATTCTTTTGCCAAACCTTCCAAGTACTTCACAAACATTTCTCATAAGACAATCTCAAATTGCTCGCTTGGAAAGGGTAAGGAAACATGCTTGAGTTATAAGGGTAGACATATCTGGTGATAAGAAATAAAAGGCTCACAAATACGGCTCAAATAGGCAATCTAATGATAATTTTTTTTTTCTTTGGGAAATAAGGTTATTTGGGCCATGGTGGTGAACCTAATGCCTCTATCATTTTCAAGTTCATGCAATCAATGACAAATATTTCAAAAGATCGTTACGCAAGTTCTAGAGATGCATCTCACATAAGTTCATCACACATGAAAGAATAGGAGTGTATGAAAAATGCACACACTTTCAATAGGCTCAAAAACTCACATAGGATGTATATGGTCACTAAATTCACATATGAAGCTTTAATTCATGCTTTAGTTTCACATCAACAAGGCTATGTGCATTTAGTTTTTTTCAAAGATGATCAAACATGTACAATACTAACAAGAGAATAAGGAATTTCACATAACACATGTTAACTAAGTTCTTGATAATCATGGTTCACATTTCATCCAGTTATATCATTGGATCGGGAAACTAATAAAAAACTAATTTAAAACCATAAGGAAAACAAGACAATATTTTTGGATTTTTTTAAATTTTTCGAGAAAAATTAAATAAAACACAAAACTCCGAATAAAATTAAGTAAAACACAAAACTAATTAAGAAAACAAAAAGCAATAACATGGAAACAAATGAAACCAGTTCAAAGTCGAAGGTACAAAAATTTTCAATTTGGTCAATTTTTTATACTTGATACCCCCACACTTAAACTAGACATTGTCCCCAATGTCAGAAAACATTAATAAGCAATTAAAATAAAATAAATAAATAAAACGAAACAAAATAAAGTAAAGGACTGAAAACTTCTCTAATTTGCAGAAAACCAAGCGATGACCCCCAAGCGTAAATTTTGCAATCAACTTCAAGGGAGAAAATAACCAAACGTTCCTGCAAAGAAAAGAAATAAATCAGTTAAGCACGCAAGAAAATATAGAAAATGCAAACGAAAATTGAAAATGAAAATAAAAGATAACGAAAAGAACTAATAGGTGGTCATTGGTCATGACTGTTGATTTTCCACAGCTTTCATCTTGAACTGGATGGGCCTTCTTCTTGCAAGTGATCCTCAGCTTAGTTGAGGATGAATCAGCACGTTGTCTCCACATGCTTCAAGTAGTCCGGTCTCCACGCAGGTGTGGCATCTTCTTGAACTCTTGGATCAACCCAGACTCATCTGCTCTTCGAAGTAACTCAGACTCCTCCTGCTTCGTCTGTGAGGTACTTTTGCTTTTGAAGAAGAACCTCAACACAGGTTTATTTTTGAAGTGGGTTGGGAGGGGTCTGAGATGAGTACTCGAGAGCAAGACTAGGTAAGTAATCAGGATCTCACTTTCTCCATGTTCTTCAGATGAAAGTGAGGAGAAAGCGTGATTTGAGATACTTTTGCTTTTAACCTTTTTGATATGAAATACTTTTGCTCTGGATGATTTGTTTTCTGGGGTGATCCAAGGGATGAAGAACACTGAGTAACTTGAAAGCATTCTTTGGGAAGACATTATCGGAGATGAAGAGAGGTTGAGAGGTTTAGAGGTAGAGAGGGTGTGAAGGTGTGCCTTTGATGTGGAAGGCGAAGGTCGACTTTATAGAGATTTTCCTTCACAACCGGAACTGTTCCCTCACTATTTGTCGGCAGCCGGTGGATGGATGAACAGTGCCCGTTACGCGCTTTCTGACAAAGCTTCGGTAATTTCCGCGAAGCTGACTGCGCATGCGACGAGTGACGACAAATTGGAATGATGATCTTTTGAAAACCGGGGTTCAAAACCGGGTGCGGCTCGTGGTTTTCGCAACGCTCCACGCTGCACGTGATGAGTCACGACAAAATTGGAAAAACTGAACCACGTGATTGCTGAGTCAAGCCCAGCTTTTGAGAAAGGAAACGGCTCTTTTGATAAAGGAGCGTCCAGTTTTTCCGAATTGCGTGAGGACGCGTCTTCACCTCTGAGGAGCGGGCGCCTCTTTGATTTGCTTCTTTTTATAGAGGCGCTAATTCTGCTCCACCTCACACTTGAACTCCCTCAAACACTTCCTTCTGAAAATACTCTCTTCTGTAAACACTCATAATCCTTCCGAACTCTTTTTGCACTTCTGCACTCTTAATCTTTCTGCTCTCTTCTTCCGCTTCAGCAATCTTAATCTTTCCGAACTCTTTTCTTCCTCAACCCCCTCTAAAAATGTCTTGCCCTTCCGACCGTCGCCTAAACTTGAATGTCGAGGAAGACGATGACTCGTCTTCTCCGAACAACATTTGGAATCCATCCTTCATATCCCCCAATGGTCCTCTTACAGTCGGGGACACAATGAAGAGGAATGAAATCACCGCTACGGTGATTGCCAGAAATCTGCTCACTCCAAGGGACAATAGGATGCTATCTAGGCGGTCGGACGAGCTGGCCGTTCAGGAATCTCTTGCCCTCAGCGTCCAAAGTGCAGGCTCAGTTTCGAACATGGGCCAGCGCCTGCTTGCCCGGTCTCGTCAAGTGGAGTCACTGATGGCGGAGGTGGCCAGTCTTCGGCAGGAGGTCAGAGGACTCAGGCACGAGAACAAGGAGTTGCACATGCTTGGAACTAGTTACTCGACCAGCATGAAGAGGAAGCTGGACCAGCTGCAGGAGTCGGACGGTCGGATTCAGAGCGATCATGAAAGGTTCATGGCGCTACTCCCAAGGTTTATGTTGCCTTCGTCCTCTGGAGTAGCACCAAGTGTTCCGGCTCCGGAGATTCCAACTCTAGCACTTCGTCTTCCCGGAGCTCCATCGACTTCTGCGGCGCCACCTGACCAATGACCAATGACTAATGAACGCTATTAGTTTTCGTATTATTGTAAATTTATTTATGCTTTTAATGTTTATTTAAATAAATAAATATATATATATCTATATTACTAATATTATTATTATTATTATTAATAAATTTGTTTTTTTTTTCAAGTTTATTTTAAGCAATATAAAATATGTAAATTAATGCAAAAGGACTTTATTTACCCGCACTTAAAATAAACAAGGCCCTCAATTTATTTAAACACAAACTAAACAAAAATCAACCAAATAAAACAACTAACAAAACAAAATAAAAAATTCAAAGTAAAGGAAAAGAAGGGTGTAAGAATGCAAATCTGGTCGCTTGGGTTGCCTCCCAAGAGGCGCTTGCTTTAACGTCTTTAGCCGGACGATTCTTTCCATTAACCTCCCCTCAGCTCCAAATCATGGAATTTATCTTTCAATGGGAGGTGATACTTGAAATGATTCGGCAATGGTTTAAATTATCGGGTGGGTGCCTGAATCATTAAAATAAAAAACATGTTAGTATACAATAAAATAAAAATTAAAATTGGAGAAGATGGCTTACTGTCTTTCTCCGACACAAACTCAATTACAAAAACTACGCTTTTGGATATCTCCGGGACTTTGAACTGGGCCAGGTTTACTATGATGGTTGTGGCCTGTCCCGTGTCATCAAACTCAATTTCTTGGGCCTTTGTTTCCTGCACAGCCTCATTGATGAATTCTTGATATGCTACGCATTCTCCAGCCACTTTGATATCTTGAATCCTTCTTCTTGGTGTGCAAGGTTCTTTAAACGTTTCAGCAAAATCTGGAACTTGATTTATTGCACCAAGAATCGGGATATCACTTTGGATCTCAGGAAGAACTTCCACAATCTGCCCCATTTGATTATTCAATTCTCCCATCTCCTTGGTTTGATTTTCTACTTCCTGGTTCAAAGAGATGAGTAATTGAATAATATTATCATTATTCACAGATGTACCTGAATTGAATTGGGCAAATTGTTGTGGTGGCTGTGGTGGCTCATATGGCCACTGATAGAACTCTTCCGATGACGGCAATTGTTCTTCTTTTTGCGAGCCCCGCGTCAAAGAAATTAGTCCTTCAAGAATTTCATTATAATTTACGGGCATACTTGAATTCGATTGGAATTGTTGTGGGGGAGGTTGTGGTGGCTGTATAGGTCTTGAATAGAACGCTTCTTGCTGCCAATATCCACTTTGTTGAAATTGCTGAGGTTCATCCCACATCTGATCTGAATAACCTCTCCAATCCGAATTGCAAGCGTTGGAAAACATGTTGCCCCTTTGGCTGTGGCCTTGATATCCCCAATCATCTTCATATGAAGAAAATTGAGGATATTGATGAGTCTGATAACCTTGCCCATAAGGCACATCAAGTGTAGGGACACTTGGCATTGAGGTCCGTTCGGCATTATGAGTCAATTGAGCAGTGAGCTGCGCCAATTGAGCTTGAATGGTTGCCATATCTTGCTCCATTAGTACCTAAAATTAAAGAAAGAAAAATAAATCAAATATCAAAAGTAAAATATACACACACAAATATAAACATAAACACAAACATAAAAATAAACACAAACAAAAATAAAGGGATTAGCAAAGTTATTAATACCCGGCAACGGCGCCAAAAATTTGACGGGTATTTTAAAAACGCACAAATTTAACCCTCTTTTTGACAGTTGTAGTATAGATGTAAGTAGGGTATCGTTCTAGGCCGGGGATTAGGAGGGCTTGCTAAAACCTCTAAAATAATTTAAAAACGTAAAAACAAAGTTTAAAACACTAAACTAAAATAACTCAAAATAAAACTAACAAATAAACTAAAAAAAATCAAAAGACTCAAAACAACTCAAGACTCTAGAAAATACAAACTAAGCTAAAAACTCGAAACACACTAAAAATGACTCAAAACAAAGAAAACAAATTAAATAAACACTAGGAATTAAAATGAAAGGAAATTAAAATTAAAAGATTACAAATAATAAAAAGTAACTAAATAATAATATTATAATAATGGGGGGATTGATTTTTGATGAAACGGAAACTAAACTTAAATAAATTACAAAATTGACAAAAACATAAAATAAAAGTGAACGGAAAGATAACGGAC